>CM077093.1:15175554-15775554 GCA_039513925.1 Platanthera zijinensis | reverse complement strand
GGTAGGAGGTGAGTGTCTCCTCAAATTGGGATGTTGATAAATTTAAACTCATTGTTTTGTGTGTGTGCAGATATTCCTTCTATACAGTAATGGTTCACTGTACATTCTTTGCCCTGTTGTTCCATTTGGAAGGTATTTCCTATAATTTTTTATTATTTCATCTTCATCCACCTAATTACAATTTGTACTCGCATTGTCAATTCACTGTTTTCTTCTAAATTATACTAAATTGGGCTTGCATAAGAGTTTCTTTCCTCAACTTTCTTTAGACAGAAACATTTGAATTCATGGATTGATAGAATACTAGAATGGAACGGATAGCATGACACAAGATTTTTATATGAACTTTGTTGTATCTTTTTTGTTTCTCCCAGTCTTTGCAGTTGGATGCATATTGAGGAGATCTATAATGATGCTCATATTTGCGTATTGGATTCATCTGATGCAAGAGTTTCTAGAAATTCAGGATTAGCTATTACTTGGTTAGAGGCAACATTTCCTAAGTTAGTTGACCGGAAAATGGAAGGAGGCAATGTTATTGTTTTAAGAGCTCATTCCTATACTCCATTGGATGCATCTCTAGCATTGCAGGTATGCTCGTAATGCGAGTGTACTGTTTGATATTAAAAATCTGTTTCCTCTTTTCAAGATTGATTCACTGCAAGTTATAGGGATATTTGTATACAATTACTTGTAGTACTAAAATTTGAGAAATAAAAACATCATTTACTCTATTCTATAAACACGGGCAATTAACCCAAAATCATACGAATAAACTATTATCCTTTACAGGGACCTCTTGTAAGTGCTTCCAACAGAGAGAAAAATGAGACCTATGTGTCAAGCACATATTGTGAAGGCAAGCCGGTAAATTTTATGTACAACTCGATTGGCAAAGATTCAGTTTTTATAATTGCTTGGAGCAGTGCGTTGCTCGAGATTTATGCTCTGGCAGATGAGATCCAACCACTTTGGAATGTCGGTAATTCACCCCATCTTTCTCTAGATCCTTCCGGTAACATTGACAGTGTTGCTGTGATTTGCCAATCAGATTTGGAAGAAGTATCTACAGAACAGGAATTTAAAAAAATTCGTGGTGCTTCTGCCGATGTTTCTTCTGGACATCTGCCTCCATTATTAAAGATATCAATTGTGGACTTACAATTGCCTAAAAATGCATCAAATGGTTGCCTGCTCTCACTCCTTCCCGATCCACTTGTATCAAAGAGGTTTTACTGTATACATACCGGTGGCATGGACATGGTTATTCTACATGCCCTTCCTTTCTCAGATATGATTCCTGAAAAGGACGCCATGACATCATCCATCTGCCCAATTCTCCTAACGCCGCACTCGGAATCTTCACGTCCAGTTCTTTGCGGTTACGTCATAGTGACAGATTCATATGGCCATTCACAATTTGTTGGAGTGACACCCACTTATGAATGTCTTGTTTTGGAGATGAAGGGTTGGAGTGATGAGATGCTTCCTTCTCACTTTAACTTGGATGTGAAGCCTTCTGGTTCTACAGAGGCCTTAGTACCTGAGATCTTAAGTAAGGAACTTATTAGTGGTCCGAAAGCCATCGTGATTCCCTCATCAACCAGCCTTCAGTCATTGACTCCAGATTCTATTGAGGGTCGATCCACTCTTCATCACTACGTCAAGCTTTTCCACGAAAACTATGTGGAATATGCACATAAGGTACTAATGTTAATCCTTTTTCTCTCCATTTATGCTTTTATTTATAAATTTGATTTAAATTTTAGGTTATTTAGTATGCTATACCCTAATTGCTGCTATCACTCTTTGGTTATGGGCACCTTACTAACGTAGTTTTTTAGTGACCGGTGTTTATATTGAGAATCCTTTCTAGTTACCTGAGAGATTAATGAGTGTTGAAGAAATTAGCTTTATTGTAATGTGTGTTTATGTTATTTGTGGTCTGTGTAACCCCATACATATATAGGGGCCTCCTCTATGGATAATTAATCAATTCATTTTCCCTCCTCACGTCACTTCCATCATGGTATCAGAGCCCTAGGGTTCGCCCGTTCTCCGGTTCGCTTGCTCGCTTGCTCGCTCACCGTTCGTTGCTTCCGCGTGCTCCCTTTCCATCGTCGAGCCCTCTCCGCCCCCGCTCCCTCTCCCTCGCCACTTTCTCTCATCTCTCGGCGCCTCCTTCCTCTAGGGGCACTACTGCCTCCTCTCCCACACACTCTTCTGCGTTCTCTCGCGTGCTTTAGGGGCACCAGTCTCATGGCTATTGATTCCCTTGTTTTTGGCGTTCCCTCTCCTTTTTTTTGTCATTCCTTTGCCTTCTATTAGGCATGTGGGTTCTTCCCCTCTTTCTATGAGGGTAACCTGTCTCTTCTGACATCCGATGTGATCCCTTGTGTATGCTCTCGATTTCTATTCAGGGTCTTTTATGGCTGGGAGTGACTCCTCTATAGATATGTCTTCTGGTGGAGCGGTTCCTACTCCGTTGGACCTTGCCGTGTAAATCCGGAACATGACACCCCTCAAATTACTACTATGAAATTGGATGGTTCGAACTATTTCCCTTGGTCTCGCTCTATCATTCTTGCCCTCAAAAGTCGTCGGTTGTTTGGTTATGTCAGTGGCACAATGAAGACATCTTCTTCTGTTTCTTCTCCTGAGTGGCCTCAGTGAGAGTCTGAGAACTCCCTGGTGTTGTCTTGGTTGCTTAACTCTATGACGGAGTCCGTCGCTCGGAATTATCTATTCTTGGATATTGTAACGGATATCTAGAAGCGCGCAGAGACCACCTACTCATGTCGTGGAAATGCAGCTCAGATCTACCAATTTTGACGCAGGATATTCCTCCTGCGACAAGGTGATAGACCCTCATCTGTCTACTACTCGGAGTTCACTCAACTCTATCAGGAATATGATCACTTTGGTTCTCTGACCCTTGTGTCTCCAGAAGATGAGGTGTTGGTTAGAGCAAGGGAAGAACATAATCGAATCTTCAAATTCCTTAACGGCTTACATCGGGATTTTGACCCGATTAGTATTCTGATCCTTGGACCGTTGGATGCTCTCTTATTCCTTCTTTATTAGAGATATACAACCTTGTCCAGCAGGAATTTGACTGCCGACAGACTCTCCTTCCTGACTCTACCACCGAGGGATCTGCTCGTGTCATTCTTTTCCAGCACGGGGTTCGTCCAGCTCGTGACACTAGATCGAAGCCTATAAAGAAAGATCACCTTATCTGTAATTATCGCGGGAAGTCCTGCCAGACCAGAGATACCAGTTTCAAGCTCCATGGTTTTTCTTCTCCCAGAGGCGGCCTTGCAGGTCTCATGGTGGTCGTGGTCCTAGTTGCTCCCAACATCGATCATCCCTGTCTAGATTGGCTCACTTGTCTAACGCTATGGAGGACACCTATGTTCATCACTCTTTGAATCCCAATCCCCCCCCCATTCTTTCAGCTGAGGAAATTATGGCTTTTCGTCAGTTGATGCATGATCCTTCTGCTGAGCAGTCCAGTTCCCCCTCTTACTATGCCCATCAGGGATCGGCAGGTGCTCATTATGCTTCCTCCCACCTCTCCTCGCAGTGGATCATTGATTCCAGAGCCACTGATCACATGACTGGATCAGCCACAAGTTTTGTGTCTTACACCCCTCTGTCCGACAGAGATAAAGTGAGCGTTGTTGATGGATCCCTATCTCCCATTATCGGGAAGGGATCCATTTCATGCACTTCCCTCACTCTCTCATCTTTTCCTTGTGTTCCTACTTTCACTCGTAATCTTCTGTATATTAGTCATCTGATTAACTCTATGAACTGTTCAGTGACATTTTTTCCTACCTTTTGTGTTTTTCAGAACCTGAAGATCGAGACAACGATTGGCTCTGGTAGATTGTGCAACGGGCTCTACGTGTTCGACCCTTCTGCCTCCACTTCATCCAGCCTCACTCCGCCTCCCAAAGTTCTTCATGCAGCTCTGCCCTCTGATTTGGATTTCTAGCATTGTCGGCTTGTACATCCTCTTGTTGCTACTGTGAAGTTGTTGCTTCATACTATTTCTTCTACTTAGTTTAGTGTTTTTCATTGTAATGTATATGAACTTGCTAAACATCATCGTAGTTCTCTTCCTCTTAGGTCTCCACGTAACTCAACTTCGTTTGCTCTTATTCATACTAATGTTTGGGGCTCTAGTCCTACTGCTTTTATTTCTGGTTGCTTGTGTTTTTTTCTTTTATTGATTGCCACTCTCGCTGTACCTGGGTATATTTAATGAACATAAAAGCGATGTGTTTTTTTCTTTTTCAACGTTTTCATAAGATGGTCACTACTCAATTTGGTGATATCATTAAGATCGTGCGCAGTGACAATGGTTGTGAGTATATTGACTCCCACTTTGAGAAATATCTGAGTGATCTTGGCATCATACATCAAACCTATATGTTTACACCCCTGCTCAGAATAGGGTAGTTGAGCGCAAGAACCGGCACCTCCTTGAAGTTGTGATGTAGGCTCAAATTAGGGTTTCAATAATTAAATATTTTTAAAGCAAAATATTTTATTTTGTTATACAATAAAATTAGGATTTTGGAAAAAAAAACATATTGATTTTAATTTGAAAAGGGGTCGAGCGGCCAAAATCGAAGCTGTGCGCGCGAAATCACTCTCGACGTCCGAATTTTGCTTTAGTTGTTAATTATTGTTTGAAAGAGAATTCATAAGCATTAACCGGGTTGAACCGTAGTGAGAGTTGTAGATCCACAAGCGAATACACACAACAATTTATGGATAAATGGTAATAAAGACAGTGCGAACGTTGAGGCAGGCTTAAATTAATTAATTCAGGACGCATAAAATTAATCTTGTTAGAGGATATAAATATGTATGTGAACCCTGTTAATGAAGTAATTTTTACTTTTTCTCTCGTAACATGGTATCAGAGGGAGATACGCTCCGCTAGGGTTCGCTCGCTCCTCTCGCATCTCTCGCCGCTCGCCGCTACACGCATCCCCGCTGCTCGCCGCTCGCGCCTCTCGCATCTCTCGCTCCGCTCGCTACTCGCCGCATCCCCGCGCTCCGCCCCGTCTGGTTCCTCCCGTGCCCTAGACGGAGGCGCATGCGATGACGCCTGCCGTCGCTCCTGCTGCCGATCTCTGGCGCTAGAGGAAGGGCCGATCTCCTCTGTCTCTGCCTGATGCCTGATGCCGACCGCTACCTGAAGCTGCTCTCTCCTGGTTTTCTCCTCTGCCTGATGCCGACCGCTGCCGACCTCCTCTGCCTGAAGCCGCCTGCTGCCGATCTCCTCTCTGCTCGGCTGCCCTAAGGTTTCTGTCCAAGGTCATGGGGGACTCGGTCACGAGCACCAATCTGACGCCTGTTCCCTCAGGGGATCCTACCAACACGTTTCCTTCCAATGCAAGGTT
Source organism: Platanthera zijinensis (assembly GCA_039513925.1). NCBI lineage: Eukaryota > Viridiplantae > Streptophyta > Magnoliopsida > Asparagales > Orchidaceae > Platanthera > Platanthera zijinensis. Next base: position 15,770,134 of record CM077093.1, on the reverse strand, counting down.
GGCTACCACTATCCTTACCTCCTCCAACTTTCAGTTGTGGAAAAAGGGGGTTACTATGTCTCTAGCAGGCATCTGACGTACTCACCACCTTACTCGGCTTCCTACTCATGCCGTGGGAAGCGCCGAACACGACGATTGGTACAGTGATGATTGTCGTATCTTTGCGCTCCTTCTGAGTTCCATGGATCCATCTGTTCAACAAATGTGCAAGAATTGCGATAGCACTAAGGAGCTGTGGGACACCCTGCATATGATGTTTTCTCAAGCTAACAACCTCTCTCGTCTTGGTGAACTCTTTCCCAAGATGGCTGAGCTTCGCCAAGGAGCCCGTCCTGTCACTGAGTACTTTGCTGAATGGAAGGTTCTTGCCGATGAAATCCTGGATCTTTGGGAGATCCCCTCTACTCGTGAAGGACATCAGGCTCAACGTGAGCATCTGGTCCTCATCTGGCTTCTGAACGGACTTGATCCAAATTTTTCAACAACCAGAACGGAAATGCTTGCGAGTCCTTCTACTTTGCAGACTGCTAGTGTGTTCCATCGTCTGACTAAAGCGGGCTCTGCCGCTTCTCCTGCTGCTCTACATGTTTCCTCCAGCGAGTCCATTGCGCTGGCCTCTCGAGGGGGAAGGGGCACTAGCAGCAGAGGTGGTCGGTCTGGTTCTGGACGTGGTCGGGAGACTGATACGCGTCATTGTACTCATTGTGGACGTCGTGGTCACACACGGGATACGTGCTGGCTCGTGCATGGGAAACCAGACTGGGCGGCCAAAACCTCGTCAGCTTCACCTCGATCTGCTCATGTTGCCGACTCGACCCCGGCTCCCCCGGGTCACCTCACGGTCCAACTCTCTGAGGAGGATTATCGTCGCCTGCAGGCTCTTCCTGTTTCTTCTCCACCTCATAGTGCTGCTGTCGCCCAGACTATTCAGCCTGTCTGCACTTCCCAGACCACCCAGCGCCCAGTTCAGTGGCTGGCAGATTCTGGAGCTTCTGACCACCTGACTAGCTCTTCAGGTATCTTGCATTCGTATCATACCCATTGTGGATCCTCCATTACTGTTGCAGATGGCTCCACTGTTCCTATTGTTGGCTTTGGCAGCTGCAATGTGACACCGGATATGCCTCTATCCTCGGTTGCTCATGTTCCTCAATCTGCTTACAACCTATTGTCCATTAGTAAGCTTACTCGTGATTTAAACTGCACTGCTATTTTCACATCTTCTGGTTGCATGTTTCAGGAACAGTCGACGAGCCGTATTATTGGTAGAGGAAAGCTGCGTGGTGGTGTTTATGTTTTGGATGAAGTTTCCCACATTGCCTGTTCTGCTGCTTCGGCCAAACTCTTGGACCTCCACTACCGTCATGGTCATCCCTCTATGCAGGTCATGCGTCGTTTGTATCCTGATTTTGGGAAAGTTTCTCATCTCAGTTGTGAGTCGTGTTTGTTTGCTAAACTCCATCGAGTTAGCTATGTTCCTCGTGTAGATGTTCGTGCTTCTGCACCTTTTGATTTACTTCATTCTGATGTCTGGGGACCGTGTCCTGTCCCTACGTTGTTAGGACACAGATATTATGTTACCTTTATTGATGATTTTTCTCGCATGACATGGGTTTACTTAATGAAAAATCGCTCTGAATTACTATCTATTTTTCAACATTTGTGGAATGAAATTTTTTACTCAATTTTCTGTTCGTCTGAAATGTCTTCGTACCGATAATGGGAGGGAATACGTGTCACATGCCATGTCTAGCTTTCTTTCCACCAAGGGTATCATCCACCAAACCAGTTGCCCTGATACCCCCCAACAAAACGGAGTTGCCGAAAGAAAAAATCGACACCTTCTTGAGGTAACCCGGGCTATCCTTCATCATACGCATGTTCCCAAACACTTTTGGGGCGATGCTGTTCTTACCGCTGCCCATCTCATTAATCATCTTCCTACTCATATACTTCAGGGGGAGACACCCTCTCACATCCTTTATCCAGACCACTCGGGGCCTCCTCTACCCTTCAAGGTCTTTGGGTGTGTTTGCTATGTCCGGGATGCTCGTCCCTCCGTTTCCAAACTTGATCCTCGCTCTTTGAAGTGTATCTTCCTTGGATACTCTCGGACTACCAAGGGATATCGCTGTTATTCCCCTGAACTCCACAAATACATCATCTCTTCAGATGTTGTCTTCCTCGAATCTGTCTCTTATCGTCCTCCTGGCTCTCCCCTTCCCACTTCATCTTCTGATCTCTCTCTTGATGAGATGCTAGTTCCTCGTCCTGACTCTGCCCTCGTCTCTCCGACTGACATACTGTGCCCCCTTTGGGGACAGGTCTACTCTCGTCGCACTTCTGATGGAACTGAACTACCACCATCTCAGCCTACCTCAACCAGTGATGGCTCCACTCCTGTTCCTCAAATTGCTCCTGCTAGTGAGGACCAGAACCAACCTGAAGTGCCTGCCGCTCCACCTCTGGCTAGTACCGAGCTTCCTATTGCTCTCCGCAAGGGCAGTCGGACTTGTCAGCATAGACCTCTCTTTGTAAGCTCTTATCAGGGTTGTCTGCTTCTCATACCGCACTTCACTCGATGTTGGATCAGTACACCATTCCCTCCACGGTTGGGGAGGCCAAAACTCATCCTGGCTGGATGGCTGCTATGCACGACGAATTGACGGCACTTCAACTGAATAATACTTGGGAACTTGTGTCTTTGCCGCCTGGGAAGCGTGCTATTGGTTGCAAATGGATCTACTCTGTTAAAGCCAATGCTGATGGCTCTCTTGCTCGCTTGAAAGCTCGCCTTGTTGCCAAAGGCTATGCCCAAACTTATGGCGTGGATTATGAGGAAACGTTTGCACCTGTTGCCAAGATGTCCTCTATTCGGATCATGCTCTCTCTTGCAGCCACTCACCGGTGGCCTCTCCATCAGTTAGATATCAAGAATGCGTTCCTTCATGGGTCCTTGGAGGAAGAGGTGTATATGGAACAACCACCTGGGTTCGTTGCTGAGGGGGAGCGTAACAAGGTGTGTCGTCTCCTGGCCTCCTTATATGGGTTGAAACAATCCCCGCGCCAGTGGTTTGCACGCTTTCGGTCTGTGGTCACCAAATTCGGACTTACCAAAAGTGTCAAAGACTCATCTCTCTTTTATAGGAACTCCTCTGCTGGTACTGTGCTCCTAATTGTGTATGTTGATGATATCGTCATCACTGGCAGTGATCCTAAAGGGATAGCCGATCTCAAAGCGTTCTTACACTCCAACTTCCAAACCAAAGATCTAGGGCTGTTGCGATACTTCCTTGGGATTGAAGTTACTGATCATGACGACTCTATCTTTGTTTCTCAACGTAAATATGCCCTTGATCTGTTATCTGATCTTGGCATGTCTGACTGCCGCCCTATGGATTCTCCTCTTGAACCAGGAGAAAAAGGGCTTCATTCCGAGAGTAAATCTTTTGAATCGCCAGAGAAGTATCGAAGAATTGTTGGAAAACTCAACTACCTTACTATGACTCGCCCAGACATTGCCTGCGCTGTGAGTAAGGTCAGTCAGTTCATGGCAAACCCAACTACCTCTCAATGGGACTCTGTTCTCCGCATCGTTAAGTACATAAAGAAGGATCCTGGTCTAGGAATATCATACAAGAATCATGGTCACTCCAATATAGAGGCTTACTGTGACTCCGACTGGGCAGGTTGTTTAGCCACCCGGAAGTCTACCACAGGATTTACTATATTTATGGGAGGAAACCTTGTCTCCTGGAAGAGCAAGAAACAGACCACTGTTGCCAGATCTAGTGCCGAGGCAGAGTATCGGGCTATGTCGCACACCGTTGCTGAGATCATGTGGATCAGACAGACTCTTTGCGAAATCGGATACCCTGTTCATGACCCAACTCCGTTATGGTGTGATAATCAAGCTGCAATACAGATAGCAACCAATCCTGTGTTTCATGAACGCACGAAGCACATCGAGGTTGACTGTCATTTCGTACGAGAGAAGTACGAAGAAGGTCTTATTTCCTTGAGCCATGTGAAGACTGGAGACCAAGTTGCTGATATTCTCACGAAAGGAGTTACCGGGGTCAGAATGAATTTCATATGTAACAAGTTAGGTCTGGAAAGTTCCCACGATCCAACTTGAGGGGGAGTGTTAGAGGATATAAATATGTATGTGAACCCTGTTAATGAAGTAATTTTTACTTTTTCTCTCGTAACAAATCTAATATAAGTAGCAAGAGGCATGAGATTACCCAAGGAGATGACCCCACTCAAATCCAGTCGTCGCACAATTTGGAGCGGAAGCTTGCTGTCAGTGCCAGTTGATGGAAAATTTGTTGGACGTCGACGTCAACCTGACTTGGGTCGCTGGAAGCAGTCAATGAGGTCTGATCAGTACGATTTATATAAGGTTTTTCAGACTAATCTGGGCTCGATTTCACGCACTTGCACTTCACTTTGAGATCATTATTGCACTTTTTTAGTCTGTCGTGGTGTGCAACTGCACACTCTGTTGTTATCACACATGATGTTCCCCATATTTTTTTATTGTTGTTTTGCCTATTTTTGTGTGTTGGTGGCTTGTGCCTTCTGTTATTTTGTTTTGCAGGTGGACAAATCCTTATTCTTATTGAAATTCTTTCCTGTATGAATCGCACGGTCGTGCGTTTCCTTGACACACGATTTCTACGACAGTGCATGTTCTACAGTGCCCTTGAATGGTGATCTGCCCCAGCTTGTGCGTTTTACCCGTGCATGAGCAAAATCGTACGAGCTCGTCTTTTTTGTCTAAAAAATGATTTAATTACCCGTGTGTTTCCCTCACGCATGGTTGGATTCAACCGTGCGAGAAGGAAAATAGACGATCTTCTCTGTTTGGACTGGATTCTAGCGATCTGTCGCTACCCGTGCGTTTTGTTCTCGCGCGGTCAGTTTTGCCCGTACGTGATAAACATCGCACGGGCTTTTTCTTTGTCTGTCTGGGAGTTTCCTGCTCGATTAATATTGCACGATTCACGCACGGTCGTGCGTTCAACCGTGCGTGCCTATTTTTCTCACTGTTTACTATATAAGTGCAGGAACTTTGCCCTAATCGAGATTTTTGGCCATTTTTTGCGCCAAAGCTTTCCTCTCCACCCAGTTTCTCTGCCCATTTTCGGGAGGAGCTCCAGCCATATTTCTACTGCAAATCCTCTGCTAGGGCTTCATCCTTGGCCTCCTCCATCGCATGCTCTCAAGCTCCATTTCAAGGTAGTTCTCGTTGCACCCAAGGAGCTCCCTTGCAAAGGCCTTCGCCGAAGGAGATTAGCGAAGAAGACGGGTCCATTGGGAGGAAGTGATAGCCCTCATCTACCCCGAACGACAACTGTAGACCGAGCGCTGCCGAAGATTGACAACCCTCTGATTCTGGTCGAGAATTCGTGGTGAGTCTTTGTTCTTCGGTTGTAGCTCTTGCTTCCTCCTTGTTGTAGTTATTTTTACTTCGAATCCTTGTTTGTATGAATGATGTTCCATGAACCCTAATTTGTTTTTAATGTTAATTTCTTGTCTGGATGCAAATGATATATCAGGTTAGGAAGGAGAAGATCCTAGTCAGAGGCATGAGCGCAGAGCTTGTGATTGATATTCATAGGAGTTTCTGCAGACTTGCATCCAGAGTAGTCAGTATCATGAAGCAAGTCAAGGCAGTACTTTCGTTGAGATAAAACAAATCTATCAGGATGCCGAGCAACTTCGAGACCAAGAAAATATCAAAGATTTCTCAGGTCCTTAGTTTGAAACATAGAAGCTAAATGTTTGATCATGTGTGTTCCTGTGAGATCATCTCCCGTAATCAAAAATATCATCAACATACACCAAGAGAATCATTGTTTCCGTTGAACAATTATGAGCAAATAAAGAGAAGTCGCCAGAACTTCGAGTGAACCCAACAGCACGAATTGTCTAACTAAACTTGTCAAACCATGCCCGAGGACATTGTTTGAGACCATAAAAAATTTTCTTCAAAGGACTTACGAAAGACTTCCCCGTGGTCTCAAATCCGAGAGCTTGTTGCATATAGACAATCTCCTGCAAATCGCCATTGAGAAAGACATTTTTGACATCCAATTGATGCAACGTCTAGTGGCTATGAACAGTGAGGGAGATCAACACACAAACAATATTGAGTTTGTCGATTGGAGAGAGTCTCGTCATAATCCAAACCTTGTTGTTGAGTAAAACCACGAGCCACATGGCGAGCCTTCAGATGTTGAACTATTTCATCTGGACCATGCTTGATGGCAAACACCCACTTACAACCCACATAGATCTGTCCAGGAGGAAGAGGGACAAGATCCCAAGTTTGGTTTGCCCAATGGGCAGACATTTTCTTGTCCATAGCCGACCGCCACCCCGGATGTTGGAGAGCCTCCTGCACAGAGGTAGGGATAGAAATAGAGGATAAAGAAAGAGCAAATTTCCTAAGTTCTGGAGAGAGGCGATGTAAGGAGACATAGTTCTCCATCGGGTGAGCACTCAAGGCGGTTTTCGGATCTGCAGGCTTCAAAATAGCATCAGTAGAGGGCATCTCCCGTAGAGCAGCAGACGAAGGAGGACGACGAGCATACACATGAATCGGAGGTGGTTTTGGTGGGATTGGATTGGGAAGGGATAGGTGGTGTTGGTGGGAGTGGGGTGGGAAGGAGTGGTGGAAGGTTAGACATAATAGGGATACAGACCGCAGAAGTAGATACGGAAGTGGAGATCAGTTGGGGGAGAATGATAAGGCTGCTCTTCAAAAAAGGTGACATCAGCAGAAGTAATAACCTTGCGATCCTTGGGAGAGATGCAAACATAGCCCTTTTGAGTACGTGAGTAACCAACGAACATATATTTTTTGGCATGTGGAGCATGTTTGTCAGTGGACGGGCCAAGATTATGAACATAGCAGACGCAGTCGAAGACACGAGTAGAAACCGTGAAATTCCAATAAAGTTGGGGAACATGCATCTGAAACATAAAGGAACGGGTGACCTTAAGAAGGTGATGATTCTTGCGTTTGACAATGCCATTTTGTTGGGGGGTATAAGCATACGAGGTTTGATGGATAATCTCAATTTCAGCACACAAGTCAACGAACGCATACCTGTGTATTCACGGGCATTATTGGTTCAAATAGTTTTAATGGTAGTGGAGAACTAGTTGAGTTTCAATAATAAAGACACGAAATACACGAGGTAGTTCAGAGCGATTATGAAGGAAATACAACCACGTTATACGAGAGTAATCATCTATAAAGGTAACAAAGTGACGATAACTAGAAACACTGGCTATTTTGTAGGGTCCTCAAATATCGAAATGAAGTAGAGCAAAGGGAACATCGCTCTGAGTACACTGGGTGAAAAAGTAGAGCGATGTTGTTTGTCGTAGATACAAGACTCGCAGGTGAAGTCTTGGAGGGATAAATTTGGGAGGGCTTTCTGGAGGATGCGGAGAGGAGCATGTCCAAGACGTTGATGCCACTCGATAGAGCCAACAAAGTAAAGAGTTGTAGAGGAGAGAGTTGTGGGGGTAGAGGAGTCCAGGATGTAGAGTCCATTCGACAGTTGTCCTTTACCGAGTATATTATGCGTCTTGCGATCCTGCACAACACAAGAGGTGGAAGAGAATGTTGCATAACAATTGAGGTATTGAGTGAGACGACTAATTGAGAGGAGATTAAAAGGAGAGCTCGAAACATGAAAGACCTAGCGAAGAGTGATGGAGGGAGTAAGGTTGACGTCGGCTGATCCAGTGACTGAAGTGGTGTCCCCATTAACAGTAGTGATGAATTTGGGATGCACGGAGTCCAAGTAGTGTGAAGGTTTTGTCGGAGTAACGTGGTTTGTTGCCTCGGAATCTAGAATCCAGGATGAATTATGAGCGAGTCAGGAGATACCACCATCAGAAATAGACACAACTGAGCCTAGGGAATGACTGATTATCCTTTGAAGTTACTGAATTTGGGTTCGCAAGGCAGCAATGTCAGGGTGAATGTTGTTTGGAGTAGAATATGCAGCCACTGGAGAAGAGCCAACCATAGCAGAATCTGGCAGAGCAGGAAAAAAAAAAGAAACTGCGGCAAGAAGCAAAAGCAGCAGGCTATAGATAAACACCAAAAAACGCTGCCAAAGATAGGAGAGGAGCTCTGCTAACACACGAGGTTGTAGGAAGAGAGTGCAGAGAGCAACAATAGCAGCATGAGGAGTTGCGGCGCAATTAGACGGATAGAGCAGGCATTCTGGCGACAAACATCGGCGGCCTGACGATCAAAGACAGACGGCAAGAAGAGCAATAGCGGCAATGGCAGCACGATACGCGACTTGAACAATCGTGACAAGGAAAGCAGCAACCGCGGCCAGGGAAGAAAGAATGGTCACGTGAATCAACGCTGGCAAGCAGAACCCTGTCGAATAGAAGGGCGTGCAGTGGGGATGAAGAACCTGCAGTCGAGCAAGAAGAACCAGCGAGCTTGCTGCAGTGGCAAGCAGGAGAAGATACTGCGGACAAGCGGGCAGCAGTTCTGCAACTAGAGAACTGGAGGCGCGCGAGCAGAAATGCCAAGTTGCGCGGACATACGGCTTGATGAAGAAGAAGCATTGTCGAGCAGTACTCAGCAAGCAGAAGTTGCCGCAGGAGTATTGCGACAAGAAGCGCCTATAACTTGCGGCAAGAACTGCGGCGAGGAATCGTTGTAGTCTGCGGCAGGCCAGGGGTAAGAAGAACTGCGACCAGAGCAGCAAGGACGTCCGACAAAACGATCTGACATGGCGAGCAAGAGAGCTGTCAGCTGAGACCAGAAGCAGCAAGTTGTGTAAGCGGGTATCAGAAAAAAATCTAGCCGTCGGGGGGGGGGGGGGGGGGGGGGGGGGGCGGTTATGTAATGTGTTAGCCGCCGATTAAACACAGGTCTGCGGTTAGAGGTGCTTTGATGCCATGTAGAAACGCACCATAAATGAGTGAAATAAAATAATTCCATTAATTTCTCTAAAAATGCTTCGTACATGTATTTCTGCATTTATACGCTTATATAGGAATAGAGAAAGGAGTAGTCCTAATCTAAGATGTGGGACTAAATCCTAAAGATGAAGTAGGCTCTACCACTCTAAATGAGCCTTATATTGAGCATTTACACATATTTCCTTCAACACATGTTATGAAATGTAAACTTATATGGGAGGTTTTTATAATTTCAAAGCATAGAGTTGTACAATTCATAACGGCCTTTTGGCACTTTGCACCCCCGAAAATATCACTTTTGGCACTTTGCACCCCCAATGTTTAAATATTGCACTTTGCATCCCTCATTCTTATATTCTTGACACTTTGCACCCTAGCAAGGGTAATTTCTGGTAGCTGAATTCAAAGGCTTAGGGTGCATAGTGCTAAGAATATGAGAATAAGAGGTGCAAAATGCAATATTTAAACATTGGGGGTGCAAAGTGCCAAAAGTGATATTTTCAGGGGTGCAAAGTGTCAAAAGCCCAATTTATAACTATTAAAAGTTAGAGGTTTTTGTAATTTTAAAGTTAGATATCAAAAAAAAATTTCTCTAACTTTACAATAAACTCTCCTCTAATTTTACATAATTACAGCTATCGAGATCTTTCAAACTTGAACACCCCTCTAAGTTTATATTATTAGCATACATGTACCCAAAAAATCTTGGAGGACTTCTCCATGTTTTTTTTTTTGGTAAATGTATGTTAACAATGTAAACTAGGCTTTGGTAATTTTGAAAGGTAGAGGGGAGATCCTACTAAATGATCCTATTAAAAAAAAGAAGCACTATTCTTGGATTAGTCAAGATTTAGGATCAAATGTTGTTATGGATATCTAAGTTTGAGATAAATTGGAGTTCATATGTTAATTTGTAAAATGTGTTTAGGCGCTGTCTGTTTTCATTTTGGCCTATTTCCTTTCTTATCGGCCTACAGGTCATCTCTGTATACATTAGGACTTATGCCCCTGTTTTGGATACAACACAAATTTTTATTGATCCTTTTGTCAAACATCATGGTATCAGATTGGTTCCGCCGCCCCTATCCGCCTTTCCCTTTTCCTTTGTCACCGCCGGCGCCAATATCTGGGCTGGTCTTGCTTGATTCCTTTTCCATCGTAGACATTCATGTGCCTCTTTCTCTCATGGTATGTTTCTTCTCTTGGCTTGCTTGGAGCTCTTTGGTCACATTAATTTTTCTTTCGGGTTCTTTGCGCTCCGCTGAAGGATGATTCAATTCGAAAGCAGGGCCACTCGTTCCTCTTTTTTGGCTGGTTCTCTGGTTTCGTCGCCCCTTTTTTTGGAGAAGTCCAGGCAACAGCTTTGAGATGGCAGCCAAAAGAAGAGTGCAACGCTTGTTGTAGGTATCTTAGCAGTGGTGCCATGGTTCTTTAAATACCTTTCATGTTAACAGAACTACTGCACCTCTGCTTGGGCATGATTATAATACGGCCTAGAAGTCTTATCCTAGATTAGCAGCAATTTTTTCCCACTATCATCTTCGGTACAAAGGATCCATATAGCCAACCTCACTATAGTGGGATAAAGGCTTGATTGTTTTTGTTGTTGTATCGTCTTCCTGATCTTAATTTTACTCTTAAAACCACAATGATGTCAGGTCTATATTGAACTCGAACATCATGGCGAATATGTGAAGACAATAATAGACAGCCAACAACAACGCTTGAAAGCCGTAGAACAGTCTCTCTCAAAGCTTGAGAACAATGAAAATGGTGTCAAAGATCGGATCAACCGCGCCTTCAAAGTTTATGAGCTGTTGGATCAGCGTCTACAGAATTTCAAAGTGTTGCCCTCCGTAAATAAAAAACCACTGTCGAAAGCCGAACGGGAATTCAATGCTGAACTAGGTAAGCGCTTTGCCCGCACCCTCGCTACAGGTTCGTAGAATCATTAGAAAAATTCATCTCCGCTGATTATAATGCAGATAGAATCGTGAATCACGAGCTGGATAGCTTGGATTCTTCGATCGATTCTCTGAACACGCGCCTCAGAAGATTTCTTCAATCCTCATCAAATAGTCCAACAAACATGGGAAGGGCGGCTCCTGGAAGGAGAAAAGATTATGTTCCAGATGACCTTGCTTTGAAGTTGAAGTCCTCTCTGGATCTGCTGTCAGGCCTTAACAGCCAGAACATGAAGAAAGTCAAATTAATTGAGGATACCCTAAACAACCAGCAGAAGTAGCGAAATTTTCATCCATCAACTCGTCCTGCCGTGTTTTTTCAAGTTAATTTCGAGATGAAATTTCGTTGTGGTAAAGGCCAATCAGGGCTTTCTCTATAACGGAAACCGGAGGTATGCTACTTGTTACTGGGCCATTTTGTTTATTTTGCCGAAGTAGAAGAGCTGAGTAAGAAGGGGGAATTTTTTTCATGCCAATTTCTAAAGAAAAATTGCCCTAAATCTTCGTCAAACTTTAGCATCCGTCCTGTCCATATTCATCAGCGAGTCGACCTATTGATGGTGGGATTAGAGCTGTTAGAAAAGCAGTAGTGTGAAAAGCAGTTACAATACAAGGAATTTTGGCCTCGGAAAAGAGAAGCATGAAATTGCAGAAAGCTCATTTTAGCTTTTCTGAAATGGGAGGGGCCGCTGCTTTCTAAAAATCCCAAAAACAATTTTTTGGCACAATCACTTTTTTCCATCACCAGCGAACCAAACACCTCTAAAACAACAGTGACATTGGGAATAGAACTTTTCCCATTAGCAACACCCTCCCAAATTGAGCAAGAGTTTACTATGATCTGAGTAATGCTTCATGTGTTCACACAAGTATTTATACATAACTTTGTTTTAACTTTTATCTTGCCACTACAGTTTGTGATCAATTTGTATTATATTTTATTATAATAATGTATATACAAATTAGTATATAAATATTTCCACAAAAAATTATATCTTACTTTTTTAAAAAATATATATGTATTTTTTTTTACCTGAATGTATTAATTATTAAACATTAGAGTGGATTGCGCTTTGATAGAGGAAGGTGCGTTCGGGAATTAAAATTTTGATTTTGACGCAATTAAAATTTATTTTTCTCTAAATTAAATTATAAAATGTTAGTTAGAATTTTTTTCTCATTTTAAGATCTTATTTTCCTATAAAAAATTATTTTTAAAAAAAAATTTGACCAGATATTATTTTTTAGTTATTTGAAATCGTGAATTTCACTAGCTGTCTGTTCGGTGATTGCACGATTAGATTTCAAGTGAACCTTTCTTTAGAATCAATCGGCAGACCAAAAAATATTTCCCGTTTTTCACAAGCTTGTTCAGTGTAGCATTTCTCAATGATTACTCTTTCTTGATTCTAGTCAAACATGAGATAAAATGAGAAAATTATTGCACTTATCTATGATTATTCCGTCAGTCTCGATAATTTCCATGGAGATCACTCTTGATTTTGCGTAGATTATAAGCGCTTTTGTGGAGATTACCCAGACCATCAGCAGACCCTGTTTCAAAAAATTCAATGTGAAATATTTTCCAGCATTGGTGTTTTGTAAAGTAGAAAGGAACAATTATGGTATGCATTTATTAATTTACCAGATTATCCATCATGCCATGAAAAATATTACACAAGCAGTAAATTTACTTCCTGTTTTATGGAAAACAAATGTGTTATCATCTAGATTATGATTCCGTTTGTGGGGACTTATTTTCACCGGTCAAGCGGTTACGATCGCATGAATCGGACCTTACAGACCGAGCCTATGCTGACGTGCGTGATTGACATCAAACTTGATGTTCTTCGAAGGCGTAAAATATTGTAGCACGCAGAGTTGAATATATTTTTGTGCTCGTAAAAGGTGAAGAAGCCTACACCATGGGGGCTGCAATGCATGGTGTGCTGACTTGCATGAGAAAAAACCGTGGCAATCACGGAGTGAAAGTGGGTGATCGGGAAGAGACGATTATTGATGGAGAATTATGTCACTTTACGGATGAAATTTGAGAGGACAGTTAAAAAGAAAATGCTCTTTTGGCATGATGGTGGTGGTCGTGAACACAATAGTTATGAACAATTGTTTGTGAACGTTAGATAAAAGAAACTTCATTCACTTTTATGTTCAAAACTAGTTTTCTTTTTTAGGTGGCTGTCATAATGGTTGTCATACCGAACATAGATTCTATGACAGTGGTGTTTGAAAAAAAGTTTGCATCATAAAAATTTACTAATATTAAGCAACCACTTTAGCCCTTGATAAATGTTAGTATTTTCTAATTTCAAGCAAACATGCAAAAAATATATATATATAATTTTTTTTATAGTTTATATTACGTGATGCATTAAAAAAAAGTCTTCCCCAAGGCCCCAACCCACCAAAAATGATTATTGAGCCAAAACATTGCCCTAGAGTTGCAAGCGCAACAAAAACATCACAGCTCCATTTACGATCATAGTTTTACACTACTAGCGGGTGCCGCAGTTGTCAAAGTCACATTAAGGCAGGGCAGCCCGATACACAAAGGCATCCCCGAGCAACAATGGTTCGGGGAAGGGTCCCACAAGGGTGAAATGTTGGCAAACCTTACCATACATTTTTACAAAAGGCTGCTTCCAGGACTCAAACCTATAACCTCAAGGTCACAGGGCAACACCTCAATCAGTGCGCGGCTCCCTTCAAAGTCGCATTAGTCAAACAAAAAAGAAATGACTTTAGAATGTGCTCGAAAGGAATATGTGAGCGGATGTGCACAGTGTCTCCCCGTGCGCAGTCCGCAACAGAACAACCTCCAACTATCACTCAAGTGACGGTTGAGTATTGTTGCCGTCAAACATTGCGCTTTGAGAGACTTTAAGCTTGGCATTTAACATTTATAAAACAACGAAAAAAATTTAATTTAATGATGATACTCTTATAGATGAGCATAAACAGGATATTTTCTTTATATTGCTTCATGAATTCTCACTTTCTATTCGTCCATTTATAGTAAAAACTATATAGTAAAAACAGGGGCCTGAATTAGGAAAGTAATCTTTGAACCACTATATACCCCCCTCAAAAAACATTCCAGTAAAACACTTACAAGGAACAAAAAATTGCTAGCCCATGCTAACTACCTAACAAAAGGGGTAAATATTTGAAGCAACTTGCTCAAAACCTAGACCTTGAATTTTTTAGACTTATTTGGACCAGATGAAGCACCATGTCCCTTCTGCTGCTTTTTCTTCTTCTTCGAAGAGAGATCATCATCAGCGTTGTCGTCGTCACTGTCATTGAGCTTCCCTTTCGCAGATTTCTTCCCAGTATTACAAAATATGAATTCCTTCTTCCGTTCGGTCTCTTTCTCCTCGCCCTCCAAACCAGGTCTCCAAATACATAAAGACCTTTCAAGAGTAGCATGGGGATACAAGTGTCAATTTCATAGGGAAATAACCAGGTCTCCAAATACATAAAGACCTTTCAAGAGTAGCATGGGGATTTTTGGCTTTGACATCAATTTTTCAACCATTTTTAAATGTCCCGTTAAGTCTGACGAGGTTAAGGACAAGCATGTGAATTTACTTGGGCCATGAAACCCCTGACATGTGCCTCAAATTGAGTTTGTATATCATGCTAGCATGCCTGTAGGCTTTTATTTCTAAAGGCATGTTAGGGAGAGTTGTGTGGATGGCTCTTAGTTTGAGAAATAGAGCTCCCACCCTTTGGGGAAAGCCGGAAATGAAGCTAAAAAATGCTTCAAAATGGAGGCTAACCAAACACTTTGATGTCAAAATCATATAGAGTAAATAAGACCATGCTACTCAGATTCCATAAACTAATAGTTCGGAATAACATACCTCGAGCTCCTGTTGCGAGGATATCATCACGAGGATGTAGTTTGTTCACTGGACTGATTGTTGTTAAATCAGGATCGATCACCTCGGCGACAAGATGGCCGGTGCTTGTATCTATGAAATCAATGGGATGCAATGCCCCCCATTGTAATTCTCACTTATGTACCGACCGATTACCGCGAGAGACTCGGACGGGTCCTGTGTAATATACATGTGGTTTAGATTCAAAGCTGGTTTGAAAAGAAACAATTTTTTTTTAATTTTTGGCGAACGTAAAACCTTTGGATCCCACTCGGCTCGAAAAGGAGTTAGATGACGATTAAAATCGTGGCTGTGCACAATTTCTCTACTCGGTGAAATCAAATTTCCAAAGACTGAATCCCACACCCTTATTCGATTGTCTTGAGACGTTGTCATTATTTTGCTTCCAGTGTGTGGCGAAAAATATGCAGAGTTAACAACACGACCATGAGCAAGACTCGCGAGGGAAGATCCACTTTCTAATCGTCGAATGTCCCACATATGCGCCTGCATCAAAGTTACATGGCTGCATCATAATCATCACTTCAGTGGACTTATCCCAACTATAAATCCTAATTTTTCATTCCTTTCTCTAAAATACTATCTGAGGTGTAAAACTTTAACTACACTGGTCAGCTTGAACATCTTTTAAGTGTTTATCTTGTCGAAAATTTATTCATCTACTCGTCTAATTTGTTCACATCTTAGGCTCCGTTTGGCACGGTGGCGGCATCCATGAGCGCGGTGGTTATGAACCATTGTTCATGAATAGGGATGTTCACAAATAGTATAGTTAGTGAATAATTCGAGATTCGATTCGTGAAGATTCAATTAAAATTCGTATTTTTCGAATTCGAATCCGGATTCAAATCTGAATTCGGATTCGAATAGTTTTTGAATCCGAATCCGAATAATTTTGTTCCTATTCGAAGGATTCGCGAATAGTAGATTATATAATTAAATATAATTTATATATATAATTAAATATAATATATAATTATATTGTATCATTATATATAATTATATATTAAAAAATCGAATCTAAATTCGAACCCAAATTTGGATCCAACATTTCATGACGAATCCGAATCCGAATCTGAATCTTTGCATTCTATGTCAATTTTGGATTTGATTGAAGAGTTATTCAATTCGATTCGGTTCGCGAACACCCTTATTCATGAATAGACACCTCACCTAAGGAACTTCATCCACTTTTATGTTCAAAACTAGTTTTCGTTTTTTTTTTGTGGTGGTCGAACCGTTGTCATGCCATGCATTCTATGATGATGGCGTTTTTGTCCAAACTCACTGGGGCAAAAAAGTCGCGCCAAACGGGGCCTTAAGTTTCAAAATATATGCATAGATCACCTAAGCTGATGTATACAATCTTATATGAGAAGTTTTATCTCATTGTTCCTTTACTATCATTGCCTAACTTATTTTTTCTAATTTTGTCACAGTTGCATCTATCTTAGATTTCATTTTCATTTTGGAATACCACTTTTTTTGGGTATGATCTATGAAGATTTAGAATTTCTAATGAAGATGTACGAAATCATGAGCATACACATGTTTTGCAGTGCAAACTATTTAGTTAAATAATTACTCTTTTCACGGGAAGAAAAATAAAATACAAAGAAATTCAGGGTTCGTTTGATTGAGCGGTGCGGTAGGAGCCGGCGGGTCCAAACGGGGGTGTCGAACCGGAGGGGGAGAGGCGGGGCTGGAAAAACTCTGATTTTGTGGCTTTTCCTCTGTCCGGCGGGTGCAAACGGAGCAAACGCCGCCGGCGCCCGTTTATTTACCCGTCGTCGGGCGGTGTTTGCGCCAAACCAAACGAAGCCTCAATGAAGATGACAATTCAATAGTTGCTACCAAAAACAACGCATAGGAACTTAGAAATATGAGAACCATTACAAAAAGGGCATCTCGGTGCACAAAGCATCATTGTGCAACGAGGATCCCACTGCAAGGGTGAAATGTAGGCAAACCTTACCCAATATTTTTGCAAGAGGTTGCTTCCAGGATTCGAACCTGTGACCTCAAGGTCACACGGCATCGCCTCAACCGGTGTGCCATGGCTCCCCTTCTTAAGAATATAAGAACCATAAAAAGGGCACAAGGGCAGCCCGGTGCACAAGGCATCCCCGCGGAACGAGGGTTCGGATAAGGGTCCCACCACAAGGGTGAAATGTAGGCAAACCTTACTCTGCATTTTTGCAAGAGGCTGCTTCCAGAACTCGAACCCATGACCTCAAGGTCACACGGCAACACCTCAACCAGTGGGCCAAGGCTCCCCTTCAAAAATATGTGAACCATACAACAACACTCAAGCCTTTATCCCACTATAGTGGGCTACGCTATATGGATCCTTTGTCATCATTGTGCCCTATCTTGAGTCATCTCACTAATGCCTACGTACATCATGTCTTTCCTTATAGTTTCATTCCGAGTCTTTATTGGTCTACCCCTACCTCGTTTCACATGCCTAGTGTCTAGACTCTCGCAACGCCTAACAAGTGCCTCTAATGGTCTCCTTTGTGCGTGTCTAAACCATCTTAGATCGTAAAAATTTAGATCACATCCAACTTAAATAAATTCAATCGCGAATACAGAACTAACTATATCGCAAAAACTCAATTTTTATCCAATCTAAAAGAAGTTGCACCATAACAAGAGAGTTGAGATTAATAAAGAGTCTTGAGTTAAAAATATATGTATACTTGTTTGCATCAACTTCATCTCTATCCTTTGGGAAATAATAAAGAAAGAAGAGCTCACAAAATGATCATTTCCGGAACTCAGGAGGAGATCTGGATGAACCGGATTGAAATGTAATCCAACAACCTTGCTGCCCTTTCTATGAATGAGAATTGGTTCTCCAATCTTTACCCTTTCCCTAATATCAAACCTACAATATTATCGGTAAACAATAAGCTCCGAGTAAATGTTGCTTAAAAGAATGAAATATTTAAAGGGTAAATATCACAATTTTTTACTTGGATCAAATAGATCAACTTTCCACTTGGGTTCCCAGTACTTTTAAGATTTCACTATGATCCCGCGGTTAGTTTTTGATATTTATAAAGGACCTTTTTCTACTAATGATGTCAAAATTTTCTTTAACATGCCTTGCGTCATGTAATTTGTCATGTAATTTCGCATGGCTCGAGCACACCATGATCATCGGTGGAGGAAAAGAAGGGAAGAAGAATTGGAATGGCCAAGCCAATGTGGGAAGAGAAGAAGAATGAAGTTTAACTGGAAGACGAGAAGAAGAGGTTTAACCAGAGAAGGGTGACATCGAGATCTTCAGCTGCAATGGGATGATCAATGACAATGAGAGCACTAGTGAGGGAGTGGGGGTTTATGTTTGCATCAGAATTGTACAATAAGGCAAGGAGGGGAAATATAGGGATAATTTTGTCATTTTTCGACCAAATAATAGTTTTGTTAATGGAAGGACGACCGTGAAGTATTTTGTATTTCAAAAACTAGAATCTTAGTGAAATGAGGTCCAAACCTCAAAAAACTGCCTAATATTATAGTACTTAAAAATAATTACAAAAAACTTCCCCTCTAACTTTGCATAATTACATGGACTTCCATCTATCTTTAAAAGTTACCAAAATTACAGTGTTAATAAAAACCCCTGGAAGATTGCTCTAGGGTTACTTTGCATAACTAAATGGATCTTCCAACTATCTTTAAAAATTACCAAAATTGCATTGTTAAAAAAAAAACCTGGAAGATTGCTCCAGGGTTTTTATTTTTGTACATAAATATGAATAATGTAACTTAGAATGGAGGTTTTAATAAAAGATAGAGGGGAGGTCCATACAATTATAAAGTTAGAGGGAAAGTCTCAGTAACTGACCCAAATACTAAATGAAGAAAACTTGTTGCTAAAATTACCAACTTCATAAAAATTTTGATGATAACAAGCAAAAAAGGTAGGGAAGTAGCATACAAAATAGGCAAATACCCAAAAAACACTTACAAGTAAAGATAACCAAAATTATCTGCAACCAGCACAAGACCTTTATCCAAGTTAGTATCCATGCCGTATAGCATCCGCCACGAAGCTGGACCCTACACATCATGAATGATTTAGAATCTATATTAAAACCTTTTCATTGTTTAACATGAGGGAGGCAAATCCAATTTTGCAGACACAAGTAATAACAACTTATAAAATAGCTATATAAATTTATATGCATAACCAATACTGGGATTGCAATGCTTTCTTGTGCACAGAAATGTCTCTAGCTTTTTATTTCAATGTTATTGGAGAGGCACGTGAGTCACACAATAACTCGATAAATTCCTCTTCCTATTTTTCACTATCGTTGGGTAGGGGAAAAATGCATTTGTTCACACTTTCTAGGTAAATCCAATAACAAATTTGTATAACCCATAATTCGTCGACATCAAAATAACCTAAGGAGACGCCTATTCGCAGAGCTTGGGCGAGCTTGGGCGAGCGAGCTTGGGCGAGCTTGGGCGAGCTTGGGCGAGCTTGGGCGAGCTTGGGCGAGCTTGGGCGAGCTTGGGCGAGCTTGGGCGAGCTTGGGCGAGCTTGAGTGGGCGAGCATGGGCGAGCATGGGCGAGCTTGGGCGAGCATGGGCGCGAGCAGTTGGGCGAGCAGTTGGGCGAGCAGTTGGGCGAGCAGTTGGGCGAGCAGCAGTTGGGCGAGCGTGGGCGAGCGTGGGCGAGCGTGGGCGAGAGAGCGTGGGCGAGCGTGGGCGAGCGTGGGCGCGAGCGTGGGCGAGCGTGGGCGAGCGAGTGGGCGAGCGTGGGCGAGCGTGGGCGAGCGTGGGCGAGAGTGTGGGGGTGGGCGAGCGTGGGCGAGCGTGGGAGAGCGTGGGCGAGCGTGGGGGCGAGTAGCAACCTCGCAGGGCTGGGTATTCTCGCCTACATATCTCCCCCCCCCCCCAGGATTTGTCTATAATTAGACCCTCAGGGGTACCAGGAATGACACGTTGGAAGAGGCTGAGACCCCCCCCCCCAAGTTTGATACTCGTCAAGTCTGTGTCTTCCTCGTACCTCGCCCAACCTTTTGGTTGCGGAGGAGAAGTTTCTCCCAAACTTCCGAGTACGTAGTGGGACCTCACTGCTGGAGAACCTGGGATGTGCTTGTAAACATTTCTCTATCCTACTCTAGCCATCCGAGCTGTCGCGTTCAACCGCAGGATCAGTAACCTTAGGCTGCATTGATCCGAATATTTGAAGTAGAGATTTCCCGGCTTCAACACAATCCCTTACATGGCAAATAGCAACTATGATGTCAAAAGTAAATTCCATTTATATTCCATACATATTATGTTACGCCGCCATTACGCTTCTCGGGGCGTCAATATGTTCGTAGGCGCAAGGAGTCTGCAAGCAACAATGGGGCTGAACCATCTGGTTCAGCCCCCACTCAGTGAACCGGTCGGCCGGGCTGAACCAACGGGCTCAGCCCCTTTTGGAGGGGCCGGCCGGCCCCTCCTTGGTTCGGGTATTTATACTCGGGCTGCTCTCTTGTGGAGGCATGAAAAGATAACTCAAGGTATTTCCCTCTTCTTTCCTCCTCAACCATAATTCTCTAGTTTTCTCCCTTTAGATCTCTTTCTCCCCCTCTCCTTCCTATCATTTGGTATCAAAGGATCGTTTCTCCACCATGGTTACCACCCGCACGCAAGAAAAAATCAACCGCTTGGAAACCCTAGAAGAAAACTATGTTGGATTAACGGATTCGGTGGCCGCCATAGAGGAAAACATGAGAACGTCAACGCAACGACTTGAAGAACGGATCGACGCTCGGATGGAGGAGATCAAGGCATTACTAGCGCAAAATCTGAAAGGGAAGGGCCCAGCGAGTGAAGAGAACGGCGGATCTCCAAACCCCGGACTCGAAATGGCGGGATCTCACCCGGCGGGTCCGAACTTAGGTGATACGGCAACGGGGACGGAGCTAGGGCGAGGGATTGGCGCGAACCCTAGCGTGTGGATGGCGGCTGTTGGCGAGCGACATCGCCCGAACCCGTCGGGCACGGGTTCTTCGTCCCAAGGCGGCATCAGTGACTTCGGTGCAGGTCGCACCCCCCGGCGGCGGGTCGGGGAGGACCAGGGCGGGATCGGAGGACTGCGGGTCAGGCCGGACCACCTCCGCTGGGCGCGGAGGGCTTCTTCCTCAACTGGGGGGCTTCAGACCAGTAGGGGCTTCGGGTCGGGCATTCCTTGGGCTGGCCAGCCTCCTCCATGGGAGCAATGTATCAGCAGGGATATCCAGGCAGATTTCCTGACCCGGGGGGGAAGCAGAACCAGCCGGCTACGGGCACAATCATGGTTGGCAAGGACAGGGCGCACTGCGGGCGTACATGCCCCAAAATTAACCCGCATGAATTTCCCCAAATTCAACGGAGGACGCGTTAGAGTGGATTACACAAAGTAGAACTCTTCTTCAGTTATCAGGATGTGTCGGAAGGGCGATGGGTTCAACTTGCATCCTTCATCTAGAGGATGATTGATGCCTTCAAATGGACGCAATGGCTTTTAACGGGTCGGGACTACGTTCCCTGGGCAGTGTTTGTGGAGGGCTTTACGGCCGGTTTGGACCCCTGAAGTACGAGGATTTTGAGGCCCTTCTCCAGAAGTTGCAGCAGAAGGGGACGGTGATGGAATACCGCACCGAGTTTGAAAAATCGACAAATCGGGGCAGTGGGAAGAAAAGACGCTACTCAGCTGCTTCGTCTCAGGACTCAAGGAGCACCTTCGTGATGAGGTGCACGCACACATGCCCCGCACGTTGAATCATGTTATCACGTTGGCCCGCATCCAGGAGGAACGCTTCCACAGGCAGCGGACTCGTACCCACGGGGAGACAGCCAGCGGCCCCCGCAGTTGCACGACAGGATCCCCCAGCGGCTGGCAAGCCAACGGTGACACAGCTTTCATGGGCCGAACTTCAAGCCAGGAAAGAGAATGGCTTATGTTTTAACTGCAACGATAAGTTCACGCCGGGACACAAATGCCAGAAGATACAAATCTTTATGCTACGTGAGGACACGGAGGACGGGAGCCCACCCGAATCAAAGTGGGATGGGGACTTGGATTTGACTGAATTCGGCGTGTCACTGCAGGCGATGGAGGGGTGCAATGCACCGCTCACAATGAGGGTGGCTGAGAGAGTCTGCCAGGAAAGGGTGACTATTCTGGTAGATAGAGGGAACACGCATAACTTCATCCACCCGGAAGTGGCGCAGCGGGTGGGACACGAGGTTGACCGAGCAGCTGTTTTTCATGTTATGGTGTCCGACGGGAGCAAGCTCCAGTGCGAGGGGGTTATGAAAGACGTGGAACTACGGATACAAGGGTACTCAGGACGCACAGACGTCTACCTCCTACCCATCAGAGGGTCGAACATGGTGCTTGGGGTGCAGTGGCTACAACAATTACGGAGGGTCACCTTCGACTGGGAACAGATGACGATGGAGTTTCTCCAACAGGGGAGACAGTACTGTCTAGGTGGCCTAAAATCTTCTCCACTGAAGGAGATATCCCGCTGCAGTCTAGAGCGGCTGGGGGAGCAGGGCAGCACGATGGCGATGATCATGGCAGTTACGGAGTCCCCGGGGCCCTCCGGCAGTCCCAGTACCCAAGCAGATGCGAGCGTTGCTCGCTCAGTATGCAGATATATTCCAGACACCCAGGACGCTTCCACCACCGCGGTTCTACGATTACCAGATTCAGCTGAAGAGCGGGACGGAGCCCATCAATATTCGACCATACTGGTACCTGTATAGCCAGAAGGCCGAGATCGAGCGCAGCGTTCGGGAAATGATCGCAGCGGGACTCATTCGCCCTAGTACCAGTGCATTCTCATCCCCCATAAGCTTAGTCAAGAAGAAGGACGAATCGTGGCGCTTCTGCGTGGACTACCGCGGCCTAAACAGTTCCACTATAAAAGACAAGTTTCTGATACCGCTGATTGAAGAACTACTGGATGAACTACACGGTGCTTCCCGTTTCACCAAACTCGACCTCCGGTCGGGTTATCACAGATTCACATGTATGAAGAGGATGTCCACAAGACCGCATTCCGCACACATGACGAGCACTATGAGTTCCTGGTGATGCCGTTTGGGCTCACCAACGCCCCCTCCACATTCCAGGCCGTCATGAACGAGATATTCAGGACCCTTCTCCGTCAGTCCGTGCTGATATTCTTTGATGATATTCTGATCTACAGTGCCAGTTGGGAGGAACATTTGCACCATGTGGAGCAGGTCTTCGCCATCCTTCGCCAGCACCAACTGTACGCCAAGCAATCCAAATGCTCTTTCGGGCAGGAGGAGGTAGAGTACTTGGGTCATTTGGTGTCGACCGACGGCGTCAAGGCGGACCCTCAAAAGATCGCAAGCATGTTATCCTGGTCGTGCCCCCAGACTATACGAGCATTGAGGGGCTTCTTGGGCCTCACAGGCTACTACCGCCGCTTTGTGAAAGACTATGGCAAGATTGCCCGACCTCTCACCCAGTTGTTACAGAAAGACGCCTTCGTTTGGCAGGACGAGGCAGAGGCAGCACTTCAGGCACTTAAGGGGGCCATGACGTCTACTCCAGCCATGGCACTCCCAGATTTCACCAAGGAGTTTGTGCTGGAAACCGACGCTTCTGGGGTGGGCATTGGTGCGGTATTGATGTGCAGGATAGGGCCGACCCTTAGCCTTCTACACAGCAAGGCACTGGCTCCTCGCACGTTGGGCTTGTCCACCTATGAGAAGGAAATGTTGGCTATCATCCACGCGGTGGCTGTGTGGCAGCCATACCTGCTAGGCCGGCATTTTAAAATTCGCACCGACCACCAAAACTTGAAGCCTTTTCTGGATCAACGGGTCTCTTCTCCTCTTCAACAAAAGTGGGTCACCAAGCTTTTGGGTTATGATTATGAGATTACCTATCGGAGAGGCAAAGACAACGTGGTGGCTGACGCTCTCTCTCACCTTCCTGAGGGTACTGTTGCTCACATCACAGGGCCACTAGTGGATTCCCTGGATGACATACAGGAGGAAGTGATGCGAACTTCCGCTTTACGCACCATGGTGGAGGCTTTGCAGCGCGGTGAGACCATGGACCCCGACTATCACCTCACTTTCAGAATGGCCGCCTCTACCATCATGGCCGGGTAGTTATTCCTCCGGACTCGGCCTGGAAAACCGTGATGATGCACGAGTTTCATTCTTCACCGACCGGCGGCCACGTGGGAGTGCTCTGTACCCTTCAACGGGCGCGAGCAAATGTTTTTTGGCCTGGCATGCGCCGCGACATACAGCAGTTTGTGCGACAATGTGAGATCTGTCAGCGTCAGAAGTACGAGACGACCTCGTCGGCAGAACTGCTTGTGCCTCTCGAGATTCCGCAGCATATTTGGGATACGGTGTCGATGGATTTCATTGACGGGTTGCCCAAGTCCCAGGGAAATCCGTGATTCTGGTGGTGGTTAACAAACTCTCCAAGTACGGTCATTTCCTTGCTTTGAGCCATCCATATACCGGCGAATCTATCGCCGCTCTTTTTGCTCGGGAGATTGTCCGCTTGCATGGCCTGCCTCGTGCTATCATCTCTGACCTGGACCCCACCTTTGTGAGCAATTTTTGGCAAGAACTATTCCGACTGCAAGGGACATGTCTATGTTTCAGCACAGCACATCACCCCCAGACGGACGGCCAGACGGAGGTCTTAAATCTGGGCGTGGAGACCTATCTCTCTGTTGTTTTGTTATGGACGAGCCCCGGACTTGGTCGGGGTGGTTGCATTGAGCCGAGTATTGCTACAACACTTCCTACCACTCCGCCAGCAGGACGACCCTGTTTGAGATTGTTTACGGCCGCCCTCCTCCTACTCTGAGCAGCTATGAGCCGGGCAGCACGGTCATGCCGGCTGTTGATCGGGCTCATCGTGACAGGGATCGCATGTTAGCAACCCTGCGTGAGAAACTTCGTCTAGCCCAGGATCGCATGAAGGTTCAGGCTGATAAGCATCGCAAGGAGAGGGAGTTTGCAGTGGGAGACGAAGTGTTTCTCAAGCCCCGACCGTACCTACAGTTGTCAGTCGCTCGTCGTCCGAATCAGAAGTTATCTCCCCGGTATTACGGCCTCTTTCGTATACTTAGCAGGGTGGGGCCGGTGGCTTATAAGTTGGCAGTTGGCACTACCTATGGGTTCCCGCATTCACCCAACTTTTCATGTGTCCTTACTTAAGCGGAAGATTGGTACCAATGTCCAACCGAGTGTTGTTCTGCCAAAGGCTACCAATGCGGGCGAGCTCCGCCCACTTCCGGAAGATGTTGTGTTGCTTAAGTCGAAACGGCGAGGCGCTGAGTACCGCGCCGAGCTCTTGGTCAAGTGGAAGGACCTCTCGGCGGCGCACAATTCCTGGGTGGATTTGCTGGACTTCAAAGAGCTTTACTCTGACTACCACCTTGGGGACAAGCTGGTTCTTGATGGGGAGGAGAATGTTACGCCGCCATTACGCTTCTCGGGGCGTCAATATGTTCGTAGGCGCAAGGAGTCGGCAAGCAACAACGGGGATGAACCATCTGGTTCAACCCCCACTCAGTGAACCGGCCGGTCGGGGCTGAACCTACGGGTTCAGCCCCTTTTGGAGAGGCCGGCCGGCCCCTCCTTGGCCCGGGTATTTATTAAATACCCGGGCTGCTCTCTTGTGGAGGCATGAAAAGATATCTCAAGGTATTTCCCTCTTCTTTCCTCCTCAACCCTAATTCTCTAGTTTTCCCCCTTTAGATCTCTTTCTCCCCCTCTCCTTCCTATCATATTACAAGTACAATATCAATAAATTGGAATGGTTAATGTTGGCATAAGATTAGTTTATTATTATTGAGATATAAAAAAAAAATTGCAAAGAGAAAATTAATAATACCAAGTTCCACTTAGTTTCAATGACTACAATTGCTACCACTATTGTGATTAGGTCCAATGGCTCTGACTTAAACGCAAAACTATTAAGATAATCGATAGAATTCAACTCAAAATTGACATTGATATCTTCTGAAATGACTTGCTTGAAATTAGCCCTATTCAAAATTGACTTAATATATGATGTGTGGGCATATGCATGTTGTAAGACACGCACAAGTGTGTGTATTTCTATCTATGAATACATAACTTATATGCATGCACGCATAATATTTGATAAAATAACTTCATAAACAAATATTGGACACATAAATACGTGAAATGTTTTGCAGAAAAAGAAAATGATGCATTGTGGAAATAAATGCATGTATTGAAAAAAAAAGTGGAGAGTATACATTCCACCCATTAGGATTAACATCCATCAAAAGAACTCCTATTCCAGTTTCCAAATCAGTGTAACTCATGGTCCCATCCGATGATGATGTATAAAGCATGAAATCATTTCTTCTGTCAAACCTGAAGGTGAAAGACGCGAACCAACATTTCAAAAAGTGAAATTAACAACATTCCTTGATATTTTTTCTAAAAAAAACAAATCTTACTTCATGTTATTAACTATACAGGAGTGTATTGATCCATAGATTGTCTTCTCGTTCGGCTTGTTGTAATCCCATACTCCAATTTGCCCTTTCTGTTAACAAATATAATAGGAATAAGAAACAAATAATTTCCATATTAGTATTATATCTATTAAATGTGGATTTAATCGTCATAACTCACTAAAATTCATCCACCAAGCCAAATGACAACAATAAACATATAATACCTTGTCTCCTGATAGAAGCACACTGCTCCTGGTTGGATGGAATTCCAAGCTTGTTATGCGTCGGCTATGGAACTTTACAACTACACGATCCAATTTATCAGGAATAATAAATGTGGGCTTGATCTGCAAAGAGGTGTGAAGCTTAATGCTATAAAAATATTTCCAGCAAATCAATTTCCATAATAATGAATGAAATAATAATAGTAATATTAATAATAGTAGTAATAATAATAATATTATTATTATTATTATTAACAAAAAGACAAACAGGGCCGGTCATCATCATCAAGGCAATATACAGGTAATAAACAATGTGAAAACAAATCCCATCAAAACTCTAAAGCCCATGGATAGATAAGTCTCGCAACGAAACTGCAGGTGAGCAACTCTTCATATATATTCCGAATTTTGGTTTTGTATGAGGGAAAGAATTTCAGATTAGCCCGTTGACAGTGCACTCCAAGTATCACAAAACCTCATGGATACAGAATTACCTACCTATATTGCACGTCAAGACCTTATGGCACGTAGCACGAAGAAGAAGTAATAGATTTGCTAGTTTTTGCAAGTATCGGACCTCTACGACACCACACAATATCATTATTAGTCTTCAAAGGGTTTTGAGACAAATTTGATATTTATCACACTCTCAGTACATAACTGAAGATTCTACAAAACAATGGGATGAAATTACACTTGTTTGATTTTTGGCTATGTTGTTATCATCATGTGTCATCAAGAATCAGCTTCTCAACTATCCACTTCCTAGTCTGACGGAAGTGTGCCAAACTTTCAAACTTGTCCAAACACCAGCTACTAAGGGAGATGTTTTCGCTCTTATTATCACTTCTAGAGGATGTGGTCATGAATGAGGATGAGGGACATCTACTCACGGTAGAAGTATCATACAGCATTCCTCTAGGAAGTGTGTCTATTGTGGCTGCATTAATCACTATGAGGAAAAATGCTGAGAAAAATATGGAAAACTTGAATGGGCGAACCAAGTCTCTACATTTGTATTGCCTCTAAGACTGATTCCACGAAAACTATTATTCTCAATGCTAGTGATTTGGAAACACTTGAAAGGCTTCTCCGCGCACAAGATTCTTGTCAGACCGCCCATCATCATGTTGTTGCTCATCACATAGGCTGTTTTGCTAGTTGCTCTACATTGGGAAAAGACTTCCAATTGGATACTTAATTTTGAAGTCTCTGCCCATATCTATGGTAACAGAACACTCTTCAGTAATAAGAAAAATTCCCTTAGGCACACTCTTTTGTAATGCTCACTGATAGTTCCACTTTCTCCATCATTGTAGTTGGTGATATTACCACACACATGGCATTGACTTTTGATCTTTATTCCACAGAGTTTCCATTAGATCTTGCTCCTATTAGTAAATTGACAAGATCTTTACATTGCAATGTAATATTTTACCCTTACTCTTGTTTCATGCAGAATCTCAGATCAAGGAAGGCAATTAGGGGGGATATGAAGACGGAGATGGCCTCTATTACCTGCAAATGGAAAGACAGCCAACTGTTGATGTCTTGCTATTATCTTCTGCATCCTTTTGCCAGTGGAAAATTCGTCTTGGCCATCCTTCTATTCACAAACTCAAGACTCTGTTTCCTTCTACTTCTTGTCAGTTGTTTTGGTATGAAACCTGTCAACACAGCAAACATCATAGATCCGTATTTTCTCCTATTACTAGTACATGTAGCCATGGATCTTTTTCTTTAGTTCACCAAAATGCTTGAGATCCTTGCAAATTTTCATTTTTTCAGGGGTCAAATAGCTTGTATCGTTTATTGATGATTGGTTGAGGATCACATGGATATGTTTGTTAAAGATCATACTGATGTTTATGTATTTCAAATATTCTATAATGAAGTCATCACACAATTTTCTCTCCCTCTTCCTGTGATATGCACTGACAATACTCTTAAATACATGCAACATGACTTTCAATCATTTTGTATAGCGCATGTGATTATTCATTAGACCTCCTGCTCATATACATTACAGCAAAATGGAATTGAAGCAAAATCGACATTTACTTAATATGTTCACACCTTACTTTTTCATTCGATTCTGATAGCCAACTACTTAATTAATCCTATGTCATCTTTGGCTATTAAATATCAGATTATTTTTCCTGGCAAGTCACATGTTTCTCTTCCACCCAAATTATTTAGGTCCCTCTTTTAGGTCAATGACCTACGCATTGGTCATGATAACTTTCCTCTTGGGTCATTCGCTGTATTTTTCTTGGTTACTTCACACTAAAAAGGGTATCAGCATTATGATCCAATTGCAAAAAGGAGCTATGTCAATGCAGATGCCAACTTTTTTAGGGCATCAGCGATGGTTGAGTGTCCATGGGTCTTCGACGTTAAATACCAACCTGATGGTTCCGTAGAAAGATTCAAAGTTCGCCTTGTGGACAAGGGCTATGCACAAAAATATTGTGTTGACTTCTTCAAAACTTTCTCCTGTGTCTCAATTAAATTTCGTACACATTTTAATCTATATTGTGGTTAACAAAGACGCTCGTACTATAACCATCCAGTGTTTGTGAAAATCTCCGCAGATGGTATTATCATTCTAATAGTGTATGTTGATATTGTTCTTTCAAATATTGATATAACAAGTATCAAGCTACAAAGTGACATCTTAGAAAGCACTTTATAACCAAGGATTTAAGTAAACTCCATTACTTTTTGAGCATTGAAGTAGCGCACAACAAATCTGAGATTTCATGAGTCAAACGAAGTATCTATTGGAACTTCATGAGGAAATGAGATTACTAAAGACTTTGCGGTATCGCCTATGGATCAAAGCACAAATTATGATAAAATGATTATGATGAACTCATAAAAATAAAATATTATAAAAACTAGAACTAGAGGGCAAGCTAAAATATTTGATGAGTACAAGGTTAGCGATTTCTTTTTGCTACTGGAGTGGTCGGTCAATTTATGGACATACCCAAAAAATGCCACTAGGATGTTTTGATGCACATTCTTCGTTATATGAAAAGATCTTCTGACAAATGACCACTCTACAGAAAGAATAGTCACATTTATATGTTCGGTGACTTTGAGGTTGACTATGATGGATGCCAACTCGTTAGAAAATTTACTTCTAGCTATTATACTCTTGTTGAAGAAAATATTGTCGCATGATGCAGGAAAACACAAAACACAGTTGTTAGGTCATGTGTTGAAGCAAAATACAAAGTGATGATTCAAGGCACTTAACAACTACTTCGGGTCAAATCTCTTTTGGAGGAATTTGGGCATTATACTCTCACTGTCATTCCTCTATATTGTGACAATTGTGTTACTACATTCATAACCAGTAATCCAATCTTTCACGAACAGACAAAAACATATTGAAATTGATTGTCATTTATATGAAATGCAATTCTTTCCAAAAAAAAAATTATCCACACTCCCCTACTACGGTCTGAAGGTCAAGCTGCAAACATCCTCACCAAAACTCTCAATGGAAGGAGAGCTCAAAACTTTAAGAGTCAAAATGGGCATGATTGATAGTTATGCTCTAGCCTGAGGGAGAGTGTTAAATATCAAAGAAAAAAGTCCATCCTTGAGCCTATGTTCCTTTTTCCCTCCCCTCTTGTTTAATCTCAAATTTTCTATGGAAAATTATGGTAACCCCCTCTATGCATATAAAGGCCCATTGTAATATTTTTATTTTTAATTATACAGATATAATAAATATTTTTGGTTTATTCCTGTCACAACCCATAAACTTAAGCTATGAAAGGAGGCCAACTAATTGTTGATTCTACATGATAATTTTTTAATAATATGATATGAGACTAATCCAAATACTCTCTTATGTTTTAGCAATCTCCTCGTGACATGAGAGCTCTCCACATTGACTCGCCGCGGTATAAAGGTATCAAAGACCCATAAGAGCCACAAACCACAAGACTGATCCTAGCCAAATCAACAAGTTTGATGCCACTTGTTGGGAGTGTGATTGAAAGTGGGCCAAAGTTTGGTCAGAAAAATCAACCCATTTTAAATCGAAAGATTAAGCTAAATGAGAGGCTGACAACTTGACATTTCTACACCAACAAACTTTCAGCTATTCAAGGCAGGATAATCTGATAATCACAAGCGTTCGCTCGTGTAAAAGCTCTTCACATTGTCCATCGCTGGGATACAAACATAAGCTTACGAAGCATATTAAATATCATGCACCAACAATATGCTCGATCACTTGGATCCATTGTGTGAAATACCCATTCTTCAACCACAATGTACCATAATAGAAAATCACCAAATCACCGTTGGAGCTAAAAACACATGAACAACTTGATGCCGCCAAATCATCAGGTTTGGAAACTGTTGGAAATGTGAACTAAAGCATGGCACAAAGTTGGACTTGAGAACCGTTTGAATAACAATTTCCAGTCAAAAACTTAATCTAGTGAGTGAAAGTCAAACACCAGACATTTTTATACACCAAATATTTTTATCATACAAAAAAAATAAAGAAAATCTAAACCAACAAATCACTCCCACCCACCTTCTGAATTTGGGATATCAGTTGTCTGTCAAACACATAGTCCAACTGGGTCTGCTTGTTCCTTCTAGGCGCTGGAACCACGCCATGCTCCAAAGCCACTCTATGGGGGCAAGACATTGTGGTATGGCCTGAAGATCAAATATTTAAATGTGAAATGACAAGATTCTACCATCTGTTGGAAAATCAAAGAAAAAAAAACACTAAAAAACAAAGAGAGGAGAATCATAAACTACATTTTTTCAAAAAGAAATATATCATTTGGCATACAAAAATTGAGAGAGAACACCTTACTATAATCAGCTTCCATACAAATATTAATAAAATAGGGCGCTGATATTAACACCGCACTTTTGGCTATCCGCACTAAAATTTTGATTTTTTTTTTTACTTTTATAATTCCTATTAGCAAGTTTTGCACAAAAATTATCCCTTATTCGCACTTGCACCTGTCACGATTTCATTTCTCCTCCAAACCGCGATTACACTGAGCGGCGGCCCTTCCTCATCCGACAAGTGATCCTCTTCTATTTCCCAAGAAGCGTTCTTTATTCAGGCGAATTCTCCATTATCCAGCGGCTATCTTTTTCTCGTCCTAATCCGGCGAAGCGGAAGTCAAATGCTTACAGACACTTTCGCTGCACAACCGAAAATTTTTTTGTCCACCACTTCCAATGGTGGCGAGCCTGCTGCCGAGGAGAAAGAAGTAGAAGTCAGAGGCTCAAAGAGGGTTTCATGGATGGAAGGACGGAAGGTGGGAGGGGACGAGGAGAGGAAGTGGAATTAGGAACAAGTCATGAAGAGCAAGGATAAAGCAGCAAAGAAAACGATGTCGAAGAGTGTGAGCATGGTCGATTTGGCCGCATACTGCGGGCTGGCGGCAGAGGAGGGAGCACCTACCGGATTAGATGAATCCAACCTCTATAAGAAATTTCAGATTATTACTCCCGCTGACAAGTAGTTATTTGTAAATTATTTCAGATTATAACATCCGTTGACAAGTAGTTTATTTATAAAATTCTGATCTTTGTTTGTTTATTCCCATTTAGAATACTTAAAAAATTCTTATCTTCATTTTTTAATCCCCTTTCTCATTCTTCTTCCTCCAGATTAATTATCTCAAGTTCGGATTGGCTCTGCGTCGTGATCTCAGTTGATCTTGTAGGCCGTTTGGCGCTTGGTGGAGGAGCAGAGTGCTTAAGGATAGCCAACTTCTTAAAAGAATGATTGCTAATAAAAAATTACTTGTGTATAGTCAACCTCTTAAAACTATTATTGTCATTAACTGTTAGTGTGTATAGCCAAAAATGCGGTACTAATATTAGCGCCAATAAAATATCATAGTCACACAATTTATATAATGAAAATATAAATTCAAATACAAGAAAAATAGGAGAAAAATGACAGTCCCGCGAGTACGCCGTGGACGCTCCGGACACGCACGATCCGCGGCGAGAATCTGAGATCTGGACTGCAATCCGCCTCGCGGACGCACAAGGTTCACCGAACCTTCAACGTCGAAGTCTGACGTTCAACCGCACCACCACCAGAGAACAACGCCGCCACCGGAGAACAACGTCACCACCGGAGAGAAATCACCGTCAAGGCTAACTGCACCAACGCACGTCGTCGACACCACGCCTCTCCACTCCAAAGAACGTCAACTGCAACGCCGACGACAAACTCAAACAAGCCTGACGACAACTCCCTCTATCAACGTCGGCGGCTACCTCCTCCAAGACCGGCAACAACATCCAAGGTCAGCAGCCTCTCCGAGTGCACGAGCGAGAGAGAGAGAGAGAGAAAGGAAGACAGAGACAGTGTGTTTCCTCTCACAGGCGGCTCTCCAACACTCCAGGCGGTTCCTCATCTTCTCACGGTGGGCTAGCTCTTCAATATATACACCACCCAATGACAATAATGGCAGGCTATTCATTGTTGTACAGACCCTCAAAAAAAGAATCAATTAATTCATATTCTTTTAATGACTTTTCAGGAATAAACTCAAAATATAAATATATATTTTTCCTTTTTTTCCTTGATTTACGGATCTGAATCAAGCCTCAAAAAGAAACAATCCACCACCTTGGTTTGGGATCCGGAGCCACCACTTGCACGAAACATTTCCTGCACAAAGCACCATCTGCACTGGGCAACAAAGCACGTAGTACGGTCTGCACTAAACACCGGTATGCACGAAGCACTACCTCAAGTACGAGGTGTCAGTCGACCTGCTCCAGTCGACTCATCCCTGCTCGGGCTCAACCTCTGAATGTTGACGCAACTGGATTGTTGAATCCGACTCGTATAGTCAGACTACCAGAAGGGAGATCTCCTGCAACACCTCGACCATCAACTCTGTCGGCCGCAGAAATCATTGGCACACTACCTCGCATCGTGATCTCCATCAGCCGGTAAAGACTACCGCACTGCATAGTTCGCATGAGCACGGTGCGTCCTCGCGTCACCGTCAGAACTCCACCTCTCGCCGCAAAACTGCATCCTCTGGAGTCTAGTCTGCCCAGCGATATCAAATTCCTGCGCAGCTTAGGTACCAGGTGTACCCGCTAAAGCCTACACATTGCTTCATCATGCATCATGATGTCCACCGTCACTGTCCCCGTGACCTCACATGCTGAGTCGTCGCCCAGAAAGACCAACCCAGTCGCCACCTCCAGTGAACTGAACATCCCTACATTTGAGCAAATGTGATGCGAAGCACCAGAATCAAATATCCAGCTATCTGAGTCACATGGACTCTCAGTGATGAGGAGAGATACATCACTATCATCTGTCGTAGCTACCGCCGCCTTGTCCGCACCCTATCGTTCTACGTTGTCATAGCTGTCTGCAGTACCTCTAGATGATCTGATTAATTCACGGATCAAATTGGGAAGATAGGGAGCGGACCGATATCGTCACCTACCGTTGACCCAAACCTAAAACCAAAACGTCCAATCAGTCAACTACTCGGAACCTCCCTCTAATACCACTAGTTGCAAAATCCGGTACAAACGCAGACACAGCTATAAAATTTGCAGATACTCAAGAACACAAAATATAGCCACACATTTTATATAATGAAAATATAAATTCAAATACAAGAAAAAAAGGAGAAAAATGATTGTCCCGCAAGTACGTCGTTGATGCTTCGGACACACACGATCTGCGGCGAGAATCTGAGATCTAGACTGTAATCCGCCTCGCGGACGCACAAGGTTCACTGAACCTTCAACGTCGAAGTCCGGCATTCAACCGCACCACCACCGGAGAACAACGCCGTCACCAGAGAACAACGTCAACACCGGAGAGAAATCACCGTCGAGGCTAACTGCACCAACGCACGTCGTCGACATTGCGTCTCTCCACTCAAAAGAACGTTCACTGCAACGGCGGCGACAAACTCTAACAAGCCCGGCGACAACTCTCTCTCTCTCAGCGCCGGCGGCTACCTCCTCCAAGACCGGCGACAACACCCAAGGCCAACGGCCTCTCCGAGTGCACGAGCGAGAGAGAGAGAGAGTAATGAAGACAGAGGCGACGCGTTTCCTCTCACATACAGCTCTCCAACACTCCAGGCGGTTCCTCATCTTCTCACAGTGGGCTGGCTCTTCAATATATACACCACTCAATGACAATAATGGCAGACTATTCATTGTTGTACAGGTCCTCAAAAAAGAAATCAATTAATTCATATTCCTCTATTGCCTTCTCAGGAATAAACTCAAAATATAAATATATATTTTTTTCCTTTTTTTCCCTTGATTTACGGATCCGAAACAAGCCTCAAAAAGCAACAAATATTTGATCGGTAACACTGTTCTATGCAGAGATAGGCTTATCCATTCAACACCATTTACCTTAAGAAGATCAAATGCCCAGTATGGCAAACTACAGTGCCCTCTCCGGGTAAAATCAAAACCAAGGGGTTTATGATTCAAACTGAGTAACTAAGAGAGTGGTCGCATACCTGGCATTTTGCAAAGAAAGCAAGGTTTCTTGGGGCAATCTATGTAGGTCGCCCCCTGAAATCCAGCCTGGTGGCCATTTTCCTTGCAAACCTGTAAGAAGACGATGAATATAGAAGCGGACATAGTACAAAAAAATGAAGAAGAAGTGGGTTAAGAGATTACGAAACCTTGCAAACTTTCTTGAGAGAGATGCTAATGGAGGACAACTTCTTTCCGGATACCTTCCCCAATGAAGCGCCACTTTGCCCTTTCCCCCTGTCTTCATCTCCATTCTCAGATGCAGCTTCTACTTCCTCATCCTCCAACTCCTCTTCATCGTCGGAAGAGGATGAAGAATCGACGGAGCCGACGATGACTGTGGGTCTTCTTCTCGGGCGAGGAGCAGCAGCCATTCTCGAAGTTCGATGAAAAGAGCAAGACGGTGGCCGAAATAGTAAATGAGGAAACCGACTTTACGCGCCTCTCCGCAGTCCGCTTGTTTTTCATTTTTTTTTCTATATGCGTGACATTAATAATTTAATAAATCATATTTTATTTGGCGACAAAACTTTGGAGGGGTTGGGTACAAGAAATTTTTGGGTCAGGGCCCGTCTCCAGATTTGGAAACGGAGCCGTTCCGATTTTGACACGTGACGAGTTATTTATTATCTTTCCGCGCTCTTTTTTGATCGCCAGATATACAAAAGTGATCGCAGGAGAAACCTAAATAATCGCAAGATAGACAAAAATGATCGCAATATATACACAACTAATCGCAAGATATACGAAAAAGATCGCAAGAAAGATAAAATTGAACGTATATCTTGTGATCATTTTTGTATATATTGCGATCAAAGAAGAGCGCGGAAAGATAATAAAGGTGATTGTTATTAGCACTGCACTTTTGGATATTCGCACTATATTTACTCTTAATTTTCCGCGTCTTTTGAAAATACTCTTTGTACATGCATTTTTAGGAAAAGTGTTCAACACGAAAGTTGTAGATCTCGACGAGATCTACAACTTTCGTGTTGAACACTTTTCCTAAAAATGCATGTATAAAGCGTATTTCTAGAAATACGCTCAGATTTCGCGCTTTTTAGAAATACGCTTTATACATGCATTTTTAGGAAAACACAACTTTCGTGTTTAACACTTTTCCTAAAAATGCATGTACAAGGAGTATTTTCAAAAGGCGTGGAAAATTAAGAGTAAATGTAGTGCGAATATCCAAAAGTGCAGTGCTAATAACAGTCACCATAATAAATAACTCGTCACGTGTCAAAATCGGGACGGCCCCGTCTCCAAATCTGGAGACGGGGCTCGGACCCAAAAATTTCTCGTTGGGTACGGGAATAAAAATTAGGTCCGCTCATTGTACCCAGAGGAAAGTCTATGAGTCATCTATTCATCCGATCGCTGACTAACGGTCAGAAAAATTCAAGATAAAAAAAAAATCTGATATTCAGCCGGATCTTCAAATATGTGATATCTTGTATGATTTTTTAAAAAAAATGTTATTAAAAAATGATTAATCTTTCATAATTTATTTTATATAAAAAAAAATTGATTGGACAAGATACTCGGGCTTTTCTCTTGGTCCGAGTATCGAACCAAAAAAAATTCTCAGGTAGAAGGAAAAATGTGTGCTCAACTCGATTGATACTATCGTGTCTAAATAAATAGCCGAATTTTTGTATGGGCCCACGACATTTCCTCTTTCGAAAATGAAAACTAAGCTTCGTTGAAACCCTCATCCCAGCCGTTCTCATGATCCTCTTCTTGCCGCCGACATCCGCTTAATCGGATAGGAAGTTGTCAGCATTCACAGCTCTAAGTTCGGCTCCGGTCATATTCTTCGTTAGGTTGCTTTGCATTTAAGATATGCTTCGGTTTTACTTCAATAATGTTTATCGTTCTTCGCTGCTAGTAGATGATTGTGTTCTTCGGCGAATCTTGTTACTGTCCAAATTTTGTCATCTGCATTAGTGTGAAAGGAAATGTAGGCTGCAATGCCATTATTATCATTGATTTTCTCCGACATCGTTGAGAGTTGTTATTCTAAGAACTTCATGGATATGGAATCTAGCAATGGATCAAGGTTAGATAAGTAAAATTAGTCGATAAAAACCTAAATACACACAAGAACTTACCTACGAGTTTTTCTAAA
The DNA here is from genome assembly GCA_039513925.1 of Platanthera zijinensis. Taxonomy (NCBI): domain Eukaryota; kingdom Viridiplantae; phylum Streptophyta; class Magnoliopsida; order Asparagales; family Orchidaceae; genus Platanthera; species Platanthera zijinensis. Next base: position 15,732,868 of record CM077093.1, on the reverse strand, counting down.
GCTTTTTGTTGATGACTACGGTATCAGATGAACTTGACTCCACAGGAAATTTGTCCTTATAATCAAAAGTAGACTGTTGCTCCGTTTGAGGGGACTTATTCTCACCGGTCAAGCGGTAACGACCGCATGAACCGGGTCATAATTAAGGTCTGATTCATGCGGTCGTAACCGCTTGACCGGTGAAAATAAGTCCTTCCAAACGAAACCTGTGTTCCGGATCTTAACAGGGGGAAGCTTGCTCCATTAAGAGGAAGCTCGGAGCAAGCCCGGGCTATGCACTAGGGGGAAACTCAAACTAGAAGGAGGCTCGAGCTATGTATCAGCTCTCAAAGTTGGAGGAAGGTCACAACACTAGTGTAGGCAGAAATGAGGGAATAAAAATAGGGACGAAGGCTGGGAGAAAGCTCAGAGCAAGCTCAATTTGTGCCCTAGCTTGTAGGAGGAAGCTCGCATTGGGAGGGAGCTCGGACTTGGCACCAGCTCTCGTAGAAGGAGGATCGCACACACTAGTTTGGCAGAAGGAGAAAGATTTTGGGGAAGAAAGATAAATGTTGAGTCTGGGTGAAAATCCGGCTATTTATTTACGCACGATAGTTTCGTGCGATCAGCCTACATAAAATTTTTCCCGGGCTCGGAGGCGAAAGGCGGTGGCTCGGGGCAAAACACGCAGACCGGATGCAACTCATTTTTGGTGGTGTGCACTTAAAATTATTAGGGTGGAGGAAAATGAACTAAATGTAGTTTTAGGTTTTTACAGGCGTGACACATTCATGCTTGATGTGCCTAAATAAACATACGATACTCTGAGGAAATTGAAACTGAATTGGTATTTCTTGCTGAATTTCCACCGTAATGGTGCATCGGTGCCTTAATTATTGTATGGTTTTTTTCATGCATGATGTGCGGTTACAATGACCCAATTATCGGATCGCCCCTACCGAAAACTATAAAAGGAGCTCAAAGCCTTCATTTGGGACACCTTGCATTCCGCGCCCGAGAGAGCTCCTTTCAAAGACCCTCCAGAGTTCTCACTTGACATTCGAAGATCCATTTGAAGATTTTCATCGACCTTTGAAGATCTCCTTCGAACGTGACTTGAAGATCTCCTTTGGCTATCGAAGATCGATCTCCTTTCCCTCTGAAGCCCCCTTTTAAGGGCAACTTGAAGTTCTCACTTCACATTCTGTTAAATTTTGTTGTAATGAGAGGTGACTTGTCACTCTCTAGAACTCAAAAACTTGTAACACTCGAAGAATTAGTGGAATTAGGTTGACACCGAATCGACTACATGGCTTTTCACCCTTTCCGCGTTAAAAAGTCTCCTTAGCAGTTGTTCGAATTTTTTGCAACTCTTTGCGCGCTCGACCCGTTCCCGAGATAGAGATCGCTTCGATCGGTTAGGAGCGTTTCAAGTGACTCATGATAGTTAGGCATTATTTGTTGGAAAGGTGATTTCAAACTCTACGAAAATTATTTAAAGACAATATTGTCTAGATGCCAAGATAAGGTGCTCGTACTACTAAAAGGTCAGTCCATGGGGGGCAAGTTGACACATCTCCCTCTCACTCGCTTATCAAAGCGCATCTTGCGGAAGAGGTCGTGAACGCACCCAGAGCAGCATTAGAGAGACAAATGTGCCAGATGGATAAGTGCAGAGACGAGATACTCACACCCTATGTAATTTAGGAGCTCCTTGAGCCCCCAATCCTGCCCCTGGGTTGGGCAACCTGCCTCTGCTAGCTCAGAGTCGTGCTCAAATCAAGCTTGCCGCACGCAAATATCACTTTGTTGAAGAAGAGTTCTCCGACGTGGCCAGTTCAACGAGCCCCTATAGGCTATCTAGGGAGCCTTGAGCCAACCCTCCTCACTACCACCCGAGAGCAGCAAGTTTCATGCATACAATTGGAGGGCTCACTCGCAAAGAGATCCGTGAAGTGATCGTTGTATTATTGTTACGGGTCTCTCCATTTTTCTCTTGTCCGGTGAATCAGACCGTCCTTGCTCGAAGTTGGGCCAAACACGCAAATAGTCAAAAGAGAGCCAACATCAATGACAGGCGAGATGTTTTAGTGCAAAAACCCAAAAAAGGTGAACAACCATGTAGCCGGATTTGTGTCGGGCCAAAATTCAATGGATTCCTTGAGGTTATAAGAGTTTGAGTTCTTATCAGGGTGACAGACCACCTCTCCGTTTACAAGCTTTGAAATCAGATAAAAAAGTAAAAATGATTAAGTACACGGAGCTTTCACGAGAGTGCTCTTTTATGCCTTCTCCCGTGCTTGTTGAAGTGTTCACGTTAATGTTGAGTGTGAGCATACTCAAGAGCGAACAGAGAGAATTCAGAGCTATTAAACAATCAAAGTCACATGTCCTCATCGAAAATCTCAGAGCATTCTTTTGTCTCTCTAGTTTCTTCCCCTTAAATGAAGGCTCGTGGGTCCTTTTATAGCTTTTTTTGAAGGGACGAGCTGATAATTGCCCTCAGCTGAATCTGAAGTTGACGAATGGTGTTGTCTGGTTCCGGTCACCTAGATCGCCAATTTCCCGAAATGTCAAGCATGCCCCCCGGGCGGTCCGGAGCAAGTTGCCTGGCGGCAGAGGTGACTGGAGGCGGCGGGCCACTGGTGTGCGTGTGCATTGCACTCGCCCGCACTATGTGAGCATGGGGTTCACGCCGCGTAAGCTTGTACTGGGGGAACCCTCGTGCCACCGCGGAAGTACCCCGATCACGATAGTGTCGCGTTGCGACCTCCCTCCACTCACACCCCTAGAGCGCATTAGAATTTTATCGGCAGCAGGAGTACTGAACTGTAGGGGTGCGAGCGAATCTGCCACGCGACACCGTCATGGTTGAGGTATCATCGTTGCGACACGACACTCGTGATATTATAAAATTGTATTAATTACAATTTAAACTTTTAGTATATATATGTGTATTGGTATTCCTATTGTTGCGGTCTAACTCGATGTCCCGGTCAGACCGGAATAACCTGGACCGTCTTACCTCGCGGAATGGTCGAGCGCGCACATAGTCAATAGAGTAGGTTGATTGTACACAAACAGTTTTAACATGGAAAACCCCCTCAAATAGGTAAAAAAACACGTGACCGGATCTGTGCCGGTCAAAGTCCACTATTTTCTAGTTGTTACAGCTTGTTCATGAAGTCGAGGGTGACAGGCCACCTCTCATTACAGCTTTGGGGGAGAGAGAACACTTAGCGCGCTGCGGACGACAGGCTGTCGCACCAGGAGTTGTTACAAATTGCGCTTCGCGATGGGGGTCTTCGGATAGCGGTTTGCCGATTCTAGATGTGGAGCGGAGCACCTGGACTTGCGGTTGCTGGGGCCACTTGGGACTTGGGAGATTTGGCTTCGTCAGATGGCCTTAACTTGACTCGCTTGTAGCTCAAGTGCGGCTCCGGTGCTGCACGTAGGAGAAATTCGGCAGAACTTCAACCTGCGGAAGAAGAAGACTCGGAGGAAAAGGGTAAGAAATGAGGAGGCATGGGGCTCCTTTTATAGGCTTCGGGTGGTGGTTAAGGCGGTTACGCAGCTATCCGCACACCATAACCACTCACATGATTATTTTTGGTATAGTTTAAATGCGCGTATTTCGCTATTTGATGATCATTTGAATAAATTACAAAATTAAATCCCCTCACTAACCTGGTGGTTAGTGGGTGGTTACGTGTGGGTCAGACGGTCGAGAGCGGGACTCCACGGACGGTCGGCGAACTCGCCGCCAAATTTGCTGGCGAGGGGAGGACGACCGATGGCGGCCGGGGAGGGCCCCCGATCGCCTCCTTGGCAGCGCGCTGACGGTCGAGGGAGGGGACGGCCCGGTCTGCCGCCCCCTTGCGCCGGCGGGCAAGGGAGGGGCGCCCCGGGCGGCCTCCCCTTGGCCGCACTGACGACTGAGGGAGGCGCGGCCTAGGTGGCCGCTTCCTCGGGCGCGGTCGAGGCCGGCATGGCGAGAGAGGGCGGGCGGTCCGCGCCCGGCGCCCGGGGAGGAGGTGGACCGCACGCCGCCGGCGAGGTGGTTCTCATGACGATTTGCCCATTACGCGTAATGGGATCGGTGCGCGGGGGATCGAGCACGGTGATCGTGTGCGCGGTCAATCTCATGATCCCAACTCTTTGGAGGTGGAGATCATGGGTATATGGTTATGTGCACACCCAACTTTTATAAAATAGGGTTCATCCCCAACACACACACACATATATATACAAGTGACAGGCACGGGCCTTCGGCCCTGGGGGTATTCGGCGGTGGTGCGACAATCGGCGGGGTGCGACATTCGGCAGGGTGCGACATTCGGCGGGATGCGACATTCGGCGGGATGCGACATTCGGCGTGGGTGCGACATTTGTCGTGGGGACGACATTTGTCGTGGGCGGCGAAATTTGTCGTGGGCGGCGAAATTTGTCGTGGGCGGCAACATTTGTCGTGGACAATACCAGCCCTTATGGTCTCGCGCGAAAGTACCCGACCGACGACGGCGGGCTCTGCCGGACCCGCAACATATACATATGAGTACTCAAAATGACCGTAAAAAAATATAAATAAAAAATATAATTTTTATTTTGTGAAACAAATTATATTTTAACGTTAAAACATTAATTTTTCTCTTGTCATTTCTCGCGAGAGACAATAGGTATAGGGTATCTAGTGTTTTTATTTTTTGTATTTTAATATTGTAAAGTTGTGTAATTACCTAAAAAGATATTGTCTTTATAATATGTTAATATAAAGTTTGGTATAATTGTGTAATTATGAATACAACTATAAGGGCAATATAGGGACATCAGACAATGTTTCACCAAAGAGTAGTTTTCGTATATTAGTAGATATATATATATATATATATAAACGAGTGACAGGCACGGGCCTTCGGCCCTGGGGGCATTCAGCGGGGGTGCGGCGACATTTGTCGTGGGCGGCAACATTTGTCGTGGGGACGACATTTGTCGTGGGCGGCGACATTTGTCGTGAGCGGCGACATTTGTCGTGGGCGGCAACATTTGTCAAGGACAGTACCCGCCCCTATGGCCTCGCGCGATAGTACCCGACCGACGATGGCGGGCTTTGCCCGCTCCCGGCGGGCTCCGCCCGACCCACAACATATACATATGAGTACTCAAAATGACCGTAAAAAAATATAAATCAAGAATACAAATTTTATTTTGTAAAACAAATTATATTTTAACGTTAAAACATTAAATTTTCTCTTGTCATTCCTAACTAGAGACAATAGGTTTAGGATATTTAGTGTTTTTATTTTTTTTATTTTAATATTGTAAAGTTGTGTAATTACCTAAAAGGATATTGTCTTTATAATAAACTAATATAAAGTTTGGTGTAATTGTGTAATTATGAATACAACTATAAGGGCAATATAGGGACATCAGGCAATGTTTCACCAAAGAGTAGTTTTCGTATATTAGTAGACAAGTGACAGGCACGGGCCTTCGGCCCCGGGGGCATTCGGCGGGGGTGCGAAAATCGGCGGGGTGCGACATTCGCCGGGATGCGACATTCGTCGGTGGTGCGACATTTGTCGTGGGGACGACATTTGTCGTGGGACGACATTTGTCGTGGGACGACATTTGTCGTGGGCGGCGACAATTGTCGTGGGAGCAACATTTGTCGTGGGCGGCAACATTTGTCGTGGACAGTACCTGCCCTATAGCCTCGCGCGACAGTACCCGACCGACGATGGCGGGCTCCGCCCGCTCCCGGCGGGCTCCTCCCGCTCCGCAACATATACATATGAGTACTCAAAATGACCGTAAAAAAATATAAATCAAGAATGAAATTTTTATTTTTTAAAACAAAATATATTTTAACGTTAAAACATTAATTTTTCTTTTGTCATTTCTAGCTAGACACAATAGGTTTAGGGTATCTATTGTTTTTATTTTTTGTATTTTAATATTGTAAAGTTGTGTAATTACCTAAAAAGATATTGTCTTTATAATATTCTAATATAAAGTTTGGTATAATTGTGTAATTATGAATACAACTATAAGGGCAATATAGAGACATCAGGCAATGTTTCACCAAATAGTAGTTTTCGCATATTAGTAGATATATATATATATATCTACTACTATAATAGAAATATCAAATGTATGAATTTTAAATTCATTAGAGTGATTTTGGCCGTCCGATCTGAATCCATTTTGCAGCAGCCGTCTGATCAAATGAACTCCCTCTCTCCACTTTTTCGTAGGGGTCCTAAACCTACTAAAGGGGTCCTAAACCTACTAAAGGGGTCCTAAAGTTATATAGGTTACTTCAAAATTAACTCACCAAGCCCACCCGCTAAAGCACGTGATTTAGAGCGCAGCCCGCAAGCCCGCCCATACAGTTAAGGAATTTTAAGCACAGTCCGAACCAGCCCGCAAGCAGGTCAGCCCATTAGCCTGCCAAATTTCAAACATTTATTGTGGAAAACTATATTTAAACAAGAAAATTTTAATTGTATAGGCGGCGTGGGACTATAACAGGCGGGTGAACAATGCCCACTGTTCACCCCCCTGTTATATTTTAAATTAAAAATTTATTTTGTTTTTAAAAAATTGTTTAAACTTTTAAAAAGCAGGCGGGTGAACAGTGCTCCCGCCACTGTTCACCCGCCTGCTTTTTAATGTTTTTTTTTTGTATTTTTTTACTTAATTTACTTTTTAATTAGCTTTTTAATGTTTGTTTTTTATTTTTTTACTATTTGTTTTATTTTTACTTAACCCGCCGGGGGACGGGCGAAGCCCGCCGTCGACGACCGGGTACTGTGGCGCGTGACCATCGGGCTGAAGGCTCATGCCTGTCACTCGTGTGTGTGTATATATATATATCATAAAGTTGTGGTTGCTACATAAAAGCTATTTGGTTTGGTTGATATCAATGGTGTAAGTCATTGATTCAAATCTAGCGCCATTTTTTATAACTGTGTGAGAGCAAGTGTTTTTTAAAAAAACTATTGGGGATGAATCCCATTTTATATGTGATGGTGTGCACATAACTATCTCACACGTGATCTCCACTAAAATTAATGAGATCATGGGTTTAACCGCGCGCGCGATAACCGCGTTCGATCCCCCGCGCGCCGATCCCACTACTCATGATGGGGAAACCGCCACGCCTCGCCGACGGCGGGCAGCCGGCCTCCTCCCTGAACGTCGGCCGCCCGCCCTCGTTCTTGCGGCCAAGGGGGGCGGCTGTAAGACCCCTTCCCCCAACTTTTGTCTAGGTCTGGCCGGAGGGGATCTTACTGCCCAAGACGTCCATCCAGTGCTCCTTAGGGTAACGACCCACACTATCTAAGCACTAGGTGGATGCCCTGATCGGCTAGAATCACAACATTTACAACATATCAGAGATTTGCGGAAGCATTAACAGAAAACCAGTATCAAATATATATAACATCATATATATTTACATGAGTACTAGGTCGAAGCCCAAGTATTTATATAAGCCTGTAGGTTGTACAAGTACTATATATAACTATTCACTCTCTCTCCCTATTTAGCTCGTCGGTACTCACATCTCGAAACTCTGAAGACGTCGGGGGTGCATCTGCTCGAGTAGTCCTGACTGCTGGCGCAATCTCCTACGGCAGTGGGTCACTACGGTGCTCCATTTCCTGCGAATGGTTATTTAAATAACCATTAGTCAAAGAGTTAGGTAGAAAAAAATCTCCTCCCCGGATCCATATTTTGGGGACGAGCACTCACCCACAAAACAAAAGTAGATAGCCAAAGCAAAGGAGAGTTAGTACAACATTTCATAGGCATAGACTAGGAGCAACTATAACGAAGCACAACATAGTATAACTGGAATAGCAACAGTAATGTTTATCAGTTATAACTAAAGCTCCACTAGCATATCAACACAACATATATCGACACCTAGTACCCTATCGCAGACATTCACATTCGCGCACATACCGCAAGCATTCACAACCGCGCGCACACCGCAGGCATTCACAGTCGCGCACACATACTCTATGTCGACATAGTATGGACCACTTCTATTCCAGCCGGGAGCAAGCCCCGCAGGCCTCACCGATGTGGCCGTCGGTGACAGTGGTCAGTCCTGTCACTTTTGGGGGTGGTCGTACCGCACAGCACCAGGCCCCAACGTACAACTCCGTGTACTTCTGGATGTGAGCGACATCTGGTGATTCAATATTTTGGTTGACAAGCAGAGGAAAACCTGACGGGGGGGAATATAACGGCTAGTCACTCATGATACTCATCTCCCTGTCGCCTTGAGTCGTCGACCTTCCCGCACCTACATGAACGGTCTGCAGAAGGGACTGACCCACCACTATTTCACCGCAATCAAATTACAATCAATCAATCAGTATTGCTAACACCTACCGGGTCTACGACGGCATGCCCTACTATACTTCAAACTTCAGGCGGCGTCACTCAACTCTGCTTTCGACAAAGAGTGTGAGAGCACTATATTTGAGGGTAAACCCGGAGGAGCATCTCAACTCTGATTATCCCCAACTAAGACTCAATCTTAACAAACAACTGTTAGTCATAGCAGGACCCGTGCTTATAATAACAAATCACAGTAATGAGAATGTGGTAATTAAAGTTGCTGATAATAAATGCTGCATAATTTAAGTGATGAATGAAATGTGACCAGTACGAAACTGGAGTAGTACTGAAATGAAAGTACTGTACTAAAATGAACTTGACCAGTACGAGACTGGAATAGCACTGAAATGAAAGTACTGTATTGAAGGAACTTGACCAGTACGAGACTGAAGTATTGTTGAAATGAAAGTATTGTACTAAAATGAACTTGACCAGTACGAGACTGAAGTAGTATTGAATTAGAAAAGAACCAATATAAGACTGGAATAATCATAAAGAAAATGGTTAATAGTCCAATCACTCCATTTAGAAGGCTTAGGTTTCATCTCCGTTCTCAGGAGATATTTTAAGTTCCTTCTCCGTTCCCTGGAGCCATTCACAGTTCCTTCTCCGTTCTCAGGAGGTGTATTCATTTTCTATTTCCGTTTTAATAAGGCTTGTTTGGTTACACCAATTATTAAGATCTGATAGTAATTTGGTTGCGTTTTTTTAATCACGGTTTAATCGGATTAGAGGCTTATTAGGAGTTACACCATTATTATTTGTCGAGGATAATTTTGCAACTCACTACTCGTACTCTTATCTTTCGAGCGTGCTCCAAATTACTCGAGGGTCGAGACACTTGAAGGTTTCTCGAAATCTCGGAACACCCGGAGCTTGGTCACTCACCTCGGTCACTTTTGTTGATAAGACCATTTGAATTTATTATTCAAATTAGAAAGGGCGGTCACGCGCTCCAATTTTCACTTTCAAGGAAAATGAGCGTAATAAATTCCAAGCGCGACCCTGGGCTCCGAGGAATTGAGGAAAAATCAATTTTGATCCCCAAGTCCCCAAAATTTGATCCAACCTTTAAAAGAGTCTAAAATGAGCCTAGAAATATTTTCATAATTTTCCCAAAAGTTTTGGTCCTTTAATTTGGCCAAACAAACTTTATTTAGGCTTTTAAAAATAACAAAACACTTCCAAAAATTTTCCAAATTTTTGTGGGGAAAGTCCTCATCATGGGGAACATTTTTCATGTTAGTCACTTTTTTCCCAGGTGCCTAGATTTATTTCTAGAAATTTTTCCAAGTTTATGTTTAAACATTTGGTCTGCAGATAGTAGATCAAAGAGAAACTAACGGCAGAGATGGAGCTGCGGCGCGACATTCCTCCTTCTGACCCCACAGCGGATCGGTCGCGGATCCGCTTTGGGGGCGCTGATGCTGAGGCGTGGGTGGGATTTAATAAAATCTCGGTCGTCCGATCTTTATCACAGATCGGATGGCTGCTGCTCCTCGCCGGTGGCAGTCAGGGATAACAACTGCCACCGCTGGCCAGTCACCGCCGGGCGCCGGCGCTGCCCCCGGCCGGTTCGCTGAGGGTCGGCAAGTCCCTAGGTGGTGGTCCGGCGGCCTGCCGCCGCCGGCCACCGCCTGGTTTGGCCAACCCGAAAGCGGGTGACAGTGATTTTGCTCCCAACGCCACCACACCACCCCGCCTCTCCGGTGTTGAGCCCAGCCCCGGATCCACCCCCGGCCAGCGCGCCGGGGGTAGGGCTCTTCTCCAGTGGTGGTCCGACGACCATCTACCGCCGGCCGCCGCCAGAGGTAAAGCAGAGCAAATGCTCTGCCTCTTGGGTACCGCCGGAGCGACGTTTTCCGACGGCACCCCGACTTTCCCCCACCGGGAAATGTCATCTCGCTGGGTCAACCCTTCTCCAGCGCCACCCCTGACGCGGGGAGGGGCCAGCCTTCCTTCGACCACCACCCGACTTAGAGCATGGGTCGGGTGGTGTCGGCGGTGCTCCGACCACCGGAGGGCCCATGCAAAACATCCATAAGGAGGGGGAGGGGAAGGGGAAGGGGAGAGGTTTCTACCTGTGGAGGAGCGGCTTGGGAGGGACCGGCCTGGTTGACCATCCAAGGTGGCAATGGTGGAGCTCGGGCTTGCCTTTTCCGACGACCTGAGCTCCGACAGAGCTTGGGGAGGGGTGGGGGAGTTGCTCTTTAAGCTTGTGAGGGGATTACCAGGGGAAGGGGCCTTTATATAGGCTGGAAGGGAGGGGATCTCCTCCCCTTAGGCAAGGAGGGATTAATCCCCACCCTCCAACTGTCCAAGGACAACTGGAGGCTCAAGGATTTCCCCCATGTGGGGGAAATGAAATTTCCCTCGTGGGGAGGGCCTTTCAAATGGGGGAAGAGAGGGATAGGTGGGGGAAATTGGGTTGGTGGGCCTCCACTTGCCTCCAAGAGCGGGCTTGCTGGTTGGGGGCCCAAAGTGGATGAGGGGGTAAGGTAAAGCCCTAACTAATTAAAGAGGATGAGGGAAAAACATACTTCTTTTAGAAAAATCCAAAAAATGGGCTTTTTAGGGGGTTTGACCAAAGTCAACCCTAGGGTGGGTCCCCCATGCTGGTCAAAGTCAAGGTGAGTTCAAGACATTGGGGTTAGGTCAAAGTTGAGGTGTCATGTTATAATTTGCGCACGCATGCTTTTCGGTGCACGAGTATGCTTGATTTGACCATAGGTTGACTACTCATATCAGAATTTGATCGGGGCAAACTCGGTTAGCTTCGTATTGACCATACGAGTCCAATGCCACTGACTGGGGTCAAATCGGAGTTCATTTACTAAATATTCAAAATCTGCGTGTCGCGACGCACTAAATTGGTCAAAATGTCTATATTCATCGTTAGGCCTCGGATTGCGATGTAACGAGTTCTGTCGTGCTCGTATTGTCTATACGAGGTCGTATGAGCTAACAAACTCAAATCGGAGTTCTCTAGACCGATATTCAAAATCTTATCTTTGCGACGTTTTACGAGGAATGGTCATATCCATCATATGACCTCGGGGTCCAATGGAACGAGTCCTGATGCATTCGTATTAACTATACGATGCCACAGGAATTGAAACAACTCAAATCGGAGTTCTTTAGCTCTATTTTCTGTTTATGGTAATTACCTTCTACCGGGTCACGGGTAGGGGTTCGAGTCACTTTTATTGGACCCACTAGGGTTCTGATGACCCAATAAAAGTTGGGATGTTACAGCGGCCGCCCGAACGGCCAAGGGGGAGACCGCCCGGGCCGCCCCCTTGCTCGTCCGCCAGTGCGGCCAAGGGGGAGGCCGACCGGGCCGCCCCCTCCTTGGTCGCTGGGGCCAAAGGGGCGGCCGCCCCTCGCCCGGCCGCTCGTGCGGCCGAGAGGGGCGCCCAACTGGGCCGCCCCCCGCCTTGACCAATGGTGGATAAAGGGGCAGCCGCCCCCTCGCCTTAGCCGCCGATAGCCAAAGGGCCGGCCGCCCCTCCCTCGGCCGTCGACGCGCATCCTAAGGGAGTGGCCACCTCTCCCCGGCCGTCATCGGCGACCCTCCCTCACCGGAGAACTTGGCGGCAAGTTCGTCGCCCGCCCGTGGAGGCCCGCTCCCGCCGTCCGATCAAGGAGGAGCATACTCGACCGTTTTATCCATGCATAACCACCCACTAACCACCAGGTTAATGGGAGGAATTTAATTAATATTTTATTATTTATTCATGCCGGTCTCCAAATAGCGGGATACGCGTATCAAAAACTATAGTAAAAACATTTATGAAGGTGGTTACGGTGTGCAGATAGCTGCGTAACCACCGTAACCACCTCCCGGAGCCTATAAATGGAGCTTCGGGCCTCCTCATTTCTCATCTTTTTCTGATCTTTCTCTTCAGAGTCTTCTTCTTCCTCAGGTCGAAGTGGGCCAAGTCGCAACCACCCGGCGAAGCCGAATCGCCCATGTTCCAATCGGCATCAGCAACTGCAAGACCAAGTGTGCCGCCTCCTATCCAGAATCAGCAAGTCGCTATCCGAAGACCACCGGCGCAAAGCGCAATCTATAACAACTCCCAGCGCGACAACCTATCGTCCGCTGCGTGCAAAGTGCTCTCTCACCTCATAATTGTAACGAGAGGTTGTCTGTCACCATCGACTTCACAAACCAGTTGTGACCCCCAGGAAATAGTGGATTTTGACCGGCACAGATCCGGTCACGTGATTTTTTACCAAGTTGAGGGGTTTTTCCATATTAAAACTACTTGTGTGCAATCAACCTACTCTTTTGGTTGTACGCGCGCTCGACCGTCCCGAGAGCTAAGACGGTCCAAGAATTCCAGCCCGACCGGGACGTCGATTTGGTCTGCAACAGTTTGACGTCGTCTGTGGGAAGCGAGTTCCCAACATCCTTAGAAGATCGTACCCTCTGCACAGCTGTACGAAGAAATAAAATCTTCAATCTGTCAGCTTCCAAGGAACGAATTCAATGGAAAAAGAAGTGCCTGGACAGCTGAAGCGTCCGCCCCAGGAGGGCGCACCAAGCCAACCCCTCATACATCGACGAGATTGATCAAGTAGCTACCGCGGGCAAGCTAGAGGGCATGTTCGCCAAACACGCCTCCCAAATCAACGAACTCCAAGCCATGATGCTCGCCATAAGTCGAGAAGTAAAACCGTCTTCCGCGCCACCATTCGTGCAAGTTGAGTCATCACCACCAGAAGAACTCTTCGCCAAGACCAAGATACCCCCTACAAAGAGTACGATATAGAAAAGGAGTTCTCAAGTACCAGTAGTTCCCCCACTCCAGCAACACTAACCCGAAGCACGGAAGATCGATACCTCGGAAACCAACAGTACAAGTGGGGCATCGGAAACTCAACAAGTAACAGACCTCATAAGAGGAAGCAAGAAATTGAATCGCACCGGGAGCACCAAAAGAACTGCAAGCAACGCGCGGACACCTGTCCAGCAAAGAAGTCTCGCCGACGGCGAGAGCCTGCGCCACTAAGTGCCCCTCTGAACAAGATTTTCCAAGCGATTCGTAATCACCCATCGTTAAACAAGCCCAAGTCGCTCTCCCGAGCTCGGGGAGATTCATCAAAATATTGTCAATATCACCAGGGGCCCGGGCACAACACGGATGAATGAAATCATCTGAAGGAAGAGATTCAGCGACTCGCCAGCCTAGGGGCAGTCGACCAATTCCTAGCAAAAAAGAAGCAGTCTCATGCCCAGAATCCCATTAGCATAACCATCAGCATCGACGAGCCGCCAGCCAAGTTAGACCAAGTCTTAGTAGATGAGGGGATTACGATGAATGTGTCGTTCCTATCAACGCTGCTTCAGCTCAAACTGACTGTTGGCAGCCTCAAACTAGAGTTAACTAGTGCACGCATATCGAGGGGCGCTTCAGTACCAGTTATAGACACCATCATCCTCCTTGTCACTCTGGGAGAAGAACCCAAGCACGCCACCTATGATGTACAGTTTCTAGTCATCCAAGTCGATTGTGATCACACTGCAATACTACAACAATCAACTACCGTACCAGCCACAAGCCCGAACTTGTGAAAACTATTTTCGTATATAAAAAGTATAGCATCCCTTTTTAATAATGTCCAACTAGTTTAAGTTAACACTAAGCCGCAAGAGATCCCTGCGCGAACCAAGCAGCGGGCGTTCCCCGTGCAAACTAAGCCGCAGACGATCCCCGTGCGAACTAAGCCCCGGGCGATCCCCGGGCGAACTATACCGCGGGCGATCCCCGGACGAACTAAGCCGCAGACGATCCCCAGGCGAACTAAGCCGCGGGCGATCCCCGGACGAACTAAGCCGCAGACGATCCCCGGGCGAACTAAGCCGCGGGCGATCCCCGGACGAACTAAGCCGCAGACGATCCCCGGGCGAACTAAGCCGCGGGCGATCCCCGGACGAACTAAGCCGCAGAAGATCCCCAGGCGAACTAAGACGCGGGCGATCCCCGTGCGAACTAAGCCGCCTGCGATCCCCATGAGAACTAAGCCGCGGGCGATCCCCGTGCGAACTAAGTTGCGGGCGATCCACGTGCGAAAGGTAAGACTGCGCGTGCGGTTTGAATACAAAAGCTATTCACCGAACCTGCCTTTCTACGCAAGGACGTCGTCAGGGCCTGCCCCCATCACGACCAAGCCACGGGATATCCCCGTGCGAACTAAGCCGCGGGCGATCCCCGTGCGAACTAAGCCGCGGGCAATCCCCGTGCGAACTAAGCCGCAGATGATCCCCGTGCGAACTAAGCCCCCGACGATCCCCGTGCGAACTAAGCTGCGAGCGATCCTCGTGCGAAAGGTAAGACTGCGCATGCGGCTGAATACAAAAGTTATTCACCGAACCTGCCTTTCTACGTCAGGACGTCGTCAGGGCCGACCCCCTCACCACCAAGCCACGGGAGATCCCCGTGCGAACTAAGCCGCGGGCGATCCCGAGCGAACTAAGCCGAGAGCGATCCTCGTGCGAAAGGTAAGACTGCGCATGCAGTTTGAATACAAAATCTATTCACTGAACCTGCCTTTTTACGCCAGGACGTCTTTTGGGTCTGCCCCTCTCAAGACCAAGCCGCGAGTGATCCTCGTGCGAACTAAGCCACGAGCAATCCTCGTGCGAATTAAGCCACGAGCAATCATGTGCAAATTAATCCACGAGCGATCCTCGTGCGAACTAAGCTGCGGGCGATCCCCGTGCGAACTAAGCTGCGAGCGATCTAAGCCGCGAGCGATCCTCGTGCGAACTAAGCTACGAACGATCCCCGTGCGAACTAAGCCGCAGGCGATTCCCGTGCGAACTAAGCCACGAGCGATCCTCGTGCGAACTAAGTTACTAACCAACTACAAACACAATTATTATCCCCCACAAAGCAACACTACGAGCCGAACAGTGCTCAGGCAAGAAAAAGGACACAATCATCATTACAACAACATACAAGTACATGCGCAAACGCGCCAGTCAACATCCGACAAACAACAATGTCGACCTACTGAAAAAGCAAAAAATGCAAACACACACTAATACATGAAAACAGCGTCGCTATACGTTGGCCGCATCAACATCAGAGCCCTCGTCACCAGAGATATCATCAAAACTAAGGCCAGATACATCGCATCTCAAGCTCCTGCCAACAAGATGAAAAGCCTTCGAGACTCCACGCTTAAGGGCCAACTCTCGAACGTCTTCCATCCGAGGTATCACCTCCTTGCTGTAGATCTCCTCGCGAACTTCCTCACTGATCAAGTACCGATCCCGCATGTAATCCAGAGACTCAATATACTCCGCAAGGCCAACAACCTTTAACTCTGACACACGGCTATCAGAAGACAATGCGTCCACCTAGGCCTTCGCCGCATCAAGCTCCGTCTCCAAACGAGAAGTCTCCTCTTGGGCACACTTCAGCATCTGTGTAGTCCTCTCCAACAGAGACTTCTCCACTTCTAGGGAAGCCTGAGCCTCCTCCAACTCCGCCTTTAGCTCTGGTCCCATCAGACAAAATCGAGAAACATCCCGGTCATGATCATCCTTCAAGGCGACAGAAGAACCCGTCGTAGCCTGAAACTTCTCCTGAAGGGTCAGGTATCCATCCTTCAGGTTCACATAATGGTCATTCCAGGTAACGACAATCTGAACCTAAGCCTCAATCTGCAAAAGAAAAGAGAGAAGTCAGTGCAACACAATAATAAAAGAAGAGTAAAAAATGATTAAGCTCACTTACCACTTCATTAATCGCATTCAAAAAAGAAGATAACCTCAGAGCCGCTACCTTCGCAGGAAAAGATGGGGGGGGGGGGCAGATGAACCAAGCACCTGAACCTCGGGAGGCCAACCGCCACAGCCACATGAAGAAGAGTCAATACTCGGAGAAGAAAAACAAGGAGTCGAACTACCGCCACCTCGGGAAACTACAATGGGCTTCCGCTTCCGACTACAACCCAAAGACGTCACAGCGGCCCGCCCAGGGACTGAAGAAAGGCTACACCACAACAAACGCTTCCTTCCGCGAACGAAGAAATGCAGAACAGACGGTTAGCCAACTCACGAGGCTCTGAAAATCCAAGTACTGGAGTGAACTCCCGCTCCTTTACCTTTTGACGACGGGAACAGTCAGGCAATACATTCCACAACTCCGGCAAGCCTTAAGAATTCTTGACATAACCGAACAAAGTATATCCGTGGCGGCGGTCCGTCCAGATCTCAAAATCAAGCCAACTCTTGTTGCTGCAAATCTCCACCCGTTCGCCACCATCAGAGAGAACATCGCACCAGTCCCGAAAGCAATCCAAAGAAAGTTTCTCGCCATGCTCGCAAAAGAAGACAACCAACCCCATGAGGCGTACCACTCCCAAGGGAGTAAACTGGGAAATCGGCACGCCGAAGAACTTCAGAATCTCAACCACTTCCTCGCACGGGGGAACCGAAATCCCGATCTCGAGGTAGTCTCGCAGGTCGTCAACCAGCCACGAGGAGGATTTTGTACCCTCTCCTCAGCACACGGTATCCTCACCTCAAAGTCGGCAGAAAGGCCGAATCTCCTCGTCCAAATTGCAACTTGATCCTCGGTAAGAGAAGAATGAAGACGCATTGGCCGAGCAGTACGTTTCGAGCCATGTCACAAAGAATAAAAATTTAGACTAAAAAGCACTAGTCAAAAATCATCCACCCTCGCTGTGCGCAAAGAAATCCGCGACATACACGCGCCCTAACACGCACAAAAAGCCCCCACACAAACATACGCGCAAGCCCGCACAATACGCAAGCAGACACACACACACACACACATCGGGCACACGACCAGGACCACGCGCGATCAGGCCCCCTCGCGGCCTGAACCGCGCGAGGTCAGACGCACCCCCGCACGAGATCGAGTGTGCGCGCCTACGCATGCCCGTGCGCGGGCCCCGACCCAGGACGCGCCCGCGCGCCCGCACGCACCCGCACTCAGGGTCAGGCGTGCACGCATGACCAGGTGCACGCCCGCGCCCGTGCGCGTGTGTCTGCACGACCAGGCGCGCTCCCCGCGTGCACCCGCGCGGGGGGGTCGGGCGCGCATGCGCGCCCGACCGGCATCGCGCGCACGTGCGCTCACGACCGTACGCAACTGCGTAGTCCCGAGTGCGCGGTCTGGCACGTGCCTGCATACACGACCAGCCGCGCACACTCCAGCACAGGAGCACTTGCCCGCACCTCTACAGGTACGCCCACACGCTCCCTTGCACATGTCCATGCACGCATACTCACACACGCCCATGTGAGACCCCGCACACTATCACGACTAAGGGAGCAATAGCTTTCTCCCCCAGGCACGGTTATCACCACCCCTACATCATAAAATAGATACTAACACTTTTTACCCGAGTTTGCAGGGCGTAGCCGCTCGCCAGCGCAAGCCCGTCACCATTCGCCACCATCGCCGTCATAAAAATGAACATGACAAGATCCGGTTTTTCTTCGTCCGAAGCGGTCTCATGTAACAAGGATCTGGGGGGCAATTGTTGTGGATGAACCCCATTTTATATGTGATGGGTTATCGCATAGCCACCTCCCCCATGATCTCCACTAAAATTAATGGGATCATGGGTTTGACCGCGCGTGCAATCACCGCGCCCGATCCCGCGCGCGCCGATCCCAGTACTCATGATGGGGAAACTGCCACGCCTCGCCGGCGGCGGGTGGCCAACCTCCTCCCCGGCCGCCGACCGCCCGCCCTCATTTATGCGGCCAAGGGGGGCGGTCGCCTGGGCCGCCCCCTCCTCGGTTGCCCGAACGGCCAAGGGGGCGGCCGCCCGGGCCGCCCCCTTGCTCGTCCACCGGTGCGGCCAAGGGGGGCGGCCAACCGGGCCGCCCCCTACTTGGCCGTTGGTGGCCAAAGGGGCGGCCGCCCCATCGCCCGACCGCCCCTGCGGCCGAAGGGGGCGGCCAACCGGCCCCCCCGCCTTGGCCGTTGGCAGCCAAGGGGGAGGGCGCCCCCTCGCCCGGCCACTCGTGCAACAAAGAGGGGCGGCCAACCGAGGCGCCCCCGCCTTGGCCAATAATGGCCAAAGAGGCGGCCTCCCCCTCGCCTGTGCCGTCGGAGGATAAAGGGGCGGCCGACCGCCCCCTCCCTCGGCCGCCGGTGGCCAAAGGGGCGGTCGGCCGCCCCTCCCTCAGCCTCCAGCGCGCAGCCAAAGGGAGCAGCCACCTTGTAACATCCTAAATTTTTAACGCGAAATTTATTTAAATTGTAGGGTCCAGTCGCGACGAATATTGATCGAGACAGCGTATCGTCAAGGTACAACGTTACTTTGCTCAGGGTCGCGTCCATTAATTGGTAACATATGTTAGCTATTATATTAATGTGACGCACATTAAGTTTATGTAGCGTTGCTTAGCGAAATCGTCTTAGAATTTAAGGAGTTTGTGTGGCGTGGTTTGCGAATAGCAACTTAATGAATGCCTTGGGTGTGCCAATAGCAGTCCTCTCCCCCCCCCCACGAATGATTTTATAACCGCATGCCCGGTCATTTTAAAACCCGCACGTCTTTGCTCTCGGGAGAAAGGGCAAAACCGCATCCGACGACTCCGCCCTCCGCAAGCCCGACGCTCCCGATTTCCGCAGCCGCGCGCCTCCGCCGCTCTAGCCGACGCCCGATACTCCTCCAGAAGCCCATTCCGACCACTCCTCCCTCCTCTGTAGGCGCCAACAAGCATTCCTTTTCGTTCCTTGGCCTTGGAAGTGCCGGGTTCCAACCCTAGCCGGAGGTGTTGAGTTTCGTTTTGGTTTCAGTAAGTCCGTTTTCTCTTTCTCTCTATTCCTTTGTGGAAATCCTTCGTTTTGGAGGTATACTAAACAAATTTTCATTCCTATTGCCCTAATTAGGTTTTTGGGATCGAGTTTCACCGCGGAATTTGAGTAGGACACTTTGAGAGCCCCAATATCTCCGCATAAAGGTAATATACGAAGCTAGTACACGTATTTTTGCAACCTTAGATGATTTGGAAAATTTTCCACCGGAAAACCCTAAAGGGAAAAAATATGAGTTTAGGTTGCCTTGAATTGCAGGACTTCGGTGGGGTCGGGGCAGCACTTTGAAGGTCCCCAGCAGTAGGTTTACCTTCGGAATAGAAGATGTCGCCGCGCCGAATCTACGAGCGCCATAACACCACTGTAAGGAAATTTAAATTCCTTTTAGTTAGATATATCAAGTATTGTATTTTTATACACATAAATAGATTTATTTCAAGTAGCATGTCCATGCATAGAAAAGTGTGGTGATAGGAAAACGGTTACGAAAAATGTGTAGGGTGACACGATTTCCCTAAGACCCAAGTAGTCGGATCATGAACAGAAACATAGAGTACGAAAGCGTTAGCCGTGTTCGTAGGTTTGGAATTTGTTCCGAACAAGGGCGTGAATGTCCCTTCAAGTCGACCACATGAAAGTCAAGTGTCGCTTAGTAGTACACCAAAAAAGATATCCCTTGCAGAGTAGCGTCAGACCAAAAAGGTCAGCCAGCACACAGAGTTTCTTCCGTGCTAGGTAGAGGCGCACTACTTTTCTCATAAGGCACATGGAATCTTATGAGTAGTACAGACTTGGGAAGTGTCTTCCCTTGAGCCAGCTAGTAGATTCGAGACCGTGTCCGCGTGACACTAGAACAATTGGGTTCGTAAGATGGTCTCGGGTCGTCAGTTTCAATTGCGCGTTAGGAGCTACTCTGCCTAGAGCCTTCCTAGTAAATGAGCAGGTTAGAAGCCACCTAGAACTCAAGTATAGACCTGACATGAGACAGTACACTAGTTAGTGAACGCCAGGACTTGAGTTAATAAAATAAAAGTCACGTGCTTAGTACGAGTAGATGTGTGACCAGAGAATAGTGCGAAGCCATGCATAGCACATAGCATAAAAGTTTTTAATGCATAAAATTATTTTTCAAAGGCATACATGCATTCATATGTAAAACTGGGTTTTAGTGTCACTAGGAGGAGTTATTTTTCCTTACTCTGACCCTTCGTGGGCACTGTTTTTCAGGTGACCCAGGTGGGAAGTTACGTCTAGGATGAGCATGTGGTGGCGTCAGTTTGTATTATTTATCTTATTCAGTTTACTCTATTTCAGCATGTACTTGTAGATGAGAACATTGTAACAGATTAATGTTTCTAACTAATTTGTATCAGACTATTCATGGTTAACCAGATTTTCAGTTAATTCAGTTCTATTTCCTGTTTAGTGGCTCTGTGAATCCAGATATCAGGTATGTGGTTACCCTTAGTTTACTTTATTCAAACTTCCGCTGTAAGTCTTAAATTGCTTAGTATAGATTTTATTACCTGCTACTACTAGTTTTAATACTGTTTCCTAGTTTTCTTTGCATTGCTGACCCGGCCGGACGGCTGATTTCTGAAATACTGGGAAGGGGTGTTACAAATTGGTATCAGAGGGAGGTTTAGGATCCCTGGACCCTAGAAAGAATTCACAGAGCTATAAGAGCGTATAAGAGTAAACTCATGTTAGTAAAATATTTTAAGTGCGATTAAGCCCTAGTGTTCGCTAGAGTACGAAATAAGTTGCTAAGCCAGATTTCTTAGATGCTCGATAAATAATCAGTTTTCCTTTTTATATTCTATCATGCACCACGAGTTAGTGAACCAGGTGAATCTTCACGCCAGAACTCGGTTCCTAGTGCAACCATGGGAGACGCTGCCGTGCCACAGGTACCACCAGTTCCAGCAGCTCCAGAGGGCACTGACATAGCGTCTCAGATTGCCAAGGCGGTTACTGTTGCCTTGATGGAGTTTCAGAGAGGACTGGCTGCAGGGTTTCCAGCTCCAGTACAAGTGCCAGTCCCTGCACCAGCTCCTGCAGCAGCACCTGTGGAGATGACCCTGGAGCGTTATTTGAGAAATTTTAGAGAACTTCAGCCTTCGAACTACAGTGGGGATGAGACCCCGATGGATACAGATGATTGGATAGCTAATACCAGAGACCTGCTGAATGTTTTAGAGTGCCCGGAGAATAAGAAAGTTCCTCTGGCAGCTTTCCTCCTCCGAGGAGAGGCAAAAGTCTGGTGGGACAAATACCGAGCAGATGATCCTGCAGGTAAAGTGTTATGATCAATTCCTTTATATTAGGAAGTAATGTGTTAATTTTAATATGGTATGATCGTATTTCTTTGGCCAGGCCGTACCCCAGACATGTTTACTTGGGACGAGTTCTCTAGAGCTCTTGCTAGTTGGTTCGTGCCTCCTTCCGCACGATGAGGTCTCCAGGAGAAGTATCTGAGGCTTTTCCAGGGGGACAGGACAGTTACTGAGTACGAGAGAGAGCTGACTCATCTGGCTAGATACGCGGGCGTGATGCAGGGAGATCAGACTGAGAGGTGCAGTCGCTTTGTGGATGGTCTACGTGACTCGTTGAGGCAGCCGCTGATGACTATGGTCAACGCTGATTACAGGAGCTTAGTGGATACGGCTCGCAGACTGGAGACTGACCAGCAGAAGGTTCAGAAGCGAAATAGTTTCCGTGCGAAGCGATCTCAGGATTCTCATCAGCCGCAGCAGAACAGAAACGATCAAGGAAAGAACTGGAGCAAGAAGCCGAAGCCTGATGCTAAGAAGAATGGTCAATCTGGTGACCGGAGCAAGGACTATCCCACGTGTCCCAAGTGTCAGCGTCGCCATTCAGGAGAGTGTTTGGCCAGTGCAGGCGTATGTTACAAGTGCCGACAACCTGGACACATAGCTCGCTTCTGTCAGGAAGCTGGGACAAATCAGGTAATCAAGGTCCTTTTGTATTGATTACATTTATGTAATTACGATAGATTGTTAATGAAATTTATTCCTGCAGTCGAAGTTCGAGGTTGGTGGCTCTAGCAGGGTAGATAAGGGCAAAGCGTTGATGATTGTTGATGGGATACCACAGCAGGGTCGAGATTTAGTGCAGCCCAGAGCTTATGGGTTGGGTCAGCAGGAGGCGAAGGATCAGGAGGATGTTGTGACAGGTAAGTGTTGTTTGCTTAACAAGTTGGTTTTAAATTCTCCGTAGTGACACATTAAATTTTTTATCCTTCATAAATCATTCATGTAGGCATCCTTATGATTCGTAATTTACCCTCTAAGATTCTGTTTGATACGGGTGCCTCGCACTCGTTTATCGCGGAATCTCTAGTGCGTAAGTTAGATTTAGAAGTCTTCCCAGAGTCAGTACCGTTGGAAGTAATGATGCCAAATGGATCCCTTCTGCAGACCAGAGACAAGTGCAGGGTACCAGTGCAGTTTAGTGATGTTGAGATTATCATGG
The DNA here is from genome assembly GCA_039513925.1 of Platanthera zijinensis. NCBI lineage: Eukaryota > Viridiplantae > Streptophyta > Magnoliopsida > Asparagales > Orchidaceae > Platanthera > Platanthera zijinensis. The sequence goes on along the minus strand of CM077093.1, from coordinate 15,710,165 downwards.
AAGCTTTGCTGCTACCTATAGTAGGTTTTGACTTGATCTTTGGAATGGACTGGCTTTCAGCAGTCAACGCCAGGATTGACTATAGGGCGAAGCAGATTCAATTCGATGGCCCCAACCAGACATCTTTCTCTTTTCAGGGATTGAAGGGAGTAGTGAAGATGATCATATCTGCAGTCCAAGCGAGAAAGTGCATTAGTAAGGGTTGTGAAACCTTCGTAGTACTAATGAGCGCGGAGCCTAAGACTGATTTGTCAGAGGTACCAGTGGTGCAGGAGTTTCCAAATGTTTTCCCGGAAGAGCTCCCTGTTGCCCCTCCAGATAGAGAGGTTGAGTTCCCGATAGATTTGCATCCTGGGGCTACACCGGTAGCCAAATCTCCCTATCGGATGGCTCCAAGGGAACTAGCAGAGTTGAAGAGTCAGTTGTAGGAGCTGTTTGATTTGGGTTTTATACGCCCCAGTACTTCGCCTTGGAGTGCTCTAGTGCTTTTTGTGAAGAAGAAGGATGGTAGTCTGAGACTGTGCATAGACTACCGCGAATTGAATAAGCTGACCGTTAAGAACAAGTACCCGATTCCTAGGATTGATGATTTGTTCGACCAGTTGGTGGGAGCGAGCACTTTCTCCAAGTTAGATCTGAGGTCGGGCTATCATCAGCTGAGGATTCGTGACGCGGATATACAGAAGACTGCTTTCAGTACCAGATATGGACACTTCGAGTTCGTGGTCATGCCGTTCGGGCTGACAAATGCCCCTTCAGTATTTATGGACCTGATGAACAGGGTATTTCGGGAGTATTTAGATCGTTTTGTCATCGTCTTCATAGATGATATTTTGGTGTTCTCTAAGAGTGTAGAAGATCATGCAGCACACCTCAGGATTGTTTTGAGCACACTCAGGAAGAACCAGTTGTTTGCCAAGTTTTCAAAGTGCGAATTTTGGCTTTCAGAGATTGCATTCTAAGGCCATATCATCAGTCAAAAAGGGGTTAGTGTTGATCCAAAGAAGATAGAGGCTATTAAGAGTTGGCCAAGACCGTCGACAGTTTCAGAGGTTCGCAGTTTTTTGGGTCTTGCTGGATACTACAGGAGATTCATCAGGGATTTCTCGAAGATAGCCTTACCACTGACTTCCCTCACTAGGAAGGGAAAGGGCTTGGTGTGGACTGTTGAGTGCGAGTTAGCCTTTGAGGACTTGAAGAATAGATTGATGACCGCACCGATTTTGAGTTTGCCTTCAGGGCCAGACGGATTCCAGATTTATAGTGATGCTTCAGGTCAGGGTTTGGGTTGTGTTCTCATGCAGCATGGAAAGGTCGTAGCCTATGCCTCGAGACAGTTAAAGGTGCATGAGAGGAACTATCCCGTGCATGACTTGGAACTTGCAGCAGTCATTCATGCTCTAAAGATTTGGAGACATTACCTCTATGGAGTGCGTTGCGAGATCTTTACTGATCATAAGAGCCTCAAGTATATCTTTGATCAGCGAGAGCTCAATTTGAGGCAGCGTAGATGGTTAGAGTTTCTTTCTGACTACGATGTAGACATTCAGTACCACCCAGGAAAGGCGAACGTGGTAGATGATGCCCTTAGCCGTAGAGGCTCGTGTTTCTATCTTCTCACTCAGCAGGAGGAGTTAGTACGAGAGCTGGAGAGACTGGACATCGTCGTTGTGCCCCGTTGCAGTTTTGGTTCAGCTTGGTTGAGTTGGATGGAGATTACGTGCGATATTAGAGATAGGATTAGGACAGTTATACCGTTAGATCCAAAGATGGCAGAGATTTGGATCTCAGTGCAGTCAGGTCAGAAAGAGAGGTTCTCTATTCAGGATGAGTTATTATTGCATGATGACAGAGTGTGCATCCCAGATGTTAGTCACCTTCGTGAGGACATTCTTTTCGAGGCACACAATTCCAGATATTCTATACATCCTGGTAGCACGAAGATGTATGCAGATCTTAAGAAGACGGTCTGGTGGCCAGGTTTGAAGGGCGATGTTGCAGATTATGTAGGGAAGTGCGAGACATGCAAGTTGGTTAAGGCCAAGTGTCAGAGGCCTGGAGGCAAGTTGCAGCCACTTCCCATTCCCAAGTGGACTTTTGAGGAAATATCCATGGACTTCATTCATGGTCTGCCGAGATCGCAGAGTGGGAATGACTCAGTGTGGGTTATAGTAGATCGGCTTTCTAAGGTCGCCCATTTCATTCCTCTTAGGAAGACAGATCAAGGTCCGAAGCTGGCACAGTTATTTATAGACGAGATAGTTCGACTTCACGGTGTTCCCAAGACTATAGTTTCAGACCGAGATGGCAGATTTACCTCCAGGGAGTGGCGATATATTCAGGAGCGGTTGGGTACCAAGTTACACTTCAGCACCGCTTTCCATCCTCAGACCGATGAACAGACTGAACGCACTAATAGAACTTTGGAGGATCTGCTTCGGATGTGCATACTAGATTTTGGAGGAAAGTGGGAGAAGTATGTTACTCTTGTGGAGTTCTCCTACAACAACAGTTTTCAGGCGAGTATTGGGATGACACCATTCGAGGCCCTCTATGGTAGACGTTGTCGGACACTGTTATGTTGGGCTGAGAGTGAGGAAAGATCTTCTATCAGAGAGTCATGGATTGATAAGACTACTGATAGGATTAAGCTCATTCAGGAGCGTATGAAGATAGCTCAGGATCGCCAGGCCAAGTATCATGATCAGAAGCACAGGTCAGTAGAGTTCAGTGTTAGAGACTACGTTTATCTAAAGGTCGGACCAGTCAGAGGAGTCTCTAGAATAAAGCGGATGAAGAAGCTGAGCCCCAGATTCGTTGGTCCTTTTGAGGTACTTGAGAGAGTTGGTGAGGTTGCATACCGGTTGGCCTTACCTGAAGAAATGAGTGGTGTACATGATGTATTCCACGTCTCCTATCTGAGGAGAGCAGTCAGAGATCCCAGTCAGATCATCAGTACCGAGGAAGCACCAATTGAGACAGATCTTAGTATTGGAGTTAGACCAGTCAAGATAGTGGACTCAAGGATTCAGAAGCTCAGGAATAGAGAGATTCGCATGGTCAAAGTCCTTTGGATGAACTGTGGCCGTCCAGAGTATACTTGGGAGCGAGAGGACGAGCTTAAGAGCAATGCAGACTATTCTTTTCTCTTCGATTCAGGTATGGTTTCAATTTTCGAGGTCGAAAATTTTTGTTAGGAGGGGAGATTTGTAACATCCTAAATTTTTAACGCGAAATTTATTTAAATTGTAGGGTCCAGTCGCGACGAATATTGATCGAGACAGCGTATCGTCAAGGTACAACGTTACTTTGCTCAGGGTCGCGTCCATTAATTGGTAACATATATTAGCTATTATATTAATGTGACGCACATTAAGTTTATGTAGCGTTGCTTAGCGAAATCGTCTTAGAATTTAAGGAGTTTGTGTGGCGTGGTTTGCGAATAGCAACTTAATGAATGCCTTGGGTGTGCCAATAGCAGTCCTCTCCCCCCCCCCCACGAATGATTTTATAACCGCATGCCCGGTCATTTTAAAACCCGCACGTCTTTGCTCTCGGGAGAAAGGGCAAAACCGCATCCGACGACTCCGCCCTCCGCAAGCCCGACGCTCCCGATTTCCGCAGCCGCGCGCCTCCGCCGCTCTAGCCGACGCCCGATACTCCTCCAGAAGCCCATTCCGACCGCTCCTCCCTCCTCTGTAGGCGCCAACAAGCATTCCTTTTCGTTCCTTGGCCTTGGAAGTGCCGGGTTCCAACCCTAGCCGGAGGTGTTGAGTTTCGTTTTGGTTTCGGTAAGTCCGTTTTCTCTTTCTCTCTATTCCTTTGTGGAAATCCTTCGTTTTGGAGGTATACTAAACAAATTTTCATTCCTATTGCCCTAATTAGGTTTTTGGGATCGAGTTTCACCGCGGAATTTGAGTAGGACACTTTGAGAGCCCCAATATCTCCGCATAAAGGTAATATACGAAGCTAGTACACGTATTTTTGCAACCTTAGATGATTTGGAAAATTTTCCACCGAAAAACCCTAAAGGGAAAAAATATGAGTTTAGGTTGCCTTGAATTGCAGGACTTCGGTGGGGTCGAGGCAGCACTTTGAAGGTCCCCAGCAGTAGGTTTACCTTCGGAATAGAAGATGTCGCCGCGCCGAGTCTACGAGCGCCGTAGCACCACTGTAAGGAAATTTAAATTCCTTTTAGTTAGATATATCAAGTATTGTATTTTTATACACATAAATAGATTTATTTCAAGTAGCATGTCCATGCATAGAAAAGTGTGGTGATAGGAAAACGGTTACGAAAAATGTGTAGGGTGACACGATTTCCCTAAGACCCAAGTAATCGGATCATGAACAGAAACATAGAGTACGAAAGCGTTAGCCGTGTTCGTAGGTTTGGAATTTGTTCCGAACAAGGGCGTGAATGTCCCTTCAAGTCGACCACATGAAAGTCAAGTGTCGCTTAGTAGTACACCAAAAAAGATATCCCTTGCAGAGTAGCGTCAGACCAAAAAGGTCAGCCAGCACACAGAGTTTCTTCCGTGCTAGGTAGAGGCGCACTACTTTTCTCATAAGGCACATGAAATCTTATGAGTAGTACAGACTTGGGAAGTGTCTTCCCTTGAGCCAGCTAGTAGATTCGAGACCGTGTCCGCGTGACACTAAAACAATTGGGTTCGTAAGATGGTCTCGGGTCGTCAGTTTCAGTTGCGCGTTAGGAGCTACTCTGCCTAGAGCCTTCCTAGTAAATGAGCAGGTTAGAAGCCACCTAGAACTCAAGTATAGACCTGACATGAGACAGTACGCTAGTTAGTGAATGCCAGGACTTGAGTTAATAAAATAAAAGTCACGTGCTTAGTACGAGTAGATGTGTGACCAGAGAATAGTGCGAAGCCATGCATAGCACATAGCATAAAAGTTTTTAATGCATAAAATTATTTTTCAAAGGCATACATGCATTCATATGTAAAACTGGGTTTTAGTGTCACTAGGAGGGGTTATTTTTCCTTACTCTGACCCTTCGTGGGCACTGTTTTTCAGGTGACCCAGGTGGGAAGTTACGTCTAGGATGAGCATGTGGTGACGTCAGTTTGTATTATTTATCTTATTCAGTTTACTCTATTTCAGCATGTACTTGTAGATGAGAACATTGTAACAGATTAATGTTTCTAACTAATTTGTATCAGACTATTCATGGTTAACCAGATTTTCAGTTAATTCAGTTCTATTTCCTGTTTAGTGGCTCTGTGAATCCAGATATCAGGTATGTGGTTACCCTTAGTTTACTTTATTCAAACTTCCGCTGTAAGTCTTAAATTGCTTAGTATAGATTTTATTACCTGCTGCTACTAGTTTTAATACTGTTTCCTAGTTTTCTTTACATCGCTGACCCGGCCGGACGGCTGATTTCTGAAATACTGGGAAGGGGTGTTACACACCTCTCCCCGACCGTCGTTGGCGTCCCTCCCTCGCCGGAGAACTTGGCGACAAGTTCGTCGGCCGCTCGTGGAGGCCCGTTCCCGCTGTCCGATCAAGGAGGAGCTTACTCGGGCGTTCGATCCACACGTAACCACCTACTAACCACCGGGTCAGTGGGGAGAATTTAATTAATATTTTATTATTTATTCATGGCGGTCTCTAAATAGCGGGATACACGTATAAAAAACTCTTGTAAAAACATTCATGAAGGTGGTTACGGTGTGCGGATAACCGCGTAACCACCGTAACCACCTCCCAGAGCCTATAAAATGAGCCCCAGGCCTCCTCATTTCGCCCAAATTCCAAGCGGCCCCAGCAACTGCAAGACTAAGTGTGCCGCCTCCCATCCAGAATCAGCATGTCGCTATCCGATGACCACCAGCACAAGCGCAATCTGTAACAACTCCCGGCGTGACGGCCTATCGTACGCTACGTGCAAAGTGCTCTCTCATCCCATAATTGTAACGAGAGGTGGTCTGTCACCCTCGACTTCACAAACCAGTTGTAACCCCAGGAAATAGTGTATTTTGACCGGCACAGATCCGGTCACGTTAAAACTGCTTGTGTACAATCAACCTACTCTTTTGGTTGTGTGCGCGCTCCACCGTACCGAGAGCTAAGACGGTTCAAGAATTCCGGCTCGACCGAGACGTCGAGTTGATCCGCAATAAAAACTATACTCAATGCAATGAACAACTAGGATTGCTTCGATGGTCCTCCATAGTTTCACCATTGGACTCACAAGTATTTATTTGAATATTAGATACCCAATGCAAAGAACCGCTAGTATTCCCCGCCGCCGATCTTGTCAAAATCCCATCCTCATTCGTCGGACCCGTTTCTCGCACTGGACGAAGATCTCCCGCTCGTTTTACCTCTAACGATCTCATTCTTTTGCATTTAGTTTTTACCGGTGCATTGATCTTTTCTATATTCATCACCAAAGTAATATTCTTTTTCGCATCTCATGTTGAACAAACGACTATCATAGTTAAAAAATATGACAAAATTTTTAATTTTATATTCGATTTACTGTTAACAATATTGATTTGCCTATAATAATTTTGTTTGCATTGTAATATAATTTATTGTTAACAATGATTTGCCCATAGTTATTTTTAATTTGCCAAAAAAATGGACGTTGATATTTGTACATCATAAATGACTATTCACACACCATTTTTCTTAATAAAACTCTACTTTTTTAAACTATAAAATCTGATATTTGTACCCCATTTCCAGCTCTCATCTCACGCCTTTCTCTCCGATGCCCTAAGAAGCCGCAGACCCGCGGCTCTTCCGCTCGGTGTTTCCTCCGCTTGGGGTTGCCTCCGGCTGCCGTGCAGTTCGCCGGTTTCCTCCAATCCAGCGGCCCATCCAAACAGAGCCGAGAACTTCAAAAAGATCTTGCTTCTGCCCCGGCTATGGAGTATCACCGGCTCGTAACGGTGGCGACAGAATTCATTCTCTCGCATCGCCGTGCCCATGCCAACCCTCCTCTGGACCCGACTGAGCTCGGGGCATCGACGGTCTTGAAGGCCTACCAAATTGAGGGCGTCTCCTGGCACATCCGCCGATACCAGCTTGGCGTCAATGTCTTACTTGGTAGCGATCCCCATCTCTTCTCTTCATCTTCCCTCAACTTCCTGATTTGTTATCCATATCCTCATTTAGAAGCAAGTTTCTTTTACTTGCAGGAGACGAGGTTGGTTGATAGCAATACCAGCTGCTGATATGCTTCTTTCCTCTTTCTCAAACCGTTTTGTGTTAGGATGAATAATGAAATGCTTTCTCATTGTCGGATTGCATACTGATGTTTGACAAATTGAGGTACAAATAGTTTATCGGGGTACAAATATAATTTTAAGTTGTACAAATATCTATGTGTTATAAATAGTCATTTATGATATATGAGCACATTACCTGTACATATCAATAAACATATAATTTATATATATTTGTCTCCTTGCGTGCTGAATACTGTTGAACCTCTCAGATAGCCTCCACGTTTACTTGCCGTCATCGATGGATTATCCATCACATACTTCTCCTAACTTCGACTTCATTCAATGACCGACGTTTACATCCTCTGCAACATACTCTACAGAAGTAGCTGAAATTAGAGTCGACAAGGGAAGGGGGCGGGAGAAATTTGCAGGGTTTCCCTCCGCGATGGGTAGGATTTTCCTGGTCCACCTCGACGGCAAATGCTATACCTGCAAGCACTGTCAGTCCCATCTCGCCCTCAGCGAAGACGTCGTCTCCAAGGTAACTTCCTAACCTCTTATCGCCTTCATCATCCACATCGAACTGGCCGTCGGCCGTTTAATGCTCTCTGTGATTGTTTTTTTTACCTTATACCGAGATTTGGCAACTCGCCTTACTGAATAGCTTGTTCTTGCCTGCACGGCAAGTGTTTCTGTCCACTTTTCAAGAACTTCATATTTTCTCCAGATGATCCTGTTTAGATTACTAGAGATTTAGGCCGAACTTTATTTTTGTGAATGATTGCTCCTTGAAGGTATAATTTGAATTCAAGAAACTTCAAACATCCTTCAAGATCTTTCTCTTTCAATATTTGGGAGCTGCTCTCTGACATGAAGTGCTGTTATAGTTCTCCAAATGTTTGGCTGAGCAGTGAAATTGTTTTTCACAGTGCGCATGATGTTTGTTTAGAGGTTGCGCTTTATCATTTATTTTTAGCCTCAGCATTTAAGAATTAATTAGTTCATTTACTGTTAGCATCGTTTGATAGAAGTATAGAAGGTCTTGTTTGGGTCAGGTCTGAGGTTTTCGTCTGGTTATCATTTTTTTTATGATTAGACATGCTAACGCCACTTTTGTAATGTTACTCAAACTGTGGTGTGGCAGGCCCTTGCCTTAGGTGCTGATTTCATTTTGTTGAAAACCTGAATTGCCACTTAGTAGCTCTGGCTTGGTTAATGGGCTTTAGTGATACACCGCATCCGAATTAATGCCCCTTAAGTTTCAAATATCTTCAATCATTTTTTAGGCCCTATTTGTCATCTTCATGATTCCCGTCTTAATATCTCCGTCCATAGCGTAACCGTTGATCACTGCTTATTACTTGCTCTATGATTACTAAATAATCACAAATACTCAGTCACAGTTCAGTTCAACGAATACCCTTGATTTCATCGGATGTCTTCTGCGATTGTTGATTCCTGTTGCAACTACTTTTATGCCTGACGTCACTTTGCTTTGACCACTGACTCATCACAGATGCTCAGTAGGACACGAGCATGTCGGTCACAAATATATTCATAACGCTGAAATATTACTGATATATTGTGTTAGAATATATGCGCCCAACCTATAACCAATTGGTTATAGATGGAGGTCTTAGGATGCATATTAGTTGTATAATACTGCACGAGTTTCCATTGCGTGACTTGATTCTCAATACATGCCATCACGTGTAGCGTCTTTGACCTCTAACATATTAACTATTTTTTCAAGTGGATGATATGGGAGAGAGTCTTTGAGCCTAGCCTACGCTGATTTCATGTTAAGACCTATGCATCGAACTAAAAAAAATGTCTATAGGTTTAAAAACCTATGGTATATATTAAGTGAGCAATGTTGTTTGTGTTTCTTAATGTGAGACTAAATTCAGAACATAATAAATTTTAATTATTGTACATTATATCCGGCATGCTGTTATTCGTTAGGGGAAGTTTCATTGTCACTTGCGGAGTTTCTATTTTGTAAATTGATTTTACATTATGCTCAGATGATGAGTACATACAATCTTATTCAACTTCTATTGTTAGATGCAACATCAGGTCATAACAAATGGTATAACTTTGAGCCTATGCTGATTGGATGGTGTCCAATATGTATAACCCGTAATTCATCGAGATCAGAAGTACTCAAGAAAACGACTATTCGCAGACCATTGGGCGAGCAGAGGCGAGCTTGGGCGAGCAGAGACGAGCTTGAGCGAGCAGAGACGAGTTTGGGCGAGCATGAACGAGTATCTCGCGAGTTTGGGCGAGCAGACCCTTGGAACTCGCTGGTAGTAGTTGGATACTCGCATATATACCCCCAGGATTTCTCTATAAATAGACTCCCGGGGGTACTAGAAATGGACTTTTGGAAGAGATTGGGATCCCCCCAAGTGGATACCCGCTCAGTCCATGCCAGCCTAGTACCTCGCCCAGCCCTTTGGTTGCGGAGGGGAAGTTTCTCCCAAACTTCCGGGTACGTGGTGGGACCTCCCTGCTGGAGCACTTGGGGTGTGCTTATAGATAGTTTCCTCTCTCTCGTGCTAGTCACTTGATCTGTGACGTCGGACTGCAAAATCAGTAATCTTAGGCTGCCTTGATCCAAATTTTGGAGTAGGGAATTTTCCCGGCTTCAACACAATAGTTTTTTCTTAATGGATTTACTCTTTGACCAAGTAATGTTCCTCAAATTTCGAGGAAAAAATATAGAGCTATCTACAAGCTATTACTAAAAGAACGGCCATCATAATACAATGATTTCTTTAACTCATGAAATTTTTGTACTATTTTCCCCAGATTTTAGGCTGTTTTCCCGTTTTCATTTGTGTCTAAATTACTTTTAGTCATGGAAAATGATTTAGTCCAGAAAGTTATTTGTACGGAAAATGCTAAATGTTCAATAAATTCATCAAGGTAGGAAAGTTGAACTTCACAATGGATGTTTATATATACATATATATCTTCTAAAAACATACTGTACATCAGAGTCTGGTTACTGGTATGGAAACAAGCTTGTTAAAAGAATGTTTGGAAGGTTATAAAAACTAGATAATATTTCTATAGTTAATCTATTTTTTGTACTATTCATTTATTTGAATGTACGCAGCATGTAATAATATATAATTGTATGTTTTTATTCATGAGAATACATATAATGGTTTAGATGTTTAGTCATGCTTAAGGGAACTGCATATTCTTTGGCACACATTCAGTTTTATAATGAGATATTTTGATTATTTTTTTGTTTATGGTTAATTAAAAAATTTCTAGCATGTTTAATTATTGTATTGCCTTCTCCATTGAACAATGCACTCGATTAGAAGAGGAATGATTCCTTGTTGTATGAGGAAAGCCATGCAATCATATAATTGTCTCAGTTCTTTTTTGAGATCTAATACATTCCATACTGGTGCCTAAGGTTCCTTTTCACGTGGTTGTGCGATCATGAAAACCATAGTCGTGAATTGTGGTTCGCAATGCCCGATTTCACCCCTGCAATTACCCCGTGTTTAGATTCAAAACAAGGTTTTTCACAGCAGTAGTCAAAACCTTTGTCGTGTCAAACGAGCGTACAATGATGGTGATGTTTTTGTCCAAATGCATTGGAGCAAAAACACTGCCCCAAATAGGAGAAATAATTTGGTACTCAACACGCACCATGCTCACCGTGCCGGGGAGATCTTGCCCGTCCGATCTGCTACTGGACCGCCAGCGAAATCCGGGAAAAAAATACAAAGTACAATATCCGGTTGGATTTAATAAGGCGCTATGTCTGGTCAGATTTTTAGAAAAAAAATATTTTATGGATAAATAGGATCTTAAAATGACCCTAAAAAGCCCATAATTAATATTATGTAATTTTGTATATAAAAATAAAAAAAATCATAATTTTTTTTATTAGGGCAGTGTATCATTCACATGGTACGCTTCCTGAAAAAATTCTAAGATTTTGGGCTTACTCGGAGGTTGTCGGAGGAGTGGCTGGAGGTAGAGATGACAATGACGAAGATACTACGGAGCCTTGACCGCAGCTGCCTAAACGGGGTCTGCTCGAGAGAGAGAGAGAGCTTCCAAGATCTGTTTTAGGGTTTGAGAAAATAAACTATTTTATTGCTTACTCATTCAAGATCCCCAATGTCCTTTATATAGGACTTTCAACAGACCTTTAATGGAATAAAAGACAAACTTGAACATGCGACTAAAAATGACACCACATAAATAATGACGTCATATAAAAATGCGACTCTTATGACATAATAAATTCATATTCAGAAATAAATAATGTCATAATAAGACCCATAACATCTCTCCCGCATTGCAAAAAGAGCTTGTCCACAAGCTTGTGGGAGATCAATGGTATTCGCATTATCCAACACCCTCATCATCAGAGTCCTCGACGTGCAGATAAAAATGTCGTTTGCACCTGTGGCCGCTAGTGTACTACTCGTCGCAGTTGAAACATAAGCTCTGTGCGCGCCGTTCCATCATCTCGTCCCGAGATAGTTTATGGACTGGTGGGGCGGAATGGCTCTTGGAACGGTCTTGCTGAATGCCCGTGTCGGTGGGCAAATAGACCTCCTGTGCCAGTTGGAGGCAACAGTCACATAGCTTGACCAAACTCATAACAGTCACTAAGTTTGGAGGAGCCTCAAATTCGACATCAAGTCGCAAGTGTTTGCGAAGTCCGACGGTAAAGATGGCGACCTGCATCTCTGGAAAAAGTGTGACGTGTGCCAGAAGAAGTTAAAACAGGTCCAGATAATCGTCCACAGAGCCCGTTTGGCGGAGTGTTGTGAGGGCACCGAGGGGGTTGCTGCGGATTTGAGGGCCGAAACGCAGGTTACAAAATCGTCTAAAGTCGTCCCACGTCAGACCCGGCTGATCAGTGATGAGACGAGTGACCCAAAGTAAGGCCGACCGAGAAGGTGAAAAGAGGCCAGAGGGAGCCGTTCAGCTGCCAAAGTTTGTTGATGACCAAAGAATTGTTCGCACCTGGTGAGCTAGCCCAAGAGATCTGTTTTCCCATCGTAGGTGGGGAATTCCAACCGGGTATACCGCAACAGAATAGCAACTTCAGGGTGTAAGAGGGTCTGCGGCAGTAGTGGAACTTGATAACTGCTGGCGTTATCCGTGGGTGGGATGGTAACCACAGGAGGTGCTGCTGTTAGTCCATTAAGCTTGGTGGTGAGGGTTGCCATGCCATCCTGATGACGTGCGTCATCGTCTCGAAAGCGCGCTTCTTTAGCCTGAAGGCGTGCATACATGACGAATATAACTGCGTGTATCTTGTTCATAACATCCAAGAAGTCGTCCGAGTCTCCCATATTGTGGATGGAGGTAGCACGGGATAAGGAGCGGGTGATGAGATGGCTAGATTGCTCCGGGGGGGGGGGGGCTGTTTGGGAGGTGCCGCGAGATCCACTTCGTCTCCCAATGATGGAAGAAAATACCCCCAACAGAATAATGCTTGAATTTTATAGGCCCAATCGGTTGCCGGTTTTGAAAATTTCCAGTTGTGCTATGAATAATTGTTTTCCTAATGTGGACCTCTGTTGGACAGTGTTTATGGTCCCACGTGAGTGAAGCAACGACAATTCCATGAACAAAAAAGGAATTAATTCCCACGCGCAGAACCTGACGGGTGCGGGGTTGATGGAGCGGGCGTTGCTTGGCGAGAGGGCTTCGACGACTTAGGTCTTTAGCGACGATGTCGTGCGGAGCGTTGTCCCGCGTCGATGGTGATCTGCTATCTTGATCGGGGGCTCGAAAGGAGTTTGGGGATGACGCTGATGCAGGTGATCTCTGATGAAGGAGCAACTTTAGATGTCGACAATGGGCGTCAATCGCGTGCGACGATCTTGTCGGAGAGGGAGCCCTGGCAAGTGCTTGCGTGGGTCGATTAAGGAAGACATAGTAGAGGCGACAAGGATTCTATAAAAGGCTTTAATAGATGGCGCAGAAGCAGAAGTGCGTAAGTGCCGACGTAGACAGTCCGAGGTTGCTGTGGGAAGGTCGACGAGTCATGGTGAGCAAGCGGGAAAGATGACCCGAGGAGCGGGAAAGTCGACCAAGGGGGAAAGAGGACCGTTGGCTCTGATACCAAGTTGTTAAGGGTCTACTCGGAGGTTGCCAGAGGAGTGACCGGAGGTGGAGATGACGATTGCGGAGATACTACTGAGCCTTGACCGTGGCTGCCTAAGCGGGACGTGCTCGAGAGAGAGAGAGAGAGAGCTTCCAAGATATCTTTTAGGGTTTGGGAAAATAGACTATTTTATTGCTTACTCATACATGACCTCTAGTGTCCTTTAAATATAACTTACAACAAACCTTTAGTGAAAATAAAAGACAAACTTGGACATGCGACTAAAAAGGATACCACATAAAGATACTATATAAATAACGACGTCATATAAGGACGCGACTATTATGACATAATAAATGTATATTCAGAAATAAAGAATGTCATAATAAGACCCATAACAGATTTCTACCCAGATTTTGTGATTTTTAATTTTTTACATTGTGGAGATCTCATTTCAAATAATAAATAATTATTCAGCTTAAATCCAAAGACTTCTAAAGAATGCACAACCTAAATAACAAACGACGCACTACTCTTGTAGGAGGAATTAGGATCGTCGTTTGAATGATCCGAGCCTGTAGCCGCGTTCAGAGTGTCGATGTGACATATTATGTATTTCATTTTATCCGTACACTATTTATGCGCCTTTTGTGTGTATTTTGTTCCGGCCAACCATCGCCATCCGTTATTTACTATAGCCTATATATATATAGGTTTGGATTTGATTTTCAGGATCAAATTTTGGAAAAAAGGTTCAGTTTTCCGCGATTTCTCCATAGTGCCGAATCTGCGGAATCTGGGCGCCAAAGCCTAGATCCTCACTCTTCCCTCATATACATCTCATGTTCCCCCCTGTAATCCATTGCTGGCGGTTCTCATTAAATCTCAGCCTACCAATCTTATCATAATCGCCGATACCTTTCTGTTATCAAAGGATAACCGCTGTCTGCGCCTATTCCATCCCCAACTCCCCGGTTCCCCTGTAATCGATGCCCCCTCTTGCATGCAGGAACTGTCGGCTCCCTCCCAAGATAGCTTCCGACCTCCTTCTGTCTACCGTGAGTCTCTTGGCTGCAGCCACCCCTTGGAACAGGATTTGAAATCCCTCCAACAGCGTGAATTGAGCCCCCCGAGGGAAATTTGGACTGCTACCTCACCTGGATTGGCTGCCAAGCCCCTCAAAAAATACTACCATCATTTTCCTGAAGACAGTGCACTGTCCTGGAGGTTTTGGAGCAGTCAATCTCCACCTATCCGCCCGTACAACCTCTGTATTAGCTGGCCGTGGAAGTTTTTGGCAGCTCCCTTAGCACGGCACCTCTCCAGCATCCATGTTACCCTCCGACAGCCTAAGACAGTGCAGGAATTCTTTGTTTCAGCACCAAAACTGCAACGACACTGCTGTACCAGATTTCAAACTGCAGTAAACCTTCTCATTTGGTCTTAATTACTTATGTAAGTTCTAGTTGAAAGCTATTATGGTCTTTGTTGATTATTTGGATTAAAATGCATGTTATCAGGTTCTAAATTTGTACTATTCTACTTAATTATAGTCCTTCTTGAAAGGCGTATTTGCAGTGCGTTTCGTGGTAGTACTCTTTGTTGTAATTCAACTAATACTTGTTTGCTTATCTAACTCGTTTTCAATTGTGAATGCTGTATTTCTCTTTATTAAATTTCAGAATTCATTGTTATATTACTTATTGGACACTTGCACGAGTCTTGCATCATGTTAGGATCTTCACTCCTTATCACATTTGCATCCATACATTAAAGTCTCATTAGGGCATATTCATCTCACAACCTTTACCTTATCCTACGTCAGTTGCTATATGATGTTTTTTTCTGCCATGAATAATTACCACACTGCTATCTTTTGCATGAAGCTGAGGCTGATAGTTTGAGTAGAAGTGGCTTTTGATACTGCAGGGGTTGATGTTACAGAGGGTAATTTTGTTAACATACTTAATGTGTATTTTGTACAGGCTTTTCATAGCAGGCATGGGAAGGCTTATCTATTCAACAAAGTGTAAGTACCAATTGTCTATTTCCCCCCCTTTCAAGGTTGGCCACTGATATGAATCTTGTATCTGTAGTATTTTTTTCTTCTTTATTAATTTACTAAACCTACCGATATTTATATAACCTGAGCTCACATTTATGTATTTTTTGTTTTTTTTTTCAACCAAAGATATGGGTGGAAATAAAATAATTTTGGATTTAAAGTCAGTTGTTATATGTGATTTTTACTTTCTAATATTATTATCCATGGTTTAAGTAGTAATTACTGCTGCGCTCTTCCTTTGTTTTGAAATAGATAGATTTATAATCTCTAAGGTTATGTATGGAACAATCTGCAATCATTGTTTTTTTTCCTTTTTTTAATTATTAAATGAGAAATATCTGTTAGACTCGATAACATGAGCGACAAAGCGGTTGCTGAGTATAGAATTCTGAGGAAGCAATGATATCTCTCTATTTTAATAAATTGTTTGTGGAGTGAATTCTTAGATTATTCAATATTATTTCTTGAACATCTAGCATATCTCTGTTCTTATACTTGTTAGCACAACTACTTAGAGAGATCACCAAAGAAAGGATGAACAATGCAGGCTTTGTCGTTACTTGATTTGAATTGCATGAACAGTGCCTCAGAGTAGGCTGAAGATATTGTTTGAAATCTTAAGGATTAAGTTCCTATTAAACATAAACTATATAGAAGCCCGAGCCTCATCAAAATCTGATCCGCATACCTCGAAATGGGCTTATGAACTACTTAATACCTCCTAAATTACCATATGTATTAGTAGTGAAGGTGTGCAAGTCCCTGGTGCACAGTGTGTTATAACAATAATGCCTACTTCTGGATCGCTGTCCTTCTTGTACATTTGCTAGTATCTATATATATGTATTGAATTCAACACCCAACATTATCTTAGCGCTTACTCCGCTTAGCAGTTTATTAAGGCTCTGTTTGAGAATCCGGGCCGGCGGGAGGCCAGCGTGGAGAGAGGAAACGGCCGTTCTAAACGCCGGACTGGTGCTCTTCCCACCAGCGTCAAAAAGCCCGGCTGACACCCTTTTACCCCGGCCGTTCTCGCCGGGAGCTCGCAAACGACGTCCCAAACAGATTTTTCCGGCTCGTTCCCGCTGGAACGGCGCTCCGCCGGAACATCAAACAGAGCCTAAGTTGTATTTGTCAGAATTCCTTTTTGCACATGGACATCGAACGATGGCCTGATATTGTTGTTGTTGCACAGTGCGCACGAGGGACCTCAATGCACATTCGTATATTATATCAATTATATATTTTAAATTTAATAATTATATAAATATATTATGTATAGTATTATTTATAAAAACAATATACTTTAAAATCTATATAATAATATAAAATATATTATTGATTTATATATATTTCCATTTTAGATTCCATGATAATCTCGGTTACTAAAGATTAATATTGTATGTTTCTTATTCTCCTTCGTACTCTTTCTTGACCCCCCTTCACCTTCGTATTGTTTCTCGTTCTTCCCTCCCCTTCTCTTCCTCTCTCTATCTCGATCTTCACCTGCCGCCTCCACCAGCAAGGCCGCTTCTCACAACTGAAATTGCTTGGCAACTTTGATAGGCACGATTCATTCAAAGATATTATCTCCCGTGGCTGCGCTTACAGTAATGGTTGATGTTGATCTGGATACCAGCAGCCCACTGGAACCCAGACGTCACATGGGCGCTCATGCTCGACATTGCCTCCACAATCAACGCAGACAATGCACGACAATGCCTCTACAATCAACACAAATATGCTCCATGTGCACATCTTGTACGACTGCCATCCCGCCTTGCTTTCACAAGCTAGTATGCATTCAGCTCTACAAAGAGAGAGTGGATACAGGCTTAAGATAAGAGACAGTTATACTGTTCTGACAGCATGACTGAGTGATGCAATTTCATTATCATACTAATTCAGTTGTATCTCAAATCACGCTTGCCAATTTAAAATTCTTTTCAACAGATGCTCTTAACATATAATATTTGTCTTAAGAAAGACTTCACCATAGTTGGAGGGAATATGCATTTAAAACTTCATATAAATTGCAACTTCAATTCCATGTGACAAGTGGCCTAAGATTTATGCAACTTTGCATTGTATATACACTGATGCTTCAGTTAAACGCCTAATCTTATTGTGAATTTCACACAAACATGCTACTAATAAAAAAAGAAATTTATTGATAAAACTATGGTTTTCTGGGATGGGATTGAGGCTCTATTTGTGATAGTTTGGGTAAAACTAGAGTTTGTAGTAAAACTGTTTGGGTAAAACTCCATTTGCAGAGCTGTTCAAAAAACAGTGCCAATAAACCGTTTGACCATTTTGATATTCTTTCACACTATCCAAAGAGTCATGTTTCTTAGAATCACCATGAATGCATTTGTCGTCGTTACCAATCATCGCTCAATGCTTCATGATCCACACGCCACATCCCTTCATTCACGGGCAATCCCCCATGCACTGACAATGTTGTTTGAATTAGAAATATTTTCCCATTATGTGCTTGGCATAAGGATACTTTTGCAAGAAGCCAACTCCATAAACTTCTTTCTACCATCTTTTCCGGCCCCTTTTTCTTTCCTAGGTGTTTTGTTTCCCATCTTACTTCTGTGGCGCGCTCTGACTGGCGCTTTCTTTTTTGAATGTCATTTCTCCTCAAACAGTCTATGTGCCAATAAAGATCGTTTTATGGCCTTAGACAAGTTAAAAATGCATTGGGATTCAATTTTGTTTGGAATCTTCAACTTTAGGCCATCCGTGTGATGTGTTACACGTTGGTATTTGGTCTCGTTGACATAGTTTTGCTTGTTAAGACACAAATTATGCAGTATACTCGATGTTGCTTCATGAAACTTGTGCACATTGTTAATATTGATGAATGAAGTGCTGCTAGATGTTATATAAGAAGCGTGCCTCAACCCTTTTCAAATCTTCCCCCATGGGGTGATACACATTTTACCTTCTCGTCGATGTTCTTCATTGTTGCCGATCCCACAAAGTTGTTGATGCGGAGCAGAGACGAGCACGAGCTTTGGGCCCGTTCGGGGCTGATTTGGAGATTTACCATATATGGCGTGCCCGGATAGACGACCGGATTCCGCGATTGCATCTGACACGTCGCCGCGAGTCAAAAACATATATATTAGTTTATTTTTTTTAGTCTATTTTCATGTATTTAGTGACCGATCCCACCGGCCAATCATAGCCGTTGATGGTGAAGCCCTAGTTTGTTCTCTTCTTATAAATATTGGTCTAAGTGATTGAACCAAGACATTGCAGAATTTGGAGACTCTTCTTCCCGGATTCCAGCGATCACCCCTCGGTGCCGACGCCGTGGAGCCCTAGGTGACGACTCCTAGGTTGTTTTCTCTTCCCCACCCTTCCCCTACCTCTAGCCTTCATTTTCCACCCCTCACACCACTTGTTCAGCCGCCGACAACCCTCCAAACTCCTCCCAAAACCCGCCGGCCTGCTGCCTTCCTGCAGCTTGTTCTGCCACCCTCCCCTCTCCAAGCCGCCCACTCCTCTTCGTGGAACCACCTCCAAATTGCCCTAATTCTCTAGATCAATTCAGATATGAGAATTTCAGCCGCCGATCCGTTATTTTCACCATTCATATTTCCTTTTTTTGCCCGGATCCGCTCCCAAATATCGGTCGGATCCACCCTTCCCGTGGCCGGATCTAACCACCCGATCTCATCATTTACCGCCGAGGACAGCCACCACCTTCATTTTCACGTCGCCGGTTCCACCTCCGATCGCCGATCTACACATCCGAACCCTAATTCTTCGGTGCCTCGGTTTAGCCCGCTACTTTGTGAGTTTATTTTGTGGTATTGGATTATTTGATTTGACATTTTCATTGGTGAATAAATATATGTGCTGTGATTCTTGCTCGTAGAAATTGTTTCAGTCCGCTAATAATTTGCAGGAGGAGACATTCACCGCATGCTTTGCTTTGGCCCTCCGAGCGGAGGAAGTCATTATAAATTGCCAAAATTAATTAACTGTTTTTCAATTTTAAATATTTGCGTAGAGTTAAAATTATCATTGCTCAAATTTATTTGTCGAGATATCGACGATTACATTGCATTTAGGTTCAGATTAGCGTGTCACCCTTGCACTATCACCTAGCGTCGTAGGTTTTGTGCACTCGTAGCCTATCCCTACATCAGTTGTTATTCCTGTTTTAATCAATAAACCACTCACTTCTTTTTCCTGTATCTACATGCAATAAACTATCAATTCACCTTAGATAACTAATCCATGAACTCGTTAATTTTGAGATCTCCATTGAAGATTGTAATATTGACGAAACCATGTCCTCTCTAATATGAACCTTCTCCATTAGTGTCACTAGATGTGTAGCCTTTTTTGAGTCATTCTGTGTTGCTTTGAAAACCATTCCTTCTATAGTCTCCATGTTGACCATATCTGAGCCTGTGTTGACCACTGTAACACATTGATCAAACAATATGTTACTGTTGAATCATCATTTCAACCCTGCTTTGCAAAAATATTAAACTTGCGAAAACCCGGTGAATTTAGTTGAGAGTTTCGCGGTCAATGCTCCTGATACTTGTCCCTCCTTAGAGAATTCGTATGCTTTATTTACCAGTGATGACGTTTCAGTTGTCTCAATGGTTCCTAATTGTCTATTGCTTGCTTTATTCATTACACAGGCCTGCCACTCGATGATCGCTAGTTCATTATTGGTTGCCTTCAACATTGGTTCCCACCATGCTTCGAGCATGTTGATGCTCTGATATCAATTGACCTAGCGTAGGAAATTCGATAACTGAGCCAACACCCAATGATAAAGTGGTCACAAAATCTTAGCTCCTTATGGTAGATACAATCAAAGTTGTCAGGATCGAGATCCTAGATGAGATCATTTCGAGGTAGGATCGGATTTGATAATAGGGTTGGATCGAGAATCGCTTTATAAAATCAGGATCGATTTACAAAATCTGGATCGTAGGACCGTAAGATCCTATGATCTGGATCGCGATCCTGACAACCTTGGATACAATACAACCAACTTTTAATTCAAATTAACATCACCAAAATTACCGTTTGTCCTATTTATATGTTATGAACCGTTCATTCACGGGTCTAATCCCGCCGGTCGAGCCCACAACATGGGCTGCGGCCCTGCACACCCAACCCTTCTCCGCACGTGTTCTCGGTGCGGCGGGGTGTTGAGGTCGGGTCTCGAACCCTTGACCTCCTTGATAAGAGGCACTTAACGCTTGCCCTCATCACCAACTGATCCGCGGGTCAGTTGGTGATGTGAGCTAGCGTTAAGAGCTTACATCAAGTAGGTAAAGGGTTCGAGACACGGCCTCAACACCCCGCCGTACCGAGAACACGTGCGGAGAAGGGTTGGGTGTGTAGGGCCGCGGCCCATGTTGTGGGCTCGACCGGCGGGATTAGGCCCGTGAATGAGCGGTCCATAACATTATACTACATGAGCGAGCCTACAATGTAATTGTTCGTCATGAACATTTGACAGGAATGCATGCACGTGTATTTGGCAAGGTGATTTTAGTAACATCCTTCTAGATATAGTCATTTGTGACGTACTTAATTGTGTTATAACGTGGCAATTTTGAGATGGGATCTGAAGCAACCTTTATTTGCATGTTTTCTGCAGGTTACTTATAGAAGTTATAAATGAGACTTGAGAATATTCTTGCTTTTATGTGAGGCAAGATACCGAGTGTTGCTATTTGGTTTGGGAAGGAATAAGAGGAAGAGATTGAGAGACCAAGAGAAGAAGAGAGAGGGGAGAAATATTTTTAAAGAGAGGGAGGAAGGGGCTGTTGAGCAGAATAATTCAACAATATTCATTTAATATCCCCAAACAAGCTCCAGGATCATTTTTAAAGAAAATCATTGTAAATGATTACACAAGCGATCCTAATTAGATAAACAACTCAATTTTAAAAACAACTAAAAGAAGATAAGTAAGATGAGTTGAAATCAAGTCTGTTTATGTTTTATTGTATTTTAGTATTTTACCCTCATAGAGGTGTTTTAGTCTTTGTATAATTTTCCCTTACTCTATATATATGAGTATAGGGTTGATTAATCTTTAGCATTATTCGGTTTTATCTTCTCAACTTGGTATCAGAGCAACGACCGAGCGAACCCTAATCCCAAAACCCGATCCCGCGTTCTGCCGCTCGACGCTCGCCCGCGCCCTTCCGTCCTCCTCTCACCCCGTAGGTTTGAAGTCGCCTCCATGGTGAACCGCGACTTCCTCGCCGGCGGTGGGGCACGCTGAAGGAGACCACCGCATCTCCTCATGACACGCGCCAGGTTACCGCCGACCTGCTCCGTCTTTGCGACCGTCTGCGCGCCTGATCCCGTCGATCGACCGAATGCACGCCTGATCCCGTCTGTGCTTCTCCCTGCTGCGCTGACGTCGTGCTTCTTCCCTGCCAGAAGTCGTGCTTCTTCCTCTTTGTGATCAACTGGTGTGCTGCTGGGTCGGAAGCTGTGCCTGCCAATCTTTTTGATCCAGTCGATCGACTGCTTCTTCTCCTGTGCCAAACGACTGTTGGATGCTTCCTCTTCTCCGACGACTTTTAGATCCGCTGGTTTCATCCAGATTCGCTGGTTTCTTCGTTGTCGCTGCCTCCACTCTCCAGATCTGCCGTCTGCCGCTGCCGTTGCCGCCGAAGATCTTTTTTGCTGCTTCCAAATTTGCTGAGTAATGTTCTAGTGCCAGATTTGTAGTTTTTTTGGTCTGCATGGTGATGTCTTATCTTGTTTGATTCTGTCAGTTGTTTCTCATGGATGATTCTTCAGCGACTGTCGATTCTACATCCCCGAGTGGTGTGACATCCCATATGGGTGACCCTCAGCGGTCTTCTGGCCACGCTGGCTCCCTAATGATCACTACTGTGCCCCTAAATGGGACGAATTATCTGGAATGGTCTCGAGCGACACAACATGTCATTCGCAGCCAACAACTGTTTGGATTATTGATGGGACCATTGTGGCACCTCCTCTGGGTGATCCTTCTTGGAGGCGTCGGGACTCGGAAAACTCTCTTGTTGTCTCCTAGCTCCTTCATTCCATGTCTCCTAAGGTGTACCATAGTTATATGTTGATGGACTCTGCCTATGAGATCTGAACTCGGGCACATGAGACTTACTCTCAGATCGGAAATTCCACTCAGTTTTTGAGATGACGCGTCAGATACTAGAGTTACGTCAGGGAACCATGACAGTGTCTACTTACTTCTCTGAGTTCGAGCGTACCTCTCAGGAATTGGATTATTTTGAGCAGTTACTCCCACCTGTACTACCGATGTAGTTTTTTTGCAGAAAAGGGACGAACGATTTCGTCTTCATGTGTTTCTGATGGGCTTGAACATGGAAATGAATATGGTTTGAACAAATATTCTACACCAATCTCTCTTTCCATCTCTTCGGGAGGCCTTTAGCATGGTTCTTGGCGATGAAGACCGTTGGAGGTCCCTCATCACGGCTGTTCCTCCTCTCTCTGATCGCTCTGCTCTTACTAGTGTTGGTCGAGGTGGCTCCAACCATACCAACGTGGTTCCTGCCTGTGATTACTGTGGTCGCAGGGGTCATGCTAGGGACGTATGCTTCAAGCTCCATCCTTATCTTGGTCCATCTGGATCCAGCCGTGGTCGAGGACGTGGTCGTGGTCCAGGACGAGGGGGATACCGTCAGAGTGGTTCTCGCCCTTATGATGTTGCTTACTCCACTGAGGTGCACGACGACCATCATGGTCAGCTCCCAGGATATTTTACCACGTCGGAATTGGATGCTCTCCGCCGCCTCCTGCACTCCCAGCCAGACACACCCCAGAGCGGTACTTCTACTTCCTTTACTACTGCTGCTATGCCCAGTGCCAATGTTGCTGCGACACCTCCGTCTAAGTGGATCATTGACTCGTGAGCTACTGATCACATGACCGGCTCCTCTTCAGGTTTCTCTTCCTACACTCCTTTGTTTGGTAAAGACAAGGTTATCTCCGCAAATGACACCTTGTCCCCTATTGCGGGCAAGGGCAATATTTCATGTTCCTCTTCTCTTTCTTCTGTTTTGCATGTTCCCTCATTCCCTCGCAGTCTTCTTTCCATTAGCAATCTCACTCGATCTCTTAACTGTTCTGTAACTTTTTTTTCCTGATTCTTGTGTTTTTTAGGAACTGGGTACAAAGCGGATCATTGGCAGTGGTAGGAATCGTGGTGACCTGTACTATTTAGATGCTACTTCCTCGTCCCTCGCCCTCTCTTCTTCTGCTGCTACTGTTGCTGATGCTCGACGCTGACACTTGCGCCTTGGTCATCCTTCTCCTGTCTACCTTTAAAAATTATTTCCTACTTTATCGCTGTTTGTTTAAACTTTAAAATGTGATGTCTGTGAAACGTCAAAACATGTCTGACATTCGTCGTCACATTTATCTTCTCTTAGTACTACTCCTTTTGCTATTATACATTCTGATGTTTGGGGGCCTTCCCCTGTTGTATCGTTAACTGGTTATCGTTGGTTTGTTATTTTTATCGATTGTTTTTCCCGCATTGCTTGACTTTATCTCTTAAAAAAATGAAGTGTTTCCGGTTTTTCAAATCTTTTATAACATGGTGCAAACCCAGTTCAATGATACAATTCGTGTTCTTCATAGTGATAATGAGGGGAATACGATGATCGTGGAGCGTTTGGCTTATACCTCACTAGTCATGGAATTATTCACCAAACCACCCGCGTTTACACCACCCAAAATGGCGTGGCTGAACGAAAAAACCGGCATCTCCTTGATGTTGCCCGGTGCCTTCTCACCGCCATGCACCTCCCAAAATCATATTGGGGTGATGCCATCCTTACTGTCACTCATCTTATCAATCGTCTTCCTTCACGAGTTCTAGCCTATACTACCCCCTAGCCCGCCTCTCTACTTCCGTCGTTCATACCTCTCATCTTCCATCCCGTGTGTTTGGGTGCGTTTGTTTTGTTCACGTCCATCAGCCTCATCGTGACAAGCTTGACCCTCAGGCTCTCCGTTGTGTTTTTCTTGGCTATTCTGCCACCACTAAGGGGTATCAGTGTTATCACCCCCCTTCCAGATGTGTTTTTTGTACCATGGACGTGACTTTCCGCGAGGAGGAATCTTACTACTTGGATTCAACTCACTCCACTCGTCAGGGGGAGAAGGATGTCATCGATTCAGTGCCACTCCCTCTGATTCCTCCTATACCTATCATCCCTCCTACAACTACTCCTCCTACACCTCCTTCACCTACATCCCCTTCGTCACCTACACCTACGTCATTTTCTCCTACATATCATCATCCGTCCCTCATCTCTCTGTTCCCTCACATATATCATCGTCGACAAACAGGTAAACAATCCACCGTTGTTCCGTCGCTGCCAGTTCCGTCTTTGGACTCAGATTCTGATGCTGATCTGTATGCCCCTCTTGCTGTGCTCAGAGGTAAGTCTGTGTGCACGGAACACCCTATCTCTAATCATGTTGCTTATGATCACCTTTCTCAGCTTCATCAGAGCTTTATGTCTTCCTTGTCCGTGATCAATATTCCTAAGACGTGGCAGGAGACGGTTTGCATTTCAACATGGACTCCAACAATGAAGGAGGAAATGTCTGGCTTGGATAAAAATCACACATGTGATGTCTCTTCCCTTCCTCCGGACAAGAAAGTCTTTGACTTTAGGTGGATCTTCTCCGTTAAGCAAAATCAAGATGGTAAAGTTGAGCGATATAAAGCTCGTCTGGTGGCTCGTGGTTACGCTCAGACTCAGAGAATCGACTACCAGGAGACCTTTGCCCCGGTAGCAAAGATGGACTATGTTCGTGTGATTCTATCTTGTGCTGCGTGCTTGGGCTGTGACCTACATCAACTGGATGTCAAAAATGTGTTTCTACACGGTGACCTCGATGAAGAGGTGTACACGACCTTTCCCCAAGATTTTGTGGAGAGGGGACAGGAAGGTCTGGTCTGTTGCGTAAGGAAGTCTTTGTACGGGCTGAAGCAGTCACCCCGGACGTGGTTTGACAGATTCCACAAGGCCATGATCAAGTTTGGCTACAAATAGGGACATCTGATCATACCTTGTTTGTCAGGAAGAATAAGAGAAAAATTGTCATTATTGTCTATGTTGATGACATTGTGATCACCGGAGATGACTCGGATGAAATCTCAAACTGAAGGCTCTTCTGGCAGCTGAGTTTGAAGTAAAAGACTTGGGAAGACTTCGTTACTTCATAGGAATTGAAGTGACACATTCTGATTAGGGTATCTTCATCTCGCAACGTAAGTATGTGTTAGATTTGTTAACAGAGACTGGGATGCTTGAGTGTGTTCCCGTTAACACTCCTATGGAGAAGAACCATAGGATTGATGAAGATACCAATGGTGTTTGCACGAATGCTTCAAGTTATCAGAGATTGGTGGGAAAGCTTTTACACCTCTCACACACTCGTCCCGACATCACATATGCAGTTGGAATCTTGAGTAGGTATATGCATGTCCCCAGGATCAGACATCAGGATGCGGCACCGCGTACTTCGGTACTTAAAGAAGGCTCCAGCCTCCAGGTCGGGGCCTGATGTTTTCAAATAACAACCATTTCAAGATTGACATTTTTACTGATGCGGATTGAGCCGAAAGCCGTGATGACAGAAAATCTACAACAGGGTATTGCACTTTCGTTGGTGGAAATTTGGTTACATGGCGTAGTAAGAAGCAAAATGTGGTGGCCAGATCTAGTGCTGAAGCCGAGTATTGGTCTATGTCTCAAGACCTCTGTGAAGGTTTATGGCTGCGCACCTTATTGCAAGACCTGGACTTTCAGGAGGATGCTCCCATCTCTCTGTTCTGTGATAACAAAGCTTCTATCAGCATAGCTCATAATCCGGTCCAACATGACAGAACTAATCATGTAGAGGTTGATCGCCATTTCATCAAAGGCCATCTAGAAAAAGGAAATTTAGTCACCCATTTCGTTCACTCCAAAGATCAGTTGACCGATGTCTTCACAAAGAGCTTATGGTGCGATGTTTTTATTGATGATATCCATAGACTCGAAATGACAGATATCTACCGTTCGACTTGAGGGGGAGAGTTGAAATCAAGTCTGTTTATGCTTTATTGTATTTTAGTATTTTACCCTCATAAGGGTGTTTTAGTCTTGTATGCTTTTCCCTTACTCTATATATAAGAGTATAGGGTTGATTAATCTTTAGCATTATTCGGTTTTAGGTTTTATCTTCTCAACTAGATGTCCCCTAAATGCATCTACTGAAGGAAAAAGTAGCAGTCTATCTTGCGTAGATAGTGTAATGCTTTGTTGTTATTAATTTGCATATTCTAATTTCTTTTGATGATTGTTTTAGAAAGTAGACATTTTTCATAAACTTGAGTTGTTTAATATGAGCGTTCACAAAAAAATAAGAAGAAGATAGCCACTTGGTAGCTCTAAAGGACTTAGTGCCTTGCAGGAATTCTTCACATTCCATGAGATATTTTTTATGTTTTTCAAGTATACGACATTCATGGCCTGTTATATGAACTCCTCTGATAGATTGTCATAGTTTGTATTATGATTTCTTAGGAAGAAACATGATTTTCATCTGGCGTATTTTCACTGATTTGTGGTTTTGATCTGTCATCTCTGTCCGCATGAATGACAGGGTGAATGTAATGGTTGGGCCAAAGGAGGATCGCATGATGATCACAGGGTTGCACACTGTTTCTGATATTTTTTGTGTTGGTTGTGGGTCCAATGTGGGATGGAATTATGTAAGTGCTGAATGTGCATGTTTCTAGCAACTTCTCACATACCTTGCTATTGCAGCTTTTCATGACCTGATGCCTTGCTTCAGGTGTCTGCATATGAAAAGGGTCAGAAGTACAAGGAAGGAAAGTTTATTCTTGAAAGGTATTGCCTAATTTTCTTCTTTTATTTAATTGGGTATGTTAAGGTATTTGGAGATTTTCTTCGTGAGAGCGCAAGAGTTACACATTATAAACACATGCAATCTAGAAAAACATACTTTTTACGTGAATACCCTCTAGGGGGAAGAATCATGGAGATTGTTTGATGCAATCTGAGTCGCATCATCGTTTACTTTTATTTCTCGCATTTATTTATTAGTGTCGCACACATCCTCGCGCATGTTGTTTTTCTTGTGTATGTGTGTTTGTGCATCTCTAAAGTGCTCGTTGTACTCATGCTTGTTTTTTTGGCTTATTGGTGCGACCGACCAATAAGACCCTGAATAAATTGGTCCGTCAAATTAGGCCAGGTAATAGTTAAGGGCTTAAGAAAATCTTAAAAAAATAAGTATTTTATATTATTATTTCAATATTTTGAAATTAAATATTTTATAACTTAAAAATATTTAATTTCCTTTCAACATCAGTTATTATATGGGAACTCTTAAAATAGTAATCAAAGCAATTTTGAAATTGCTAGAGTTTTTGAAAACTCATTTATTTTTATAGCCATTTCTAAAACTAGCCTCTGAATGCCTTTCCCTTTTGAGCCACGCCTAATTAATTTTTATTTCTATAAGAATGACTCCCCTTCTTTGTTAAAAATTCAATTCTCCTGCAAGAAGGTCAACCTGGAAAAGAAGTGAACGAGACCTTTGTCTTGTTCGGTTCCCCTCCAGCGCAACTCTGCCGCACCTCCCATCGCCCGACTACTCATCCACCTCTCGTCTGCCTGCCCCTACTCCATCGTCGGATTCCTCCCAAGGCGCCGACGACCAGATCTCCTCCACCCGTCGTTGGTTTACATCGCGCGTCCTTCTTGTTTGCCCCGTCGGATTTGACATCAGCTTTCCTCCCCCGCCCTGGTGGCTCCGCCAAGCTATGGCAGTGCCGGCCAAGAGTCCCTAAGCTCCCGTCGACCTATCTTGTACCTCCCTCTGGCAAATCATGCGGCTTCCTGGCGCTATTCTCCACGCACAGTCGGCGGTTTTACACTGTTCTTCCACGACTTTTCTGGCCATCAGCCGCAGCTTGCCACCAATTCTTCACAACTTCCCATGCTCTTGGACGTATAACCCTTCTTTCTCTTTGCTCTTTATTGTTAGTATATTTTATGCCTAAATATATTTGATCTCTAAAATATCAGAGCTTACCTAAATTATTACTTTACTTGTTTGTCGTCAATTTGAAATGTCGTTGTTTTCCAATCGTTGAAAGCTTGTGGATGATTTTATTTCATATTGTGGAATGTGCCCAAAAGTTAAGCATTTCTGCGTGCTCGCTAATCCTCGGTTGATTATTGCACAAATTTGTTCATGAAATTTTGAAAAGCGTCGCTTAATTGAATTTGTACTAAAAATTTATTTTTAAAAATTATTCCGGACATTTCGGTCTACATCAGTTTGGTAGACCCTAAACCCTAAACCCTATCAGAGCTAGGTTCGATTCGCTCCTATCGCAAATTGATTGATCTGTGTTTTACAAAAAAAAGATGTCACCTTAGCATATTTGTTAGGATTTTATTAAAAAACAAAATTTAAATTATCTTTTAAATCCTTAGTTAAATAATGAAGAATTTTGAAGAGCGCATGAAAACCTTAATAAAAAGCATTGAGTTCGTCACTGCAGAAATCAAGTTGAATCTAAATGGGTTGTGCACCGATGTACACAACCTTGAAATGACAGTGCGCAAACAATATGTTTTCCTGATTATTCCCCAACTACGTACCAACTAGTGTACCCGGGCTTCAGAAACTTAATAGTCGTCTTACTAGTCTCGTTGTTCTCCCCACGAGCATCGTGGCCCCACTTGTCTCCACTGAAGCACTCCCTTTAGTCGAGAGGAGGTTCTTCCTGAACCCCAACTCCATGAAGAAGAGCTTCCTCCTCCTCACCCACTCATCCCGATTGAAATGGTGCTTCCACTTGCTCACATTAAAGCACAACCTCTAGTCACCGAGTCTATTCTAGAGGCTCTGCTCCAGAAAAAACTTACTAGTGGTGTGTTACTCACCCCAGATGACACAACTGCAATCTCACTTCTCCCGGAGAAGGAGTTTGCTAGTGAGGAGTCTTTCACCTTAAGTGACATAGAATCAATTTTCATGTCCTGATTCTCCTAGCCTGGTGCAGCTGCAAACTCGTGAGGACGCAGACATTGTGCTTGGTGGCCACTCACCAATAGCATTCAAGGCACCACCTTATATAGACTTTGTCTTCAGTGACCGCACTTTTATTTATCTTCACTATCCCATGATTAATGAAGAGTGCGTTACGTTTTATTGTCAATTTATCAGTTTTTTCACTCGTCGTGTTAGGAGGATAGTTACGATCCCTAAAGTTTTCACGCCTCATAGAGACATGTGCTTTAAGGGATTTCTCTGGATGGTTTTAAATAATAAATTTAGGATCAAAGTTAAATTTTGTTGTGCTAGTCAAAATTTAACGAGTAATATTTTTGGAATAATTAATTTAGGTTTAGTTGATGACTGTAAGTGTCTGGCAGATGAACATATGATTTGATATGAATTATTGATTCCACAAGTTGATAATGTTTTCTTCTTACCTTGCTTCTTGTCTTGCTTTTTCAATCCAACGTCCCTTCCACCTTGTATTTCCCTCCAATTTGATGCTATGATTTTTATTGGTCAATTAAATATTTTGCATAAAATTATGACTAACATGTTGCGAGCATTTTTAGAAATCTATAATTCCGTGGTTGACTTTCTCACTGGGAATCATATTTTTGCGAAGGAGATGGGTTGTCTGTCTATTTCAGGAACGAGACTTTATCTACAGATCTTGGTTATTCAGTAACAACAGGGAGGTAGCACATCATTTCTCAGATCAACATTTGAACTTTCTACTTGCAGGTCACATCACAGTCTCGTTGGGGTCGAGCTCTTTCAACCCTGGGAGAATTGATGCAACCTGAGTCACATCATCATTTACTTTTATTTCCCGCATTTATTTATTAGTGTCGCGCACGTCCTCACGCATGTTGTTTTTCTTGTGTATGTGTGTTTGTGCATCTCTAATGTGCTCGTTGTACTCATGCTTGTTTTTTTTTGCTTATTGGCGCGACCGACCAATAAGACCCTGAATAAATTAATCCGTCAAATTAGGCCAGGTAATAGTTAAGACAAGCTTAAGAAAATCCTAAAATATTAAGTGTTTTATATCATTATTTCAATATTTTGAAATTAAATATTTTATAACTTAAAATATTTAGTTTCCTATCAGCATCAGTTATTATATGAGAACTCTTAAAATAGTAATCAAAGCAATTCTGAAATTGCTAGAGTTTTCGAAAACTCATTTATTTTAAGCCATTTCTAAAACTAGCCTCTGAATGCCTCTCCCTTTTGAGCCATGCCTAATTATTTTTATTTCTAAAAGAATGGCCCACCTTTCTATGCTAAAAACCCAATTCTCCAGCAAGAAGGTCAACCTGGAAAAGAACTGAATGAGACCTTTGTCTTGTTCGGTTCCTCTCCAACGCAACTCTGCCGCACCTCCCATCGCCCGACTACTCATCCACCTCTCGTTTGCCTGCCCCTACTCCACCATCGGATTTCTCCCAAGGCGCCGACGACCAGACCTCCTCCACCCTCCGTTGGTTTACATCGCGCGTCCCAATTGTTTGCCCCGTTGGATTCGACGTCAGCTTTCCTCCTCCGCCCCGGTGTCTCCGCCAAGCTATGCCACTGCCGGCCAACAATCCCTAAGCTCCCGTCGAACTGTCATGTACCTCCCTCTGGCGGATCATGCGGCTTCCCGACGCTATTCTCCACGCACAGTCGGCGGTTTTACACTGTTCTGTCACAGCTTTTCCTGACATCAACCGTGGCTTGCCACCAGTTCTTCACAACTTTCCATGCTCTTGGAGGTATAACCCTTCTTTCTCTTTGCTCTTTACTGTTAGTGATGGGAATCCATCAGATCGTGCACATGATGGGGCGGGACCCACGTTCATTTATTCCCGCCGGAAGACGTGATCGGATCGCCGATCCGACCCCGCGGTTGCGTCCAGCACGTCGCCGCGAATCTAGATCATATATTTATGTATTTTTTTGGACTCATATTTGGTTTATTTAGGGGTAAACCCACCGGCCAATCATAGCCGTTCGTTGGGATGCCCTAGTGGTTTATTTCTTATAAATAGGTTTAGAGGGGCTGGTTTTAGGGTATTGCTGAAGTTGGAGTGTCATCCCTACTTCCGGTGGTCTTCCCGCGGTGCCGACGCCGTGGACCCTTGGTGCCGAAGCCTTGGGGTAAGTTTCCTTCCTCCCCTTTCCCCTCTCCCTCCATCCTCCCTGCAGTCCGCCTACAGCCCGCCGACAGCCCCCCCTTGCCTTTTCCGCCCAGGTTCGGCCACCCGAACCACAGCCCCCGGCTGTCCTCCCAGCAGCCCCCTTCCCGGCCGCCTGAAACCACCCCGCCGCCGGCCTATTCCCCGCCCAGAACCGGGCGGCCGGCTGTCCTCCCGCCGCAGCCCCCCCTCCGGCCACTTTCAGCCCTCCCCCGCGCCTCCACAAGCCACCAAAACCCCCTCCTCTTCCCTTCCCGTGGATCCACCGCATTTTGCACCCCTTCACCGCTAATCCTCCGCAACCCGGGCATAAGTTGGCCCGATCTAACCACACATCACCCGATCTACCTTCCCCAACCCGGATCCGGTCATCTACCACCGGATCCGCCCTCCCGAGCCCGGATCTACGTGTTTCCCTCCGGATCCGCCCGTTGCCACTCCGATCCCGTTGTTCTCCACCAAAACAGTCCCAACCGTTGTCTCCCTCACCGGTTCCACCGCTCGGCGCTCGATCTACACCACCCGAACCCTCCACTTCCCTTGCCCGAAATCAGCCCCTAGTTATGAGTTGTTTTGTGATTTGGTTGTACTAATTTTTGATATTATTATTGGATAATCTTGTGCTTGCTTGGAGCGTGTTTGTATTGCTTTGGCTATCGATTGATTAACAACTTGCAGGAGGATCTCTTCGCCGCGCGCTTTGCTTTTGGCCCTCCGAGCGGAGGAAAGCCAACTAAGAATTTCGCCAATATTAAAATTAATTCTTGTGTTAGTTATATGCTTGTGGCGTTACTAATTTTCGTTGCTCTGCTAATTTGTCGTGTTACCCGCTCGTGGGACTGCATATAGAGCCTAGGTGTGCACGTCATAGCCTACCCTACATCAGTTGGTATCAGAGCCCAAGGTTGGGCCGTTGTGCATGCTCCGTAGTGGTAGGACTTTTAGAAGCATGGTAGATCCACCAGCCAACAGTGACCGGGCAGCAGGCTCGAACTCGAGCACTGCTACCACAGACTTCCAGCGTCTTATCCTAGAGCGTTTTGACGCGATGAGTAATCAGTTCGAGAATGTGCGTCACGACATCGCCGCGGTGACTCGTCGTTTAGAGTTGATAGAGCACACTAGAGACACCCCCGCCCTTCATGACGATGAGAACGCGGGTGGCCCGGGCGACTCTCCCCGTCGCAGGCAACAAGTCAGAGATGACCCGCCACCGGCAGACCGCTACCGCCGTGAGATTCCTGTGAGAGTCCCCACCCTGCCTGCTTGGCGGAATCCTGAGCCAGCACGTGACCGACCCCCGCCTCTGCGGGAGGATTACCGCATGCCACGTCATCCTGGTCCGAGGGACCGTGCCCCTCCACACGGTCGCCATGATCATCGTCGAGACGAGTACTACCCGCCGGGTCGACGTGAGCGCGGGCCCCCGCCCGCTCGGCACGACTATGACCGGGACGACGATCCTGATGAGTATCCTGATCCGCGGAGAGGCGAGCGCGGTTTTGACATCACCCGTAGGATTCGCCTCGATGCCCCGACATTCGATGGTCGCCTGGATCCAAAGGGCTTTAGTGATTGGCTCCTGGATATGGATCATTATTTTGATTGGTACGATATGAGCGATGACCGCTGTGTCCGGTTCGCCAAGATGAAATTAGTCGGACAGGCTAAGGTCTATTGGATTAGTGTTGAGCGAGCCCTAGAGCGTGACGGTTACTACCCCATCACCAGATGGGATGATATGAAGGAGAGGCTTAGGGATAAATACCTCCCTGCCTCCTACCGTGACCAGCTGCTTGATCAGCTGCAGAGCTTACGTCAGGGGACGCTTTCCGTAGCTGAGTACATGGCTCGATTCGACGAGCTAGTTGTTAGGAGCGATATTTCAGAGGAGCCTATTGCCACCGCCTCTCGATTCAAGGCCGGCCTCCGCTCGGATCTCCGGAGAGAGCTGATTCCCCATCGCTTGGAGACTGTAGATCAGATATTCCAGCTCGCTCTAGAGTATGAGCAGTACCTTCGTGCCCCTAGTACGAAGCAGTTTCCCTCCCGGACGGATTCGTCCACGTTTAGGAAGCCCGCTCCTGCCCAGACTGCTGCAGCCTCCTCATCCCCCCGAGTCACTCCTGACTGGAAGGGGAAGGCTGTCGCTACCGAAGGCCAGAGGCCTGGGGGTATTCAGTGTTTTCGGTGCTCAGGCAGAGGACACGTAGCGGCCCACTGCCCTACACGGAATCTGTTGATTGAGGATGAGGAGCACGAGTTAGAGGAGGATGTAGAGACCCCCGAAGAGATTAGAGCCACTATCGAGGAGGGTTGGGAGAGCGATGACGAGAGGTCCTTAGAGGTGGGAGTGATTAGGCGCCTCCTTCACACCCCACGTGCAGATGAGGACTGGCGCCGCACTACCATCTTCTACACCTACTTCCCTAGCGCAGGCGGGCCCTGCAAGCTAGCCATCGACAGTGGGAGCTGCGTGAACATTATAGCCCAGAAGGGGCTTGAGCGTATGCAGGTGAAGGCAGAGCTTCACCCCCACCCCTATCGTGTCGTCTGGGTCGACAAGACCGCGATTCAGGTGACCCAGCGCTGCTTAGTACCGATCAGCATTGCATCCTTCCAGGATCGGGTGTGGTGTGACGTCATTCCCATGGACGTCGCACATGTGTTACTTGGACGCCCCTGGTTGTTTGATCGCGACGTCACGTGTTTCGGCCGCTCGAATACGTGTGTCTTCTATGACAAGGGGCGTAAGATTACCTTGACACCCACCCAGCCCAGAGAGAGATCGAAGGGAGTGATTGAACCATCTGTGAGTACGAGTGCTTCGAGACCATTGCACATCCTGAGACGTGGCAAGTTTCTCCGTGACAGCATTGAGGCTGATATCATGTACGTTATCGCCGCCACGCAGGTATCCGAGGCTCCCCCTGTTGACCACCCGCTAGCGGTGCGTCCCCTTCTGGATGAGTTCGCGGACATCATGCCTGACGAGCTCCCGGACGAGCTGCCCCCGCAGCGAGATATCCAACACGCCATAGATCTGATTCCGGGGGCTTCCCTACCGAACCTTCCCCACTATCGTATGCATCCCGATGAGCACGCCGAGCTCAAACGGCAGGTCGATGAGCTTCTACGGAAGCAATTTATTCGTGAGAGTATGAGCCCGTGTGCTGTTCCCGCCCTTCTTACCCCTAAGAAGGACGGCAGTTGGCGTATGTGCGTCGATAGCCGCGCCATAAACAAGATCACGGTCAAGTACCGTTTTCCCATTCCTCGATTAGATGATCTATTGGACACTATGTCTGGTGCCCAGATCTTTACCAAGATTGACCTGCGTAGTGGGTACCACCAGATCAGAGTGCGTGAAGGAGACGAATGGAAGACCGCCTTCAAGACGAAGGATGACCTTTATGAGTGGCTAGTCATGCCATTCGGACTTTCGAACGCCCCTAGTACTTTTATGAGAGTTATGACGCAGGTGTTGCGGCCCTACATGGGCAAGTTTCTGGTTGTATATTTTGATGACATATTGGTCTACAGCCAGACACAGGCCGCCCATCTCGATCATTTGCGGCTTCTCTTCAGCACCCTCCGCAGGGAGAAGCTATATGTGAACCTGAAGAAGTGCGCATTTCTTTCTGAGTCCGTCCACTTCTTGGGTTTCATCATTTCTTCGACTGGCGTGTCGGTGGATCCCGAAAAGGTCCAATGTATTCGAGACTGGCCTGTGCCTACGACTATCCACGAGGCTCGCAGTTTTCACGGGCTCGCCACCTTCTACAGGAGGTTCGTCCCGGGGTTCAGCACGATCATGGCCCCCTTCACGAGTTGTCTCAAGAAGGGAGAGTTTCAGTGGACCCCCGCCGCCACTAGGGCCTTCGAGGAGATAAAAGCAAAGCTGACGACGGCTCCCGTCCTGAGGCTTCCTGACTTTAGTCGTGCCTTTGAGGTCGCTTGCGACGCGTCTGGAGTTGGTATCGGTGGTGTACTGAGCCAAGAGGGACACCCGGTCTCCTACTTTAGCGAGAAGTTAAACGAGGCCAAACAGAAGTACTCGAACTACGATCGGGAGTTTTACGCGGTTGTCCAGTCCTTACGCTACTGGCGGCACTACCTCCTCCCCCGGGAGTTCGTGCTTTACTCCGACCACCAGGCATTACGCTACTTGGATTCTCAGCGTAAGCTGGGACATCGCCATGCCAAGTGGGTTGAGTATCTACAGGACTTCCACTATGTTCTCAAACACCGAGCTGGTGTTGAGAACAAGCCGGCAGACGCCCTGAGTCGCCGTGTCTCGTTGCTTCAGACTATGACGGCCCGTGTCGACGGGCTTGAGTGCGTGATCTTAGGATATCCGGCATGCCCTGACTTCGGTGAGATTTACACCGCCCTATCCAGAGATCCCCCAGACCCCGTTGAGGGATATCAGATCTTCGAGGGGTACCTATACCATGGGTCCCGCCTTTGCATTCCCCGAACGTCATATCGTGACTTCCTGATTTGGGAGTTGCATGCAGGCGGAGCCGCCGGGCATTTTGGGCGCGACAAGTCTATAGCTATTGTAGAGGACCGTCTATATTGGCCCACGCTTAGGAGGGACGTGGCTAGAGTCGTCCGCCACTGCCGTATCTGCCAGACGGCCAAGGGCACGAAGCAGAATGCAGGCCTATATACTCCGTTATCGGTCCCACGCCGCCCTTGGGAGGATCTTAGCATGGACTTCGTTCTGGGGCTTCCCCGCACTCTTCGGAAGCACGATTCCATCTTCGTGGTGGTTGATCGCTTTTCGAAGATGGCCCATTTTATAGCTTGCCGCAAGACGGCGGACGCAACCCACGTTGCATCCATTTTCATGCGGGACGTTTTCCGACTACACGGCCTTCCCAAGTCCATCGTTTCGGACCGCGACGTGAGGTTTGTGAGCTATTTCTGGAAGACCCTGTGGCTCAAGACCGGCACCACCCTTAAGTTTTCGACTGCTTACCACCCGCAGACGGATGGCCAGACAGAGGTAGTAAATAGGAGTTTAGGGAACTTATTAAGGTGTCTGGTGGGAGAGCGAGTGAGTAGTTGGGATTTAGACCTTCCGGTCGCCGAGTTTGCATATAATAGCTCCGTCAATAGGACCACTGGGTTGAGTCCATTTCATATAGTGTCAGGTTACGACCCCCGGAAGCCCATTGACCTTATTCCGAGCCCGTTAGAGTCCCGTCCTAGTGAGTCTGCCGAATCATTTGCACAGCACCTGCATGAGTTGCATGAGTCGGTTCGCCGACGTATTAGCATGAGCAATGAAAATTATAAAACCCACGCAGATCAACGAAAACGAGAATGTATTTTTAATATTGGCGAACAGGTGATGGTCCGAGTCCGCCCGGAGAGGCTCCCTTCGGGGCCTGCCAAGAAGTTAAGCGCCAGGCGAATGGGCCCTTTCTCAGTTATTAGTCGGATCGGGACCAACGCCAACAAGCTAGATATTCCGGCGAGTATGGGGATTCATCCAGTTTTTAATGTCGAGGTTCTGACACCCTATTATGAGCCTTATGACTATGGGGACCCGAGCAGTGGAAGTGATCCACCTTCCTCCCCCTTGCCCGCTTCCTCCACCGCCCCACCCACGCCAGCTTACCACCACAGCCTGCCCACTACTGATACTCTTACCCTTGGGAGTCCGTCGCCAATGGTACCACAGCCTGCAGCACCACTTCCACCGGATCCCACCATGAGAGATGAGAGCATCACTGAGATCAGATCCCACCAGATTGTTCCCACCACGGGCGGGCCGCGCCTTCGCTACTTGGTTCATTGGCGGGGCCGTTCCGACGCTGACGACGCTTGGATACTACCGGCAGAGCTTGACCGACTTGCCCCCGGACTTCGACTCCAGTACGATCGTCTCCATTCCTCGGAGATGAATGCTTTTCAGTCGGGGGGAGTTGATGGGAATCCATCAGATCGTGCACATGATGGGGCGGGACCCACGTTCATTTATTCCCGCCGGAAGACGTGATCGGATCGCCGATCCGACCCCGCGGTTGCGTCCAGCACGTCGCCGCGAATCTAGATCATATATTTATGTATTTTTTTGGACTCATATTTGGTTTATTTAGGGGTAAACCCACCGGCCAATCATAGCCGTTCGTTGGGATGCCCTAGTGGTTTATTTCTTATAAATAGGTTTAGAGGGGCTGGTTTTAGGGTATTGCTGAAGTTGGAGTGTCATCTCTACTTCCGGTGGTCTTCCCGCGGTGCCGACGCCGTGGACCCTTGGTGCCGACGCCTTGGGGTAAGTTTCCTTCCTCCCCTTTCCCCTCTCCCTCCATCCTCCCTGCAGTCCGCCTACAGCCCGCCGACAGCCCCCCCCTTGCCTTCTCCGCCCAGGTTCGGGCACCCGAACCACAGCCCCCGGCTGTCCTCCCAGCAGCCCCCTTCCCGGCCGCCTGAAACCACCCCGCCGCCGGCCTATTCCCCGCCCAGAACCGGGCGGCCGGCTGTCCTCCCGCCGCAGCCCCCCCTCCGGCCACTTTCAGCCCTCCCCCGCGCCTCCACAAGCCACCAAAACCCCCTCCTCTTCCCTTCCCGTGGATCCACCGCATTTTGCACCCCTTCACCGCTAATCCTCCGCAACCCGGGCATAAGTTGGCCCGATCTAACCACACATCACCCGATCTACCTTCCCCAACCCGGATCCGGTCATCTACCACCGGATCCGCCCTCCCGAGCCCGGATCTA
The DNA here is from genome assembly GCA_039513925.1 of Platanthera zijinensis. Taxonomy (NCBI): domain Eukaryota; kingdom Viridiplantae; phylum Streptophyta; class Magnoliopsida; order Asparagales; family Orchidaceae; genus Platanthera; species Platanthera zijinensis. The sequence goes on along the minus strand of CM077093.1, from coordinate 15,671,759 downwards.
CGTGTTTCCCTCCGGATCCGCCCGTTGCCACTCCGATCCCGTTGTTCTCCACCAAAACAGTCCCAACCGTTGTCTCCCTCACCGGTTCCACCGCTCGGCGCTCGATCTACACCACCCGAACCCTCCACTTCCCTTGCCCGAAATCAGCCCCTAGTTATGAGTTGTTTTGTGATTTGGTTGTACTAATTTTTGATATTATTATTGGATAATCTTGTGCTTGCTTGGAGCGTGTTTGTATTGCTTTGGCTATCGATTGATTAACAACTTGCAGGAGGATCTCTTCGCCGCGCGCTTTGCTTTTGGCCCTCCGAGCGGAGGAAAGCCAACTAAGAATTTCGCCAATATTAAAATTAATTCTTGTGATAGTTATATGCTTGTGGCGTTACTAATTTTCGTTGCTCTGCTAATTTGTCGTGTTACCCGCTCGTGGGACTGCATATAGAGCCTAGGTGTGCACGTCATAGCCTACCCTACATCAGTTAGCATATTTTTATGCCTAAATATATTTGATCTCTAAAATATCGGAGCTTGCCTAAATTATTACTTTGCTTGTTTGTTGTCAATTTGAAATGTCGTTTTCCTATCGTTGAAAGCTTGTGGATGATTTTTATTTGTATTGTGGAATGTGCCCAAAAGTTAAGCATTTTGCACGCCCGCTAATCCTCGGTTGATTATTGCACTAATTTGCTCGTGAAATTTTGAAAAGCGCCGCCTAATTTAATTTTTTTCTCAATTTTTTTTTTAAAATTATTCCAGACATTTCGGTCTACATCATTGTTGTACTTCAAAGATTTAATAATGTAAATAATTGTGTTAGAATGGTCTATCTCCAAGCAGTTTGAGACTTGGAGGAACTTCGATACACATTTCCTTTTAAATAGAACGAAGAAAGGCATCACTAAGGGCAGTATCCTGAATTTTTTTTATCATTTTAAGCTTGCATTGGAAAGTTGACTTGAGGAGCTTCATCCTGAATTTCAAAATTTTCTGATTCTGAGTTTGAGCACTCATGAAAAAAAGTTTATTTGAGACTTGGTTGTGAGTGGTGTTCACATCGAGGTGTAGAGAGTAGAAAAACTATAATTAAACAAACTTTGTTTGGATTCACCCGAGGTACATTGAAAAGGTTTCTTTGAAGGATGAAGGGCACAAATTATTTTCATTTATTGTTTCCTTGATGGTTGAGTTATTGTTTTGAATAGGAAACCAAAAAAATGGAGGTGTGAGTTTGTTGATAAAAATGTTCGGTAAAAAAACTGTAGAATTAAGAGAGAATAAATATGAGAACTAATCACACATGATAGTTATTGGAACTCAATTTTTTCGTAGAGGATTTTGAAACAAAGATTAAATGACTAGATAAAAGAGAATAGAATATTGGTTGGATGACTTGTATCAGTGTTGTGGATATCCTCTTACATAGTCGACATAAAAGTTTCGTGGACAACAACACATTTTCGATATTTTTTTTTGCAAAATGTCCTTTTGGAATATATCCTCTGATATATCTATTATTGACCAATATATTCGTCGATATATTTGCACATATATCCCGACATTTTATTGACTGATTTTTCCAAATTTATTTTAACTAGTGTCTTTGGTCGAATAGGCAATAAACCAAAATTGTTTTATTGTTTAGGTTATTTTTTGTCCTTCCTATGACCTTCTTCCTTACTTACGTCTGCCATCAACTTCAATTATGCATTGACGGGACGACCCGATGTGAAAATATATGTGTTAGCACGCCAATGCAACCCTACGTGGGTGCGTGTAATGGATGCGAATAAACTCAATGAAATTTATGTGTGCATGTTTTAAAATTAACCTTGGAATTAAACATTAGCAATAATTTTTTATAAGTTTTGCAAAATTTACACAAGATGAACTTTGAAATTTTCCGGCACACAAGTAAAATCACGCTCGTCATCACAAGAGGTGCTATTCACTAAAACTTGCACGAATAAATTTTATAGGATTCAAAAAATTGAACAATACTAACAATCACAATACCCAAGCACATATAAGATGTTTATATACGATTTAATATATAAAAATATGACATGGTATGATAATACTCACTTAGCAATGAAAACCTGGCTGCAGTGGGGAAAAAGAGAACCCTGGAGGAAGTTCATGGCTGCTCTAGGCTCTGTTGGTGGTCGGGCGTGTGGAGTAGGGTTAATAGTGGCCATGGAGAGATTTCTGAATAAGCAGGAACATTAAAGCTATGAAGAATAAAGTTAATGATTTAATTAGGAAGCTTAGGGCAGAATTTCCGGTCCACTGCTGGTCGGATTTTTTGAGGTGGATGCGTACAGTAATGGCGTGGGGAGGAAGATGCACCGTGACTGTGCGGGCTGCTGGTGGCTGACGGGACGGAGGAGGAATGGCTGACCTGAAGCAGAATCACAAGATTGTGGTAGAGAGGCGCTGGAGAGGGATAGTTACTCGGGGAGACGGGGGTGGAGCTCTGGAATCCGCAGGTGGCCGACGAGTTGAGGCAGGGCTGCAGGAAGAGGGTCGCGCGTCTAGGTCGACGGAAGTTGCGGCCGGGCGAGATGAAGTTTGCCGCCGGAGGCCGGATCAGGCGGAAAGACGAGCGTCGGCGTGAGATCAGAGAGACGAGGACGTGCGGCTTTCAGTGGCCATAATTAGGGTGTCGTGGGTTTGGGATCAGTTATGAGGGAAATGGGTGGCTGTGATTTGAGGAAGTTGAGGAAACTGTTACGGGCCCGTGATTGGGAACGTGTGCACCGGGGAAGAGGAGGGAAGTCCTCGATAGCGGAGGAGGAGGCCTTCCTGGAGGTCCGACGATCTATGGTGGCGAAGGAGGCGAGCGGGTCTTCGATCGACGTCGGCGAGGCTCGCGGCTTGCTGCGGGATTAGGGCTCGACGGACGAGAGAGAGAGAAGAGAGAGAGAGAGGGAGTTAAAATTATAAAAAAATAAAATACTTCTTCTTGCTTGCTTAGCATCATAGTTCCCCATCCGAGTCTTAAGTAGCAACATCAAAATGCCCCCTCTTTGGGCTTAAACACGGAGGATTAAACAAGCGCGAAATAAAAATATAAAATAGAGTAGATACGGTCGGCGAACTACGCGACCGAGGCGGGACCATAACATCTCTACCCCGCCCGACGACAAGTTTGCCCTCAAGCTTGGTCTGTAGTGACAATCGGTGTTGGGTCGCCCGTGTCAGTGTCAGCACCCCGTTCGGCAGCTGGGTCGTCGACCTCCAACCAGAAGAGGCGTTTGCAGCGATGTCCACGGAAGAATGTCTCGTCGCAGTTGTAACAGAGGTCCTTTGCTCGACAGTCACTCATCTCTTGTGGTGACAGTCGGCTAATGGCAGCAGGGAGGTCGGCGTCGCGTTTCAGGCCGAGGAGACTGACGGTGGCCGATGACAGAGGGCGTGAAGTACGACTGAACCCATCGATGTCCCAGTGATGTAGGTGAGGGCGATCCAAGAGCAGTTGCTTCTCGCAGACGCGAGCCAAGCTCATTGCAGTGGTCAAATTTGCGGGTGCTTGAGATTCCACGTCCATGCATAGGCGCTCATGAAGTCCCACAGTGAAGGACACCTGCTGTGTCGGAAGAACGGAGGTCGTGCGTGCCAGGTGGACTTGAAACTGCTCGAGGTACTCGTCGATCAGACCGGTCTGTCGGAGTGAAATAAGATCCGCCAAGGGATTGCTGTGGAGCGGTGAGCCGAAGCGGAGGATGTAGTGTACCTTGAAATCTTCCCAAGATAGGAGCGGTTTCTCTTGTTGCAAATGGGAAAACCAAAGTTGTGCGGGGCCATCAGGTGGAAGGCAGCAACGTGGAGCCACTCTTCCCACGGGGTTCGTTGGTGGGCGAAGAGCTGCTCACAACGAGAGAGCCATGCTAAGGGGTCTTCGTGGCCGTCGAATATGAGAAAATCCAGCCGCAAGTACCGTGTCACCCCGTCGTTCTCGTGCCGCGGGGGAAAAAAATTCCGGCAGGGTTGGCGGGATCGGCGCCTCACTGGAGGAGCCCGTTGCCGGTTGGGCCGGTCGGTTAGCCGCTAGTTGGGTGGTGACGGCGGCAATGAGGGCGTTGTTGTTATCCGTGAGGAGCTTGGCGAGGGACTCAAAAACTTGCGAGAGGGAGGGCTGGTCGGCCATCGCGTCTGACGAAATTAGAGGGTTGTCGGCGCTGGAGGGAGTGGAGGAAGAAGTGTCCGGCGGCGGAAGTATTCCGGCAGAGGCAACGATCAAGGGGCCTCCGTCGATGGAGGAGTTGAGAAGGATGTGTGGGGAAGAGGGGCCGGTGGCGGAGTAGAGAAGAGAACCCCCGTTGAGCGAGGAGCCAAGGAGGATCGGCGACCGAAGGAGTGGATCGGCCCGGAGTGGGCGGAGCAGGGTTGATGTCGGCTGAATCGGGTGCAGGGAAGCCGACACAGTGCGGCTGGGGCGGTGGCGTCCTGGATCGGGGCAGTCGGCGGTGCCTGGATGGAGCGATGGTGGAGAAGCTTCGCGGTCGGCCGGAGAGAGGATCGGTGCCTCTGATACCAAGTTGTTACGGGCCCGTGATTGGGAACGTGTGCACCGGGGAAGAGGAGGGAAGTCCTCGATGACGGAGGAGGAGGCCTTCCTGGAGGTCCGACGATCAATGGTGGCGAAGGAGGCGAGCGGGTCTTCGATTGGCGTCGGCGAGGCTCGCAGCTTGCTGCGGGATTAGGGCTCGGCGGACGGGAGAGAGAGAGAAGAGAGAGAGTTAAAATTATAAAAAAAGTAAAATACTTCTTCTTGCTTGCTTAGCATCATAGTTCCTCATCCGGGTCTTAAGTAGCAACACCAAAACGCCTCCTCCTTGGGCTTAGACATGGAGGATTAAACAAGCGCGAAATAAAAATATAAAATAGAGTAGATACGGTCGGCGAACTACGCTACCGAGGCGGGACCATAACAGAAACATGGGAGGACGGATCACTTCCACGGGAGCAGGGAAAACGAAACAGGAAATTTAAATAAAATAACTGACTAGGAGCAGGAAATTGACAAGATAACCGGGACGTCGCACTCCGGGCTCGCGGCGTCGCACCACGAATGATTGCAGGAATTCTTGATTCTCTCAACAAAACTCGGCAATGAAATGAAAACCTGGACATCTGCCCCTATTTATAACGAGAGGGGGGCGGTTGAGCACCCGACGTGAATGACTACGATCGTCCGTTACGCCCAGTGTCCAAAATAATATAAATACAACTCAAAAATTTTAAAAAAATACATCTCAAATGAAAACGGACGCCCCAGACACACTCGCGGACTCGGATCGAGGATCCGATCAACGAATCCATGACAAATCTGCAAAAGCGGGTCCCGCCACGTGGCGGCTCGATCTTCTCCGATCACGAACATGCGGTCGATCCCCATCATAAATAATTCAGCTTTCGTACTAACGCTTGTATCTTTCAACATCCATGTATATGGGCACTGCCCTTTCATCTTTCAAAATTTTGGCCTTAAGATCCATAAAGCCCCGTTCGTTTGGGTGGAATTGGGGGATATGAATTGTAGTTGGACCCCCAATTCCAATTTGTTGTTCGCTTGCCAAAATTTTATGTGGGAATTGGAATTTAACTCAATTCCATAAGAATTGAGTTTATCCTAAATTGGAATTCCAATTCCAATTCCAATTCCAATTCCCACATAAAATTTTGGCCCTAAGATCCATAAAGCCCCGTTCGTTTGGGTGGAATTGGGGGATATGAATTGTAGTTGGACCCCCAATTCCAATTTGTTGTTCGCTTGCCAAAATTTTATGTGGGAATTGGAATTTAACTCAATTCCATAAGAATTGAGTTTATCCTTAATTCCCCCCCCCCCCAACACACACACACACACACAATTCTGACCTAAGGAGGTCTGAATTTGCGATTCTTCACGCCCCTTTTCGCTCCCGTCCTTGTTCTTGCAAGCAAAGACGAAGAACAGGTCGCGATATGCATTTCGCCGGTAATATAGCTCCTCCATCCGGCAGTTCTTCTCCGATAGTTCTTCTCTGCCGATGCCTAATGATCCTGATACTCTCGCTCTCGGCTCCTGCAGGGTATCATTGCTGGTGGAAGGAAAGATGGAGACAAAGGAGAGATTTGGCTCATCTTAAACCCTTCTTTGCCATGTAGCGCTGCCCTTTCTCGATTGCCAAATCTCTCTTTCTTGCGGAAGCGTGAGAAGGCTAGGTTTTGATCTCGTGGAGCTATTAATTTTGCCGATCTTAGACATCCATCATTAACTCCAGAGACTTGTTATCCATTGCCTCTTTATTTGTAAAAATTATTTTATTACTTTAAAAAATTTATGTGCTGCTTGTGAACTATAGAAACATGTTCGTCATAATTCTAAAAACACTCAATTATCCCAGTACTCTTTAGTGTTGATGTTACTCTTGCTGATGTATGAGTGCATTCCCTGTATTATCCTTGTATGGCTTTGATGGATTGTAACTTCATAAATTGTTTCTCTCTCACTACTTGGATTACTCGTTGCTAAAGAAAAAAAAGGCATTTGAGTGCATTATAAATTTTATAAAATGGTTGTGGCACAATTTGGAGTTATTAGATAGGGTCATAATAAAGGTGAAAGTGTCGACAAAGGGATGTTTGAGGCCTTATTTGACAGATCATAGCGTTCTCCTTCAAATCGCTTGTGTTAACACTTCTATCAAAATGTAGTGGCTAGATGAAAAAATAAACATCTTGAAGTTCCCGACATTTGCTTATTACTATGCATCTCCTTGAGTTTTATTGGAGACATGCTATCTTGATTGATGCATATCTCGCAAACCATCTCCCTTCCATGGTACTCTATTATGTTACTCCTATCAAGCTTTTCTCTACTTTTGATCATACCGCTGACCTTCTACCCACAGTGCTTGTGTGTGCTTATCAACTCCACATGTCAAACTTGACTCTTGTGTCTTTGTTGGCTACTCGTACACTATTGAATGTTATAAATGCTATCATTCTCTTTTTGTCGCTTTTTTGTACTATTAAAGTTATTTTTCGTTAGAGGAGTTTTGTTTTCTAGCAAGGCTCAAGTTCTCGTCGGGGGAGAACTGTGCTGTTGAAAATCTTTCTTCTTTGGAGCTTGTGGATGGTGGAGAAGTAATCAATACTCATTTCTCTCCCTATCATTCAATGTGTTATTTCTCTCTACAGAAACATCCAAGGCTCGAGTAAGTCTCTTCTCCACTTCACATTCCTCTTGAAACCTTTCAATGTGGGCGTGCAAATACAAATTAAGAAGTTACAATTCTCTAATGTTCCGACCTATCTGATACTTGCTCTTGATCCATATTTTGAAGATGACAACAGTTTTATTATTATGCATCTTAAAGGTAAATGAGTATGTCATAGATATCCAATCTTCAATTTTGCTTAATTTTAGAACTTAATATAAACTTTGTATCTAATTTTTATCATCGATGGTAGTTTCAAATTATTGATGGTAGTTCCAAAACATTGACATAATGTTATCGGTATACCTGAGTGGAAGAAGGCTTGGGAAGGTGATGCATGCGTGGTGTTGTCTTAAGGATAAATTTCGGTGCAATGATGGCCGATGGGTGAGACTCGGCCAAACTACAGATGCACGTAGGGGTGCAAGTTGAGTTGAGCCGGCTCAAAAAAAACTCGACTTGAGCTCAAGCCTGTGGAGCTCGAGCTCGATTACAAGTCGAGCTCGAGCTCACATATTATTGTTCATGAGCTCCCGAGCAGGCTCCCGAGTTTTTTATTTATACATTAAAAATATATATATATAAAATAAAGCTCATGAGCTAAAAAGTTCGTGAGCAGCTCGAGCTTGCGAGCTCGAAACTCGAACTCGAAACTCGAACTCGAAACTCGAGCTCGATAAGTAGGCATTGAGCTCGAGTCAATATAAAATGAGCTCGTTGAGCTCGAGCTTGGAAATTTTGTTAAGCTCGACTCGAGTTTGACTCATTTTCACCCCTAGATGCATGCACATACAAAGATGTTTTCGTCCACAAAATTGTACGTAATAAATTAAATCAACAAGCACTTGCAATATTACAAAAATTAAGATTAGGGGCTTAAGAGAAAACTTGCAACTAATTGATTTATGTGTGACGATAGTGGCATAATGAAATGTGCATCCATCTATGCTTCCCAAATTATGAGATTTGAAGGAAAAAAACAATCTCCGAACAAATATCACTAATAATATGGACAATCAGTACAATGATGAAAAATTACAAACTCCTAATACAAGCTCACATGTGCATTGAGGAACCTGCAGGAAGAAGATATAGTACAATGATAGATACTCAGTGATGATATTCTTCAAGAAACGCCGGCATTGACATGAAGGGAATACACGTGGAGGTGGTTATTGGACTGGATTTAGGGTTGCAGAGGGAGGAGAGGAGCTGTAGTTGAGTTGTAGAGGCTCGAGGAGGGGTGTTGGGGCTGGGGAAGGTGGATGGGACTATGGAGGGGTCAAGGAAGGTTCTTGCAGGGAAATGTGGGCTGGATTGATGATTCAAGGTACTGGAAGGAGCAAGTGTGAGCTGCAGTAGGAGGGGGCGAGTGCTAGAAAATAACAGGGAGGATGGGGAGTGTTCTGCTGCTGGTTCAACTGAGGATGAGGGCTGTTTCTGCTGGGATCATGGAAAGAGGAGGGCAAATGGAACAGTTCAACATGGAGGTGTAGTGGAACGAATGTTGCGGGTGGGAATCAACAAAGAAAGGGAAGTTGTTTAATGGGATGGGTGTTTACTAGGGTGATGTAATAGGTGGGGCCATGTTACGCGAGCACATTCACTCAAGCGAACCCCCCTCGTCGGAGTTCATTGAGTGCGCATATAGAAGCCGTCGTGATAAATTATAATTAGTTAGTATATTAATTAATAGTGTTATGTATGCCCTCCCTCATAGATATAAGGGGGAGAGGCTTATTGACGCAAGACGGGCCTCAATGTTTTAGGGCTTGCGGATGGGAGTCTTTGATCCTTCCCGTCGAGGAGGAAGGTGAACATGAGTGGAAATTAATGGTTTTTTGGAATCAGGAGAGGCTCTTGATCGGAATCGTAGGATGAGATGCGTCAAACGACAGAGGGTTCGCTATCTGCAACTAAGCCCCGTAGTCGGAGCCGGGGAAGATGACGAGTGTGGCAACGGAGTCGGCTACAATTGGCAAAAGTGGAGTCGCTGGTGGCTGACAGGATTGAAGAAGAGCAGCAAATGGGGCCGGAAGCCGTTCAGAAGACTGAACGTTGTCTTCGATCAACCAGACGAGGGAGACCAGGGCGGGATACAGCGCTCACGTCGACGATATGGGCAATGCTGGATGAAGAGACGTGTGGTTCTAGAGTTGTAGGCATTGAGGGGATGGAGAATAGGACGAGAATCGTGCGATGTAGGGATGAATAGTGATGGTTTTGCAGTGGATCGTGAAATAATAGGGATGGTTCCCGGGGGATTAAGGGGAAACAATGAATAAAAAAAGAATAAATGAAAATAAAGCCAAGGCTTCGCACCCCGGGTTCGCGGTGCCGCACCACGAAGATTGCCGGATCTGGAATCTCTCACAAAACTCAGCAATGCCTGTAAACTGCAGCATCCACCTCTATTTATAACAAGAGGGGGCAGTGGGCACCCAGCGTGAACGACTATGATCGTCTGTTACGCTCAGCGTCTTAAAACACTAAACACACATAAATAAAATAAAATACATATAAAATGAAAAGTGATGCTCCAGACGCACTCGTGGTCTCAGATTGCCGATTCGATCAACGCATCTCTGTCAAATATCATTCTTGTCATGGCGACGCATAGGCGACGCCTAGGCGTCAAGGCGCCCAGTTGTAAACAAGACGTTGGACGCCTTATTTTTTTTTTAAAAATATGGGAATAGACAGCGGTTTAGAATAGACAGCGGTTTATATATAAACCGCTGTCTAATCTACCCTGAACCTTAAAATAGACAGCGGTTTGTTTACAACCGTTGTCTATTCTAACCTGAACCCTAGAATAGACAGCGGTTTATATGTAAACCGCTGTCTATTCTACTACGAACTCTAGAATAAACAACGGTTTATATATAAACTGCCGTCTAATCTACCCTGAGTCATAGAATAGACAGCGGTTGTAAAAACCGCTGTCTATATTATCTATTTTAAGCCGTGAGCCGTAAATTTTAGTTTTTACCTTGAATTTTTGCTTCTTACAGTCGTTGTTCTGTGCGAAAAACCCTAAAGACGATTTTGTGAAAGTTTCTACTCTCTTTTGCTTCGATTTGACGATTCTTCTTCGACATATCTCATATTCTCACTTATGTATATTATTTCTTAAGATCTTTCTCAGTTTTGAGCTCTTTGGTAATGTATTTATTATTATTAGTAGTATAAACATTGTGTAGCAGCCTAGCAGACACCCACTGAATCTTCCAATCTCTTGTTTTGGCTATGCTAAATGTATATAAACAATACAATGTGCATTTTTGTATTTGATAACCTAAAAAATACACTGACTCTATATATTAGCCTAATTATTGCATTTTAACCCTTATTGTACATGTCTAAACCACCTGACTCTATAGTTCTATTTAGCATTTAGCACTAACATAGTAACATATATATTTATATGTGATTGTGTGGTAGTACCTCAATATTATTGCGGTTTTTTATGAATTTTATTTAGGGTTTTTGGATGATTTAGGATTTTTTTAGGTTTTCTTATTACAGAAAAATGACTGATAAAAGATCTTCATCAAAGTTAACAAGAGGCTTCACTAAAATGAATGAATTGAATAAGCTTAGGCTAGAGGGGAAGAAACTTATTATTTCTTTGAGTGATGATGACCGCATTATTTCCGGGCCTGAAAAAAATAAATTGATGAGTTTTATGAGATCTATTGTGAGGTCTTATGTGCCAATTACATATGCTGCATGAAAGGAAGTTGATAAACAACTTGAAGATCAAATATGTGAACAATTAAATGTACGTAATTTTGTTATCAGTGATTACATAACTGTGATGTTTTAGTTAATTTTTAATTAATATTGTCTATTATTTTCAGATTTATTTTGATAATATTGATGTTCTTCGCAATGCATTAATGAAAAACATGGGTGAAAGTTTGAGGTTTTGGAAATCTAAACTTTTTATTACTTATGTAAAGGATGTTAATTTGGAGCATCGATACAATATTCCTGTCAAGTATAACTTTATTATTGCTGCAGATTGGAAAGTTTTTGTCGACCATCGCACCACTCAGGAATATGTGGTTATGTGTTCTTATTAAATTCAATTGTTTATATCATTATTTAACTTTATAACTTATAAGCATCTAAGTATTAACAAATATTTATTTATGTAGGAGAAAAGTAATGTTAATACAGAGAGAGCAAAAACACAAAAAACCTTTCATACTACTTCCGGAATGAGTTATTCTGGATTAGAAAAAAGAATGGTATTAGTTATCTACTTCTCTCTCGTATTTTTTTTTAAAAAAATTGATTTTCTCAATAATTTAAATGATATTTATTTTCATTTTATTGTCAAGGTTGAACAATGTGCAATTGCACCAATTTCACGTGCAGAGTTTTGGAAAGCTGATTATAAAAGAAATGACTGGTGAATACATTAATAAAGATGCAGCTGAGTTGACATCTGTTGAGAGAGCTCAAAACTTATATGTATTACTTGTGTATGTAAATACAAAGAGAGAATACATATATATAGGAGAGAGAAGGAGAGAAGAAATCCTATACATGATGTGAGACTAAGAGGAGAAGAAGGAAAAAACCAATAAAACATGGGCTCAATAATGGGCCTTTTACACGAGCTTTTCTAACACTCCCCCGTAAGCTGGAGCATACAAATCGTATGCGCCAAGCTTGGACAAGCACTGATAAAAGAGGGTATTGGAAAGAGCCTTTGTGAGGACATCCGCAACTTGTTCTGTCCCGGGAACATGCATCAGGTCGATCTTCCTCATTTGAACCTTTTCTCTGATGAAGTGACAATCAACTTCAATATGTTTTGTTCTCTCGTGGAAGACCGGGTTCTTGGCTATGTGTATAGCAGCTTGGCTGTCACAGAGGAGAAGAGCTGGGGAAGGGAGTCTTACACCCAGATCGGTAAGAAGACTTTCAAGCCAAGTTAGTTCTGAAACTACTGAAGCCATTGCCCGGTATTCAGCCTCAGCTGATGATCGAGCAACAACCGCTTGTTTCTTGCTTCGCCAGATAATCAAATGACCTCCAAAGTATGTGCAAAACCCACTGGTTGATCGCCAATCATCAAGTGAACCAGCATAATCAGCATCAGAATAAACCATCAATGTTGGAGCTGAAGATGAGGTTTTGTATACCAATCCTTAACCAGGAGCCGTTTTAAAATATCTGAGAATGCGTTCAACGGCCTGAAGATGAGATCTTTGAGGGGAATGCATATACCGGCTGACAATACCAACAACAAAAGAGATATCTGGTCTTGTTACCGTGAGGTAGATTAATTTTCCCACTAGACGACGATAGTATTATGGGTTCTCGAGTAAGAGATCTGAGTCTGATGCCTTAGCGCATAACTTGTGATTAACATCCATCGGGATATTAATCGGCTTACAACCTGAATAACCCGCATCATGAAGGAGGTCGAGGCAATACTTCCGCTGGAAGAGGACGAGGCCATCTGACCGTCTAGCAATCTCAAGACCCAAAAAATACTGGAGGGGCCCCAGATCCTTTGTTTAAAAAACAGTGCCTAGATGTTGTTTGACCTCCTGTATTCCTTTCGAGTCATCTCCCGTAATGATGATATCGTCAACATAGACTAAAAGAAGAACCGTTCCCGTTGCCCGGTGACGAGTGAACAGCGAGAAGTCTGCCGAGCTGCGAGTGAAACAAACTTCCCGAAGGGCCTTACTGAACCTATCGAACCATGCCCGTGGAGATTGTTTGAGGCCATACAGAGACTTCATAAGGCGACACACCTGAGACTCCCTCGTGGTCTCAAACCCGGAGGTTGCTGCATATACACTGTTTCCTGTAGGTCGCCATTCAAAAAAACATTCTTAATATCCAGTTGCAGTAAGGGCCACCGGCGATGGACAGCGACGAAGATGAGGACCCGAACGGTGTTGAGTTTAGCCACTGGTGAGAAAATTTCTTCATAGTCCAACCGCTGCTGTTGGGTGAAGCCCCGGGCTACCAGTCGAGCTTTCAACCGATCAATCGTCCCATCAGCGACATGCTTGACGACAAAGACCCACTTACACCCAACCGGTTTCTGACCCGGAGGAAGTGGTACGAGAGTTCAGGTCTGATTGGCCCAGAGAGCAGCCATTTCCTCTTCCATGGCGGCCCGCCAGCCAGGATGTTGTAGCGCCTCCTGCACAGAGTTAGGAACCGAAATGGAGGAAAGAGAAGCAACAAAAGTGTGTAGTTGGGGAGATAGGCGATGTAATGAGACACAATTCGCTAGAGGATGAGCAGTGGAGGCAGATACCTGATCAGCAGGGCGCGGAGTAGCCGAGGTCGAGGCCGACTGCAGAGGGGCAACGGAACGAGGAGGTTGGCGGCGAGTGTAGACCCGGATAACTGGTGGCTTGGAGAGAGTAGGAGCAAGGTCGGAAAGAACCGGGGAAAGAGGCGTAGTAGCGGGAAGGACATGACGGGTGGTGGAGATGTCAGTGGGGAAGGAGTGGCTAGAGCGGAAGAGAAGAAAGGTTGATCCTCCCGAAAGGTAACATCAGCGGAGACGGTGATCTTCCGGGTAACTGGAGAGTAAAAAACGTAGTCCTTCTGAGTACGAGAATAGCCGGCGAAAATATGTTTGGCCGCCCGGGGATCCAGCTTATCCGATGACGGTCCGAGAAGGTGGACGAAGAAAGTGCAGCCAAAGACCCTGAGTGTGAGAGGGAAGACTGGAGCTGAGGGAAACAGGAGGTTGAACAGAGTGGCATGGTTAAGCACCGAGGAAGGGAGACGAATGATGAGGAAACAGGCGGTGGAGACTGCAAAGTTTCAGTAGATTTTCGGAACATGCATTTGAGGCATGAGGGAACGGACGACGTCAAGGAGGTGACGGTTCTTTCGTTCGACAATGCCATTTTGTTGGGGGGTGTAGGCACAAGAGGTTTGGTGAATAATACCGAACTCTGCGCATAGATGGACAAATTCGTGGCTTGTGTACTCTCGAGCATTATCGCTGCACAACGTTTTAATGGCTGTGGAGAATTGCGTTCGAGTCTCTAGTATAAAGTTGCGAAACACGCGAGGAAGCTCAGAGCGATCACGAAGTAAGTAAAGCCATGTTGTGCGAGAATAATCATCAATGAAAGTGATAAAATATCGATAGCCAGAGATACTAGTAATTTTGAAAGGACCTCAAACATCGGAGTGCAATAAATCAAAAGGAGCAGAACTCCTAGTACAATGAGCGGGAAAGGAAGAACGCGGCTGCTTGCCGTAAATACACGAATCACACTGAAAAACAGGGAGAGATACATCAGGAAGCGCCTTCTGGAGGACTGGCAGAGGGGCAAGCCCAAGACGGCGATGCCAATCAACGGAGGAGACGAAGGAGAGGACGGTAGGAGAGGTGTCTAGAAGACAGCCCGTTTTGCAGTCGACCCCTACCAATGGTAATCCGCGTCTGCCGATCCTGTATCAAAAAAGTAGACGGAGTGAATATGACATAGCAATCTATATCATTAGTAAGACGACCGACAGAAAACAAATTAAACGGAGAGCCCGGAACATAAAAAGCTGATCGAAGAGAGATGAAGGGGTCGAGGCAGATGTCGGCGCAACCAGAGGCCGAAACAATCGCCCCATTAGCTACAGTGATAGACTTCGGATGAGGAGCATCCGAGTACTGGTGGGGCCTCAGTAAAGTGATGTGATGAGTGCCACCCGAGTCCAAGATCCAACGCAGACTGGAGGAAAAACAAGCACTACTTGCAGTGGAGGTGGAGGCAACAGAAGCCGAAGGAGGGCTAAGAAGCCCCTGGAGTCACTGTAGCTGGAGGCGAACGGCCACAAGGTCGGCACCAGTGGTGGAGTCGTCAGTGACAACTGTCGCAGTCGGTCGAGGAGGGTAGCCATTTTTCTTGTAGCACACGGCCTCAGTGTGGCCGTCCCGGCCGCAATAGGAACACTTTGGGCGGCCCCGACCCCACGTCCCCGTCCGCGGGAACCTGAACGTCCACTGCAAGCATAAGGTGGTGAGGAAAGCAATGGGGGAAGGGCCTGCTGAAGAACGGCCGGAGAGGAGGGGCCAGGAGTATCCAGGGGCGGTGGCACGCGAAGGAGCATAGAGCACACATCAGAGAGAGAGGGAGTAGTGGCCGAAGCAAGGACATGAGCCCGGATACTCTGAAGATGTGGCCGAACGCGGGCCATCATCATAGCAACGCAGACGACTTCCTTTTGGGCCCGTTGTGCAGCAAGATCAGGAGTAGCAGGCTAATGCTGGATCCAGGCCTCCTCAAGAGTCTTTACTCGAGCGACAAACGACGTCATGTCCGCAGCCCCGCCAGCATCGAGAGCCTGAAGGTCGGTAATAATATCATAGAGGTGCTGGAGGCTATCCTTGTCGGAGTATAAGGAGTGAAGCTCCTCCCACATAACGTTGGCCGTCTCATGGTACATGACCATCTGATAGGGCTCACCCTCCAGGGAATTGAGTAGCCAAGTCTGAACGCGGCCGTCGTTGCGCAGCCAGTCATCGGTAAGAGGGGACGGAGGTCCCTGAGTTAGATGAAGACCAAGGCCTTTTGCCTGTAGAACTCGGCGAACCGAGTGCACCCATGAGATGAAGTTCTTCTTTCCGGAGAGGGAAATTGTAGTGATCCGCAGCTCATCACGGAGCTCTGGAGGAGGGGTCGGGCGGTCTGCAGAGGTGTTAGCCGCCTGACCGGTAGAATCCACAGAAGAACCCATGGAGGCCAAGGTCGCTGCGGTTAGACAAGTAAACCACTGGAGGAGAGATTGCTGCGGGAAGAATACTCTCGCACGACAAGCCCGCATGGTTACAGAAGAGGCCGCGGCAGGTAGTCACAACAACAAGAGCAGGCGAGAAGGAGAGGGAGGCCGCGACCCGAGTGCGGAAGAACAATCTGCACGGTCACAGTGTAAACACCAGCGGCCAGAGAGAGAGAGTGACCAGAGAGGTCGGCTCAAACACAAG
Organism: Platanthera zijinensis; assembly: GCA_039513925.1. Classification (NCBI taxonomy): domain Eukaryota; kingdom Viridiplantae; phylum Streptophyta; class Magnoliopsida; order Asparagales; family Orchidaceae; genus Platanthera; species Platanthera zijinensis. The sequence continues at coordinate 15,655,574 of CM077093.1, read as the reverse complement.
GAGAGAGGCATCAGCGGTTAGAGAAAAGACCGCGCGGGGAGGCGAAAATGAAGTAGACCGCGCGAGTTGAGAGGGAATCGTGCGGGAAGAGAGAGAAAGGGAAGAAGAAAAAGGTCGCACGGTCAGAGTGAGAACACAAGCAGCAGGGGAAGAAGACGCGATCAAGTACGGAAATCGCCACAGAAAGATAGACTGCGGGAATAGAGGAAGCCGTGCGGTAAGCAAGGAAGCCGTGCGGGAGAAGAGAAGGGAGAAATCGCGAGCGAAGATGAGAGCTCGCGACGGGAAGAGAAGGGCGACCAATGCGAGTAGAAGACGCGGACTGGCGCGAAAAAGAAATCGCGCGAATAAGACCGAACCCGTATCAGATAGAGAAAGGATGACCCGGGAATGGGTCCCACGGGTCTTGAGAGAGAGTGGCTATAAGAAGGGGGGGAAGGGTGGAGCCACGGGAAAGAGGGAAAGGATGCGGTTAGAAAAAGAGAGACCGCAGGGAGGCCGGTGAGAAGAGCCGGTGAAGGGGAACTCGCGACAAGAAGCGAGTAGAGGAGAGAAGTCGCGGAAGAGCCGGCGGGTAGGGAAGGCGGATGGTCGGGGAGGGTAGGGAAGGCGGATGGTCGGGGAGGGTAGGGAAGGCGGATGGTCGGGGAGGGTAGGGAAGGCGGATGGTCGGGGCGGGTAGGGAAGGCGGATGGTCGGGGCAGGTAGAAAAGAGGAATCCACTGTGACCGGACCGCTCCCTCTGATACCATGTTGAGAGAGCTCAAAACTGGTATGTATTACTTGTGTATGTAAATACAAAGAGAGAATACATATATATAAGGGAGAGAAGGAGAGAAGAAATCCTATACATGATGTGAGACTAAGAGGAGAAGAAGGAAAAAAGCAATAAAACATGGGCTCAATAATGAGCCCTTTACATGAGCTTTTCTAACATCTAAAATTGTAAGTGTAAATGTATCATTTCATCATTTGTAAATTATCAATAGTAATATTGCTTGTGAAATATAATTTTTTATCTTCAATTATGCATTAATATTTATTACTTTTGCTTAGGATGAGTTGTCGAGCCAAGAGTCCCAGAGTGTTGAAACAGTATCACAGGGAAGAGATGTCATCCTTGTATCTGTTTTAGGCCAAGAACATCCGGGCAGAGTTAGAGCTAGTGACAAGTTTTTCACCATTAAAAGTTTTTTCAAGAATGATAGGCCGAGTTAGAGGAGATCAGTGACTCGTATTGAAGATTCCAAAGCTATAGTCCAAAAAAGATTGAGCAAGTAACAAGAATTATGAAGCCAACAATAAGAGCATCAAGCTTATATAAGCTAACAACAACAAGAGCACCGAGTCTATTTAAGCCAACAATAACAAGCGCATCAAACCGAGATGAGTAGTATGAAGAATCAAATTGAAGAACTTATGCGTATGTTTAGTGTTAGAACTGGAACAAGTGTTGCACTTGCACGTGAAACTTCTCAAAACATATCTCAAGTATTATTATGTTTAATTATTTATACTTTTTATGAAATGTCATGCTCTCTTTTTGTTAAACAGGTAGTAAATAATTTTTTTGTTATTTTTGGTTTCTCAGCCGGAGCCTGAATTCAGGTCATATGAACCTGATACATCACATGAGCGTTTACCTTCTCCAGTATTATAATTATTATTTTTGACTTTTATGTAATCAATGAATTCAATATTGATGTCCAAAATACTAATTCTTTTATTTCCACAGACTACAAATGAATTCATTGTTATGTTACCCAGTTTCATAACTATAATAGAGAAAAAAATAAAATAATCTCTAGTATTAGATCCAACATTATTTGCGACTGTTGAATCAACAAGTTCATACTTTGAAATTTCAGAGTTATACGATTTTCTAAATATGAAAAAAGTTGGAGTTAACATCATATTAGTATTTATTGGATGAGTACCGAGTACCAAATATTATAAAATTAAGATTTTTTATTAATATATAAATTGATTTTGAATTTACATGTTTTTTGCAGGTACATATATTCACAATTAAAGAAATTTACATACAATAAAAGTATATATTTTTATAATCCAACAACCATTTTTGCTTTTGATGATAAGTATGCCAAAACACATTCAAAATCACGAGCTGAATATCTAAAAATCAAGCTTAGTCAACTTCAATCGGATTCTTTATTATTTTTGCCCTATCAAAAATTGTAAGTATGAAGTATTTTTTATTCTAATTAAGTTATTAATTATTTTATTTGTTTCACAAATAACATTGGATGTTGGCTATTATTGATTACAATAATAATATAGTTTATTGACTTGATCCCCTAAATCTTGACATTCGTGATGATATAAAAATGTCATTATAAAGTAAGTTTATTAATTAATTATTTTCCTATTTGGAATTCAGATTTGGCTATAAATTAAAATTTTTTATATTTTATAAAATGCATTTAAGAGTTTAGCAAAGGATCGACATATCAGTTTTCACAAACCAAAAGTTTTAAAGTGGAAGCCGGTAAGTTATAGCCTATATGAGTATATGTATTGTAATTTTTTAAATATTTAAAACTTTGTAATTAAAATACTTACCAATTATTTATTTTTTTATACCCCAAACAGCCAGATAATATTCAATGTTGGTATTATATCATGTGTTGCATGATTAACATTATTGATGCTCTTAGAAGTGTGTCAATGCCATCATTGATAAGTTAAGTGCATGTAGATTGGTAAATGATAATAATTATGTTGAATTGATTTTAACAATTTTTTTTTATTGCAGATCTTTGATGGAGTGACATATTTTTTGCCGGAAAAAATAGATAATATTCGAAATAAGATTTGTGATTATATAATCACTATTGTGTTTAATAATTCATGATTGACAAATGTATTTTTTTAATTGCAAATTTATTTATGTAACACGTTGAGTTACTTGACTAACTTCATACTTGTATAGAAGTAGAACAAATGAAAATGGTCTTTTAATGATCTTGTTGACTCTTGTAAATGAGCATGTTTTTTAATTCTTTATACTTTAAATGATCTTTAAATTATTTTTTATGTAGAATAATTGCAGACTGCAGTTCATTTGATAGTTCTTTAAATTGTTCATTGTGATGTTTTCTTTAGATTAAGAATAATCGGTTATTTCATTGTCCCGACCTAACTCTGCATTTTATAGGTCTTGTTTGTGAAAGATAGAAGACCAAAACAGCAACTGTCTTGCTCCATCCATTGATAGCAATGATCTTGATACAAAAACAGATCCTAAAAGAAAAACAAAGTCAAATGATCCTGGATGGAAGTATGGACATTGACCTGACCTAAAAAATAAAAATACAGTTAAATGTAATTTGTGTTATAGATTAATAAAATGCGATATCAAAAGGTTAAAACAACACTTATGTGGCGGGTATGGAGATGTATCAAAGTGTTTTAAGACGACTTCTGAAATAGCAGTTGAGATGTATTCAGCTTTAAATGATAAAAAAGAACAATGTGCATCTGACTGTTGATGATGATAATGAGAGTGAACAAGAAAGAGAGCCAACTGAATTACATAATGTATCCCCGACATTATCTATAGCTAAATCGTCATTTGTCTCAAGTTCTGGGACAAGTGCCAAAAAGAGGAAAACAATCCACTTGCCACAAGAAGGGGCCCTATGAATGCTCATGTGAGGCATGCTCCTGAAGATGTAGTTGATAATAGACGTATTAAAGGTGCTGCATAAACTACTATTGAGAGATGTTTTAGATCACCTGAAGAGAAAAAGAGAGTTGATAGTTATGTTGCTGATTGGTTCTATGAATGTGGAATTCCATTCAATGCTGCAAAAACACGAAGTTTTGAAGTCATGCTTGAAGCAGTTGGACAGTATGAGCCTGGTTATAAAAGCCCTAGTTATCATAATTTAAGAGTCTCATTGTTATTGAATACAAAAGATAAAGTTAAGGAGATGAAGACAAACTATCAAGCGTACTGGAGGGGATATGGTTGCACTCTTATGTCAGATGGTTGGACAGACAGGAGAAGGAGACATTTGATCAATTTCCTAGTCAAGTGTTCAGAAGGATCCTATTTTATGGGTTCCGTAGATGCATCCAGTCATATTCAAGATGCTACAATGTTATCAGAGTTGCTTGATAGTAAAATTAGAGAGATAAGAGCACAGTGCGCTGTTCAGGTAAATTTTTTGGTTTCACTATTTTTCATATTTCAAGTTTAATAATCTACAACTTTCGATATATACAAAGTTATATTGTATGCAGGTGGTGACTGACAATGTTTCCAATTACAATGTAGTTGGTAAAATTTTAATAGAGAAAAGACCCACATTATTTTGGATTCCTTGTGCAGCTCATTGCATTGATCTTATGCTAGAGGATTTAGACAAGCTACATCAGAACAAAATGGTGATAAAAAAGGCAAGGATGATTATAAATTTCATGTACATGCACACTCGTTTACTTGATGTAGTAAAAGTTACTATAGGTGGTGATCTAGTGAGCCATTCAGTGATTAGATTTGCAACATCATTCCTTACTCTACAAAGTGTGCTTAAGCATGTGGAGAAATTGAAATTATTCTTTGTGTCGCCTTCGTGGAATGTCGCTAATTTGGCAAATATTGAATCCAAAAAACAAGTTGTTGAAACAATACTTTCAACTGTTTTTTGGAATGGAGTAAGAGATTGCTTAAAAGGAGGAAAATCACTGATTGTCGCTTTACGATTAGTAGATAGAGATGAAAGACCAGCTATGTTTGAAGTATATGTGGTAATGAAAGAACTTAAACAAAAGATCAAAGAACATTTTGATAACAAAGAAAGATTATTTAAAAAGATTATTGAGATTGTTGAAAATAGGTGGACAAATCAAATGGAGCAAAAATTGTATATGACGGCTTTGTTTCTAAATCCAAGCAAATATTTTGAATACGAGGAAAAACATAATGATGATGCCTGAAAATTTCAAAATGATTTCAATGATGTTATTGCAAGACTAATGCTCGATCAAGACTTGCAAGACTAATGCCCGATCAAGAATTGCAAGACAAGATTGCAGAGCAAGGTACTAACTACAAAGCATCTCAAAATAGTTTTGGAAAGCCTATGACTATTAGACAACGAACCACCTAAAATCCAAGTATTGATTACGTTTTTATTTTTTCTTAAATTATTTATATGTTAAATAATTTATATTTGTCTTAAATAAATAGTGGATTGGTGGGGTGCACATGGAAGACCGAATGTTGACCTTACAAAGATAACATTGCACATACTTGACTTATGTTGTTCTTCTTCTAGTTGTGAGCGCAACTGAAGTACTTTTGAGTTTGTAAGTATACAAATATTCAATATAAAATTTAATATTTTTATATTTACTAATAAGTTTGCAATTATCTTGATTCAGATTCACACAATGAAAAAAAATAGATTGGAGCTTCAAAGATTTAGTGATCTTGTATACATCCAATATAATCGTCGTCTACAAGCACGATTCCAAGAAAGACGTGAAAAGGGAAGAAATTATAACCCTTTAGTGTTTGATGAACTAAGTTGGAGTAGTGAGTGGATGATGAACAAACCAGTGAATGCTCTAGTTTTTGATGATGATAATCTCATATGGGAAACTGTAGAAAGAACTATTGAAACTGAAGCTCGAAATTTACGAAGTGGAGTTGTAGCTAATCTTCAACTAATGGATGAAGAGGATGAATATTTAGATCATTTTTTTTGTTGTCAATGATGATGAAGATATTGACGATAATTATGGACAAAAGACAAGTACCTTAAACCAACCAAGTACATGCAATGCCAATGACGACTTACTAGATGATGATTCTATTTGATCTTTTATGATTATTTTAAGTTTATGTTAAAAACATTATTCATGTTAATATGCTATTGTGTATGATGAAGATATTTTGGATTTGACCATAATACTATACTATGATATTTTTGTATTCACTTTTCTGTTATTTCTTTCTCTGAAGTCTAGATTGAATGACATTGTTTTTTCTTACTGTTTACTGCTTCATGATATGAATGTATTGAGAATTGAGAATTTGAGATACCATGAATTCATGATATCGCAACCTTTGTTCTTGCTACTTTATGGTATGAATGTGTTGAGATATGAAGATATCATGAATTCATGATATCAAGAAGATTCAGAACCTGTATGCTTAGTTGCTTTACTTGCTTACTGACTAATGGTATAAATATATTGAGACTTGAGAATTTGAGATATCATGATATCAGAAGCTATGCTTAATGTTTACTGCTAACTGCTATGAAAAAATAATTTGTGTGGCTGTGTGTTGGTAAACAATCTGTCAAGTTAAAAAATGGAACTTCAGACAACGGTTATTATAATAACCGCTGTCTAAAGTCTTGCAGGCAGGCTATAAACAACGGTTATTATAATAACCGCAGTTTATAGCCTGAATTAGACTATAGACATCAGTTATTATAATAACCGCTGTCTATAGCTTGCCTGCAAGACTTTAGACAACGGTTATTAATTTCAGGCTATAAACAACGACTATTATAATAACCATTGTCTATAGCCTGCCTTTTAAAAACAAAAATGGCACCTTGCGACTTGTTCGCCTTATTATCGCCCAGGCGTCCGCCTTGTCGCCTAAGCGTCAAGATGCCTGACGCTCGCCTTGATTCGCCTTGACGCCGTGACAAAAATGCCAAATTTGCAAAAATGGGTCTCGTCGAGTGGTGTCCCGATCTCCTCCATCGAACACGATCATGCGGCTGATCCCCATCACTTATGGTTTGGGGATCCTGGAGGATCATAATTGTTTGAGGCTCTCTTTCTCTCTCTCTTTCTCTCTCAATCTCCATCTTCCTCTCCACTTGGAACTTTCCTCTATCTCTCTCAGATGCATTACTATTGGTTATAATGCAACGTTCGTGATTTTGAGTCTCTCACTCTCTCGCGCGCTCATCTCTTTGAGTGGATCGGTCGTCAAGATTCATGTTCGTATCAAGTGGCCCGACCTGCCGCATTCAGACTGCGGTTTTCATTGCTGGATTCCCACTAGCGCTTCCTATGGCGGCCGTATCAATGGCCTACATCCAACCCGACGCTTTTCACCCACTACCCTTGCCTTCGCCGGGAACCAGTTTTCGGCCCGATGTCTTTGCCTTGCGCACATACTTCAAGGCCACCAACCTGCTATCCACGCTAAGCTTGACACGCTTGATCTACTCGCTGCGGGCTTGCCTCCTCTCCTCCCAGCCGTCACACCTATAAATATCGGTCAGGATATGCAGCCAGCGCCGTCAGTTATCACGGCAGCACTACCGGGACCGGAGGTTCTCATTGCAGTGTCGCCAAAGCCGGCAGTTCTCACGGTATCCCCGCCGGAGCCGGCGAACCCAACATCGGTCCAACATATACGACCACCATGTGATCTTCCTCGGCCCCGTGACCACGAGGAAATGGTGCGCCTCTTCAACGAAGTGCCCGCACCCCCCTTTGATGGCGACGACTTCCATGATGAAGCACTCACACCCCCCTTCGCCATTGACGCTCTTCCGCAACGTCCACCTGCAGCTTGTCCGTCCCCCATTCTGCCATTTCCTTTTTCCTTCTAGGGATCCGCAAAAGCCGTGTCATATCGTGATGTTCTGCAGCAGCCCGCATCCTTTTCTATCTCTGTTTGCCTTTCTGACTGTCGGGCGCAGCAATCCAAGCTTTAAAGTTGTTGTCCTGCAGCTTTACCTGCTTCCTCAGCTTTTTTGTGTGTGCCCCCACCGTTCAACCAAGGCCGCAAACCCACGGTTTAACTTTAACCTCCCACCTGCAGCTCAGTTCTACTCTACATCACATAATCTTTATCTACCTTGATCCCCACGTTTGCTGCCTCGTCCATCACCTTCTATATTTCTCTCCCAACTAGCCTTTTTTTTGCTTTTTTTATTGTTTTTCCTCTTCCCACAACAAATAACCAAGAAGCTACTTTTCCTTACCCCCACGTCTCACCGCTGGACTCTCCATGTCTGCAACTCCAACCATAAAACGCCGCTCTTCTCCCACCACACCACTTGTCCCTCCCTCCATTAACTGTAGAGGCCATCTCTCTTCCTCCCTTGCCTTGTCACATCACTTTTTCCCTTTTATAGTTTTTCCTTTTCCCAATACAAACAACATAAAAACAATTTTTCCTTCCTCTAGTTGTCGCCACCCAATCTCCTTTCTTATCTAGCGCCATCTTTCACCCCCACCCACTCTAGTTCTCATTTCCTCTCACCACCCACTAATAACACTTACAATTTCACCAATTTTTTTTCGTTTTTTTAACACCACTTCTTTTGTACTCCTCATGGTACTCACCGCCGCTACTGACCATGCACAACTTCTTCCACGTCAACATCCTTAGAGACCCTAACAAAAGAATAAAACTCGATCTTGAGGACAAAGTCGATTTTCAAAGAGAGTATAGTGTTATGCGGGCACATTCACTCAAGTGAACCCTCCTCGTCAGAGCTCATGGAGCGCACATATGGAAGCCGCCGTGATAAATTATAATTAATTAGTATATTAATTAATAGTGTTATGTATGGCCTCATTATATAATGGGGGGGGGGGCTTATGATTGGGGATCCTGGAGGATCATAGTTGCTTGAGGCTCTCTCTTTCTCTCGCCACTTCTCTCTCACTCTCTATATTCCTCTCCTCTCGGAACTCTCCTCTCTCTCTCTCATATGTATTACTATTGATTATAATGCAACGTTCGTGATTTTGAGTATCTCACTCTCCCTCTCTCTCGCATCTCTTTGAGTGGTTCATTTTTCAAGATTCATGTTCGTAACACGCCGGTTAGGAGATAGTGGGGAAAGGTGGTTGTGGAGAGGGTTGGTAGTTACTGGGGGGGGAGGGAAGTGGAAGTCCTAGGGGTGAGAAAGGTAGTTATGGTGGTTAGTCAAAGTTGGGAGGTAAATTGGTCACCAACAAACTTGAGTGGGAGGGGAGAGAGACCTAGGCTTCGACACCTAGCTTCCACGCCATCATTGGAAGACCAAGTGATCCTGTAAATTATGTTCAAAATCATCGATAGCTGAACATGAACATTTATGCACCTATTCATAGAAGTGGCGGTTGTAGGCGACCATTTGATCATCAGATGGTAATGTTTGTTGCTTGTACATAAGAAAATACATGAAAATAAATAAAAATACATTGAAATATCCCACAACCATTTCGATTGTAACTCGGGTCCAAATGGCGATCCCGTCCCAATCTTCTCCAAGTGCAGATCCTTACGGGCCTCGGCGGGTGATTACCAGCTTTTGTGGTGTTATGAATGAAACATTGTTGGCTTTGGAGAAAGATCAATCTTGGGAGATTTTTCATCTCCCATCAGGAAAGGTGGTTAGATTGAGACGAGCCTTCTTAGTCGAGCAAAGCTAGGATGATGTTATAATTAGGCGCGATATGTTTTTTGTTGGAATTGTGTTGTATTTTTTATATTTCCGTCGTTATATTTCCATTCTTGCCCTTGTAATTTCTCCCTCATATATTTTGGAGGGATTACCCTTGTGAAATTAATCATTATTCTCTATTCTCCAACATGGTATCAGAGCCGGGCGTGCCCTAGCTCGCGCGACTGCCACTTTCCTTCGCTCTCGCAGCGCTCGTTCTCGCGTCCTCCTCTTCGCAGAAACTCGTGTCCGTCTCTTCGCAGAAGCCCGTATCCACCTTTCCTACACAGAAGCCCACGTCCGCCTCTCCTCGAAGCCCGCCTCCGCCTCCCTCGTTCCTTCCGCAGCAGGCCGCGTCCGCCTCAGACTACACCTGCCCGCCTCCCTCTCTTCCAGGCACCGGATCTGTGCCAGTTTGAGTCCATGATTGCTCCTCCAACGTTCGTTCTTTCTTCCTCTACTGGGGATGTTTTGTCCCCCTTATTTCCACGTGATTGCGATCTCCGGTTGGTTCCGCTGTCGGGATAGGTACCATTTCTCTTCTTTCTATGAGTGAGATCCTTTCTTCAGCAACCCCGCGATTTCTGTTCTACGATCGCTATGCCTGGGAGTATTGATTCTCCGAATGTCTCCTTCGGTGGGACTACTCCTGATCCTATGCCTTATACTGGCTCTACCCGTACCTCGCATGATCACAGAACTCCTCAAATCACTACCATTAAATTGGATGGAAATAATTATCTCCTATGGGCTCGTTTCATAAATCTTGCTCTAAAGAACCACCGTCTGTTTTGTTACGTCAGTGGTACCACCGGGGCGTCGACACCAACATCTCCAGAGTGGTCTCAATGGGAATATGAGAACTCCTAGTGATATCATGGCTGACCAACTCCATGCAGGAATTAATTGCCCGCAACTATCTATTTCTGAAAACCGCAGTCGACATTTGGTAGAGGGCTGAGATTACCTATTACTACCAAGGGAACGCCGCTCAGATCTTCCAATTGTGGCGACGGATATTCCTTTTGCGCCAAGGGGACCATCCCCCTGCGACCTACTACTTGGGGTTTACCCAACTTTACCAGGAGTATGACCACTTCAACTCGCTTATTCTTGCCTCCCTAGAGGATGAAGTGTTGGTCTGTGTGAGAGAGGACCGCAACCGATTATTTGAATTCCTACACGAACTCCATTGCGGTTCGATCCCATTAGTGTTTAGATTCTTGGACTTTCTCCTCCCCCTTTCTTACCCGAGGTGTATAGTTTGGTGCAATAAGAATATGATTGCAGGCCGACTCTTCTACCCAATAATGTTGCAGAGGGCTCTGCCCTGGCAACTCGGTTCTATCCCGGTGGCCGATCTATACGTGACATAAGGTCCAAGTCAATGGACAAGGATCATTTAACGTGCAATTATTGTGGAAAAGCCCGCCATACTAGGGACACTTGTTTTAAACTTCATGACTTCCCCCTCTTTGCAGGGGGTCTTGCTCTTCGTGGCTTTCCTCGTTCCCTGATGTAGGACGAAGTTACGGTTTTGAAAATAAATTATTTTTCATTAGCTATTTGGTTTAATTTAATATAGGCCGAGGTGCCAAAACAAGTTTTTGCGCATAAAATTACTCTCAACGGTAAACTTCCACAAATCCGTTAATCGTTATTTGAAAGAAGTTCTCCCAAGCGTCTAACGAGTTAAACCGTGGTGAGAGTTGTAGATCCACAAGCAAATTCACACGTAATAATTTATGGATAAGCGGCGATAAAAATAGTGCGAATGTTGAGGCAAGCTTTAATTAATTAATTAGGATGCTTAAAATATAGCCAAGAAAGGTAGCAATGAGCCAGTGAGAGTACTTAGGGGTTTGTCCCTATCCAAACCCAGTCGGCGCAGTGGGGGAGCCAACAGTTGATTGACAGAATAAAGGAGCCGATGTTGACGTCAATCAGGAAAATCATAAATGGGGAGCAAACAACCGACCGATGCAAGAGTTGGTTCGATGTCGACGTCAGTTGGGAAAGGACACCGGAGTCAATGGCATGGTCAATGGAAACCTAGCAGACGGAGGAGGACGCCGAATGGCTCAAAGGCATGGGATCTGTCCAGCGGCGATAGTTGTGGTCGGCGTGCGGCAGGGAAGGAGCAGTCGAGAAGTACACAAGCCTCTAGAACTCGCGGAGCTGCTTCGGCATTTGCTTGGCTTCTCCAGAGGGAACAAAGAAGGGGCGGTGGTCGTGGCTTTCGGGAGGGAGGACGGCGCCGGTAATATAGCGGTAACAAATGGCTTTCGTTCTTCTGTTCAATCCGGTCTGGTGGTCTCCTTACAATGGCTGCCTTTAATAGCCAGCCAACAACAACAATAATTTCTCCAAATAAAAAAGGTTACCAAAAATTTCTTTGGTGGGAGTGAATATAGTTAATATTTCTCAAATAGGGTGTTTCCAAAATCTTCCTTCTTCCAAAATATTAACATTTTCTATTGTGCAATTGTTTATCAATCTTGACAATATTTTGCTATTATCAAATATTTATGCGTATTTTAATTAACTTAAGCTTGCCTTTATCATCCTAATTGTCGAATTACCGGACCCTTTTATTCAGAGACTCATTGGATAGTCAAACCGACGAGCAGTACAATTTAAGTACAAACATGTGCGTGAAAAGAAATACATGAAATAAATAGTTGCATAATAAATAAAGATCCACGACGCATGATGACGTCATGCATAACTGAATGCGACAGATGATGCATCAATTCCCCCGGGGTTGAAAGAGCTCAACCCCGACGAGAATTTACAAAGGTTGGCAACTGAGGGAAATGACATCATCACTGGTGCTAGATCAGGGGGAATGTCCGGAGCCTCGATGGATGGCTCGATGCGCTTCTGAACATGAAGTGGGACAAACCTACTGCAATAAAAAATCACCCGACCTTCCTTTGAAAAGTGCAACTCATGGCGATAACGACCGACCGTGAGTTTATAATGTTCAAAGGTTGCTCGCAAAATATTAACAACAATTTTAAGCAGTTCTTTTAAATAATTAATATGAGCTTGCACTGTTGCACATCAGATGAAATACGTTCATGGAATGAGAGATGATGACGGTCAGGTAGGTGGAGTGACACATATTGATAATCTCGAAAGGAGATAAATTAAGAGAGTGATTTTTAGAATTATTAAATGTGAAATTTGCTCGTACAGGTACTAGATCCCATTGCATTGAATTCTCCTCAGTTAGACGCAACGCTACGCTACTAAAATCGAGTTTGGTGCCCTCATGGCCCCTTAGTTTGCTCCAAAATTTTGATATAGAATATTTACTATATTGTTGCAACTCCTCCAATCCGCTTATATCTAACTTAATATTACAAAATCTAAAATTGATCCCAATTTTATCATGTAAAAGTTTTCAGAGAAATCTTTTAAAACGCGTCTCTATGAGGAGTGAAAATTTTAGGAATTCTTTAAACCTTCTATTATAGATCTTCCTAAACTGATAAATAGTGTGACGATAAATTTCAGTGTGCAAGCCTAAACTCAGATGATAGTGAAGTGGACTAAGAGTATGATCACTAAATACAAAGTCAATGTAAAGTGATGAATCTAGTGGGAGTGACAAGTGATCATCAAACAAAATGTTTTCAGGCTCAGTGATAGGCAACTGTAGTAGACTAAGTGACTTGATAAATACTGAGATCGAGTCCGTGTCATCTAAGGTGAGTGACGCGTTGCTAGCAAATTCCTCTTCCTGGAGCAGGGGCTTGGAAAGAGACTCAGTGATTACAGTTGGCGATTCAGTGGGGGCAAGTGGAGTCACTACTTCAATCGGGATGTTATAAATAAGAGGAAGAAGCTCTTCTTCCTAGAGCTGGGGTTCGGGAAGGGATTCCTCGACTGGAGAGAGTGCTGCAGTGGAGCTAAGTGAGGATAAGATAGGGGAATCTATATCCATAAAAGTGGGGGCAACGCCAAGACTAGAGAGAGGTCTATCAGTAAACCTAAACTTAGACTCTACCCTACAAGCCATACTAGAAACTTCTTCTAAATTGCGATACTTATGAAACTCTAGTTGATCCCTAATGAAATAGTGTAACCCGTGCAGGTAACGAGATATAATCATCATATCGCCCTCTTGAATTTCTAACCTAGACTGAAGGAATAAAAATTCGCGAGTGTATTCATCCACCGATAAACTCATCTACTATTGATTATGGAATCTACGATGTAACGTTTGGAGATAGTCAGGGGAGACATAGTGTTTGCTTAACTCCATTTTAAACTCAACCCAAGTAGTTACGGGAGGCAACCATAACTTATCTCACATGCGTTCTAATTGTTTCCATCAGTCTAATGCAGGTGCCTTGAGTCTACAGATCACATACTCGATTTGCCTACTCAAAGGTATTTGACTCCGCTTCATGAAAGATTCCATGTTACGACACCAATCTAAATATTCATCAGGTTCTAGACGTTCATAAAAATCACTCGGATGTGTGTGCTCTAAGCTCTTAAGATTATCGTTCTCTCCTTGCAATAAATGATTTATCTTAGTGAGAGACGATATCATTTCTATTAAATTTTTAGTTCGAACGTTTAAATCTCTTGTGCTACTCTCAACGTACGTGATCTTCCATTATATATATATAAAAAAATTTAGAGATTAAAATAACTTTTTTTTTCTCAAAATATAACAAAATTGTAGATATATATTTTTAAAGAAGATCTCGATTGGTTTTCTTTTTAATTTTAAATTAAAATTTTATTTATTATTATTATTTAACAAGAGAACCCTTAATGCTTAAAAATAGTAAATACTCAAATACACTAAAAGTTCTTTTTTTAAAAGAGATTACTCGAGTGGGTAGAACAAGAAAATCATATTTTTTTTAAATAAGATTTAAATTAAAAGTAAATTTAATAATAACTTTTTTGAAAATAGATTTTTTTAAAAAAATTCTTAAATTTTTTTTTGAAAGCCCGAATCGTTGATTTGTGATAGGAGAAAATCAAACCTGTTTTGATACCAAACTGATGTAGAACAAAATTAAGGTTTTGAAAATAAATTTCTTTTCATTAGCTATTTGGTTTAATTTAATATAGGCCAAGGGGCCAAAATGAATTTTTGCGCATAAAACTACTCTCAACGGTAAACTTTCACAAACCCGTTAATCGTTATTTCATATTTGAAAGAAGTTCCCTCAAGCGTCTAACGAGTTGAACCGTGGTGAGAGTTGTAGATCTGCAAGCAAATTCATAGGTAATAATTTATGGATAAGCGATGATAAAAAAAGCAGTGCGAACATTGAGGCAAGCTTTAATTAATTAATTAGGACGCATAAAATATAGCCCAGAAAGATAACATTGAGCTGGTGAGATTACCCAGGGGTTTGTCCCTATCCAAGCCCAGTCGGCGCAGTGGAAGAGCCAACAGTTGATGGAATGAAGGAGCCGATGTCGACGTCAATCGGGAAAATCGTAAATGGGGAGCGAACAACCGATCGACAAAAGAGTTGGTTCGATGTCGACTTCGGTCGGGAAAGAACACCGGAGTCAATGGCGTGGTCGACGACAACCTAGCAGACGAAGGAGGACGCCGAATGGCTCAGAGCCACGGGATCTGTCCAACGATGGCAGTTGTGGGCGGCGTGCGGTAGGGAAGGACCCGTCAAGAGGTCCGTAAGCCTCTAGAACTCGCTGGAGCTGCTTCGGCGGTTGTTTCGGCAATTGCTTGGCTTCGCCAGAGGGAACAAAGAAGGGTCAGTCGTGGCTTTCGGGAGGGAGGACGGCGGCGGTAATATAGAGGGAACAAATGATTTTTCGTTCCTCTGTTCAATTCGGTCCGGTGGTCACCTTACGGTGGCTGCCATTAAATAGCCAACCAACAACAACAAGAATTTCTCCAAATAAAAAAGGTTTCCCAAAATTTCTTTGGTGACAGTGAATAAAGTTAATATTTTTCAAATAGGGTTGTTTCCAAAATCTTCCTTCTTTCAAATATTAACATTTCCTATTGTGCAGTTGTTTATCAATTTTGCTATTTTCAAATATTTATGCGTATTTTAATTAACTTAAGCTTTTCTTTGTCATCCTAACTACCAAAATTATCGGACCATTTTATTCAAGGACTTATCAGATGGTCAAACTGGCGAGCCGTACAACTTTAAGTAAAAACATGTGCGTGAAAAGAAATACATGAAATAAATAATTGCATAATAAATAAAGACCCACGACGCATGATGACTTCATGCATAACTAATTGCGACAGGGGATGCATGAATGCATCATTTCCAGAGTCAACCATCTCCTTCTCACTCTGCTCACCTATCTAATGTTGTGGATGATTCGGCTCCTTACAGTGGTCCTGATGCCCCCTGAGGTTCCTTCTGCTCTTTCTATTGAGGAGATACAAGCCTTCCGCCGGTCATGCCTGGCCACTCATCTGAGTTTGCTAGCTCTTTGTATGCTCACCAGGGGCTTTCAGGTGCTCACTCGGCCACCGCTCGCTCTCCCACTCAGTGAATCCTTGACTCTGGCGCCATAGACCACATGATTGGTTTTGCTACAGGTTGTGTCCTACATACATTTGTTTGGTAAGGACAGTGAGCATTGCCGATGAATCCTTGTTTCCCATTGCTGAGAAAGGATCCATACCTTGCTCCTCCCTCGCTATTTTCTCTGCTCTTCATGTTCTCAAGTTTACCCGCAACCTGCTTTCTATTAGTTACCTAATTAATTCAATGAACTACTCGGTAACTTTTTCTCTCTCTTGTATCTTTTAGGACCTGGAGATGTTATGAATCCTCGTAATGACCTGGTCGCGAGACTGCAATACCAAAGACGACGGAAGGAGGTGACATCAAGCGGGGCCGAACCATCTGGTTCAACTCTCCCTAATTAAAACAAGAAGGCGGCTAGGGGCTCAACCAGACAGGTTCAACCCCTTTGGGAGGGGTCGGCCGGCCCCTCCATGGCCCGAGGGGTAAAATACCCTCAGGGTTTCCTGGCGATGGACAAGCAAGTATTCGCAGGTATTTCCTTCTCTCTCTCAAAACCCTCCCTAGCTTTCTATTTTCTCTCCCGACCCCTTTCTCGTTCATAACATTTGGCATCGGAGGATCTTTCCTCCCAACAAGTGGCCAATTCCTTCTTACAACTTCCACGAAGACCCCAATCGATGGCTTTGTCCAGTCCTCATCACCTCGTCGAATCAAACAACGTCGTCTTTGACTTCCGTCGACTGGACGGAAGTCCCGATCGTCGATCTCTTCGATCGGGCGTCGATCTCCCGCCCAGATCGTCGATTCCAACTCTCGCCCAGATCGCCGACTCCAACTCTTGACCAGATCGTCGACTCCGACTCTCGCCCAGATCGTCAACAACAAGGATTCGGCTTAACACAACATCCCGGCCGACTGCTTCAACTTCCACTTCCGCCAAGACGTCAACAACAAGGCTTCGTTGACCTTATCAGTGCCGATCAACAACCGCGGTCGACTACGTCCAGCAACTGCTACAACGACATCCTACGAACGCAACATCCCGCGTCACCGACTCTTCGCATCCCGGATCGCTGCTCCAAGCGACTGCTTCAGACATCAGACTGCTAACTAAGTGGTATAGCACAGACAACTAGCTATGACCAGCTAGTCGAGGCTAAATGGATATTCAAAAAATTTTAAATCAGCTAACTATAGCTAAGTAACATTTACAAAAAAATTTAAAATAGCTAGCTATAGCTAAGTAAAAATTACAAATTTTTGTAAGACAGTTAGCTATAGCTAGTTGAAAATGATTTTTTTAAAATTTATTATATATTACCCAATAAGATTAACTGGGCCGAACCAGCCCAACCCACTCCCCTCTAGGAGTAATTTTTCTTTTGAAATGGGATTTATACGAGGCGTTGAGTTTTGTTTCTTCCATTCCCAAACTTCCCCCATCTCTCTCACCTCACGCAGCTAGGCATCACCTCCGCCACTGACGGATCGTCTCGCCTCTTCGCCGGTGAAATACTCCAGTCGTCGGCGCTTCTCGCACAGGGCCATATCCTCTTGTTGCGATCGTTTTCGGCCATCTCGCGTCATCGCCGCTGAGTTGTTGTTCGGCGTCAACTGTGCGACATCCATTGTCTTGGGTTGGTGTTCGTCGCCGTCTCTCCTCTCCGTCCCTCCTTATCTCGCAGCTCTCAGCGCAAAGGACTTCATCCGACTTCGACACATAACAACTTTCCCTTATCCGCTTGCCATTTCTCCTCTGCCCTCTTCTCTCTGCATTTTTAGAATTTCTGGCTAACAAAGCTTCATCTGGAGAATTGGAGTGTGATCTAGGTGGAATGAACGGCGTTTTAGCGCCTAAACGGTCAACTTTGCGCCCAGGTTATACCCACGGATCCGGGCCTTGTTAATGACGTTAGTGGCATCTGGGAGACGCTTCTTCCAGATCGACCCCCAATGCCGGACGAGGGCGACAACGGTGATGACGATGATGAGTACGATGATCGCTTTGTGGGATTTGATGCGGAGGGCGAAGAATCAATTCTTAAATTGGGAGATGACGACTGCGAGGATGATGTGTAAAGTAAATGTATGTGATTCTTAACCCAAATTTATTTGGAATTATTCATTATTACAACACTTTGATGCTTATCAACACTGTCTTCATCCCGAGAACGCTACATTATTTTGCTTTGTCCAGTTAATGCTCTGTTGCTTGTATTTTTTCCAATTTCTTTGATGCTTCCTCCATAAAACCCAGCAGTCAGCTACTTCCAATGAGTTTCACCATTTTTATATTGCATAATGTACATTTATCTCGGTATGCTGTTCCTGAAATTCTGCATATAAATTTCAAGTCTATAGTGAGTTCCAAGAAAAATAAAGGTGCTGGAAAAAATTCTTAGTAGGTAATTGTACCTTAATGGACTTGTTAAAAAAAAAATTAGCAGCTAACAGCTAAGTGGAATTGCAAAAAAAAAGTAGCTAACTATAGCTAAGTGAATTTGCAAAAATATTTTAAAGTTGCTAACTAAAGATAAGTGAATTTGCAAAAAAAAAATTTAGAGTAGCTAACTATAGCTAAGCGATAAAAAAGGTGAAAAAAAAAAGCTAACTATAGCTATCTGGCCAGCTATAAAAGGTCTGGACTGCTTCAATTGACTGACCAGGCGACTGCTTCAACGACCCATCTGCAACCTTCAATCAATTATTTCGAACGCCTACTTCGCCAACATTGCATCCTCAATATCATCGCATCCTTCGAATTGCTTCATCCATGGTGACTCACTCTCAGGAAGAATCCAATCGGTTGTCAACTCTAGAAGAGAACTACACCGACTGTCAGGCAAGGTGGCGGCCATCGAAGAAAAGTTGAGGGCATCCGAGAAACAACTGGAAAAAAGTTGGATGTGCGCATGAAAGAGATCAAATTTTTTTTGTCTCAACACATCAAGGGTAAGGTTGTTGCGGAAGAGATCATCACACACCTGATCCCCCTTCCATCCCCAATAGTGGGACATAAAGACTGTGTGGGTAAGGAGGGTAACGATTGGGCCTCCAACGTAAATAGGGGGCTTGGAATCGACGGCGGAAGGGCGGGAGGCTCACGACGACCACCAGGATGGCAGATGCAACCCAGATAGGCGGAATCGACACGTTGGCCTTGGATTTTCCTCCTTACGGCAAAGACGCATGCGCTCAGGGATCCGAATGGACTCGAGAAGGGCGCCAGGAGGACTGACGACCCAGACGGATGGGGTACCTACATCAGGATGGACTCCTTCCTATTCCGGAGATGCCGGGACATGCCAGTGACAGCAGAGGAGGAGGCGGATGGGAGTTTAGGCCGTCATTGGCTGCTAGAAACCCCTATGGGTAGGACTGGGGGCACCCACACGTGGCCGCTGATCGACGACGACTGCAAGGACTCGGGCACGAGTATGGGGGATCCGGGCAGCCGCAACCGAGGACCTACACGCCGCCGAAGGTGACACACATGAACTACCCCAAATTCAATCAGTCATCACCAATCATAAAGAAAACCATTTCCCCGTATCCTATGGTAATAACAGCCAGCCAATACTAAGCCTTTCTAATGTGAGAAATCTTCTAAATCCAGCAATACTCTAGCAAAATTAACAACATCAACTTACAACAGCCGGCAAAAAGAGGATAACTGATATAAAAAGATTTGATTTCAGAAAAATAATGATAAGAGAGGAAGAAGGAGAATATCATATCTTCGTTAATCTTACCCTTTTTCATAACCTCCCACGCAACCACTACCTCACATCAAACTAAATTCCCAAAAGAATCCGGTAAATTTCAAAAAAATTCCTACTACGGCTGCCGGCCAACATTAACCATTCTTTAAAAATCAAAACCCTAGCTTTTGTTATACTGAAATCCAACATCCATCAAAAGAAAAGGAAAAGAGGAAGAGAGAAAGCTTACAAAAAAGTACAATTAGGGCACAAATCAAAGCACGAAGTCGGTGCTACCACAACCCCTCGATGCAGGTTCAGCCGCTGTCGTCGTCGACACAGAGAATCAAAGACGGGGGGAGGAAGAATATTGATGTTGTCGTCGCCTGACAGAGGAGAAATCTTCGAGCCCTAACGAAGAGGAAGTCGCCGTCGAGAGAGAACACCAGAAGGGAGAGCCGGTCAGAACTTGGGGAGAGCATCTTGGATGTGTGATCGAAGCAAGAATCGGAAATCGGAAGTAGAAACTCAAACCCTCACCGCGCCAAAAGAGAGAGTCGGGGAGGGAAAAAAGACATCCGCTTATTTTCACGAAAACACACCCGAGCACGTGCCCGGGTGTGTCTAGGCGTAGGTACGCCCCTGGGTGCATGCATACATGCCGCGCAGTTACACACTATCATCTTGGCCCAGAGGCCCCAGATTCAAGAGGAGTGACTCAATTGACAGAAGTCCAGATGGGGGAATACGAAGAACACTGCAAACCCTCTAAACACTAAGAAAGATCAAGGAATTATGGAAAAGGGCGACAATGAAGAAATGGACATGGTCAGAGCTACATGCAAGAAAGGAAAATGAATTGTGCTACAACTGTGATGAGAAATTCACCCCATGCCATAAATGTCAGATGATCCATGTGTACATGTTGCGGGAAGAAGACAAGATGTTAGACGCAGAAGGAGGGGAACAAGAGCACATCCCGAATACAATCGAGCTCGAGGTATCTATCCTGTCCATGGAGGGAGGATCCACACCGCTCACTATGAGTATTGTGGGGCGGATCTGCCAATAGAAGATCACTATTTTGGTTGATAGCAGGAGTACACATAACTTCATCAACCCCATTGTGGCACAAAAGTTGGGGCAAAAGATCACCAAGGAAGCCGCTTCCCAGGTCATGGTGGCAGACGGAAGTAAGCTGCAGTGCAAAGGGGTGCTGAAGGGAGAGGGGGTTAGTGCGCAAGGATACACCTACAAGATGGATGTCTACTTGTTGCCTATCCAGGGGTCATATATGGTTCTGGGGGTCCAGTGGTTACGACAGCTGGGTAAAGTAACCTTGGTTTGGGACAATTTGACCATGGAGTTTGCTCAGGATGGGAGAGAGTATTGCTTGCACGGGATCAGAATCTCATCGGTGAAAGATGCCTCTCTTCACTGCTTGGAGAGACTGTGGGAACAAGAGAATGACATGGCTGTGATTATAGAGATCGTGGCTCAGGCTACGCCCACGTAAGAAGTCCCAAACCAGATGAAGGGGCTACTTTCCCAGTATCTTGATGTCTTCCCGGAACCCCGATCGTCACCCCCACGATGATTCCGAGAGCACCAGATCAACCTGCAGGAAGGGACTGAGCCGACTAACATTCGACCCTTCCGTTACCCAGATTTTCACCTTGGGGACAAGCTGGTTCTTGAAGGGGAAGGAAATGTTATGAATCCTCATAACGACCTTGCCGCGGGACAGTAATACCAATGACGGCAGAAGGAGGCGACATCAAGCAGGGTTGAACCATCTGGTTCAGCTCTTCCTAATTAAAACAAGAAGGTGGTAGGGGGCTGAACCGAACGGGTTCAGCCCCTATGGGAGGGGCCGGCCGGCCCCTCCATGGCCCGAGGTGTATAAATACCCCTAGGATTTCCTGGCGATGGACAAACAAGTATTCGCAAGTATTCCCTCTTCTCTCTCTCAAAACCCTAGCTTTCTCTTTTCTCTCCCGACCCCTTTCTCGTTCCTAACAAACGGGGACGATGATTGGCTCTGGTAGACTGTGCGATGACCTCTACCTGTTTGAACCCTCCAGCTCTGTCTCTTCTCCACGTGCTCTTTTTGCAGATTAGACTTCTACTGTGGACTCTTGGCACTGCCGCTTGGGTCATCCTTCTCTCTTTACTATGCGACTACTATTTCCTACTATGTCGATTGTATCTTTGAATGATTTTAAATGTGATGTGTGTGCTTTCAATAAACATCATTGTGCTTCTCTTAATCATGTGTCACAACTTAGCAATTCTCCTTTTCTTGTTGTCTATACTGATGTTTGTGGTCCTTGCCCCGTTACCTCTATTTTTGGTTTTTACTGGCTTGTTACTTTTATCGACAGTTTTTCTCATTGTTCTTTGGTGTATTTAATGAAAAACAAAAATGATGTTTTATCTTATTTCAATGTTTTCATAAGATTGTGGCTACTCTGTTTAACACTGTCATTAAAATGCGCAGTGACAACGGTCGCGAGTACATTGACTCTCACTTTGAGCATTATCTCAGTGATCATGACATTATACATCAGACCACTTGTGTCTATACCTCTGCTCAGAATGTGATCATCGAGAAAAAATCGTCAGCTCCTTGAGGTAGCTTGTTGCCTCCTCCCGAAGATGTACCTTCCTAAGCATTATTGGGGCGATGTCGTTCTTACTGTTGTTTACCTTATTAATTGCATGCCTACATGTGTCTTTGGCAACAAATCCCCTCCCAATGCTCTTCATGTTTCTCCCACTCAACTTCTCCCTCAGATATTTGGGCGTGTGCTTTGTCCATGTGCACCCCAAGTCCCAAATTTGATCCTCGTGCCCTTAAGTGTATCTTTATCGAGTATTCCCCTATCCAGAAAGGGTACACATGTTTTCATCCTGCTTCCAAAAAACCTTTGTTACTATGTATGTCATGTTTTGGGAGTCTGGGTCATATTATGAGCCCTCACTTCAAGGGAGTTATATCTAATGGAAGTGAGCTCTCCTTCTCTTCCTCTACCTATTCTTCCTCCTATCCTCCTCTTACCTGCTTGCCTATGCTCGCTACTCCTACCTCTTTGCCTATTCCTACCCCTCCTTTGTCACTCCTCCTTTACTGGTGTATACTCGAAGGAATAGGGGTCCAGACACTTCGGCTTCCCTCAGGCTACCTGCTCCAACATCGGATCCAACTTCGGGGACTCAAGGTAATTGCATCTCTACCCAACATCCGGTGTCACACTTTGTGTCCTTGGACTCATTATCCCCTTAACATATAACCTTTGTTGTCCCTCTCTCCTCCATTTTTATCCCCTCAATTTGGCAGGAAGCTATTTAGCACCAAAAGTGGCAAGATGCCGCGCGTGAGGAAATGTGTGCGCTGAAAAAGAATTGCACATGAGACTTGGTTTCTCTACCTCCAGGAAAGACCGTGGTTGGGTGTAAGTGAGTATTCTTTGTCAAGCAAAACTCTCAAGGTGTTGTTGAATGATACAAGACTCGATTGGTGGCTCGAAGCTATACTCAGACCATGGGGATCGACTATCAAGAAACCTTAGCTCCTGTGGCAAAGATGAATTCTATAAGGCTCCGTTCGTTTCGATGGAATTGGAGCTTTGGAATTGACATTCAATTGTCAATTCCAATTGTGAGTGTTCGGCGACCATAATATTACATTGGAATTGGAATTCATTTCAATTCCCATGGGAATTGATTATAGAAGAAACATGTCTCCCTCAATTCTTACCTCACGAGGTCTTCATTCGTGATTCCCACCCCTACCAGTGCGTCCCCGACTCTCTCAAAAATATATCAACGCAAATTCTGTGGTTCTCCCAGCACCGCATTTTTTGCCAAAGAAAGAAATTTTAGAGGGCGCACATTTTTCTGCCCGGGATCGCATTTTTAGCCCAGGCGCACATTTTTCGCCCGAGCCCATATTTTTCGACCGGACGCGCATTTTTTCGCCCGAGCGACCACTTTTCGCCCTGACGCGCATTTTTCGCCTGGCCGCGCATTTTTCTCCAGGGCAAAAATGCGCGCCCAGGTGCGCATTTTTCTCCTTGACACAATTTTTTCGCCTGGGAATGAATTTTTCGCCCGAGCACGAATTTTTCGACCGGGCGTGATTTTTTCACTCGGACGGAGATTTTTCGCCCAGACGCGAATTTTTGCCCGGGCGCGAATTTTTCGTCCGGATGCGATATTATTCGCCTGGGCGCGATTTGTTTGCCCGGGCGCGATTTTTTCTCCCGGGCGCTATTTTTCGTCCGGGTGCGAATTTTTCGCTCGAGCGCGAATTTTTTTCTCGGTCGCATATTTTTTTCCCGGGCGCGCAATTTTCACCCTGGATCGCATTTTTCAGTCGGGGGCGTATTTTTCGGTCGGGTTGTATTTTTCGCTCGGGAGCGTATTTTTCAGCCAGACGCGAATTTTTCGCCCGAGCGCGCATTTTTCGCCCGGACGCGCATTTTTCGCTCGGACGTGAATTTTTTGACCCGACGCGCATTTTTCGGCCCGTGCCCGTACTTTTCGCCCGATCGCGATTTTTTTGCTCGGCCGCGAATTTTTTGCCCGGCCGCGAATTTTTCGCCCGGACTCAAATTTTTCGCCCAGACACGAATTTTTCGTTTGGATGCGATTTTATTCGCCCGAGCGCCAATTTTTTTCCCGGGCGCACATTTTTCGCCCTGACGCGCATTTTCAGTCGAGCGCGCATTTTTGCTTTGCCGTGCATTTTCACCCGGGCGCGCAATTTTCTCCCGGGCGCGTATTTTTTTGCACGGGAGCGAATATTTCCGGGCGCGAATTTTTCGTCTGTGCACGAATTTTTTGCCTGGCCACGAATTTTTCGTCCGAGCACGAATTTTTCACCCTGTCCCGAATTTTTCGCCAGGGCATGCATTTTTCACCCGGGTGCGCATTTTTCGGCCAGCGAAAAATGCACGTCCGGGCAAAAAAATGCGCGGTCAGGCGAAAAAGGCGCGCCCTATAAAAAAATGCGCTCTCGGGCAAAAAATGCGCGTCCGGGCGAAAAAATATGCACTCGGGTGAAAAACGCGTGCCCGGGTGAAAAACGTGCGCTCGGACTAAAAAATTCTAATATGGAGCGGAACAGTGGAATTAATAATTTCAATTCCCGTGACGGAATTCCTGCATTTAGCCGAACAACAGAATTGGAATTGACTTCAATTCCAATTCCTGCCGGAATTGGAATTGAAGTCAATTCCAATTCCTGCATTTCAATTCCTGCGAAACGAACGAAGCCTAAGATTTTTTCTCTCGTGTGTTACTTGCAGAGGGTGGACTTTGACCCAGTTGGATGTGAAGAATCCTTTCTTTTATGGAGATTTGGAATAAAGTATACATGTCCTTTCCACCGGGTCTTCCCCTAGAAGGATATGAGGGAAATGTATGCAGGCTGAAGAAGGCCTTGTATGACCTAAAGCAATCCCCTCAGGCCTGGTTTGGGAGATTCCATAAAATTATGGTGACTTTTGGATACTCACAGAGTAATGTTGATCATACTTTATTTGTAAGGTACAAGCTTGGGAGATTAAGTGCTCTCATTGTCTATGTGGATGATATCAATATAACGGGCGATGACACAGAAGAAATCCAAACACTGGAACAAAGACTGATAAAGGAATTTGAAGTAAAAGACCTGGGAAATCTCAGGTAGTTCCTGAGTATTGGGGTCGCTCGGTGAAAGCATGAGAATTCATATCTCAGAGGAAGTACATCCTAGACTTGCTTCGGTCATCTAAGATGAGTGAGTGTAGATCTGTCGACATCCCAATTGAAGTTAACCATAGATTGTGAAGAGATGATGGGGAAGCTGTAGCAGATAACTCTGGATTCCAACAACTGGTTGGTTGTCTTATCTATTTATCTCATACTCGCCCAAATATTTCTTGCACAGCTAGTGCCATCAATCAGCTCATGCCCTCACTAAAAATGCGTCATTTAGAGGTAGCTCACAGGATACTACAGTATCTCAAATCCTCTCCTAGGAAGGGTATCATGTTCTCCCCGAGCAAATAATTAACTGTTGAAGTCTATACTGATGCTGATTGGGCTGACTCAGTTGATGACTAGAGGTCCACCTCTGGGTATTGTTCTCTAGTCAGTGGTAATTTGGTAACTTGGAGAAGTAAAAAACATGTGGTTGCTAGGTCGAGTGTGGAGGAAGAATTCAGAGCTATGACTCATGGGATTTGTGAAGGATTATGGATTAGGTCTCTTTTGAATGATCTCGGCGTGGAAAATTAGGACCTTGTAAGACTTTATTGTGATCTATGAAGCACCGACACTCTGAAATGGCCAGAGTGCCGGTGTCAGACTCTCCGACACGTGTGCGACACGCCGACATGCACGGACACGCGTGTCGGAAGTCCGACACGTTTTACTCATGCGGGACTCGCGTGTCCCGCTCAATTGGACTGATTTGGACACGCGAGTCCCGCGTGAGCCAGGTATTTATTAAACCTTGGAGTCCCACATTCTATTTTTCTCTTAAGCCTGTGACCCGTGTTCCGCCTTCCTCCCGCTTAGGGCATCTGCGTTCGGCTTCCTCTTCGTGTTCGCTGGCTCGCTTCTTTGAGGTAATGCATCGACGTCGCTCCCGTTGTCCTCCTCTTCGTGCTTGTCGGCCGCCGCATTCTATTTTTCTCCCTAACACCGATCTCTTGCTTCCCAATTCTACTATGATGACCAATCGACGATAGGTTCGCCATAGAAGCATCACGACCCTTCCAAGCCTCTTGGCTTTGGGTTCTTCATTCCGGAGCAGCAACCAACAATCCTTTTCCTCTCTTCAAGCCCTAGGTCAACGACTTCTCCTTTCAAATTGGTGAGTTCCTTAGGAAACTCTACATGTTCCTTCGCTTTTTTGTCTCTTATGATTGTTCCGATTTAATTTCAGAAATCGAAGGGTTCGATTCTCCTCCCTTCAGAAATCAACCACCTTTTTCGTTGTTTCACCGTTGGAAGAGGTAAAAGATTAATCCTCATATCCTCTTCGATTCCTCCCTTTTCTTTCATTGAAATTGCTTTATTCATGAAGTGATTTGTTTTGTTTCTTTGCACAATATTTGAGGTATTCTGTTCCAGTTGATATGTGATGCAATCATATGAGTTGAATGCTATATGCAATGTAATTTATAATTTATATGTGATGCAATAATGTGAGTTGATATTGAAGTAATCCAACATCACTTTGCAACAAATGATATTTTAACCATGTTTGTTCATGCTTAGAAGTTAGAACCCTTATAATTCGTGGCATATGATGTTCATCATTCTTCACATTCATATATGTTATATAATAATATTAAATTATATGTGTGTGATTTATGTTCGAAGATCAGACAACACCTAATAATTTTTTTTGTAGAATGTCATCAAGCAAGGGTAGTAATGATGGTTCACAAGAGCCTATATCTATTGATGAAGATCCAAATAAACCATTATGAAGGTTTGTTAATAAGTTAGCTACTCATGGTGAGGCGGGAGACAATTTATCTTGGAAGTGCAATTTTTGTGACAAGTTTTATAAGTTCATATACAAGAGTGAGAACACATTTGTTAATGATTGGTGGAAAAGGAATTGGAAAATGTGCAAAAGTTTCAATGAGTGATCTATTTGAGATGAAAAAACTAGAAAAAGAGGTGAATGCTAGAATAACGAGTCTTGCTCTTAAAAAAGTATTTTTGCCCCCCTCCCCCCTTCTAGCATTACAAGTAGTGAAGGTGGATCTACTAGTGAGGTGGATCTTCTCTCTAGAAAAAAGAAGATTGAAAGTGGGGGAAAAGGTTTGCTTGATAATGCATTTAACATGGGTCAACAAGAACATTTAGATTATGAGATTGCTAGAATGTTTTATTCGGAGATTTGCCTTTTAACCTAGCAAAAAATCCGTACTTTATATCCGCTTTTACTTATGCTTCAAATCATAATATTGCGGAATATGTACCACCAAAATATAATTTGTTGAGGACCACCTTGTTACAAAAAGAGAAGTTAAATATTGAAAGATTTTGTGCCCAATTAGAAACATGTGGAAGGAGAAGGGTGTAAGCCTTGCGAGTGATGGATGGAGTGACTCACAAAGGAGATCACTTATTAATTTTATGGCTGTGTCTGATGGAGAAGCTATGTTTTTAAAGGCGGTTGATTGTTCAGGAGAAAAAAAGGATGTATTTCATTTTTAATTTATTCAAAAAAATATAAATATAATTGGTCATGAGAAAGTTATACAAGTCATCACAGATAATATTGTTAATTGCAAGGCCGCGGGACAACTCATTGAACAAGAATTTCCTTCCATTATTTGGAATCCTTGTGTGGTGCATACCTTTAATCTTGCATTAAAGAACACATGTGATCCAAAAAATACAGAGGCCAATCAAGAGATTTATTTAGAATGCAATTGGATTTATGAAATTGTTTCTGAAGTTATGCAAATCAAAAATTTTATCATGAACCATTCCATGAGGCTGGCTATTTATAATGAGTTTGTTAACTTGAAATCAAGGTTGTCATGATCGAGATTCTAGGTAGGATCGTTTTCCGGTTGGATCGGATCAGATCGTGGGATACTGGGATCAGATCGAGGATCGTAAAATCCTACAAAAATCATAAATTAAGACTTAAAATATGTAAATACATTTTTTATCATCCAATTACACACCACATAAGAAACTATAAAACTAATTAACATTTGAGTATTTATATCAAAAATAAATTAATAAACAACTAAACTCAAAAATAACATAAAGTTCACATCAGTCATATCCTAATATAAATCCTTAACATATGTTCGTCAGACCGATACAAAACCACTACTATAAATCCTTAACAGCTACATCATTCATATCCTCATCATCAAGTTCTACATTCTCTGCAGCGTCATCATCACCACAGTCATTATGATCATCTCATTCAACATCACTAATATAATCGCCAGCATCAAGTTCATTGTGCCTTTTGGTGAGATCATATACTCCACCTAAAATAAAAAAAGGTTTTAATTATGATACACAATATAGTTGAATAATTTTGCATTTTCAAATGAAATAATATCAAACTTACATTCATCAGCTACGACTGCAACGGGTTCTTCAACATTCCTTCCCGCACTATCATCACTATAGGTTTCTTGGGCATCTCTACTTTGAAGAATCCTCAACCAATTGCCCTTACGAGGAAGAGCAGGATCTTCCTTCTCGGTGATCCATTCATCATCCGAAAGGATATCCTCAAAGTTTAGAAACTTTTCCTTTAGATGCACATCTCTTTTATCTTGTCGTTCCATTAACTTCATATTGTACATCACCAATACTAAATCATTCATTTTCTTTTGATGCGATCGGTTTCTTCTTTTTGAAAGCACCTATTTTGAAAAAATAAAAATGAAGTCAATCAAGTAGTCAATGTTAAGTGTTAGGATATTTTCGTGTAGTAGATCTCACCATCTCAAAGACACTCCGGTTCCGTTCACATCCAGAAGAGCTACATATCAAACTTAGAACCCGGATTGTAAATCTTTTCAATTCCGGACAGTTATCTTCATAGGAATCTTACCAATCAGCTATAAATAACAATACATTAAATGTTTAATATGATAATAATTAACTTGTTTATTTCTTGATTATTGAAAATAGCATTAAACAAATATGTTTAACCTGGAGCTCTTTTGGTTTTAGTTGATTTTGCAGAGTTTAACCCAAATAATCCTCCAACATATTTGAAATCATCCATCTGAATGTCTATTTTTGTTCTCTCATCTTCATTAGTAATCATTCGCTGGAGACAATTATAAAACCCAATTTTTACTTCTGCATCTGCTCTAAAGGAGGGGTTGTAATGATAATGAGGGTTCAAATAGTAAGCTGCAGCGTGCAATGGCCTATGGAGTTGGCTTGACCATCTATCATTAATGATGATCCATATTGGGTCATATCTACAATACAACACATATATAATCATAAGAAACGCTTATATTATTATTGATGAAAATACAAACTATTAAACTATTTACTTTTTGTGATGTTATTAAAATTTAATTGATTTTTCTCCTTCGCTCTATCCATTTGCTCATAAATGAATCCCATCATAGGACCCTCTGAATCAACCATTCCGAGCACTTTGATGAGCGGAAGTGCTGCCTTCAAGCACAATGTAACATGAGACCAAAATCAAGTTGAATTCAAAACAATTCTTTGAACAACTTTCCCCTTCTCTGAACCAGCAAATCGACTGGACTTCCATTTGACAGAAGTAAATCAGAGAAGAAGAAGAAATCAGAGAAGAAATCAAAGAAGAAGAAGAAATCAGAGAAGAAGAAGAAGAAGAGGAATAAGACCTGTGAGAGCTTTCTCTGAGAGCGGAATCGGGAGCGGAATAGGGTTTTCGTCGGGAGCGGCATAGTCGTTGGGAGCGGAAACAAAATGGGCGGGGGGGGGGACGATTTTCTAACCTAAGCCTATTTATGGGATAAAATTGATTACATACTTTCCTTCACGACGCCTATTTATGATATGCTTGGACTTTGTGATAGAAATAAGGCTTGTCTTCATCGGCTCCGTTTGGGGGGACTTAATTTCACCGCAGACATGTGAGATTCAATGATTGAAAAAGTAAAGAGAACTATACATGAACATGAGGTGAAAAAACTAGATGAGGAATCTACATTTTATGACGTTGTTCAAATAATATTTATGGATCGTTGGTCAAAGAACAACACTCCACTTCATTGCTTAGCACATGCCTTGAATACTAAGTAAGTTTTAAAATTTCATGAGTTAATTACATCATTATTTATTTTTTATTTGTTATAACAATAATACTTATTTTTTTTATTTAGGTACTATTGTGAACAATGACTCAATGAAGATTCTTCTAGAATTTTGCCATACAAGGATAGTAAAATCATTCAGAAACCAAAAAATGCTTTAGGAAGTACTTTCCTAACATTGAGGATCACACCAAGGTGAATTTAGAGTACGCAAATTTTGCTTATATAAATGGAAAATTTAGAGAATTTGATTCAATTCACAGTCGATTTTCAATGGATCCTAAGGCTTGGTGGGTTATTCATGGTGCAAGTGCACCTATGCTACAAAGTTTAGCCTAAAACTTCTTGCACAACCATCTTCTTCATCATGCGCCAAGAGGAATTGGAGTGCGTACTCCTTTATACACTCAATGAAAAGAAATAAAATGACTCCAAAACGTGCAAAAGATTTAGTTTTTTATACACAACAATCTACGTCTTCTATCCAAAAAAAATCCACAATACGCACAAGGAGAGACCAAGATGTGGGATATTGTTGGAGATCCTTTTGACATGTTTGAAGATGTTGGCATGCTTGAAATTGCACATCTTTCATTGGACGAGCCCGAGATGGAATCTATTATTTTTTCTGATGATATATAATGGTAATGTGTCAATGCTCTATCTTTGACCTTTTGTTAAATTTTACATTTGATGATTTAAATATTTGATTATTAATATTTAAATATGATGTAGTTTATTAGAATATTTGTTAATTGTTAATTTGTTTATTTTTGGTAAAATGTTTTAGTATTTTCATAATTATAAAAAATAAATATACGTGTCACAGCGTGTCGGAATATGATATTTTTTGAGAATTGACGAGTCGCGTGTCGTCACGTGTCGGTGTCGGTGCAACATAGATTGTGATAACAAGACTGTCATCAACATTGCTCACAATCATGCCCAACATGACCGAACAAAGCATGTGGAGGTTGATCATTACTTCATCAAATAGAATATAGAAAAAGGGGTTGTGAGCACACCATTTGTCCCTTCCGATCAACAATTAGCAGATGTTCTTACCAAAGGATTAAAGACTCGTTTGGAGGGGATTCCAGGCGTTTCGGATTTCATCCACGTCGCGGGACCGTTACCGCGGTTCCTATGGCGCGCATGAAATCTGCGCCTTTTACACGGTAATTAAGGAGCTGGGCGGATCCCCATCGCCCGATCGCGGCCCCGCCAAACGCGCGGAAACCGCGGCCGGGCAGTGCCGTCCGTGCAACCGCGCTGATCCGCCCCGCCAAACGGGGCCTTAGTCCAAGTATATTTGGAAAAATCATGTGCAAGTTGGGCATGCAAAACATCACTCGCCCAACTTGAGGGAGAATGTTGGAATTGTATTGTAATTTTTATATTTCCATTGTTATATTTTTGTTTTTGCCCTTATAATTTCTCCCTCATATATTTAGAAGGGAGCCCTATGTGAAATTAATCATCATTTTCTATTCTCCAACATTTTGTTTCACGAAGATTTAGAAAATGTGAATATGCAATTTGCTCCTATATTCACTCAAATAAGATCACAAGGGAAGTTTGCCTCCTTCAAAATATTTTTTTGTAAAACAATCTCTCACTGTTATGGTTTGATAGATTTCTTTAAGTAGGGAACCCCTTGGATGCAAATACGGCGGCCTGGATCATATATTGCTTATAAAAATGAAAATTGAAAGCTATCCTCTCTAATTGTGTATGTGGACGATATGTTATTATAAACGGTGATAGTAAGGAGATTGCGCTGTTAAAAGCACATTTTGTGAAAAGTTTGAGGCCAGATTTCTAGAAAAATTAAAGTACTTGGGAATTGCAGTTACAAAATCTGACCAAGGGATCTTTATTGCACATCTAATGTTCTAAAATTTTTAGAGGAAACCGGAATGCTAGTATGTGCTCTTGTGTATATTCTTAGTGAGGGCTAATCTTAAGATTGATGAAAAGTTAAAATGTCCAATTAGCGGATCTTAGTTGGTAATCTTATTTACTTATCTTACACTCAGTCCAAGCATATTCCATCAATATTGCACATAATTCAATCCGACATGATACCACAAAATGCATAGAAGTTGTTATAGGTTTTTATCAAGGATCACATGGATAAAAGAAATGCGTACATCCTCTATGTTCAGTCTAAAAATCAATTGACGGATGTTTTCACCAAAGATAATCTTTAATAACGGTATACTCAATTTACTAACAGTATACACACACATACGAGCATCTTCGCGTAGGCTATGCCCGTGCTCAATGCTCTCGGGCGGCTTTCAGCCGCATCCGTGCGGGCTTCGCCCGCCTCCGCACAAGCTTCGTCCGTGCTCGATGCGTTGCTGCGCCCGTCAAGATTACAATTTATTATTATTATTTTTAAAAAAATTGACGTAAAAAGATTAATTTCTCTCCCTCTCTCTTTCTCTCTATCCTTCCTTTTCTCTTTTCCTCTTCCGCTATCTGTCTGTCCCTATCTCTCTCCCTCTCCCTTCGGCCATCTTTCTCTCTCTCCCTCTTCCCCGCCATCTCTCTCTCTCCTGCTCCCCATGTTCTCCCTCTCTTTCTTTCTCTCTCTCCCCCCACTATCCCTCCTCCCACACACTCTCTCTCTCATGATCCAACCGTTGACTATATCCAATGGTTGATATGCATATGTTGGTGTGCCTCAACATATGCATATTCTTTTTTATATATACATAGTATATACATATACATGTATATAGAATTATAGACATACATACACACATATACACATATACAAACATATACACATATACACATATACATACATATACACATATACATACATATACACATATACATACATATACACATATACATACATATACACATATACACATATACACATATACATACACATATATATACATACACATACGTATACGCATATACATACGCGCACACACATACACATGTACATATATACACACATACACATGTACATATATACACACATACACATGTACATATATACACACATACACATGTACATATATACATACATACACATACAAATATATATATATATATGTATGTATGGATGCATGCATACATATATAGAAATAAAGAGAGACATGTATACTAATCTTGTTATTCCGTTTTCATGGCTAACTGGCAATGTTTCTCTTCTTGCTCAGATAATTAAAGAGTGAACCTTGATAAGATACTGTGTGATTCCTGATCAGGTTTAAGGTGTCAGGTCCGGATGGCAACCATTACTGGGCGAACCACGATTCCCATGCAGGCATAAGTGATGCAGAGGACGCGTGATTCATTCGGTGAACGGACCGTTGAATAAAATTTGTACATTCTTTTCTTTCTCTGTGACCATGCACTCCTCCACTGTTGATTCTGGAATCTGGAAATTGTTCTCAGCTATTGCCAGAAAATTAAGGACAGACATCAAACTTAAATATATTTAACTACCTTGTGCCCTTGTTCTTTATATATGTTTCAGGACTTTGCTGGTACATTACTCGTAAATATTTCATATTTATTAGTAAGTCACTGTAATGTTGTACTGAGATTAACCTTTTTTTTTTTTAACAATTAGATGGCATTCCTGTAAAATCTAAAGTTTCTTAGGATGACTTCCGGATGCTGCCTGAATCAATTTTTTGATCATTGGCGAACATATTGGACGGAGGTTAAAAAACTTAATTTTATAGAACAGTTTAGGTTATTTTTATTTAACAATATGGTAAAAAATGTTCTTATTATTTTTGTATTTATGGCTCCGTTTGGCACGGCGCGGCGGTCATAAATGCATGGGTTAAACCGTCATTCGTTAATGATCACCTAACAAACATCATCCATTTGAACATAAAAGTGGATGAAGTTTCTTAGACGGGCGTTAACAAATGACAATTTAACTCCCATGTTTGCCATGCCAAACGGAGGCATAATATATCTCTTTTCCTGCATTTAAGTTAAATGCAGGCTCATTTTTCAAAAAGTCATGGTCGCTTAAAACGCTGGGAATAAAAACATGATATTTCTAATTTATACTTGGGGAAATGGGGCCTCTGATTAATTTTTATTAAAATAATAAAAATTAATACACTTGCATATATTTTAATGATATTATATGAACAGTAGATATTTGGATGGGGAGTGGCTGGTTCTCAAAAAAAAGAGACCAAAAATAAAATTTTGAGGTAATGAGAATTGTATATTACAAAACAAACTCTTTTTAGTGTTCGCATTTTCTCCCCAGTGGAGATGAACAAAAAACGCCAAACAAAAAAGGGCAGAGCCTATTTATATTTTAAAAAAAAATTTTGCTTGTTAATACAAACTGTATTAACTGTCTATAAAGCCTCTTTATAAAACTACATACACTAAAATATGTACTAGAAATTTTGTTTTGCTTATTAATAAAAAGTATTATTAACTGTCTATTAATAAAAAGTCTAGTTATAAAACTACATAAAAAACAAATATGTACTGTAAAATAGGCATTAATGCATATGTTGTGACATTTGCGATGTTTAAATCACTTACTTAGCTCGCTCACCGACCTCATGGTTTTTTATTATCTCAACAAAAGTATTGCAAAGATCTTCTAAAGAATGTTGATTGTTTGGGTTGTAAGCAAACTGTCACATCCTTGGATGCAAATCACAAGTTATGTGCTCACGAGTCTGACTTTGATCCTCTTCTATCTAATTCGGAGTACTACTGTCGCCTAGTTGGGAAGTTTAGCGACATTTTTGTTCAAACTCACCACAGTAAAAACCCCACGCCAAACAGACGCTAAGACATGGCGAAAAAAAAAAAATCTCAATCATCAGACATTCCTTCTTCTACTATACATCTTGGCATATAATAAGGTTTGATACCATCAAATATTTACTG
The DNA here is from genome assembly GCA_039513925.1 of Platanthera zijinensis. Classification (NCBI taxonomy): domain Eukaryota; kingdom Viridiplantae; phylum Streptophyta; class Magnoliopsida; order Asparagales; family Orchidaceae; genus Platanthera; species Platanthera zijinensis. The sequence goes on along the minus strand of CM077093.1, from coordinate 15,620,217 downwards.
TCCTGAAGAGACCAGCAGTTCTGTTTTTCACATATAGCCCTAATAATATATATATAAAGAAACCTGGAGTAGTGTACAATAAGAGAACAAAATACTAAGGAGAGCCCAGACTACACAAATAATAATGACAATAATAACATAGAGATGCAGGCAGCTATAAGTCTGATGTTCATCATTATAAGCTATAATGACAATAATAACATGTGCGTGTCTGTGTGTGTATATATATATATATTATGGATGAATGGGTTTAACCAAGGGAGTAAATAATATGGCTGGAGAGATCACTGCCCACAACTCTCACGTATCTTTCCAACTGCAGTTCCAGGTCTCGAATGATGCTCTTATCTATCGGCCCAAATACACGTTGAAGATCCTACAAAAAAATTATAAATATCTTTGAGTATAAGATTACCTTTGATTGAGGCGGGAAGCTCGAGATTGGATCAAAATGAGGAAGCATGCAGCATGATGGATTTACACAATTTTTTGTATGACTTTATTGTCAAAAATGGAAGCGTGCAGCACGATGGATTTATATGTTATCTTGTGGCTAGTTGAGATTTATTCGCTTGTTTTCCCGTTCGTTCACATACATATCACGTTACTTGTTTCTTTACTTTGAGATTCTAATTGATTGTGGCTTATCTAGTATTATTGTTTATAATATTTATTATTGCAAGTTTAGTGCCGGTCTATTGTTTAGTGCATATAAAATCGTATTCATTAGCCTTTGTAGCTTCGCTTAGAACTTACCATCCCCTTTATCCTTCACTTTGTGAGTTGGCGGATAACACCTCTTCCAAAATTCAAACTAGTGTGAAGAAGTCTATTTAGTTATCTTCAAAGGTACTTTCTTCCTACTTTGTCCCTCTTTTTTCTAGGGTTTACCATCTTCTTCAAAATTCCACAGTTTCTCCATAATCCTAGTACATATTTTATTTACTTAAGAAGTAGCTCCAAGAAGTGGCCTAAGATGTTAAAAGGGTCGTATCAGGAGAACTACAGGAGGTTAACATTTTGGGAATTGGTTATTTATTAACCTTGTAGTACCGCCGTATGAGGTGTCTTGTAAAAAATGTCCAACGAATGCAAATTAACTCTAGGAAAAAATGTATATTTACAAATCATATATACATAAATATGCAATCCTTAAAGAAATTGACATTTCAGTACGTGTTTGATGTGGTACGACATACATGCACAAGTGTTCATGTTTTATAATTTGAATAACCGCGAAGTCCATACCTTAAATCTGAGACGTGAACCATGCAAGCCAATTAGAATATTGCTAATGTCAAACCTCCTTAATTCTCCATGCAAAGATTCATCACTATCTTCTGTATCTGATTTGTTATCCTCATCTTCATCTAGAAATTCATGATCAGCACCGGCTTCATCATCTTCGCTACTGGAAGCTATACTCAAGCAATTATTATCAGCAAAAGATGTTCCATTAGAGGTCTTAAGAAGTGGGGGTGATGATCTATTGAATGGTCTGGTTGCAATATCTGATAGGACAACATATGACTTTTTGTCAAGTAGGGGTCTTGCAATGTCAAATGGCACCCACCTGAAAATTAAGCATATAGTGCATAACTAAAGTAGGACTGGCATCCAAGATGAACTGTATTTAAAAAGCATGAGTTGGAGAAACTTCATAATTTTGAAAAATATGATTGAGAAAACAAAGCTCAGACGAGCTAAAATTACTGCTGAAAAATAACAATAACTGGTACATAATGTCATATTACATTATGAGTCTGAATTCAAGTACATTCCTTTCAAGGCATCCATTTTCTGTTTTTTCAGCTCCTTAGCCACAACTAAAAAAATGTCAATCTTCCTATCTTTTTTATAGCCTCAATTTCATTCCACTTTCTAGGTTACAGACAGGAACTAAAAATTTTTATATAAAGTATCAGATGACTTGGAAAGAACTTACTCATAACGAAGGGGACATAGAAGTTCAGATGGGCGATATGCTGCTTTGTATCTCATTTTGTTGCAGGAATGAATATAAAAGCCTAGATAATAGTACTGAAGACTTGTGCACTGTTCGTGTGAATCCTTTACCCAGTTTATTTCTTGTAAAGCTGAATATTTTCCTAGTGATAGGAAAGAAAGATCAGGGTCCCAGAATAAATACTTGCTGGATAAACACCTTGGAAGGATATCTATTACACCAACAGCTACTAGTTTGTCATCAATAACATATTGTTGATGGAAAGAACCGAAACCACAAGCTGGCACACTCCTCGAGCTACTAGTAGGTGGAACAAAAATTATAGGAGTATCCACCAGAAATCTACGGTAAGAGCTTTCTGTTACTTTATCCGGCAAATCTCCATGGATATTTATTTGGTACCTTTTGTATAAGGAAAATTCTTCAGGATCAAAACTTGACCTTTTCAGTCTTATCTCCAATTTCCGTTTTTTAAATGGAATATTTGCACTGCTGTGAGTCGAGGAACTTTCGGTTTTCTTATCTCTTGCGCCTTCAGAAATTTGTATGAATGTTTCTGTATTTGAAACCAAATCTAAATAGTTAGATTGATTGTTAGACGAATAGAAATTAAGGTGGCCATTGCAGGCTTTAACTAATAGGCCAATATGTTCATTGCATTTGATGGAAGAGGATAGCTTTTCAGCAATGACGTTAGCTGGAATATCCAAAGAGCCTCCATTCGGATTTAGATTAACTAAATAAGCCGTGGAATGTTTTTCTTGTGCATATTGGGCTCGTCTTAATAATGCAGCAATCTGAAATGAGATGTTGCTAGTGTACAATAAATCTTCTGATAACTTCCTTTTTGCTTGACGTTCCACCTTTTTGACAACTGCATTTGGAAGTTGAATAGACGGAAATTCACCTCTTTCAATGCAAGAATTTACAGCATTATCAACCCCCTTCGACAAAACTTGCAGGAACACATCTTCCTTGTTCTTTTTTTCATTATTACCAGATAAAGTTTCTCCAAATGTATTTCCTAAGCTATCTGCTAATGAATGATTATTCCGTGAATCGATGCAGCCATTGGCGGGTCTCACTTCTTTGGAGTGTTCTGGTTTCCTTGGATTTAGCATACCATCTACAAACCTATCCACCAGCATGAATCAGCCATGTAGTCAGTATGGTATGAAGATATACTGCAGGCATATCCAATAATCAGATGAAGGTAGTGCAGACGGATTAAACAGTTAAACATGTGAAAAATACACATACCTTTCCATTTTCTTCTGCACACGAGTTTGTTCCTTGGACAGAACAAAATCGCACGCTTTCAAACGAATGGTATAAGAAGGACAGCAAGTCCTCTCCATCACAGGCTTGTACAGAAAACACCCAGATCTCCTCCAACCCCGATCAAGAAGATCTGCCATTAATTCATTATTCACATACAATTAGACGTAGAAGGAAGAAGCAGTGTTAAGCCCATTACCCACCAACAAAAGTGATTTGAGGTAAAAGAAAATGCCAAAGAAGTACCAAAATAGTCAAGACATTTACTACACTCAGCGCTTATGCAAATGCTTTTTAATCATGAAACAAATAACAAGTATTTAAACTTGGGAACTCCATATTTCATCAACTCAACCTTAATTACATTAGATAAATGAAATGTTGTATTGCACCGTTTGCCATGTCTTGACAAGCAAACAAAAGCTTGAGAACAATTATTGACAATGACAACTTACATATAAGAGTTTTGTTATAGTGCAGATGAAATGTTTAATATTACATCAAACCCGTTGTAGTACTGTGAAATAAGTTAACTGTAAAGAGAGATAGCATCCACACATAGAACAAACTAATAACATATAAAGCAACGATACTTAACATGAAAACATAAAATAGGCACCTTCTTCATAAGTCCACCGAAAACCATTTATATTTATCCTCCAGGTTTAATAAATAGGCTTGTGGGCAACCAGATTTACATAAGAACACTCCGCTGTAATTACCACTTTCCTAAGCTTGTCTAATGAGCAATATGGCATAAAATAGGAGAATCCTCTATTAATTAAGAGCTCTACGTCTACCAAAATGGCTTTAAGAAATAAATTTGTGCTTTGGAATTCTACTTTGTGTTATGGGGGTTTTGCCACTCGGGCACCCCGGTATCGGGAGGCAACCGAATACACAACCCACCGGCCCTCATCCGACCCGGAGACCATAACAAGTCTGCAGACGGCACACCCCAACCCGTCTCCGCACCCGTTCTCAGTGCGGCGGGGTGTTGAGGCGAGGGCTCGATCCCCCGACTTCCTTGATAAGAAGCCTTAAACATGGCCTTCATCACCAACTGAGCTGCAGCCAAGGCCGACGAACCTAACCCACGTGAGCTGAAGCCAAGGCCTACAAACAAAGATCATCTTCTTTGCGATCGTTGTGGTAAATTTTGACATACCTGGGACACCTGCTTTAAGCTCCATGGTTTCCCCCTTCTTGGGTAGGGCCTAACCCACATGGAGGTCGTGGCCGTGGAAGATTCCAGGGGAGGGGACCTTCTCCCCACCGTGTTGCTTATTTGACCGAGTGCTTTGAAGACCATAATGTTGGGAGCTCTATTTCTGATAGATTGATACCATCTCAGTACCCTACTTTCTCTCCACTGAGGAAATAAAGGCCTTCCACAGGATGATGCAAGGCATCTCTACTGAGCCTTCTTTTGAACCCTCCTCCTTTTCCCACACTGGAATTATGAGTGCCCACTCTGCTACTGTACATTTACTTTCTCATTGGATTATTGATATCGGTGCTACCGATCACATGACCGACTTCTCATCAGGTTTTTTTCTTACTTCTCACTATCTAGCGGAGAAAAATTACACACTGTGAATGAATTTCTTTCCTCCATTATAGGGAAAAGATGCATTTCTTGCTCTTCCCTTACTTTAACCTCTGTCAATCATGACAAAGTTTCACATAAAATTTGTTGTATGTTAGTCATTTGAATAACTCCATTCAATGCTCAATTATATTTTCCTCTCTTATTGTGTCTTTCAGGAACTGCAGACGAAGAAGGTGATTGGCTCTGTTTAGGATGCAAGATGATCTCTATGTGTTTGATCCTGCTAATTTAGCCCAAGCTCAGCATGTCTTTCAGACTCCATCCTTGAATTATTCCCATCACAGTCTGGGCCATCCATCCTATGCCTCTATGAGAATTCTACTTCCTAGCTTTCCTTTTCATGTCTTACAGAACTTTCACTGTGATATATGTGAATTGGCTAAACATAAACATGTCTCTTTTATGCATTCTTCATTGTCTTATACTATTCCATTTGTTGTCATTCACTCTAATGTGTGGGGGCTTTAACACGTTGTTTCTATTTCTGATTATAAATGATTTGTTACCTTCATTAATTGCTTTTCACGAACTACTTTGGTTTATTTGATGCACCATGGCATGAGGTTTTTGCTGTCCAATAAACTCCACACCATGATTTCCACCTAGTTTGGTTCTAAGGGTAAACTCTTTAGAGTGATAAGAGCAACAAATATATTGATGCCTCCTTCAAAACATATTTGACAACCCTGCACATAGTGCATCAACCACTTGTGTTCATTCTCCTACTCAGAATGGGGTCGTTGAGCGGAAGAATCGCCATCATCTTGAGGTTCCTCGATGTCTCCTCTTTACCATGCATCTGCCTTGATACTATTGAGGAGATGATCTTCTTATTGTTGTCTACCTTATCAATCGCCTACCTACTCGTGTCTTAGAAAACAAGTCTCCTCTTCATACATTGGGTGTATCTCTTACTCACCTTACCCAGAATTCTTTGGGTGTTTGTGATTCGTCCATATTCATAACCATAACATTGCAAACTCCAAACTCAACCCTTGTGTCATGCAGTGTGTTTTCATTGGATACTCTCCTACTAAAACGAGCTATAGATGCTACCATCCTCCAACCAAGAAAATCCTTGCCTCTATGGATGTCGCCTTTCGAGAAAATCAGCTTTATTATGAGGCATCCCTTCAGAGGGATTTTCACCTACATTGCAAGTGAGTCCTACTCCTACTTTCCCATTATTGATTCCTCCACCTTATGTCATGTCATCCCACAATACTCCTAGCCAAGGGGAGACTATACCTCTATAGCTACAACAGTATAATTCATCATCATCTACTTTAACTATTTGCTCATTGACCCATTCAGTTCGACATCCATTGTCTCTTTCTACTGCCTTAAATGCATTCTCTTAGAACATTGATTCAGTGGCTTCTAATCATATGACTATTTTATCTAATATATTTGATTTGTATACCCCTTGTTTCAGTAATTAAAAACGTAAGAATAGTTGATAATAGTCTTCCACACATGGCAGGAAAAGGTTAAATAAAATCTCAAAAAATATTGATCTTAAATAAATACTTCGTGTCCATAAACTTGGTTGAAATCTTCTTTATGTCAGCAACATTTCAAATGATTTTATTGCAGTATTATTTTCTGTTATTGCATTTTCATGATCAAAGCTCAAGGAAGACGATTGGCAGCACTAGAGAGGAACAATCTATATTACTTTTACGATAATTTTTTGGCAATATTTAGTAGTATTAGGTCAATTATTTCAATGTGTAGATTGTTCTATGATTGGCAAGATGACACAGGTAGGCAGTGGAGGTGGACTAATACTAATGCAAACCTATATAGGTGGCATTGGGTTGACTAGCTCAAACCCAATCAATATTGTGCATGATTTAAATTAATCCAGAATTAATTGAATGGGAAGAATAAATAACTCAATAAGGTTAGCGATACTGCACGACATTCACAACAATTTCAGTTAAGCGAGCAATATACGTTATCCTTCGCACGAAAGAATTTAAACTTAAACCTTCACGTACGGATTATTATAAGGAAACAAGAAAACGAAGTAAAAAAAAGGCAATAACTATTCAACACCCAAAGCTAATACATGATTTTAATCTAATATTCAATAAATGATACGAAACAATCCAAGATACTCACAACCAAGAAGGTACGGAGGAGGGGGAATGACGTTGGGTGGTTGTAGCGTGTAGAAGGAGGCTGCAGAGCTGGGGAAGGAAATCAGGAGGAGGTAGGTTGTTCTACAACGGGAAACAAAAGAGAGGAGGTGTGGTTTTAATGTAGGAATTAGAGGAGGGGAGGTAGAGTTGTGACTTCACACTAGGAAGAGTCAGTGCAGTTTTGTGGCCAGTAACAGGGAGGAGAGACGGCGGCGGGAAGGGAAATATGGAATGGGTTGCAACTTTGCGATGGGGATTGAGTTGGAGGAGGCGGTGGCGTGGCTAGAAGCAAGGAATAGGTTTGTGGCTTTGCGGTAGAGACTGGGAAGGAGGAGACGGGACGTAACAGAAGGAAACGAAGAGGAAAGTTGTAGCTTTGTATTAGGAATTGGGAAGGGTGCGAACTTGAGTAATTAGGGTTACGGGAGGGGATATGGACAAAAAATAGTAACAAGTCAGGATGTCGCATCCCAGGATCTCGCGGCGTCACACCACAATATCATTGCCAGCTCTAAATTTCTTTACAAGGCCAACAATACCTTACAATGGTAGTTATCCTCTCTTAATTATAATAAAATACTAACTAGGACACCCGACGTGAATGATTATGATTGACAGTTACGATCAGTATCTGATCACTACTAAGTAAAATGTCCAAAAATATAGGGAACATAATAAACATCGCTCTAGAAGTGCTCGTGGTCTCGGATTGAAGATCCGATCAATGTATCCTGCATGAATACACGTGAGAGGATTAGCCAAGGGGGAGCCCGCTCTCCACTGTCGATCCTACGGCTGATCCCCATCACAAGGCTAGAGAGAAAATAGTCTATACTATTATGAAAATTTTCCAATGATAAAATTTTTTAAGGGCTCAATAGTATTAGGTCAATTATTTAAATGTGTAGATTGATCTATGATTGCATATGAAAGTTATCATTTATCTAAAGACCATCATGTTAAATTTATTTTGAAAACTATTGTCTCGAAACCAGTTTACTAATCTACAATGATGTTTAGAAATATTTAAAGATTATCACTTTATCAAGCAAAAAGGTGGTTTGTATTTTTTATTGATGATCACGCCGAGTTGTCACATATCTACTCAGTAGTCTGGTCATCAAGTCATTACAAATGAAAGGTTGAAATAGTCAAGCCCGGGCCACAAATCATTTTCAGAACGATAGCCTATATTACTGTCGCAATTTGCAAACAAAAAGTGGAAGTGCAAGCAAGACAATTGCATTACTTGGCAATGTTCACCATAATAGATGCATATGATTAACAGTTAGAGGTTGATATTCCATGGATTTGAGGTTTTGTTAACTTTTAGAGTCTAGGAAATTGCAATTCATCTTCTCGATGATAACTAATACCTAAATAAAAGGAAACATTCTAGAGCTCCAAAGATGTGTACCTTGATAGTCATCAGCCTTAATGCTTTGAGCCCACAAACCTGTTCAACCATATGTCAGAGATTGATTAAACCAGAATCTAATATGTTATCAAGTTGCATTGTCAGATTGAAAGAAGGATTAAGGTTCATGCAGAACTCATGATTCATAAACCTATAGCTGATTAATTTGCTACGAGAATTTCAGGTACAGAAGGATTACAGGTTTACAGAAGCAACAAGAACAAAAAGTAAAGGGAAACGCACTTGATGATAACGAGCCAACAAGACAAACGAACGAATTAGGCATATGGAGGACTGGCATCCTCAACAGATCCAGATGCTAAGAAGACGAAGATAATAAACGAAGAGAAAGGAGAAATTAGGGAAACTGGACTAACCATGAGAGATGCTGGTGCATCCAGGGGATCGGCAGTACCCGCATGGGCTCCTCCGTCGACCGTGATCGACTAAAACCGTCTCTCCGGCACTTCCTCCTCCTCCGACTACTCTTCTGCTACTGCTCGCGCCGCCGTCCATCTTCCTCGCCCTCACCTGGCCGAAGAAGCGATCGCCGCCACCGCTTCCGCAGCCTCTGAGGCACTAAACCACCGATCGATCTGCGTCTTCCTCGCTCGAATGGGCTTTTACATCTGAAATGGATCGAGTCGTGCCCAGCTAGCCCGCCAGGGCTTCAACGAGGGAGCACGTGAGGGATAGTGTTCTTTTTTGACTCGCTTGGGAAATAATATTTTCCTCACCAGTAAATGCAACTCATTTATATTCCCAAACGTCAGATTGGAATTTGAGGGAGAGAGGTGGGGGTCGAAACGGTGGGTGTAGATGGAGCAAACGCCGTCGGCGGCCGTTTATTTACCCGCCATCCGACGGCATTTGTCCTAAACGGAGGCGGCGAAACGTCAAACCAAACGAAACTGTATATGTAAGATTATGAATAGTTTTGTGTTTTTAAGAGCACGAATAGTCAAGATGTGTTTTTAAGAGCACCAATAGTCAAGATGGACAGTATTGAACTCTTGTTTGTTGAGAAAAAGCTAAAATGAGTTCACATTGGCGGAAATTGAGATTTCAAATTTGAAGATGCTCAAATTTGGCAATTACAAAAGCAAAGGGAGGGAAGATTTTAATAGGTTGAGGGGAGAGAAATCATGATTTTTTGGATCATCTTTTTACTAATTTTTTCAAAAAGGGAGAACTAGATTTTGGAGAGTAAGATGAGTCACACCAATTCTTCATCGAATAGGAGATTTGCAGAATTTTGAGTATAATTTTCTGCAGCGTTTAGATCTCTGAACATCATGTCTTGTAAGATCTCTCGAGTTTTGTGCCGTGTTTCTAAAATTATGAACTAATTTTCTAGATTTTATATTTTGAGAATACTTTGTTCTATTTTATTTTCATACTTCTCATCTCATAGATCAATAATCTCCGTCATCTCATGGATCCGGATCCTCTCCATTTTATTTGAAATGAAGGAGATCCATTTCAATATTGTGTGGACAAGATAAGTCAAAAGGTTATTCTGTGGACAAGATTTTTTTGACTAAAAAAATAATATAAAAGGTTGGGAAATGCTGAACCCGTTGGATAAAAAAGAACTCCATCATATCCGTGAAATGGATCCCCTCCATTTCGTCAGGATCCTGGAGCCCATCTCATCATATTGCTATTTTTTTACTATTGCTTTTCAAACAATTCTAATCTCAATATTGATTTTTCATCGCTATTTTTTCACTAATCAATAGCTATCCCCCAAAAAAATCTTATAATTATCAGAGTACCATCCAACGTAGGCTCCGTTTGGCACGGTGGCAGCGGTCGTAAACGCATAAGTTAAAATGTCATTAGTTAGATTCTAACAAACATCATTCGTTTGAACATAAAAGTGAATGAAGTTTCTTAGGTGGGAGTTAACAAATGACACTTTAACCCCTCATGACCGCCACCACCGTGCCAAACAAAGTCATAATCTGGCGTGAATATGATATTACAAATTAATATAATCACTTCAATTAAAAAGTGATAATTAATTATTATATGAAATTAATTAACTTGACATGAATCAATTAGGAAGTTCACTCAAAATCAAACACTTTTGACTAAACTCCCATTTGTTAGGAGATGGGATAGAAATTTTCAATTTCAAATCGCGGTCAAATTGTTCTCAAGCTCTGTTTGGGAGAATGGTGGTGGTCGGAAAAAGCTATATCCTAATCATTTTCGTTGTTTTGAAGGCATTTAGGCTTCGTTTGGAGGGACTTATTTTCACCGGTTAAGCGGTTGCTACCGCATGAACTGGACCTTAATTAAGATCCGCTTCATGCGGTCGTGACCGCTTGACCGGTGAAAATAAATCCCCTCAAACGGAGCCTTAGTTTCCACGTGATGGGAAAATTGCCTTTAAAAGGTGTTTTTCGCATCTTTTTGAAAACTAGTGAAACCTCCCACTTTTATAAAAAACTAAAAGAAGCATTCTATGTTTTCACATTTCTTTTCTCCTAGCTCTAATGTAAAATCAGGTACAAATAGACACAACTATAAATATTGTAGATAATTAAGAGCATAAAATATAACTACACAATTTATATCATGAAAATAAAAATTCAAATAAAAGGGAAAATATGAGAAAAATTACCGTCCGACGAGTATGTCGTGGATGCTTTGGACACGCACGATCCGCGGCGAGAATCTGAGATCTGTACTGCAATCCGTCTTGCGGACGCACAAGGTTTACCGAACTTTTAACGTCGAAGTTCGACGTTCAACTGCACCACCACCGGAGAACAACTCCGCCGCCGGAGAACAACGCCGTCGCCGGAGAACAACGCCGCCACCGGAGAACAACGCCACCAACAGAGAGAAACCATCATCGAGGCTAACTGCACTCACACACACCGTCGACACCACGTTTCTCCACTCCAAAGAACGTCCACTGCAACACAAGCGACAAACTCCAACAAGTCCGGCGGCAACTCCCTCTCTCAATGTCGACGGATATCTCCTCCAAAACAAACGCCCAAGACCGGCAGCTCCTCTGAGTGCACGAGCGAGAGAGAGAGGGGGCTGATCTCCTATCTCCAAGACGGCTCCACAAATGCTACATGCCGGCTCTTCACCAAACCTTCATGCGGCTACCCATAAAAAGCTACAGGCGGCAACACCTTTTTCACACTGGGTGATTCTTCAATATGCAACTAATCTTCGCATTAAGAAAAAAACTCTTTTATAATGATGACTTAGATATATTCTATGCGTACAAGCCCCCCACCAACAAATGGAAATCAAATATTTCCTCCTCTTCTTTGGCAAGCCACGACAAGTCACAAAAAAAAATTTATTTATTCTCTTTGATTTGACTGCATATTCTAAAGGGAAAATAAATAAATTTCAAATCCAGTTACGGATCAAACCGGATCCGAACCAAACCAACAAGCTCTACATCTACATTCTCCTCCTCTCACCAATGCTTTTCATGCCGCCACAAATATCCCAAACAGAGTCTCAATGTCAGCTCTAAATACAAGGCCAATTTGTGCACCTTATGCATTGACCTTGCAATTAAAAAGACAGGGCATTTCAGGCCCATCTCACATGTGGATTAAATGCTAATTTATTATGATGATTGTTATCCGCACTGCAGTTTTGGTTATTGCAAATATTTTTTTCCTAATTTTTCGCGCCTTTTGGAAATACGTCTTGTACATGCATTTTCAGGAAAAGTGTTCAACATCAAAGTTGTAAATCTCATCCAGATCTACAACTTTCGTGTTGAACACTTTTCCTGAAAATGCATGTACAAGACGTACTTTGGAAACACATCCAGATTTCGCGCCTTTTAGAAATACGTCTTGTACATGCATTTTCAGGAAAAGTGTTTAACACGAAAGTTGTAGATCTCGATGAGATCTACAACTTTGGTGTTGAACACTTTTCGTAAAAATGCATGTACAAGACGTATTTCTAAAAGACGCGAAAAATTGGGAAAAAAAAGTGCGAATAACCAAAACTGTAGTGCGGATAACACTCACCTTTATTATTAATGCTGACATGCACATGTATAATGAGTTGCCATGGTCCCCACTTGCATATTCAAGTGTTAAAATTAAATTTGGAGGAAAGCAATCCTTCATTCAAGGAAGTGTTTAACATATCATATGCTATATATTAAGGGTCTCTTTGTTGCGGCATTTTTACCCCGGTGAGTTAACACAAAAATATCAGTTATAAAAAATGTGTTTGACGTAACAATGATTATGACTACCGTCAAGAAAAAAAAAAGTAATTTTGAACATAAAAACCGATGGAGTTTAATAGGCGAGGTCAAACGTTTACGAATAACGGTTCGTAACCAAAACGTTCACAATCCCCACCACAGCGCCAAACAAACCCTAAATCAATTGCTTTCATGCGTCTTAATAGCTTCTTCCTCACCTGAGAGCTCTCCATATCAGCCATCAAACCAACTATAAATTTTCCATCAACATTCACAACCCCCAACCGAGGTAGAGTTGCCCTTGTTCCATCCATGCACCAAAAGCTCGATCTGGCGAAGAAGGGTCAATCTTTATGTCACTGGTTAACTTGCATAGATCACGAGGACATATATTTTCCATCGACGAGATCAAGCATCCAACATGCGCGGGAAACGGCTCGCATTTTTTTTTTATAATAAATAGTTGTTGAGTTTGATTCCATCTAAAAAGAGAAGAGGAGAAAGCAATTGCTGATATTTCTGTAGGATTTTTCGCATGTGATGCGTTGCTAGCATGATGTTTGACTCTTTCTTTAAGTTAACAATACACATTAGAATCCCATGTCCAGGTGGTGAAAAAAAATAGGTTACTCGGTCCGCTCGTCCACCGCAGCTTTGCGGGCGCTCCCTCCATGTTCAAGTAAAAACTATGAGAAAGACCAGAGTAAAATTTAGTTCACTTTTAGCGCGTGTGCTCCCCGCAAACGTCGAAATTATATATGTATTTTATCCCCTGGCAGCAAAAAGAGCTCCCTAAGAATCTACTCCATCACCGGCTATCTTTGAGCTGAAAGAAATCAGAGAAATAGCGAAAAACTGAAGGTGAAGATAATTTTGGACCAGGACGAGAAGTTGCAAGACAAACAACGAACGAATGCTCCACCCCCAATCACCCAAATGCAAGCAGAACACAAACTTATATTTGCATGTTGTTCATCGATCATGTACGCCGTCACTCGTCTTCAGAATCTGCACGGCGCGAAAGAAATTTTCATCAATTTTAGCATAATTAACAATACAAACCAACTATAAATTACCCAAATCCCATTTGGGAGTTGGCAAATAAAAAACTCTCCTGCAAGTTTTACATTTTGTGCAGCCTGTTATTCAGCATACTTACAGTGGAAGTCCCGGTAAACCACCTTATAAAACAATTACAAAGAAATTGAATACAATGATTGTTCAATTCTCTCAGGGATTTGTTTCATAAGTGAAAAGATACTAGCAGCCATGCAGAAAGTCCACTCATGCGCAGCGTGTAGCGGAAATAGTAATGAAGCTTTGGTGATGGTCAACATGGGGGGGGGGGGGGATTTAAGTGGTTCGACCGATATTGATCTGCTCCATGAGGAGCATAATCAAAAGGACGACCGCACAAAATATCGCCACAATTGACAAAACCAACAAGAGGAATAAAAGAGGCATCCCCGCGCAACGAGTGTCCCGGGAAGGGTCTCATCACAAGGGTGAAATGCAGGCAAACTTTACTTGCATTTTTGCAAGAGGCAAAACCAACAAGAGGAATAAAGAAAAAATATCAAATGTCTCGGGTTTCTATTACCATGATGTTGCTAGAATAAAACTTCTTTTCAGAGGGTGCTTCACAATCATTACTAGTGCATTCTGTAAGAAATCTGATCATGAGCCCAACTCTACAAATGTTAGAAGGCTTGCTCCGCCCGCATCGTCGGGTACGGCAGTTTCGATCATACAAGCATGGTTCATGCTCCATAATTTCATTTTTTTTTGTTTCAATTAAATGTATATTTTTGTTATAATCTAATAAAAGTGTAAATAACTATAAAATATATTATATATAAATTATAAGGCAAATACTCTATAGCTCAAACTTCATCGATCAATAAAAGATCAATGTCCCACTGATACGAAATTTTTTTGGGTCAGTAGCCTGATCATGAGTATGGTCTGGAGAGCCAATGAGAAGCCCCAAAATGCGCGGGCCCCGCGCAAAAGTATATGGCACAAGCCATAAATGTGCGGGCCCCACCCTTTGCAGGCTTCTCATTGGTGCAGGACCATGAGCATTGTCAGACTCCTGACCTAACTATTACTCCACTAATACAGATGATAATCATATTAGACAGTGTGGAATCATATATATTCTCCAAATAAAATTCCAATTTTGAGATTTTTCAAAAATTTTTTACCCAAAGCTGGCTATGTGACTGATACAGGACAAGAAATCTCAGCAAAGGACCGAAATATGAACGCTAGAAGCGAAGCCGCATTGCGATGCACGTGGGTCGTCATTTTCAAGCCATCGGCTGGTTAGGGTCTCCAAACTATTATTCATTGCTTTCAGCTTTAGTAGGTGTATGTGTATATTAGTCTTTGTTTAATTTCATGTTTAGGAGTTTTGAAGTTTGTTTTTCCCTTTAAACATGAGTTCCCTTGTAACAAAACACAACTTTGCTTGAATAAAGAAAACCCTAGCCTCTCGCAGGGGATGTTTAGGATAGATTATATAACCTAAAAGTGGGTAGAATCTTAAATATTTAGCAATTTCTCATGTTGGAGGGCTTACTGGAGATAGAGCTACCCCATGTGCTTTGCCAATTAGGGTTGGGTTGGACTCGGATTAGGATAAATAAGAGAATGTAGTTCCGTAACTGAATGAAGAACAGTTTTTAAAAAAAACCGACCATTTGTTGTCTAGTAAGAACATTGATGTGAAGGATGTTTTTTTTTCGATTGACTTGGTGAGACTGAAATAAATTTTGACTTGGTGGAGATGTGAGGATCATATTTTGGTTTATGATTTGAGGCACAAGAAATCATAAAATCTTAACAACATTTGGAGAATTTATTAGGACAGTGTAACATGCACTTGTGCAAATAGGTTTCATCCATAAGTCAGGTTGTGTAGCAGTACTCAATAGAAAACAGAAACATCAAGAAGCCAATTCATGACTTATGCAAGCGGCTTTGTGAAAATGGTCTTTTCTGGTTTTTCAATCATATTTATATTAGGTACATGCAATAGAGGATATCAGATATCTGTAACTCAGGCCACCGCGGAGGTCCAAAATGGGCTGGCTCTGTTTGGGAGAGCAGTGGGAGAGTGGTAGTAGTCATGAATGCAGCAATAATAAATAAATACTTGATTTGGGTTGGTATGGTCAAGAATACTACTTTCACAAAATGATGCTTTGAGTCAAAACATAGCCACAATCATTGTAGGTGTGGTCAACCGTTGGTTCATTAGTGTTCAAGAACACTTTTGAAGTAAAATTTAGGCCAAAAAAGATGCCAGATAAACTGCAACTCAAACGCTACAGCTATCCAAACTTTACGCTTCATCAGATAGCCATATTTTACTGGGAAGGTCAGATAAATTGGCTCCATTTTGACCAGAATTCAAACAATTGCGCTTGTGAGAATTTCATTTGTAAGAATATAATTTGTAAATGTTAAAAAAATACTAGGAAAAATAATGTATTAACTCATGTAGGAGTTAGTGTTTAGTCTCACATTGTTTGTATAGCTAGATTTTACTTTCTTCTCGCCTATATATTTGTACTCATACTTGTTTTTCGGTATTCAAGAAGTATATACAAGGTTTGGAACTTTCTCTACATGGTATCAGAGGGATACAGTCCGGCCTGTTTTTTTCTAACCGCCTGCTTACCGAGCGGCTTGTTCTCGGTTCTAGCCGCAGTGTCTTGCGGCCTGCTCCCTTTCTAACCGCTTTCGGGTGGTTAGATTTTTGTTAACCGCGGCTTCCCGCGCGGTTACGGTATTTCTTGCCGCTTCCTCCGCTATCTCTCTCTCTATCTCGTGGCTTCCACCCCTTCTTCTCCTCCTCCCTTTTATAACATTTCTAACAGGTGGGGCCTTCCCTTTGTTTCCTCTGCCCGCGCAGTTTCATCTTGGCTAGCCGCTTCCCTCTACTCGGTGCGGTCTCCCTGTCTACCCCCCGAGATCTTCCCTTCTCGCTGCTCTCCACCCTTCTCGCCGCGACTTCTCTTAGTCGCTACTCGCAGCGGTCTCCTTGTCTACCCGCCGAGTTCTGGCCTTCTCGTTGCTCTGCTCCCTGCTCGCCGCGACTTGTCTTTAGTCGCCGCATCTTCTCTTCTCGCCGCGATTTGTTCTCTTAGTCGCTGCGGCTTCCCTCATCCCGGCGAGCACCGCATCTAGGTCGCGGCATCTTCCCTTGCCGCTGGTGTGCTCACCGTGATCGTGCGGCCTTCTCGACCGGCTTGTTCTCTGCTTAGTCGCTGCAACTTATATCCTCAAAGGTGGCTTCTCCTCTCTGCTGCGGGCACCGTTTTTTTTGTTTTTTTTGGTCGCGGCATCCTCCATGCCGTCGGTGTGCTGACACCGAGACCATGTGCAGTCTTCGCTGTTTTGTCGCTGCGGTTTCCTTATCCGCCGCGGCTTCCCCTCCAGCGTTGCAGTTCCCATGTTGCTGCGTGCTTCTTGCACGGGCTTCGCTTAACCGCTGCGGCCTCCTTCGTCGTTGCGGCTTCTCTACCCGCCACGGGCTCCGCATCTTGGTCGCGGCCTCTTGCCGATGGTGTGTTGACGCCGAGACCATGTGCGGCTTCTCCTTTTCTCTCTCTAGGTGGCCTCTCTTCTCTACCCGCTTTGGGTTGTTGGTTGCGGTCTACCTCTATCCGCCCGGTCTAGTACCTGTTCGTCGACTTGTGCTCCAGTTGCGGTCTGCCTCTAACCGCCCGGTGCTTCTCGTTCACGCCGCTCTTCGTGTTGCGGTCTTCTTCTAACCGCACTACCTGATCGTTTTTTTAACAGTCGCGGCGTGTTTCTATCCGTTGCTGGCTCTTTTCTTACCGCGCTGGTCGTGGCTGTCTCTTGCCGCTGGTGCGTTGTAACCGTGACCGCTGCAGACTATTCCTTGCAAGATGATCAGCTGTCCTCCGGGCTCTGTGGTGTCTATTTCCGATGGTGGTACCTCCTGCCTTGCTCATAGCTCATCCTGAATTTTGGACTCTGGGGCCTCTCACCACATTACCTCACGGAAACCACCACAATATTTGAACTTCGTGCATCCCAAGTTCATTACTATTGCTAGTGGGGACACAATTCCCGTTTCTGGCTCGGTAGATATTCACCTCACCCCCTCTATTACTCTTCGCTCTGCCCTTCATGTTCCGGGATCTCTCCTTTCAACCTTCTCTATGTTGGTCGACTCACTACTGACCTCGATTGTGATGTTATTTTTTCATCTAACTTGTGTGTTGTGCAGGATCGTAAGACGCAAACTATCATTGGAAAATGACATATGTCAAATGGTCTCTATATCCTTGACCCCTCTCCTCCAACGGTGTTGTCCTCTATTAGCTCTGTTGATTGACATCGAACGTCTGAGTCACGCATCCTCTAAACAACCTCAGAAAATCTCTCCCTGACGTGTCCCTCCAAGAGTTCACGTGTGAGTCTTGTATCTATGAGAAACATCATCGGTCTACGTTCTCACCACATCCTATTCGGAGTCCTGCTCCCTTTGATCTAGTACACTCCGATATTTGGGAACCCTACAAAATTGTGAGTGTTTTTGGATATCGTTACTTTGTCACATTTGTAGATGACTATTCTCGGGTGACCTGGTTGTATCTCTTTCGTGACTGCTCTGAATTGCCCGGTCTATTCCGTACCTTTTCATTGAAACTCGCAACCAGTTTTCCACTACAATTAAAACTCTCTGCACCGATAATGCCCGTGAATACACGAGTCATGCCTTCGCTCTCCTTTGTGCTGAGTTTGGGATCTCCATCAAACCTCTTGTGCTTATACCCCCCAACAAACTCACAACCAGTTTTCCACTACAATTAAAACTCTCCGCAGTCTCGTGAATGAGTCATCATCCATCAAACCTCCTGTACATATACCCTCCCAACAAAATGGCGTTGCTGAACGCAAGAATCGACACCTGCTTGAGGTCACCCGCTCTCTTATGATTCAAATGAATGTTCCCAAACAGTATTGAAATTTTGCGGTCTCTACCGCCTGCACTCTTATTAACCGTATGCTTTCTTCCATTCTCAATTTTGTGTTTCTCTTCAATGTTCTTTTTCCCTCCAAACCTCCCATCTGCCATCACCCCTCACGTGTTTGGTTGTGTGTTTTGTTCATCATCTTGGCTCGTCCACTGACAAGCTTGCTCCCCGTGCCACTAAATATATGTTTGTAGGCTATTCTCAGGACTCAGAACGGCTACGTTTGTTTTTCCCCCAAGGATCGCAAGGTTGGTTACTTCTGCTGATGTCACCTTCCTCAAAGATCAGTCATATTACTCTCAACCAGCTTGATTCACCTCTTCCCCCACCTCTTCCGCGGCATGTTATCCCTTGTTCATTCAAACCTTCCTCCTCTTCTTCCCACACCAATCCCACCTAAACCACCTACACCACCATGTCATTCGTGTGTACACTCGACGTCCTTCTTCGTCTACTGTCATACGGGAGCTGCCCTGCTCTAATGATGTTTTGCAGCCTGCGGATCCAACAACAGCTTCCACTGCCCACCAGCTGGCTAACTATGTCTCTTTTCAGCGTCTCTCTCCGGAACTCCGACAAAGTGCTCTTTCTTTATCCTCTATCTCCACCCCTAATTCTGTACAGGAGGCTCTCCAGCATCTCAGGTGGCGGGCGGCTATGGATGAGGAAATAACTGCTCTTTGGCCAAACCACACTTGGGATTTGGTCCCGCTTCCTCCTGGACAATCTTGTGTGGGATGTAAGTGGTGTTTGTCGTCAAACAGGGTCCGTATGGGACGGTTCACCGTTTGAAAGCTCGTCTTGTAGCTCGCAGCTTCACTCAACAACAAGACTTGGATTATGATGAGACTTTTTCTCCAGTCACTAAACTTAATACTGTTCGTGTGTTGATCTCCCTCGCTATTCACCGTCCACTGGCTCCTTACACCAACTGGACGTCAAAAATGTCCTTTCTTAATGGCGATTTACAGGAGACCATTTATATGCAGCAACCTCCCGGATTTGAGACCATGGGGGAGTCTCTTGTCTGTTGTCTTAAGAAGTCTCTTTATGGTCTCAAACAGTCTCCTCGGGCATGGTTTGACAAATTTAACAAGACCGTTAGTGTTGTTGGGTTCACTCGGAGTTCGGTCCCGACTTCTCTCTTGTTTACTTGTCATCGTCCAACGGATGCACAGTAATTCTTTTGGTTTATGTGGATGATATTCTGATTACAGGAGATGATCTTTCAGGAATACAGATGATCAAATAACATCTAGCAACTGTGTTTTAAACAAAGCACTTGGGAAGTCTTCGATATTTTCTTGGTCTCGAAGTGGCTCTGGAGACCTGATGGGCTTGTGCTATCTCAGGAGAAAGTACTGTCTTGACCTACTTCATGATGCGGGCTATTCTGGATGCAAGCCTGCTGACACTCCCATGGATATCAATCACAAGCTTTGTGCTCATGCCTCGGACTCTGATTTGCTCCTTCCGAATCCAGAGTATTAACGTCGCCTTGTGGGAAAGCTGATATACCTCACTGTTACTAGACCTGATATATCATTTGTTGTTGGAATTGTCAGTCGATTCATGCATGAGCCACGTATCTCTCATCTTCAGGCTTGTCGAACGTATTCTTCGTTACTTGAAGATTGCTCCTGGACAAGGGCTTGTATACAAGCCCTCTTTGTCTCCCTTATCTCTGATTGCATATTCTGATATTGATTATGCTGGCTCTTTGGATGGCCGTCGTTCCACAAGTGGATACTGCACTTACTTTGGAGGACATCTTATTATATGGTGCAGCAAGAAACAGTCTGTGGTTGCTCGCTCATCTGCTTAGGCTGAGTATCGATCTATGGCAGCTGTTATGTCTGAGCTCACGTGGCTTGAGGGTCTCCTTGATGATCTAGGATTCAAGCACTCCTCGCCCGCAACTTTATTGTGCGACAGTCAAGCTGCTATACACATTGCCAAGAATCTGGTCTTTCATGAACGGACAAAACATATTGAAGTTGACTGTCACTTAATTCAGGAGAAGGTTCAGTTGAAGAAGATAGAGTTAACACATGTTCCTGCTACTCAGCAAGTTGCGGATATCCTCACCAAGGCCTTACCTCGGCGTCTCTACTATCAGTTCTTGTCCAAGCTTGGTGCCTACGATTTGTACGCTCCAGCTTGCGGGATAGTGTTAGAAAATACTAGGAAAAATGATGTATTAACTCATGTAGGAGTTAGTGTTTAGTCTCACATTGTTTGTATAGCTAGATCTTACTCTCTTGTCTTCTATATATTTGTACTCATACTTGTTTTTTGGTATTCAAGAAGTATATACAAGGTTTGAAACTTTCTCTACAATAAACTCGACAAACATTAAAATCGTGTAAAGTAATCGGTCTTCGGAAGACTAACCTGAACGAATATCCTCCCCCACTTTTCCGTGATTTCGCAGCTGTCTAATGATCATGGCACATATGAGTCTCCACCAGTACATGTGGAATATCAGAAGTGTTATAAGCATTACATTGAAAAAATAATATAATGTTCTGGGAAATTTGGCCGACTTCACCAATGTCTCGATCAAGTAGTAACTGAAGACTCAGAAATTAAAAAAGCAATGTAAGAGAATATAGATGAAAACTTGAACGTTATTAACATCTAAATGGAAATTCCATACCTTGAAGCCCTGATTATCCAAAAGGGAAAGAAAAATAGCCGCAGCAAAAGCCAAGATAGTGCGAAGAATGCAAAAAATAGGCTAGCTGCCATCTCCTTCTCCGCATATTTGAAAATTTTTGCGCCTTCCAAGAATACATCGCTCGCATCATGAAGGGCGAGTATAACCGTTCCTATACGAAAAAACCTGCATTAATCAGGAAGAGTAAGCTTTAATCAACCATAAAAATAATATGCATTTACTGGGTCTGTAAGTATAAAAATATGGGATGCAGTTCAGGATAAGGATAGTAGAATAGGTATATATTTTTAAATAAATTATTAATCTCTACTGGATAATTATTAGACTACATATTTATTTAGTAAATAACTGTCTCCTTGGAATACATGAGTCTAAAGTAGGATTGTATCATGTGGCCCTAGGGAATCTCTCCTGTAATTATATGAGGGGTTAAATTTTGATAGAGAAATGTCTTTTGACTGGCTTTCTACTTCCTGGTTGACCCTCCTCTGAGTCAGCTCAATTATGTTAGGATTTCCTGAGGCTTTTTTCCTTCTAGTAACCTTCGGTCTGCCTCAAGAGGCTTTCATTTTGTTTATTCTGCAACACCATTATCTTTGGCTCCAATTGGGAGAATGTTCTAGGTGAATCCGGTGGAAAATGAAGCTCTAGCAAAAAAATGAAACTCCGGTGAGAAATGGAGTTCCTACCCTTCAGTGGGAAATGAAGCTCATACTGAATTTTTTGGCCTTTCCCACCGCACCAGGGCTCCAAAAATGGAGGTTTACAAAACACGCCAATTTCTTAGTTGGCGTTTGTATCCCACGTATATGAAGTTAAAATGTTCAAACAAACAGACGTTTATTCCATTACCTCTAAAGAAAGAAGTTGTTACGGTCCTATTTGGCGGTAGCCGGAGGAGTGGTCGGAGGTGGAGATGGCGGTGGAGGAGATACTCTGGAGCCATGACCGTGGTTGCCTATGTGGGGCTTGCTCAAAAAGAGAGAGCTTTCATGATCTCTTTAGGGGTTAGGAAAATAGAACTTCGTTACATTCCCCCATGCATACAATAATCATATCTTTATATAGGTTACAAGATAATAATGGCACTCACAAATCCTAACACTCACCTAAATAGCATAATTAAAACAAGACATAAAGACGTAATAATAAAGATAAAAGGCTCGGTGCTCGAGACCCATAACATCTCATCCGCCCTGGAAATCGAGTTTGTCCTCAAGCTCGAACTCCACGTGGTGACCGGATCATCTGTCATCTTGATCTCCCACCAGAACAATGCATGATATGGCGTAGCGACGGTGGTGGCGTCGGTGAGTAGTGGCGGTGTTGTTGGAAAGACAGGCAGCAGAAGGGCTTCGGCAAGGTCGGTGGAGTGGTGTTAGAGTAGCAGCAACAAGTAGGTCGTAAGAGCAATGACCGACAAAATGAATGGATCTAATGGAGTGGCGGTGAGCAGCAGTGGCAAGGTGACCGAAGGAACGATGACCGACAGAAGAAATGGGTCTTTCGAGGTTGACGGAGGAGGTGTCGGCACGGAAAGCGGTGGTACATGGTTCGGCGAAGCTGGCGGAGCAAGTGCTGCCAGAAGAAGCGTCGACGTGGTCAGAGGAACAATTGCCTCGAAGAATGGTGGTGTGTCAGCGGTCGACAAAGACGGTGACTGCAATAGGAGAGGCGGCGGCAAAGAGAGTGAAATCTTTGGCGGAAGAGCAGCCATCAAATTATCAAGTTTGTGGAGGAGCGTGGTCATGACGTCCAGACGACGTGCTTCAGCATCCCGAAGGCGTGCGTCCATGGAGGCCATAAAATCTTGTAATGTGGAACACATCAAATTGAGGGCCGCCTCATCCGAGGCACTAAGTTTCATCACCATTATAATTAATGGATGGAAGTAATTAATTAATTCAGTTAAGAATTAAATAATTAATACAATTAATTAGTGGGCTGGATGTGAGAGACCTGGTGGCTTGATGTGAATGGGCTGTAGGATGTAAAAAGGATAATAATAATAATAAAGAGGATGTGAAATGGCGTGAGAAGAGGCGTGGGCTGCATGGGGCTTTTAAAACAAGCAGATGAAACGGCAAGCGGCGCAATAAAATTGTTGTTGTGGGAGGGGCTCAAGGCGCAAAGATGATGCAGCAGGTAGCGCAATAGCTAGGCAAGGCGTGGGCTAGGCGTGCAGGGCAGATGGATGAAGCGTCGTCGTCTTCGAAGAAGCAAAGAAATTGCACGACAGAAGAGGAATATCGGCTCATTGAGGCAGACAACGAGATCAATCAATTGGAGGTAAATGTCGTCAGAGATGACGTAGAAATGACGACGTGGGTCGGGAGCAACGCGTGGCTTGGCATTGTGAAAGGACAGCGGCTGAAGGTAGCGGTTGTGGTGTCGTGGAAGGCTACGGGAGTAGTGGCCGGAGGATATTGGCATCGGTGAAGTGGATGGGGTGTGGAGCTGGATGTCGTGCTCTGTGAATGATGAAGTAGACGGGGTTTCTTACGGGTGAGGTTGACGAAGCAGTGACTGAAATGGAGTTGGCGGAACCAGAAAACAGCGGAAGGGATCCGAGGAAAGGGAGCTCTGATACCAAAGTTGTTACAAGCCTACTTGGTTGTAGCCAGAGGAGTGGTCAGAGATGGAGATAACGGTAGAGGAGATACTACGAAGCCATGACCGTGACTGCCTATGCGGGCTTGCACAAGGAGAAAAAGAGCTTCCATGATCTCTTTAGGGATTAGGAAAACAAAACTTCATTTCATTCCCGCATGCATACAATGCTCATGCCTTAATATAGACAACAAGATAATAACAACACTCACAGCTCCTAACACTCACCTAAATAGCATAATTAAAACAATACATAATAATAAAGATAAAAGATTTGGTGCTCGAGACCCATAACAAAAGGCAAATCAATTTCAAGGAAGACAGAAGGGAAAGACAAGGTAGGAAATTTAAATTGCACGAACCTAATTTGGAACACAATCTATTTGTGAATATCAAATGATGTTTTGGGAGCTCAATATCATAGAAGTATGTATAATTTTATGGCACATATGATATTCTTTTTCTTTCACTAAGATGATTTCCAAACCAAGAAGGTGGCCCGTGTAAGATGTTTTAGAAGATTGTTATAGGCAGCCTAACTCTTTTTTTTAAAAGAGCTTTTATTTCCCCTCAATAACACCTATTGGCAGCCCATGCCCTACCCCCCCCCCCCCCCCATAAATCTCGCTTGAAGCTTACCCTTCGTGTCTGCTTTCTGGAGCCGCACCCTTGCCCACATCGCTCGTCGCCGCTGCAGCTCTTGCACCGGCAGAGGGATCGCCGGCAACCCTCCACGGCGAACCTTTTCAGGCAATGCTCGATCCCACCAAATCCGGCAAAATCCTGAGTATCCCTGCGTTGCCCACAACCTTCGCCAACATTTCCGCACTCCTCCCTTCATCGACATATGCGACAACAGCAAATAATCGATGATATGGTCGGGCAAGACCTTATCAACGTCCTCCATTAGATACCTCTTCACCCTCTCCCACATCTCCAAATTTCCGTGAATCTGACAAGCCCCTATCAGTGTTCTCCACACCACGGCATTCCCTCCAGAGCTTGTTATGGTAAATCACCCATCAATTCTCAGAAATTTTATGGTTTGTGAATATGATGTCTTGATTGTGAATGAGGTGAATCAATGTTTAGGATTTTTTCCTCTTGTTTTGTTGGTGTTATTTTATATTCAATAAGGAGGGAAAGAGAAGTTTTACATCAATTAATATGATTGATTTTAGAGTTCATTTTACCACTACCATAAGCTTTGCTACGAAGGAGGGATTAGTAAGTTGGGTGCATAATATTGTGAAAGGTCTTGGGTTTGTAAACATCATTCTAATAAGATATTGCGTAATGTGAGCATATATATAGACATGTATGGAAATGCCGGAAGATCCGAATTATTGGCCTCTTTGGATTGTCTGGTGAATCCCGCGTCATTGGATAAGAAGATGACTATGTCTGACAAGAGACTGGTAGTAGCTTCATGTTACAATACCAAGTTCGATCATCTCTCTAAATTCCAGTCATTTAGGCTATGTTTGATTGGGTCGTTGTTGATGGAAAACTGCTGATGAGAAGCTGCTGATGGAGAAAGTGTTGATTCTGGAAAACAGAGTTTTGTTAAAAAACTGTTTGGATGAAATGGAATTTTGAAAACAGAGTTTTGAATAAGTTGTTTACCGTTTTGAATTAAAAAAAAATTACAAAAAAAAACAACAGGCTAAATAAACACATAACACAAGAAATCCAGGTACACCCGCAATCTCGAGCTATGCTCTCGATTCATACAACTGATCCGCTATACTATCACGTAAAGAGGAGAACAACACACATAAATAGGCATACAATAATTAATTGAGGGAAATAATTGAATTCAAACATTGAATACCTTCAATCGCTCGTCCCACCACTCATCTGAGGCGTCTATTGTTTTTCTTGATGTGTTCCAACCCAAGCCGGTCTCACCTCGTTTCAACTCCGTCCAAAGTTTCCACTCCTTCTTCAGATGATCCCATTTGTTTTTGAATTGCACTTTATCGTATTTCTTTCCAGTCGACTCTTCAAATGCCTTCATTATATTGGACCACCCCTCTTTACTAAAATGTGTTGTAGGACGATTCCCACGTTCTATCTCTTTTATGCAGATATCACAAAAGAGGAGAATATCAGAATTGTCCCACATTGCGGCCACCCCACCGTCTTTTGTTTTGCCCATCTTTATAAGGCAACACATACAAAAGAGAACAATATTAAAAAACATTACACACACATATACTCACACACACATATACACTCACACACACATATACTCACACACACACATATACTCACACACACATATATACACACACATATATACACATATACACACATATATACACATACACACACACGCATATACTCACACACACACATATACTCACACAAACACATATATACACACACATATATACAAACTCAATAACAACACACATAAACACACACATACACAACACACACCAACACAATACACACATACAACAACCCACCAACACAACACACACACCAACACGCACACATACACCAACACACACACATACACCAACATAACAAACACATACACCAACATAACACACACACATACACCAACACAACACACACATACACCAACACACACAACCCGCCTACACAACAAACACATACACCAACATAACACACATACATTACTCACACACACACATATAACTCTCTCTCACACACACAACCACACACACATACAACTCTCACACACACACACACACACATATACAAAAATACACACATACACACACAAATACACACACACACACACACACACACACACACACACACACACACACACATATAACTCACACACACACACAACCACACACCCACATATAACTCACACACACACACAACCACACACACATACAACTCACACACACACATATACTCACACACACACACAACAACACACCCACATAACCATAAAAATATACACACATACACACACAAAAATATACACACACACACAAAAATATACACATACACACACTCATACACACACATATACACACACAACAACACACCCACATAACCACACAAACAGTGAATAAAACTATAGTGAATATGTAGTTTACACCGCACAGCAGGCAATAGAATGTAGTTTACAATCTCAGAAATGACAGTGACAGTAAAAATATGCAAAAAATGGAGGAGGCGGTGAAGAAACAGTGAATAAAATGGAGGAGATCCGGTGGTGTGCAAAAACCAGTGAAACCGGTGGTGTGCAAAAATGTAGAACTATGTAGAAGTCCTTGTAGATCTGAGAAGAACCGGGGGTCGGAGAAGAGGATACCTTGTAGATCTGAGATCGACGATCAGAGAAGAAAGAGGGGTCGCCGGCGGTGTGGTGCGTGAGGAAAAGAGGCGTCGACGGTGTGCTGTCGGAAATAAAAAAAATGAAGCAGCCGGCGGTGTGCTGCGTGAGGAGAAAAGGCGTCGACGGTGGGCGGTTCGGGTCAGCAGGCGGCGTGCTGCCGGCGATGTGCTGCGTGAGGAGAAGAGGCGCCGCGCCGATGGTGTGCTGAAACCCTAGGTTCCGGTTGATCGGGGGTAGCGAGGAAGGGAATCGGGAATGTAGGAGCTGTTGCGGTTTTGGAGGAACGCAGAAAATTCGGGCGGTTCGGCTCAGGCGTTAAAGCGTGGAAATTAAAAACCTGAGTTTTTAAGATCAGCCACTCCAAACGCATCTTATACCGAAAATCACGTTGCGTTTCCACCGCACAGCAGGCAATAAGCCGCGCCAAACGCCACCTTAGTTTCAACTGCTACATTCGAGCCATTCGACCCCTCACACATTTTCAAGGACAATTTTCATTGCGTTCATACATGATAACCACTTGATGATGCATGGTGATTATGTTACGCCCTTGGATGGTGCCCGGCTATTTGGGCGTCAATACGCGCACAGGAGGAAAGGAAGACAGGCGACAACGGCGCTGAACCAACCGGTTCAACCCCCTCTCACTAAAACAAACGGTTTGTGGCTGAACCACCCATGTGTGTGGGGGGGGGGGGCGGCCCCCTCTTGGCCCCGGATATAAATATCCCCGGGGCGGTTCTTCTCCTCCCTACTCCAAACCCTAGTTTCTATCTCCTCATTCTTTAGATCTCTATCTCCCTCTCTTGTTCTCTTAACATTTGTATCAGAGGATCGCTCCTCCGCCATGGTTACCACACGCAAACAAGAGAAAATCAACCGATTGGAAACCTTAGAAGAAAACTACATTGGATTGACGGACTCGGTGGCCGCCATCGAGGAAAATATGAGGCTTCGACGCAGCGATTGGAAGAACGGTTCGACGCTCGGATGGATAAAATCAAGGCATTGCTAGCGCAAAATCTGAAGGGGAAAGCAACGGCGGGTGAAGAAACCGGTGGATCTCCGCACTCGGAATCGGATACGGCCGAATCCCACCTGTCAGTCCCGACGGGAGGGGAGGGGGCGACAGCGGCTGGGTAGGGTCGCGGATGGCTGGGCGCAGCCGGTGACCGGTTTCGCCCGAACCCGCTTAGCGCGGGATCAACCCAGGGCGGAACCGGCGACCCTTTCGCGGGTCACGCTCCATGGAGGCGTGGCGGGGAAGAACCGGGAGGGGTCGGACGACCTCCAGGGCAGGTCGGGTTTCCTCCGAGGGGAACAAAAGGGCTTCTCCCTCACCCGCGAGGTTTTGGACCACAAGGAGGCTTCGGGGCGGGTGTTCCGTCGGGCGATTATCCTGAACCGAGAGAGCAAAGGAGACCAACAGGCTATGGGCATGAGCAGGGGTGGCACGGACAGGCCACTCCGCGGGCATACATCCCCCCGAAATTAACTCGCATCAATTTTCCTAAATTCAACGGGGGGACGCGTTGGAGTGGGTGTAGAAAGCAGAGATTTTCTTCAGTTATCAGGATGTGCCCGAAGGGCACTGGGTGCAGCTCGCATCGTTCCGCTTGGAAGACGACGCTTTTTAGTGGACGCAGTGGTTTTTGCGAGGCCGAGACTGTGTCGTGGGCAGAATTTGTGGAGGGCTTTACTGCCCGGTTCGGACCCTTGGAGTACGAGGATTTCGAGGCTCTTCTCCAGAAGTTGCAGCAGAAGGGGACAGTGATGGAGTATCGCACGGAATTTGAAAAATTGGTGAATAGGGTGCACTAGGAAGAAAGGACGCTGCTTAGCTGTTTTGTCTCGGGACTCAAAGATCACCTTCGCGATGAGGTGCAAGCACACATGCACCGCAACCTAAATCATTCCATCACATTAGCTTGCATTCAGAAAGAACACTTCAACAGGCATCGTACCCGTACCACCGCAAAGCCGACAGCTGCTCCAACAGGCGTAAGAAGGGAAGCCTCGACGGGTGGCAAACGGCAAATCGACTGTGACCCGACTCTCATGGGCCGAACTGCAGGCCAGGAAGGAGAAGGTCGTATGCTTCAACTGCGATGACAAGTTCACACTGGGACACAAATGCCAGAAGATACAAGTATTTATGCTTCAGGAGGATACAGGGGATGGGTGCCCTGCCGAATCAAAGTGGGACGGGGACTTGGACTTGACGAAGTTCGGCGTATCCTTACAGACGATGGAGGGATGCAACGCTCCTCTCACGATGAGGATGGCAGGGAAAGTCAGCCAGGAGAGGGTGACAATTCTTGTGGATAGAGGGAGTACTCATAATTTCACTCATCCGAATGTGGCACAGAAGGTGGGGTACGAGATCGATCGAGCAGCTGTCCTCCATGTTATGGTGGCCGATGGGAGCAAACTTCAGTGCGAAGGGGTTATGAAAGGGGTGGAGTTACGGATACAGGGTACGCAGGATGCACGGACGTCTATCTCCTACCCATCAGAGGGTCGGACATGGTACTCGGGGTACAGTGGCAGCAGCAACTACGAAGGGTGACCTTCGATTGAGACTAAATGACGATGGAGTTCCTCCAACAGGGAAGGCAGTATTGTCTGAGCGGCCTCAAAACATCTCCGTTAAAGGAGATCTCATCTCGCAGCCTAGAACGTCTGGGGGAGCAGGGCAGTACGATGGCTATGATTATGGAGATTACGACGACTTCCGGAGCACCCCTGGCAGTGCCCGAGCAGATGCGGGCACTACTGACTCAGTATGCTTACATATTCCAGACACCTCGGACCCTCCCACCTCCGAGGTTCCGAGATCATCAGATCCAGCTCAAGACAAGGGCAGAGCCCACTAATATTCGGCCGTATTGCTATCCCTACATCCAGAAAATCGAGATTGAGCGCAGCGTCCGGGAAATGCTCACTGCCGGACTCATCCGTCCAAGTACTAGTTCATTCTCATCTCCCATCATCCTAGTCAAGAAGAAGGATGGATCATGGTGTTTTTGCGTGGACTACCGCGGCCTAAATATCTCGACCATCAAGGACAAGTTTCTCATACCGCTGATCGAAGAACTATTGGATGAGCTGCACGGCGCCTCTCTTTTTATCAAACTCGACCTCAGGTCGGGTTACCACCAGATTCATATGCATGAGGACAACATACACAAGACAGCATTCCGCACACATGATGGGTATTATGAGTTCCTCGTGATGCCTTTTGGGCTGACCAACGCCCCCTCCACATTTCAAATAGTCATGAACGAGATATTTCGACCTCTTCTTTGTCATTCCGTGTTGATATTCTTTAATGATATCCTCATCTACAGCACTAGTTGGGAAGAGCACCTCACTCATGTGGAGCGGGTCTTCACCATCCTCCGCCAACACCAACTTTATGCCAAACAGTCCAAGCGTTCTTTCAGACAGGAGGAGGTCGAGTACTTGGGTCATTTGGTCTCGTCGGAGGGCGTCAAGGCGGACCCCAAAAAAATTGAGAGCATGTTATCATGGCCACGACCCCAGACTGTGTAAGCACTGCGGGGTTTCCTAGGCCTGACCGGCTACTACAGGCGATTCGTG
Source organism: Platanthera zijinensis (assembly GCA_039513925.1). Classification (NCBI taxonomy): domain Eukaryota; kingdom Viridiplantae; phylum Streptophyta; class Magnoliopsida; order Asparagales; family Orchidaceae; genus Platanthera; species Platanthera zijinensis. The sequence continues at coordinate 15,589,349 of CM077093.1, read as the reverse complement.
AAGGACTATGGCAAGATCGCCAGGTCTCTTACTCAGTTATTACAGAAGGATGCCTTCGTCTGGCAGGACGAGGCCGAGGCGGCCTTTTAGTCCCCCAAGGGGTCCATGACATCCACGCCGATTCTTGCTCTCCCGGATTTTACCATGGAACTTGTGCTCGAGACCGATGTGTCGGGCATGGGCATTGGGGCCATATTGATGCAGGAGGGCCGGCCCCTAGCTTTCTACAATAAAGCATTGGCACCCCGCACGTTGGGACTCTCCACGTATGAAAAAGAAATGGTGGTCATTATTCATGCGGTGGCCCTGTGAAGGCCATACCTGTTAGGGCGACATTTCAAGATCTGCACCGAACACCAGAGTCTGAAGCATTTTTGGAGCAGCGAGTCTCCTCCCCTCTCCAACAAAAGTGGGTAACGAAATTAGTGGGTTATGATTATGAGATCCTCTATAGGCAGGGCAAAGAGAACCTGGTTATCGATGCCTTGTCTCGCTTACCGGAGGGCACCGTTGCTCAAATATCGGGCCCCTTGCTCGACTCCCTCGACGACATACAGGAGGAAGTCATGCGTGATTCGGAGCTGCGTACCATCGTGGAAGCCCTTAAGACTGGGACAGGACGTTGCACCCGGCTATCACCTTCAGAATGACAGGCTATACTATCAGGGCAGGGTAGTCATCCCCGCCCAATCTGCTTGGAAGACAATCATGATGCATGAGTTCCACACTTCACCGATCGGCGGTCACGCGGGTGTTCTCCGCACCCTCCAGCGGGCACGGGCAAATGTCTTTTGGAAAGGGCTACGACGCGATATACAGCAGTTTGTGCAACAGTGCGAAATATCTCAGCGACAAAAATATGAGACTACTTCCCCAGCCGGCTTGCCCACACCATTGGAGATCTCGCACCACATTTGGGACATCGTGTCAAAATACGGACATTTCTTGGCTCTGAGTCATCCATACACCGGTGAGTCAGTCGCCGATCTCTTCGCCCGAGAAATCGTCTGTCTCGATGGCATCCCGCATGCCATCATTTCCGACCGAGACCCGACGTTTGTGGGGACTTTTTGGAAGGAGCTCTTTCGCTTATAGGGGAACTGCTTACATTTCAGCACAACCCATCATCCCCAGACAGATGGCCAAACAAAAGTTCTCAATCGGGGTCTCGAGACATACCTTCGTTGTTTTGTGATGGAAGAGCCGCGAACTTCGACCTGTTGGTTGCATTAGGCCGAATACTGTTATAACACATCTTACCATTCTGCCGGCAAGTTGACCCCATTCGAGGTCGTGTACGGCCGCCCCCCCCCCCCCTCCCTCACTGAGCAGTTATGAACCGGACAGTCCAGCATTGCCAGCAGTTGATCGGGCGCTTCGTGATCGAGACCGCACCCTCGCCACCTTGTGAGAGAATCTGCGGACAGCACAAGACCGCATGAAGACTCAAGTGGATAAACATCGCAAGGACCGGGAGTTCGCGGTTGGCGATGAAATTTTTCTCAAGCTCCGTTCCTACAGGCAGTTATTAGTTGCCCGACGAACAAACCAGAAATTGACACCGCGTTATTATGGTCCCTTCCGTATCCTCCGTCGTATGGGTCCTGTTGCTTACACCTTGGAATTTTCGGAGGGATCGCGGATACACCCGACATTTCATGTGTCCTTATTGAAGCGGAAGATCGGCAACACGGTTCAGGCGAGTCCTTTCCTACCCGAGGCAACGGTAGTAGGCGAATTACAGCCACTCCCCGAGGATCAAGTGGAAACACCGTGACGCAGAGTACCGTCCTGAGATACTTGTCAAATGGAAGCATTTAACCGCAGCTCACAACACGTGGGTGGATTTGATGGAGTTCTGGGAGCTCTACCAGGACTACCACCTTGGGGACAAGCTGACTCTTGATGGGGAAGGGAATGTTACGCCTCTGGATGACGCTCGGTTATTTGGGCGTCAATACACGTGCAGGAGGAAAGAGAAGACAGGCGACAATGGGGATGAACCAACCGGTTCAGCCCCATCTCACTAAAACAGGCGGTTTGGGGCTGAACCAACCGGTTCAGCCCCCTCTCACTAAAACAGGCGGTTTGGGGCTGAACCACCCGGTTCAGCCCCATATGTGGGGGGGCCGGCCGGCCGGCCCCCTCTTGGCTCCAGATATAAATATCCCCGGGGCGGTTCTCTTGGTTCATCATGCAAGTATAAGGTATTCTTCTCCTCCATACTCCAAACTCTAGTTTCTATCTCTCCTTTCTTTAGATCTCTATCTCCCTCTCTTGTTCTCTTAACAGATTACTCGTTACCACCAATATTCTCAAGTTGGAAGAGATCATGCAAAAATTGATGCTCAATAGGATCTCGGCGGTTTGGTATGTATTGAGCATTTATTACATGTTTATTTCTCTAGTACACTATGCCTTTGATGATGTTTTTGGAAATTTTATAATTTCTATGCAGGTTTAAAGTTCATTACATTTAAGTTTTTGTTCTTCCCTTTTGCAAACTATGGGAGATGTTTGATGCTTGGCATTCAATGCTTGACATTCAGGTATAAATACATTCTCTGACCCATAAATAGTTAAATACACTCTTCAATTAATATACTACGTTTCATGATTTTTGCAGGCTGCCGCTACTATTTGATTTGGATAATGTCACTTTTTGGAAGTGAATGGTGGCTTACATGATGCGAATTATACCATAATCACATGTATTTTGTAATATTAACAAAGCTCTCTTCGCTCCATTTCTTCTTTGTGCTGCAGGGTTTTATGATAATAGGAGAGGAGACTATTAAAAATTTCTAATTTTGTTAAACTAAACCAAATTAAATAGTAGACAAATGTAGCTTGTAATGAAAAAATTATCGAGCACTTTTTTGGAAGGGGGATTGAGAATTCTATCATGAATTATTAAATTTCATTTTCCTGCCATTTTGGCCTGTCAATAACAAATTGGTTTGCAATTAACTGTGGGACTGCCAATAGAAAAGGTTGGGTTGCCTATAACAATCCTCATGTTTTATTGCCTGGGAAATAGATTATTAAAATAATAACTCTCCGCCATACAGCTGTTATGGGATGCGTATTATTATTATTATCTAGGATTCTAGTTATTATCATTATGTAGGAGCCTCGAGCCCCGGGTCTAACATTAGGTGTCACCATTAGTATTTTTGCCATCATTAGTATTTTTGTCTTCTTATATTGTTGTAGCCTATATAAAGGCATGCATATTGTATGTTGGTGGAGATAAAATGAAGTTCTAGTTTCCATGTCCCTTGTTGTGAGATATTGGTGGCTCCTTGTCTCTCCTCCAACGAGCAACCCCGCCTAGGCAGCCGCAGTTCCGGCTCCACGGTATGCTCCACCATCATCATCTTCCCCTCCGGCTACCACCGAGTTAGGACCATAACAACTTGGTATCAAAGGGAACATCCTCCCTCGTCCGCTTACTCGACACCAACAGCCGTTGTTTCCTCCGCTCTCGCGCTTGTTTTCGCTTACAGGAGACCAATTCAGCAACCGACAAGTGCAGGTGTTCTGCATTTTTCTGCTTCCCAGCAAGCTACACGCCGCAGCTCGACCAACTCTGCCCATCAAGCTCTACGCCGCACCCCCCTCTCCGGCAACTTCACGCGCCAGCCAGCTCTCGGCCCAGCAACAGCTTCTCAAGCGTCGTCGAGCCCCGACCCTGCAACATCGCCGCAACCCGCCATCTCTTCCATCCCCGCCCGACAACCCCAAGTCGCACGTTGTCGAGCCCTACCTGCATTATCCTGAGCCCCTTCCCTGTCGTATCACCGCAGCCTCCGCTTCTTCAAGGCCCGCCCTGCTATCCCGAGACCCTTCCCTATCGTATTGCCGCAGCCACTACTTCCCTCGAACCGCTCGCATCTCCCTGCTTTCCTCGAGCCGCCCGCACTCCTGCGTTTCATCGAGCCCACCCCCACAGAAAACCCAGCAGCACACCTATTTAATTTCCTTTACTCCGTGGACCCAACAATCCTTCCCTCTTTCATCCGATTTATTTCTATATTTAAACCCCTTGAACCACATCCCTCCAGCTAGCAAAAGCCTATAATTTTTTTTTAAAATAATGCTCATTACTTTAGCCAACTGATCCATTGGACCCCGCCTCCTTTCATTTCCTTGTGCAGCCCACCGCCCATTTTAAATCAACCTTCAACCCCACTTTTAGTTTAAAACCACCATGTCCGGCCTTCTCCAAGCCACAAATTATTTTTTTTCCAGCGGGCCCATTTCCTTCGATGTCAATATTGGGCGTCACCGCGGCTCCCGTGGTCACTCCCAGTATTCCAACTCGGCGCAATCCCAGCGACCGGTCACCAGCTCTTCTTCTCGCTCCTCATCTCAAATTATAGGTGACTCATCTGAACAACTTAATCAGATTATGACCATGCTTCAGGCCGTCATTGCGCAACAAGCTGCGCACACTGCTCTCGGGGACCGTCAACAGGAGGCCATCATTGTGCTCTTCAAGCGCATCGATGATCTGTCTACCGCCCCAACACACGATCATGCCAGCAGCAGTCAGGCACAACCACTTCTCCGCACCGCCCCGCCGCCCCTGACTGTCCACGAGTCGCCACCGCCAGTCCCCACGCACCCCGACACAACAATTATACCACGCTATACCAGATTGAAATTTCCAACCTATGATGGGAAAGTGAACCTTTGAGTTGGCTCACCAAGTGTGAGCAATTCTTCGGTCACCAGCAAACTCCGGCAGCTGATCGGATCCATTTAGCATCCTTCCATATGCTCGACTCCGTTGTTTTATGGGCTTCTCGACTTCTCACCAACCGGCCGAATCTGATTTGGGACGACTTCAAGCGACTCTGCAACTTGCGTTTCGGACTCCCTATCCGCAGTAACTCCCTAGGGGCACTCACATCTCTACGCCAAACCGGTACCGTGGACGAGTACCTGGAATAATTTCAGCTTCTCTTAGTGCATGTCCCTCTTGCCCCGGAGATGCAAGTCGACATTTTCACCGCGGGACTTCGCGAGCGACTGCGACTGGATGTTGAGTTTGAGGCTCCTCCGGACTTAGTGACCGCTATGAGTCTGGCCCGGCTCTGCGATCGTCGCCTCCAGTCGACCCAGGAAGCCTATCCACCTGCCACCAACATTATTCAACAAGGTCATATCGAGGGTCCCCCAGCCCCACCGGTCCGCCGATTATCTCGGGCTGAGATGTTACACCGCCGCGCTCATGGATTATGTTTCAATTGCGACGAGCAGTACACTCGCGGCCACAAATGCAACCGACTTTTCTACCTGCACGTTGAGGATTCTGACAATGAGAACATCTGATCAAGCTTGAGGACAAGCTTTTTTTTGGAGGAAGGGTGAGATGTTATGGAATGCGTATTATTATTATTATCTAGGTTTCTAGTGGTTATCATTATGTAGGAGCCTCGAGCCCCGGGTCTAACATTAGGTGTCACCATTAGTATTTTTGTCATCATTAGTATTTTTGTCTTCTTATATTATTGTAGCCTATATAAAGGCATGTGAATTGTATGTTGGTGGAGATGAAATGAAGTTCTAGTTTTCTTGTCCCTTGTTGTGAGATATTGGTGACTCTCTCCTCCAACGAGCAACTCCGCCTAGGCAGTCGCGGTTCCGGCTCCACGGTATCCTCCACCATCATCATCTTCCCCTCCAGCCACCACCGAGTTAGGACCATAACAACAGCCTCCTTATCATGTTAAGATTATGAGTGAGGAGAGAAAATCAAAAACCGATCAAACCGACCGAACCGCACCGATTTTGAAACTGAACCGGTCGATTCAGTGTCGATTTGATTTGGAGTTTGTGAAAACAGAGTCCATATAGGTTCGGTTCGAATTCCAATGTGTGAAAACTGGCCAAACCGAACCGACTTGGAGTCGATGTAATTAAACGCAAAACTTGAATCTTGGCGAGACACTTTAGAAAAGAAGGGTTTTAGGTTGAGCAGGCAAAGACGGAGTATATGTAGCTTAAATTTAGCAGTGCAAGAAGGACGAATGACTTCGTTATTAAGTTGGGTGATCGAGATATTTCACGTACTGAATGTTTTAAATATCTTGGATCGATAGTTCAAAAAGATGGAGGTATTGATAAAGATGTGACACAGAATCTATGCGGGTTGGTTGAAGTGGAGAGGCGCGTCAGGGATCTTGTGTGATCATAAAATACCATTAAAACTTAAGAGCAAGTTTTACCATACTGCGATTAGACCAGCGATGCTCTATGGTTCTGAGTGTTGGGCAGTGAATTGTGTACATAAGCAAAAAATGGGAGTTGTGGAGATGAGAATGCTTAAGTGGATGTGTGGACACACGAGACTGGATAGAATTAGGAATGAATGTATCAGGGATGAGACATGAGTAGCACCAATTGCAGAGAAGATGCAAGAAGCTCGACTAAGATGGTTTGGACACGTACAAAGGAGACCATTAGAGGCACCTGTTAGGCGTTGTGAGAGTCTAGTCACTAGGCATGTTAAACAAGAGAGGGGTAGACCAATAAAGACTTGGAATGAAACTATAAGAAAAGACATAATGTACTTAGGCATTAGTGAGATTATGACACAAGATAGGGCACAATGGCGACAAATGATCCATATAGCCAACCCCACTATAATGAGATAAAGGCTTGAGTGTTGTTGTTGTAATTAGTTAGTAATCAAAAATTAGGATCACCGTAAATAAGCAGTTCATGTGTTTATGTCATTCACAGGTCGGCCACGATTCAGACATTCAGTCAAAACTCAATACTTCAATATTCCTTCTTTTTCAGCTTAAGCCTCACCCTCGACTCGCCACTCGCCAGTCGCCAGTAAATAACCTAGTTCGTTCATTTCCCCCTTTCAGCCCACGCTCCAGCTAAATAAATCCCACGCCACACGGCCGCACTGCTCGACCTCCAGTCCTCATTCCCATGATGAGCTTCCCATACCGCTTCTCCCTTTCTCGTTAGTCACTTGGTCCTCACTCCTCACTCTCCTACATCCTCACACCGCACTGTTGGACATCGACATCAACCCAAGCTTTCTCTCAAGGTACCTCCAAGCTCCAATGTTGTACTTATTGGTGCTCCAACGATGCACTTATTCATGCTCCAGCGCTGCACTTATTGGAGCTCCAGTGCACCGCTCACGGTTTTTGCATTTTAAAGCCTACTTACTTTTGCGTTTCTGGTTTTCTGCTTCCATACACTACGTTTTTGCTAGGTACTCCATGTTTACTAATGATTTTTAATCCCAGGAGCATTATATGAATTCTATTGTGTAGTTATATTTGGTGTATTTGAGGAAAAATGTTGTCTTGCTCCCCTTAAATTTGCAGATATTTGTGATTTCTCAATACTTTAATTATGGTATCTAGTTATGTACTTATGTTGATGTATATTATAGCTAGGTATTAATAGGATAAACAGTAAAATAGATTGATTTAGCACAATACAAAAACAATAAGTTTATATACTTGATATAAAACTTTGAATATACCTCGACTCTAAGTATTTAACTATTTGATAAGCTCTGGTCACAAAGTTCCAATTAAATAACGTTGCTATATTTATTTATGTCATCTTTAATGTACAATAACTTCTTAACCAATTAATTGTACAAAAAATTCATCAACGAATAAAATAAACTGAGATGGTTTAAAATAGTTTTCATGTTTCAAATTCACTTCCATAGATTTTTTGTGAAAAAAATATACAAAAAACTGAAACTAAACCGCCAAAAACTGATCAAAAATCGAACCGACTTGAACCAAACCGACCGATTTTGTTTGAGTCGGTTTTGAACTACAGAAAATTCAAGGTTGTTGATTCGGTTTCAGTTTGGACCCAAACCGACCCAAATCAAACCACTCGGACCCCTAGTTACGATTGACATTATGGACAAGCTTCATCCAGCTCATTTGCATCCAAAAGGTACATTATTACAAAAATATTACTCTTATGAGAAATGCATAATGATAAGCCGTCAATTTTTTTACATTGAATATTTTGACTGAAAATGATTAGACAAATACTACCTGAAGGTACTAGGTGAGGTAGTTGAAAACATGCCGACTCCATGAAACCCTAGGTGACGACTCCTAGCTCATAGGTCTAACTCTAGCCCTCTTCTTCCCCTTCTAAACCTCCAGTCGTAGACCCCTACATCCCCAAACTATTGTCGGTTCCATTGCTCCAACCCCTCCCACAGGCCACAGCAGTCGAGCCTCCCTCCTTCAAACAAAGCACTGCCTCTGCCCCATCTACCCTCCCAGCAGGCTGCCTCCTGGACGCCCTCCCCTTTTCACAGCCGCCGCCTGGAATCCCCCCTTTCAGTCGCCTCCCCTAATTCTCCTTCCGCAAGCCCTACAACAGCCGCCCTTAATCATCCTTCTAACAAGCCCTACAACAACCACCCCCTCCATCAAAATCTCTCAGCCTTGCCGCCATCCCCTCCCCTCTCGTGGAATCACCTCCAATCAGCCCACCCTATCGGATTTGTCCAGATCTAGAAAAACCATCCCCAGTCCGCCTTTTCCCCTCACTCGTTCTTCATTCCCTAGCTCGGAACCTCTCTCAAATTATCGGATCTACCCTTTCCTGCCCGGATCTATTCATACATCACCAGATCTACTCATTTTTGGTCTATTTCCACCTTCTACCACTGAGAACAACCCCCTACATTGTTTTCCACGCCTTCGGTTCCACCTCGGGTCATCGTCCGCGCATCTCCGGCTCTGAAATCTTTATTGCCTTGGTCAGCTCACTATTTGGTGAGCCTTCGTTATATTGGACTATTTTATTCAATATTTTTTTATTGGATTGATCACTATATTTACGTGGGAATGTTGTCTGTGAAAATTTGCTTTGATACGCTTATAACTTGCAGGTGGGACTCATTCGCCGCGTGCTTTGCCTTGGCCCTCGGAGCGGAGGAAATCCATTAAATATTTTTCTACCAAATGTTATTTCCCTGTTTTAATTTGTTCTTGTGTGGGTTAAAATTATTATTGCTTGAATTGATTTGTCGTCGTCATCGACGGAATCGTTGTATATATATTAGGGCTAGTGCGTCAAGTCTACATTTCACCCCTAGAAGTCTTCGTTTTGTGCACCCCCATAGCCTGCCCTACATCAGTTGGTATCAGAGCCAGGTCGGGTCGTTTGCATACTCCGTAGTGGTAGGATTTTTAGAGCAAGCATGTCAGATCCACTAGTCACCGACGACCGAGTGGCGAGCTCGAATTTGGGTGTCGCATTTGCTGAGTTTCAACGTCGTATTCTAGATCGTTTGGACACTTTAGGTACCCAGTTTGACGACGTGCTTCATGAGCTTGCCGAGGTGAACCTTCATTTAGATCACTTAGAGACTACCAAGGATACTCCAACAGAGCACAATGATTCGCTTGAAGATGATCCTGACGCTCCTCCTCGTCTTGACCAACGTCTGATGGATGGTCAGCTTCCCGTAGACCGTCACCATCGTGATATTCCTCCTAGAACCCCAACACCGCCGGTAAGGCGGAATCCCGATCTTGCAATGGAGCATAGACAATCTCTGGCTCATGATAGGCACCAACACCAGCGTGATGAGTATCATGTGCCCCGTCAGCCTCATCCTAACCCCAGAGATCGTGTGCCCCCACACGAACGCCGCGACCATCACCGTAACGAATATTATCCCCCGGGTTGGAGAGAGCGTAGTTCCCCATTCGCTTGATATGACTACGCCTTCAGTGATTGGCTCCTTGACATGGGCCATAATTTTGAGTGGTATGATATGAGCGACGAACGTTGTGTTCGCTTCGCCAAAATGAAGCTGGTCGGACAAGCCAAAGTATTTTGGATTAGCGTAGAGAGTGCGATTGAGCGGGATGGCTATTATCTTATCTCCCGATGGGATGATAGCAAAGGATGAAAGATAAGTATCACCCTGCCTCCTACCGAGACCAGTTGTTTGATCAGTTGCAAAACTTACGACAGGGGTCACTTACTGTTGCCGAGTATATGGATCTCTTCAACGAGCTTGTCGTTCGTAGTGACATCTCGGAGAAGCCCATTGCCACCACTTTCGTTTCAAGGCTGGCCAACATTTTGAGATGGAGAGAGCTGATTACCCATCATCTCGAGACCGTCGATCAGATATTTCAGCTCGCTCTAGAGTATGAGCAGTACCTATGATCATCTAGCACGAGGAAGTTCTCCTCTCGGACTGATACCTCGACTTATAGGAAACCCGTTGCGCCCCAAACCACTGCGTCTGCGCCCCCACGTGCTCCCGCGGACACGAAGGGCAAGGCCGTCACCACTGATGGCCAGTAATCTGGGGATATTCAGTGTTATAAATGTTCTGGCAAAGGGCATGTGGCGGCGCAGTGCCCCACGCGAAGTTTGCTCGTTGAGGACGAGGAACAGGGTTTAGAAGGAGATGAGGAGGTTATTGAGGAGATCACATCCATTATCGAGGAAGGATGGGAGAGTGATGATGAGAGATCCTTAAAGATGGGGGTGATCAGACGCCTCTTGCACACCCCACGTGTAGATGAGGATTGGCATTGTACTGTCATATTCTATACGTACTTTCCTAGTGCAGGCGGTCCCTGCAAGTTAGTTATCGATAGTGGTAATTACGTGAATATCGTGGCCCAAAAGGGTATTGACCGTATGCAGGTGAAGGTTGAGCCTCACCCACACCTTTATCGTGTTGTTTGAGTAGATAAGACAGCGATGCAGGTCACACAGCGTTGTCTCGAACCAATTAGCATCGCCTCATTTGAGGATCGGGTCTGATGTGATGTCATTCTCATGGACGTCGCCCATGTGTTGCTCGGCCGCCCCTGGCTGTTTGATCGCGACGTCACGTGTTTCGGCCGCTCGAACACGTATGTCTTTTATGACAAGGGGCAAAAGATTACATTGTCACCCACCCAACCCAAGGAGAGATCCAAGGGTCAGATTGAGCCTTCTGTGAGCACGAGCGTCTTGAGACCCCTACAAATCTTGAGGCGAGGGGAGTTTCTGCGAGACAGCATTGAGTCTGACGTCATCTATGTTGTGGCGACCACTATGGCATCTGAGTGCCCCCCTGACGACTATCCCCCGGTGGTCCATCCCCTTTTGGATGAGTTTGCGGATATCATGCCTGATGAGCTTCCTGATGAATTGCCCCCTCCACGGGACATTCAGCACGTTATTGACTTAGTCTCGGAGGCTTCTCTTTTGAACCTACCCCACTACCGCATGCACCCTGATGAGTACGTTGAGCTCAAGAGAAAGGTTGATGAGCTTCTTCAGAAGCAATTTATTCGTGAGAGCTTGAGTCTGTGTGCGGTTCCCGCCCTTCTTACCCCTAAGAAGGACGGTAGTTGACTTGGCGCAAGTGCATCGATAGCCGGGTTATCAATAAAATCACAGTCAAGTATCATTTCCCCATCCCACGACTAGATGACCTACTGGATACTATGTCTGGTGCCCAGATCTTTTCCAAGACCAATCTCCGTAGTGGGTACCATCAGATTCGAGATCGTGATGGAGACAAGTGGAAGACAACATTTAAGACCAATGATGGTTTGTGCAAGTGGCTAGTCATGCCATTTGGGTTATTGAACGCCCCAAGAACGTTCATGAGAGTCACGACGCAGGTGTTACGGCCCTACATGGGTAAATTTTTGGTGGTATACTTCGACGATATACTGATCTATTTCAAGATCCAGATCGACCACCTCGATCATCTAAGCCTTCTCTTTGGCATCCTCTGCCGGAAGAAATTGTATGTGAACTTGAAGAAGTATTCCTTCATTTCCGAGTTTGTTCACTTCCTGTGATTCATTGTGTCAAGCAGCGCACGGCAATAAGACACGGGACTCTGGATTCAATCATCTATTGGAGTTTTCGTCGACCCTAAGAAGGTCAAGTCCATTCGAGACTGACATGTGCCCACGACCATCCACGAGGCTCGCAACTTCCACGGACTTGTCACCTTCTATAGGGTTTGTCAAGGGATTCAGTACGATCATGGCCCCATTCACGAGCTGCCCTCGGAAGGGCGAGTTTTAGTGGACCGCCGCGGCCATTAGGCCATTTGAGGAGATCAAGGAGAGATTGACAACGGCTCCTGTCTTGAGACTTTTTTATTTCAGCCACGCATTTGAGGTCGTGTGTGATGCTTCTGGTGTTGGTATTGGTGTCGTATTGAGCCAAGAACGACATCCAGTTTCTTACTTTAGTAAGAAACTGAATGAACCCAAGCAGAAATACTTGAATTACGATCGAGAATTTTATGCTATCGACTATCGTCCAGTCTCTGTGCTACTAGAGGCACTATCTCCTCCCCCGGGATTTCGTGTTTTATTCTGACCATCAGGCATTACGATACTTAGACTCACAGCGCAAGTTAGGACACTGGCATGCCAAGTGGATCGAGTACCTCCAGGATTTCCATTACATTCTCAAACACCGAGCTGGTGTAGAGAACAAGCCAGTTGATGCATTGAGTCGTCATGTCTCCTTGTTACAGACGATGAGCGCACGAGTAGATGGGCTTGAGAGAGTGATCCTAGACTATCTGACATGCCCCGATTTTAGAGAGATTTATACCGCCTTGTCCTGAAACCCTCCAGACCCTGAGGGATATCTATATCGGGGCTCTCGCATGTGCATACCCAAGACTTCTTACCTTGATTACTTGATCGGGGGGTTGCACGCGGGCGGGGCTGTTGGGCACTTTGGGCGGGATAAGTCCATAGTCATTGTTAAGGATCCCTCTACTGGCCCAGCCTGAAGAAGAACGTGGCTTGCGTTGTCTGCCACTGTCGTATCTGCTAGAAGGCCAAGGGCACTAAGCAAAACACGGGTTTGTACACACCTCTGCATGTCCCACACCGCCCTTGGGAGGACATCAGCATGGATTTCGTGCTTGGACTCCCCCGTAAACTTCGGAGACACGACTTCATCTTTGTGGCGGTCGATCGATTCTCAAAGATGGCGCGCTTCATTGCTTGTCGCAAGATGGCGAATGCGACACACATAGCATCACCTTTATGAGGGACGTTTTCAGGATGCATGGCCTACCCAAGTCTATCGTGTCAGACCACGATGTGAGGTTTCTGAGCTATTTCTGGAAGACCAAGTGGCACAAGACCGGCACCACCTTTAGGTTTTTATCGGTCTATCATCCCCAGTCGGACAAGCAGACTGAGGTAGTGAACTGTAGCTTAGGGAATCTGCTAAGGTGTCTAGTGGACGAGTATGTTACTAGTTGGAACCTTGATCTCCCTATCACGGAGTTTGCGTATAATAGTTCTGACTTCAGTCGATAGCTTCACTGGGTTGAGTTCATTTCATGTAGTGTCGGGATACGACCCTAGGAAACCTATCAACCTTATCCCTAGTCTCCTAGAGTCGCGCCCTAGTGGGTCTGTCGAGTCATTTGAGCGTTGTACAACCCCATGTTCGCTGGGTAGGACCTAGAGGCATCAACGGCCCAGAGCCCAGGCTTCGAGCTAGCTTTGGGCTTCAGATAAGAAGAGCTCCCGCCTAGAAGCAGGCGAGGACGTTCACCATCAGTCAGCCGAGACCCGCTTCCGGCAGAGGCGGTGAGAAGGTTTGCGCCACGCGGAAGGCGGGAGCTGGCTCGGTCCGAGACTTTCGACACTCCTTTGTTAGCTCCCGTCAAGCGAAGACGAGAGGGTTCTCGGCATAGGGTTCTCGCCGAGTGGGGCCCAGAGCTCAGGGTAAAACTACCAAATTACTCTCGGGTAAAATTACCTTTTTACCCCCAGGGGCTGCATTTAGTGTTTTCTGGACAGCGAGATTTGGCTATTGGCAGGCCAGTCAGGGGTGTTTCAGTAATTTCCGATCGGCAAGAGGCTATAAATAGACCCATGAGAGTTCCTTAGAAAGCAAGTCTTCATTATTCTCAAAATCTCCAAGTGCTTTCTGAGGAGTTCCAAGCCCAGCTTTGGCTTTGGAGGGAAAGCTCTCAGAGATCTTTCGAGTGTGAGGTGGGACCTCCCTGCTGAGGCTTTGGGTCAGTTCTAGGTCCCTTGCAGCCAGTCGAGGCTTGAGAGAAGTAGATGTTGGCTGCGCCTTAGTTTTTGAACATTCGTTGAGATTATTTTTGGCTTCAACAGTTCTGGTGCGGTGAGCGTGGAAGGCAGCCGATACAAGAAAGCCTTGAGTTTGGTCTCATGACTGGAGGTGATGGTGAAGGGTCTGGCTCAGAGGTTCCCCCACCCGGGGAGAGGAAGCAACGAGGAAGATGCTGGAAGACTTCAGTCGAGAGGTCCTGCATACCATCAGCTTGGCCTTCTCGACGAGGAATGAGTGGGCGACACCTCAGGTTCTGGTGGAGGTGGTACCGCTTTTGGGCGAGAACGCCCCTGGGCAGCGTCCCGGGAAGGAGGTCCCGACAGAGGTTGGCGAGAGAGACGTTGCAGCGTGGGAGCTCTTCCCAGGCCAGCGCCCCGGGAAGGAGGCTCAAGCAGAGATCGGCGAGAGGGAAGCAACAGTGCGAGAGCTCTTCCCTGGGCACAGTCCGGTGGATCAGGCAAGCCAGCCTAGGCCGCGAGACGTGCCCTCTCGGCAGGCAGGCGGCGAGATCCCTTTCAGCGAGCTCATCATCTCGGCTCCGGTGCCGGAGGGGTTCCGGGAGCCCAACATGTCCTACTACTCAGGTAAAAACGACCATGTACAGCACGTGCAGTGGTTTGAAGACGTGGTTTCAATAAGGCAGATGACAGACGCCTTTAAGTGACGGCTGTTTGTCATCACGTTGAAGGAAAAGGCTCGGGACTGATTTCATCAGTTGCCGGCGAGCTCGATCTATAGCTTTGAGGACCTACGTCGAGGGTTCCTGTTGAGGTTCTCGACGTCGAAGAAGCGGAAGAAGGAGGCAGAGTGCCTATTTGCAGTAAGACGGAAGCAGGATGAGACGCTGGGTCATTACGTTGACCGGTTTCAGGAAGAAATCCTCCTGGTCTGGGAGGTCCCAGGGTACGCACTGATGCTAGCCTTTACCCTGGAGCTGAGACCAGGGTTCTTTAGAATGGAGTTGAAGAGAGTGTCTCCCCTCTCTTTTGAGGAGCTCATGGAGAGGGCGGCGAAGGAGATAGATTTTGAAAGAGCCAGTCCGGCTTTCGCCAGAAAGCTGGCCCGGTTGGCGGAGGACGATGTGAAGGAACCAGCAGCAGGAAAGCAAAGGGAGCAGAGGAAGCTGAGAGAAGAGAGGAGAAGGGAAGAACCCCGAGGGCAGGGGCAGCACCAGGGATGGGGGGCCCGGGAGCCGAACAACCGGTTGGGTTGGAGGCCTCAGGAGGGTCGCCCCCAGGGCCAAGGAGGAGGCTTCCAGGGAAGAGACAACCTTCGAGAGCCGAGAAGGTTCGATCAGCCGGCGTGGAGGCGGGGACCGAGGGGTCACTTCCCTCCGCCGCAAGAAGCAATGGAGATTGGTAGAGGAAGGGGAGGAAGAAGAGTCTGAGGAGCCGGAAGAAGGGGAGATGGAGAAGGAAAAGGGGGCAGGGTGGCGTTGCCCTTCTGTGACTTCCACCAGGAGGAAGGTCACGCGACGGCCACCTACCCAGAGTTCTTAGAGATGAGAGAAACTAGAGGAGTGGGGAGGCAGGATCTGCCGGTAAGGATCGTGGAAGTGCAGCAGGGAGAGGGAGAAGATAGGTGTGAGGACGGAGCAGATGTGGGAACCCGAGGAGGGATCGGGGTGATCCACGGAGGAGTGGGGATTGAGGCAACTCGCAAGGGTAGCCTCCAGACCATGTTCTGAAGGGGGGTCGCCTCGACCTCCCTGGCGCCCCACCCACCCACCCCCCAGATGAAAAAATCACCTTTTCATCAGCAGACATGCCGGACTTCGAGGATCCGTTCCGCGATGCCCTCGTGATTCAGACGGCAGTGGAGAACTTCACGGTCTCCAGGATACTGGTGGATAACGGGAGTTCTGTGAATGTGATCTTTAAGAA
The DNA here is from genome assembly GCA_039513925.1 of Platanthera zijinensis. Classification (NCBI taxonomy): domain Eukaryota; kingdom Viridiplantae; phylum Streptophyta; class Magnoliopsida; order Asparagales; family Orchidaceae; genus Platanthera; species Platanthera zijinensis. The sequence goes on along the minus strand of CM077093.1, from coordinate 15,573,354 downwards.
GGCTTTTGACGAGATGAAGGTTGAGGGGAAGAGGGTCCTGGCTTCAGATGGACCGTTGTTTGGGTTTTCAGGAGAGAGGAAGGAAGTAGAAGGGGGAGTAGGGCTGCACGTGAAGTTGGGAGGCGTGTCACGGAACTGCAGGTTCGTGATCGTGGACGCCCCGAGCAGCTACAACGCCATCTTTGGGCGTCCCCTCTCAGCGCCTTTCGTTACGTCCCCTCCTCGTTTCATCAATGTCTTAAGTTCAACAACGGAGGGGTGCAGGTCAGGATTAGGGGGGGCCTAAGGTGGCGAGGCAGTGCTACGTGACGGCGGTCAACACCGTGTCTTGGATGGCCGAGGCTGAAGAGCTGGAAAGGGAGATGGCAGAGCAGGACGAGGATGTCGGAGAAGAGGAGGTGAGCCTAGGGGAGGCGAGGAAGGAGAGCGCGGAGGAGCAGAGAGAAGTTGAACAGGAAACCCTGAGGGGCGTGGAAGTCGAGCAGCAGCAGGAGAGCCTGGAGGAGGCGATGGAGGTAGAGGAGAAGCGAGCAGCAGGAGTTGAGCAGGAGAGCCTGGAGGAGGCGATAGAGGTAGAGGAGAAGCGAGTAGCAGGAGTTGAGCAGGAGAGCCTGGAGGAGGCGATTGAGGTAGAGGAGAAGCGAGCAGCAGGAGTTGAGCAGGAGAGGCTGGAGGAGGCGGCGGAGGTTGAAGTAGGAAGGGAGGAGGAGTTGGAGCTAGAAGAAGAAACAAGGGTCGGTTGGGAGCAGTCACGGCTGGAGCCGGCCGAAGAAGTGGTAGAAATGGAGGTCTTCACCAGCACAGGACAGGTGCGGAGGGTGCGGGTCAGCGGGGGCTTAAGTCCCGAGGACCAGGAGCGAGTGAGAGCTTGCATCCAGAGCAATGTCGACGTCTTCGCTTGGAGCGCGGCGGACATGCTAGGCATTGACGCGAATGTGGTTTGTCATCGCCTGAACCTGGACCCCCCGGACTCGCCCCATACGCCCGAAGATGAGGGTCATCGCCACCAAGCTGGAGGAGCCTATCCGCGAGGAGGTCAGGAAGCTCCTGGAAGCCGGCTTCATCTCAGAGATCCAGTATCCAGGCTGGATCTCCAACGTGGTAATGGTTTAAAAAGGGGGTGGGAACTTGCGAATGTGTATCGATTTCTCTTTGTTAAATAAATCATGTCCTAAGAATTGCTACCCCCTGCCTCGAATCGACGCGTTGGTTGATTCAGCCGACGATTTTTCTGTTATGATTTTTTTGGATGTTTTTTCAGGTTATCACCAGATCCGGATGCACCCTCCCGATGTCAAGGACGTCTCCTTCATCACTAGAGAGGGGTGCTTCAGTTATAAGATGATGCACTTTGGGTTGAAAAACGCAGGGGATACATACCAACGCATGATGGATCGAGTCTTCCAGGGGCAAAGGGGGAGGAACTTGGAGGTCTATGTCGACGATCTGATAGTGAAAAGCAAGTGTGTGAACTCACACCTACGGGACCTAGAAGAGACCTTCACCACCCTGCGGAGGTTCAAGATGAGGCTGAACCCCTTGAAGTGTGTCTTCGGGGCCAGCCGCGGGAAGTTCCTTGGGCATCTCTTGACTCCGGCAGGGGTAGAGCCTAACCCGGATAAGGTGAAGGTCATCCTAGACCTGGAATCACCTCGCGATGCCAAGGAGATCCAGCGCTTGACAGGCAAGTTGGCCGGACTAAGCAAGTTCTTCTCCAGATCAGGGGACAAGTGTTCATCATTCTTCAAGGTGTTGAGGGGTAACCAAAGGTTTGAGTGGACCGCCGAATGTGAAGAGGCCTTCCAAGGGCTGAAGAGACAGCTCTCCCAGGCTCCTCTACTTCAAAGCCCGAAAGAAGGAGAGGACCTGGCCTTGTATCTAGGGGTGGGAGTGGAGGCCGTGAGCTCTCTTCTGGTCAGGGAAGAGGGGAAGAAGAAGCTACCCATCTATTACGTGAGCCGAATTTTGAAGAAGGCGGAGCTCCGTTACCCCCATCCTGGAAAAGCTGGCATACGCTCTGATCATCTCGGCAAGGAAGCTTCGGCCATATTTCCAAGCGCACTCGATTAGGGTGGTGACCGACCATCCTCTTCGCAGGATCTTTGAAGGGGTAGAGCACTCGGGAAGGCTTGCCAAGTGGTTCATCGAACTAAGTGAGTTCGACATCTCTTTCGTTCCAAGACTCTCCATCAAGACGCAAGCGGTGGCGGATTTTCTGGCGGACTATGTTGTTGAAGTCGGGGAAGGGGAGCCGCAGCCGCAGAGAGCATGGAAGATGATGGTTGATGGGGCCTCAGGGAAGCATTCCCTTGGGGGAGGAGTGATGTTGATAAGCCCCTAGAGGGTCGTTATAGAGCAGACGGTGGCCTACCACTTTCCAGTGACCAACAACCAAGCAGAGTACGAGGCTGTGATAGCCGGCCTTCGTTTGGCAAAGGAGCTTGAGATTCAGGACGTGGAGGCCTTCACAGACTCGATGGTGGTAGCATCGCAGATCCGAGGGGAGTTTGAAGCTCGGGAGCCTACCCTCGTAAATTACCTATCCAAGGTAAGGGCGATCATCGGAGGGTTTCGATCGTTCTCAATCCAGCGTGTCCCCAGGGAGGAGAGCACAGCCGCCGATCGATTGGCAAAGTTTAGACCTCGGGGAAAAGGGACCCTCACTGAACTATTTCGGCCAGCAATCGAGGAAGGGGAGTTGATGGAGGTAAGTCGGCGACCCTCATGGGTAGATCCATTGGTAACCTTCCTGACCACTGGCAAGCTGACAGAGGAAGTTAAGGATGCAAAAAACTTCAAGCGCAAGGCAGCCCACTACCTAATGTTGGAAGGGTGGTTGGGTGGAGCAGCTCTCCTCAGTCCTGTGGGCCTTGCGAATGACTCTGAACACGGCCACCAGCGAGACCCCCTTCAAGCTTTCTCATGGGTGTGAGGCGGTCCTGCCAGTGGAGTTCGAGGTCCGGTCCCCGCGGGTCACGGTCGCGGGCGAAGGAGATGAGACTTGGAGGTTGGAGAATGAGGAGGGGTTACGTCTCTCGCTAGACATGGTGGAGGAACTGCGGGTGTTGCAACCATCAGACAAGAAAAGATCAAACGGCGGATGGCCAAGTATTTCGATAAGCATATCAGGATCAAGCAATTCGCCGAATGAGATCTGGTGTTGAAAAAGGTCGACACGGCAGGGAGGTCAGCACCTGTGGTCAAGCTCAGCCCGAATTGGGAAGGGCCTTACATTGTGAAGAGGGTCCTTGGAACAGGAGGTTACCACCTCCAGGACGTAGAGGGGAGGGCCTTGAGCCACACCTGGAGCGACGATGACCTAAAACGCTTCTACCCGTAAGAGAGGGAAGGTGATTGTATTAATATTTTCAAGTGCTATCATAATATATCCCTTACTTTTGATCCATTGTCTACTTTTTCATCTTAAAGTTAGAATAGGGTTTGAAAACTTCAGCAACACCACGAGCTCGGCTCGGCCCCAGGTAGACCCATTACGCGGGCTCTCATCTAGCTGGCAGGTCTGAAGGCTTGTCTGTGGGGGAGAGGCTTTGTTTGTGAAAACTTCAGCAACACCCCGAGCTCGGCTCGGCCCCAGGTAGACCCGATGTGCAGGCTCTCATCTAGCTGGCAGGTCTGAAGGTTCGCCTGTGGGGGAGAGGCTTTATTTGTAAAAACTTCAGCAACACCCCGAGCTCGGCTCGGCCCCAGGTAGACCCGTTGTGCAGGCTCTCATCTAGTTGGCAGGTCTGAAGGCTCTCCTGTGGGGGAGAGGTCTTGTTAGTGAAAGCTTCAACAACACCCCGAGCTCGGCTCGGCCCCAGGTAGACTCGTTACGCAGGCTCTCATCTAGCTGGCAGGTCCGAAGGCTCGCCTGTGGGGGAGAGGTCTTGTTTGTGAAAACTTCAGCAACACCCTGAGCTCGGCTCGTCCCTAGGTAGACCCGCTGCGCAGGCTCTCATCTAGCTGGCAGGTCCGAAGGCTCGCCTGTGGGGGAGAGGCTTTGTTTGTGAAAGCTTCAGCAACACCCCGAGCTCGGCTCGGCCCCAGGTAGACCCGCTGCGCAGGCTCTCATCTAGCTGGCAGGTCTGAAGGCTCGCCTGTGGGGGAGAGGCTTTGTTTGTGAAAGCTTTAGCAACACCCCGAGCTCGGCTCGGCCCCAGGTAGACCCGCTGCGCATGCTCTCATCTAGCTGGCAGGTCCAAGGCTCGCCTGTGGGGGAGAGGTCTTGTTTGTGAAAGCTTCAGCAACACCCCGAGCTCGGCTCGACCCCAGGTAGACCCGCTGCGCAGGCACTCATCTAGCTGGCAGGTCCGAAGGTTCGCCTGTGGGGGGGAGGTTTGGTCCTTGGAAATACTTCGACTTGGATGTTCTGGACTGGACAAGAGACACACCCGGAAGGCAAAACAAAGTGGTCGAGGATCTCCTCAGGCGGAAAAGGTCTCGGCCAGAGGAGGTCTCGGACAGGGAAGGTCTCGGCCAGGAAAGGTCTCGCCAAAAGAAATTCCCAGCGGGAAGGCCTTTTGACGAGGAATCCTTGGCCAAACAGTGGGAAGATCTAGGCGAAAAGTTCCGCCCGTTCACGCAAGATATAGAGGGGCGGTCTTCCCTTAAAGAGCCTACGAACAACGCTCCCGCCAAATGGTTCTCGGGAGAGCGCGAAAACGACACGTCTATGCCTTGAGCTCGTGGCAGGATCTATTGATCGTTAAGGGGAATTACCCTAGGGAGACCGGGGGCCACGGCGGGAGCGTGCTTAAGAAGCATTCAGCTTCAACAAAAAAAGAAAAAATATATATATATATAATATATGTATATAATGAGAAGACGAAACCGAACACAAACACTTGTAATATATATATTCCCCAATGTGATTACAAAATGAGAGCATCTCGTTCATTACAGGCAAAAGAAAAGGGAGGGGGAAGGAACATCAGGGGGACGCACTATACTCACTCGAGCTGTCGCTTGAGCTCCCGCGGGAGCTCTCGCCTGAGACCTTCCCGGATGTCTCGCCAGCAGCAGTGGGAGATTTCGGGACATCCGAGGGCGGGGAGTCGAGTGCGCCTGGGGGATTCGGGATGGGCTCGAAAAGCCAGGGGACGAGCTGGTGAGCGGTAATGATCTTGCCATCCTCGTCCAAGCATCCCACATCTCGCAACATCTCAATGGTCAGCCTGACCGTCGCTTGAGCGTTGGTCTGCAGAAGCTTGTCGATGTCGTACTCCGAGAAGTGTCGGCTCCTCAGCCTCTCGTCCAGCGAAGGAGGAGGCGCGATCGCGGCCGCCGCCGCCTCCATGTGTCGGAGCTGGTCCCTCAGCAGGACGTTCTCGCACCTTATCCCGGCCAGCTCCGCGCGAAGCACCGCGCTCTGGGCAGAATCCTGCGTAAGGGAGAAACCGATCAATACAGAAGAGACGACGAGCTATGGATTATAGGGGCGAGAGCGAATGTCTTAGAATGGTCTCACTTACCTCTTCCGTTGGGCGCAATGACAGAAGTTGTTGGGCATCCGCCAGCTCGGCCTTTAGCGCTGCCTCCTGGGCCACCGCCTGGTCCCGCGCCTTAAGCATCTCGCCAAAGTTGCGGTCGATGGTGATGCTCTGACGCGCGCAAGCTCGAACCAACGCATCAGAGCCCAGGTGAAGTCGAAGGCCAGGAGCCGTGTGGGCAGTCGATTGTAAAGGCCGGCGTTCTCCCGGCTGTAAAGGTCGTAGCCCAATGCGAAGGCCTCGCCGGTGACCTGGTCGCGCTCCGCCCAGCTAGGGAGAAGGGTCGAGACAGAGACTTGGTTGGTCTCGGGGTCCTACTGCAGCAGGGGTTTCCCTTTCGCGCCAAAGCACTTCACGTCGAGACCAAAATTCCTATGCCCCTTTGGAACCTCCTTGAGCGGGGACTGAGTGGAGGTCTTGGCGGCTGCCCCCTCGCCACCAGCCCCGCTTGCGGCTAAAAGGTTCTCAGCAGGGGCCCCGGTGCTACCCCTGGCGGCAGCGGTCAACTAGCTGGCCGCCTGCAGGATCTCTTCGAAGGACCGGCCTGGTGCGAGAGGTCGGACAGGCGCATTCTACGGATTTCCCTTTGTCGGCGGCGGTTGGCTTTGGTCTTTTCAGCGGCCGGGACGAAAAGGCGCTGGGCTTCCGCTTCCCGGCACCGGTCGAAGGAGGTGGGGCCGGCTCGTCCTGACAAGCTCGAGCCACGGATTTCGCGAGAGCCAGCGGATCTCTCGAAGCCTGGCCCTCGGGAGCCTGAGTTTCGGCAAAGGGTTGGCGCAGGGGAATCTTGCGCTCTCCTGCAAAGGCGACAATGCTCAGCGTTAAAGTTTAGAACGGGAATACCGAGTTAAAGGCGAGACCGTACCTTCGCCGGGAGGGACGACGGGGAGAGAATCGACGTCCCGCCTAAGAAATTGGACGTCGAACTCCTTCGTCCCGAAGAACTCCAAAAGGGCGCTCTCGCGCGACCCCAGGGTGGGCGGCTTGTAAGCGGCGTCCTCATATTGAACGGGCGCGAGAGGGACGTTGTCGAAGTCGCCGGAAACGAAGACGAACTTCTCGCCCCAGTGGTGGTGTTTGTTGGCGAGACCGGTGGTCTTGAGCAGCTGCCCGGAGAAGAAGACCACCCCTCCCTTAGCGCGGAAGATGAACAGCTTCCGGAAGATAGGGAGGCTGAACTCGATCCTCTCGGATCGCATGTAGCAGATAAACGCCACCCGGAAGATAGGGAGGCTGAACTCGATCCTCTCGGATCGCATGTAGCAGATAAACGCCACCAGGATTGCGACCGAGTTAGGATTAAGTTGCGCGGGAATCACCCATAGTACCGGAGGGCCTGACGCATCTCTGGCCAGAGGGGGAGGCGGAAGCCCACCTCGAAGTGCTCGAGGGGGATGGCGAGCTCCCCCTCCCTCGCGCTGTTCACCCTGTCATGATTTCCAGGGTTTCTTGCGGTGAAGCCGGCGGGAACATAGCGGGAGGTGATTAGCTGGTACTCTTCCATGGTTAGGCGGCAAGAGGGGAACTGGTGCTTTCAAAAGGCTTCCGCGCAGTTGGAGCGTCCCTCGCTTTCGCCCGGCATCGTGTTTAGGGGATTGAAGGCGAGGTCTCAAGGAAAGAGGCGAGAGAGAAAATTAGGCGAGAACGAGAGAAGAAGGCGGAAGCAGGGGGAAATTCTCGGCAAAGCGCAAGAATAACAAGGAGGAAAGCGAGGGTTCCGGGTCGGGGAAATAAATGCATTTGGTGGACTCCTTTATTTATAGGAAACCGTGATAATGATGGCTTTTCCAAAAAATAAAAATAAAAAGAGTGGTGGTGGTACAGGTGTCATGCCCCAAGTCAACGATGCATCGGGTTCCGGCCCAGGATGACAGCGACCAATCGACGGTTCAGATTCGCGCAAGTGTTTCGAGACGACAACGTGAAACAGAAAGGAAAACAAAAAACAGAGATCGCTCTCGCCGGGCGAGAGCCAAATAACAAATAATAATTGCAGAGTTACAAATAAGCAGTCCAAAATGAAAAGAAACGGGGTACATTGCGAGAAAGGAAGGCCGAGGGGCGAGAGGTGGCGAGACTTCATTAATCAATACGGCTCCCAGCGCCATCATCCTCGCTCCCGCCGTCTAGTCCTCGGGGGCGCCAGCGGGTTGTAGTAGGAAGACAGGGTGGTGCACCCTTGGTTGATCCGGCGAGTCTGGTCTCGAATCCGCGCGATACACCTCCCGGGGAAAGACTCGGCGGTAGGCCCACCCGGCCGCTCCGTCTCGCCAAAGAAATAGTCGCGCTCAAGGGCCTCCAGCCTCTGCTCCACCATCTCGCGGAATTCTTTCGCCGCAGTGGCGCGGGCCCGCTCCCGCCGCACAAGCTTTGACAGGAGGGCAGCAATCTTCATCCCTCGTCTTTTCGCGCTCCCGGCGTCATTCAAGATCTCCTCCGTCTCGTCAGACGAAAGGAAGGGGGAGCTCTCGCCGTCCTCCCCCTCTCTGTCTTCATCGTCGTATTCATCATCTTCATCGGTCCCTGTCTGCGAGTCCGGATCCTCTGAGAAAACAGTTTCATGGTTACGGCGAGAGCTGAGTAAAAGCTATGGTAATGTTTCGCATACCTGCACCATGGCGAGATCCACTGGCCGGCGGCAGGCAAGAAGGCCCGGCCCCCCCCCCCCTCAGTCCCATAGAGGAGGTGGAGCGGCTTTCCTCGCCCCAGGCGGAAGGTCTCACGCACAGTGATCCCGACCTGGCCAGAAGCGGGGGGGGAGTCGTCCTCTCTCGCGAGGTGGCTGGCCTCCTTTGGAGCTATGGAGGGGTCGATGGACACCCCTCCCGCCAGTAGGGCGAGATTAGCCGCTTGGCCGAGCAAGTTAGCAGCCTTTATTTTGTTCTCCCGGGTGGCGAGACCCGGGTTGGCGGAAGCTAATGCTGCGGGAAGTCATTTCGACAGTAGGGGAGGCTACGATTGAAACAATCAGAAAGGAGTGGCAGGGAGAAAAGTATACCTGCGGTTCTCGGAGGAACAGCCGGGGGAGTGGCCTCCGTGACCCGTGGTCGATCCTCGGGAGGGGGAGACGACGAGTCCGGAGGCACAGCGGGGACCCGACGTCGTCATCTCGAGCCGCTTCCTGCGAGAAGTATTCCATCAGTTGCCGACCCTTTCGCGTAATCAGCTCGTGATTTTGATGATCAGCAAGTCAGAGAGGCATACCTTCTGCGGAGGGGAAGCATCATCCGCACGGTTTGGAGTCGGGGTAGGTGAGCCCCTGTTCTCGCGAGAAAGGTCCCGCTGGACCACCTTCGCCTTCTTCTTCTCTTTCTACTTTTTCTTTAGCGGGGAAGGCTCAGCGGCTGGCGACTTTCTCACCAGCAAAGGAGCAACCAAAGCACTGTTCGTCAGGGCTCGCGCCTGAACCGCATTGATGCGGTCTTGGAGGTCTTGCGAGAGCGGCTTGTCAACACGTTTGGAATGCATTGCGAAAACACGCGAAAGCTCAGACAGGAAGCAGCGACTCAGGGGCAGACTTAGGCCGTCTATCAACACATATATATAGAGCCACGACAAGGCCCACCAGAAGATTCTCTTTTCAAAAGTGATACGTGCTCAACGAATATTTATGGGTTGGACGTGTCTTTTCGAGCACAGAGCTAGCTCAAAAAGAGCGGGGATTGTGTACAACCTCATATTCGCTGGGTAGGACCCAGAGGCATCAACGGCCCAGAGCCCAGGCTTCGAGCTAGCTTTGGGCTTCAGATCAGAAGAGCTCCCGCCTAGGGGGAGCTCCCTCCTAGAAGCAGGCGAGGACGTTCACCATCAATCAGTCGAGACCCGCTTCCGGCAGAGGCGGCGAGAAGGTTTGCGCCGCGCGGAAGGCGGGAGCTGGCTTAGTCCGAGACTTTCGACACTCCTTTGTTAGCTCCCGCCAAGCGAAGGCGAGAGGGTTCTCGGCATAGGGTTCTCGCCGAGCGGGGCCCAGAGCTCAGGGTAAAATTACCTAATTACCCTCGGGTAAAATTACCTTTTTACCCCCAGGGGCTACATTTAGTGTTTTCTGGACAGCGGGATTTGGCTATTGGCAGGCCATCCAGGGGTGTTTCAGTAATTTCTGGTCGGCAAAAGGCTATAAATAGACCCATGAGGGTTCCTTAGAAAGCAAGTCTTCATTATTCTCAAAATTTCCAAGTGCTTTCTGAGGAGCTTCAAGCCCATCTTTGGCTTTGGAGGAGAAGCTCTCAGAGATCTTCCGGGTGTGACGTGGGATCTCCCTGCTGAGGCTTTGGGTCAATTCTAGGTCCCTTGCAGCCAGTCGAGGCTTGAGAGAAGTAGGTGTTGGCCGCGCCCTGTTTTTTGAACATTCGTTGAGGTCATTTTTGGCTTCAACAAGCGTCATTTGCATGAATTGCATGAGTTGGTTCACCGAAAAATCATTACGAGCAAAGAAAATTATAAAACTCATGCAGATAAAGGAAAGCGGGAACAAGTATTTCAGGAAGGTGAACAGGTGATGGTGTGAATCCGCCCAGAGAGGCTCCCTTTAGGGCCTTCCAAAAAGCTAAGCGTCAGGCGAATGGGCCCCTACTCAGTCATAAGTGGCATTGGGGCAAATGCCTGCAGGCTCGATATACCTGCGAGTATGGGGATACGTCCGGTATTTAATGTTGAAGATTTGACATCATACTATGAGCCTTGCGAGTATGTGGACCCAAGCAGTGGAGACTCTCAGCCGCCCACTTCCCCACTCTCGTTACCTTGACACCCTCATAGTCCACCCACTTCTGATGGCCACCATAGTTCACCCACTTCTGATGGCCACCATAGTTCACCCATTACTGGCACTCACTCACCTGGGGATACGTCTACTTTGGTTTCACCGACGACACCGCTGATTGCACCGGGATCCACCACTCGTGAGATAAGCGATGAGAGCATTACAGAAGTTTGAGCCCACCAGTTCGTTCCTACCACAGGTGGGTCGATATGCCGCTACTTAGTACATTGGCAGGGCCGCCCAGATGCAGACGACACCTGGACACTATAAGCAGAACTCGATCGACTCACCCCTGGACTTCGACTTCAGTACGATCGTCTCCATTCATCGAAGATGAAGATTTTTCAGTCAGGGGGAGTTGATGGGGATCCATCAGATCATGCACCAGGAGAGGTTCGCTGCAAGGCGAGACCCACGTTCGTGTATTCGCATAGGAGAAATTGATCGGATCGTCAATCTGACTCCGCGGATATGTCCGGATCCATGTTGTGAGTCATTTTTATATATTACTTTATTATTTTTTGGTTTTATTTGTTGTATTTGAGTAGTCCCACCTCCGACCAATCATAGACGTCGATGGTGGGATGCTCTAGGTCTTCTTTTATTATAAATATGTAGTTATTAGACTGATTTAACTCAGTGCATATTTTAGAGTGTATTCCTGAAATCTCGCGATCCTCCCACGGTGCTGACTCTGTGGAACCCTAGGTGACGACTCTTAGGTGTGTATCTCCCTCCCCAAGGTTCCCCTTAACCCTATCACTTTTCTTCCCCTTCCAAACCTCCAGCTACTGCCCCCTACAGCCCCACATTGTCGTCGGTTCCACTACTCCAGCCCCTCCAACAACAATCGGGCCTCCTTCCTTCCAACGAAGCCCTGTCGCGGCCCCATCCACCCTCCCAGCAGGCCGCCACTTGGACACCCTCCTCTTTTCACAGCCTCCGGATGGAATCCTCCCGCCCCCCTCAGTTGTCGCCCATAATCCTCCTTCCAACAAGCCCTACAACAGCCGCCCCTAATCCTCCTTCCAGCAAACCCTACAATAGTCGCCCCCTCCAAATCTCCCAACCAACGTTGTTAAGATCTCGATTTAGATCGTACGATCTTACGAGTTTTACGGGAAAAACGAGTCACGAGTTAGGCAGGATCGGGTTCCCTGCAAAATCGCCAGGATCGGCGCTTAAGATCGTAGGATCGTTGGATCGTGCGATTATTTTCGATCCCGCGCCTATTTCTTCCCGATTCCGTCGCTAGGCCAGCTCCCCATTCCGTCGCTAGGTTATTTTCCATCCCGCATTCCCGCGCATTGCTATTTCTCTCCCGATTCCTCCGCAGAAGCTCTCCCGTCGCCGTCCCTAGGTCAGCTCTCCCGCTTCTTCTTCTTCTTCTTCTTCTTGCTCTCCCGTCGCCATCCCTAGGTCAGCTCTCCCGCTTCTTCTTCTTCTTCTTCTTCTTGCTCTCCCGTCGTCGTCCCTAGGTCAGCTCTCCCGCTTCTTCTTCTGCAGCTGCTTCTTCTTCTTCTTCTTCTTCTGCAGCTGCTTCTTCTTCTTCTGTTGCAGCTGCTTCTTCCTTCTTCTACTGCAGCTGCTGCTTCTTCCTTCTTCTACTGCAGCTGCTGCTGCTTCCTTCTTCTACTGCAGCTGCTGCTGCTTCCTTCTTCTACTGCAGCTGCTGCTGCTTCTTCTTAATTACTGCAGCCAACTAAAGCATCTTTTGTTGTCTTAATTACTGCAGCCAATTCACAATTTGAAGCATCTTTTGCTGCAGCCAACTCAGCCAACTCTCCCTCACCATCTAAAGCATCTTTTGGTATGCTTTTTTATCTCAAAAGAGTTTTTTTCAACTAGTTCTTCTTGTCATGATAGTTTTTTTTGATGTCTTATACTCTTATGAAATCTGTCCAGATTTGTGTCCAGTTTTGTGCTAAAATCTGGACAGAAAATCTGTCCAGATTTGTGTGAAAATCTGGACAGAAATTCTGTCCAGATTTCACACTAATCTGGACAGATTTCCTGTCCAGATTTTCACACTAATCTGGACAAAAATTCAGTCCAGATTTGTGTGAAAATCTGGACAGAAATTTTGTCCAGATTTCACACTAATCTGGACAGAATTCCTGTCCAGATTTTCACATTAATCTGGACAGAAATTCTGTCCAGATTTGTGTGAAAAACAAGACAGAAATTACGTCCAGATTTGTGTTAATTTAAGTGTGTGTGATTTGTGAGAGTGTGTGTTAAATGTTAATTTTTGTTCTTACAAGTTACAACTTCTTTAATTTGTACAAAACAATAGGTTGACTGTAGTGTTGAATAGGTTGATTGTAGTGTTAATAATGGCGTCAAGTGGTGGTTCAAATAGTGCATCTGGGAGCAATATTGTTGATGCTCGCACTGGATCTAGAACGCAAAAGCCTGCTGCAGGAGCTAAAAGTGATGTTGGATAGAAGTATGGCATTCCGGTAGAGGGAGATGTAAGGAAAATACAATGCAAATTTTGTCAGAAAGTGGTGACCGGAGGAATATATCGGTTAAAACATCATTTGGCGTGTACACAAAAGGATGTTGGAGCTTGTAGATCCGTGCCAGACGAAGTGAAAAAGGAATTATAGGATATCCTAGTTGGTTTGCAAGAAAGACTATTGAAGAAAACAATTGCCCCCGTAGAAGAAGAGTCAAGTGGAAATGCGAAGAGGAAAGTAGAGGATAAAAGCTCTACTAGTTATTTCAAGAGAAGTGAAAAAACTCAATCTACAATCAACAACATTTTCAAAAAGGGTGTGCGAGAGGAAGCATGTAATGATATTGCTTCGTTCATCTACAACAACGCAATACCATTTAATGTGGTAAAGAGTGATGAATTCCACAAGATGTGTGAATCTATTTCAAGACATGGATTGGGTTTCAAACCACCGTCTTATCATGAAGTTAGGGTCAAATATCTGAAGCAGCAATATGTTTGACAATGGAGACTCTTGTTGAACATAAAGTTCATTGGAAGAAGCTAGGATGCGCAATAATGATTGATGGGTGGACGGATAAAAGAAGAACACTAATAAATTTCTTAGTGAACAGCTCTATGGGAACAGTTTTCCTCAAATCTATTGATGCTTCTCAGATGACTAAAACAGCAGACAAGATCTTTCAGATGATTGACGACGTTGTGGAGGAGGTGGGTGAAGAAAATGTTGTCCAAGTAGTGACAGATAATGCTGCAAACTACAAAGCTGCCGGAGAAATGTTGATGGCTAAGAGGAAAAAGTTGTATTGGACACCTTGTGCCGCGCACTGCATAGACTTGATGTTGGAGGATATGGAGAAGAAGATAGCTGTGCATCATGAAACAATTCCAAGGGCTAGAAGAATTACAACCTATATTTATTCAAGAACTAATCTCATATCTATCTTCAAAAAATTTACATAAGATAAAGATTTGATTAGACCAGGAATGACTCGCTTTGCCACAGCATACCTCACTTTGGGATGCCTTCATGATAAGAAACTTCCATTGATACGAATGTTTAACTCAGATGAATGGAAGGGTAGTCGGTTTGCAGCTTCAAGAGATGGAAAATTGATTGAAGAAGTGATTATGGACAGAGAGTTTTGGAAAAATATTGTTATTTGCTTGAAAGGGGCATACCCTTTGATGAAGGTGCTGCGATTGGTTGATTCAGATGAGAAGCCTGCCATGGGATTCATTTATGAAGAAATGGATAGGGCCAAAGAGGGAATTGCACAGGCATTTGATGGTGTGCAAAAATAGTAAGTTGGTTTTATCAAATTGTTGATTTGTTTGCTCTCTTGTAGTATGGTTTTAACTTTTAACTTATTTGAATTTTTTTCATTGTTTAGTTATCAACCAATATGGGCGGTTATTGATGCTAGATGGGACAAGCAACTCCATCGGCCCTTGCATGCTGCTGGCTATTATTTGAACCCCCAATTTCATTACAGTCCTACATTTAAGGCTGATTATGAAGTAAAACGTGGACTATATGACTATATTGAAAGAATGACGGGAGGAAACATAGATGAAATTTCAAAAATTGATAGTCAGCTTGAGGATTTTAAGAATAAAAGACAATTTTTTGGATCTTTAGTTGCCAAAACTGGAGTTAATATCAAAACTCCAGCAGCATGGTGGGATTCATATGGGGAGGAACATCCAGAACTTCAGAAATTTGCTCTTCGTGTGCTGAGCTTGACTTGTAGTTCCTCTGGATGTGAGAGGAATTGGAGTGCCTTTGAAATGGTATATTTTAATAAATAAGAAATCTTTTATATGTTGCATTTATATTATGTTATCATTGTTATGTAAATTAACTTACTTTTTTTTAGGTACACAAAAAGAAGAAATCGCTTAAAGCAGAAGACCATGAATGATGTCATCTTTGCGATGACAAATTCAAGATTGGGCAAAATGAAAAAAAGGAGTGCGGATAATTACAATTTTGATGATATCCCTTCAGATAATGAGTGAATTGTTGAAGATGAAGACAATATGATGGTTGCAGGAGAGGAAGAAGAGGCTCCAATTGAAGCGGATTTGGATACTCCTGATTTCATTGGAGAACCTTCTGGCGCTGCAGAAGAGGACGAAGAGGCAGAGCAACTGATGGGTGAAAGAGATGAAGATGCTTTTGGGGAAAATTTAAATTTTGACTTGAGTGATTTTCTTTAAAGTAGGATTGAACACTATTGACTTTTTGGAATGTAATATTTTAATGTGATGGTATGCGAGTATGCGAGTATGCGACTGCATCTATGTCTTTTATATTAATATTTTGATGTGATGATATCATTGGTAATTTGATATGATATGAAATATTATATTTTTATTTGATGGTATGTAGATTAATACATATTTCTCATTCTTTTGATTTAATTTTTATTAAAATACGATCTTGCGATCCGTGTCGATCCTACGTTTTACGATCTTATGGATGCCTCCCGATCTTAGTTAAGATCTCGATCTTCACAACATTGCTCCCAACCATGCCGCCACCCCCTCCCCTCTCGTGGAACCACCTCCAATCAGCCAGCCTAATGGATTTGTCTAGATCTGGACAAACCAGCCCCGATCTACCTTTTCCCCTCACATGTTCCTCATTCCCTAGCCCATATCTGCTCTAAAATTATCGGATCTACCCTTCCCCGCCTGGATCCATCCATACATCGTCAGATCTACTCATTTTCGGTCTGTTTCCACCTTCTACCGCCGAGGACAGCTACATACATCGTTTTCCACGCCTCTGATTCCACCTCGGGTCATCGTCCGCGCATCTCCGGCTCTGAAATCTTTATTGTTTTAGTCAGCCCACTACTTGGTGAATCTTCGTTGTATTGAATTATTTTATTCAGCATATTTTTATTGGATTGGTCACTATATTTGCGTGAAAATCTTGTCTGTGAAAATTCACTTCGACACGCTTATAACTTGCAGGTGGGACACATTCGCCGCGTGCTTTGCTTTGGCCCTCCAAGCGGAGGAAAGCCACTAAATATTTGTCTACTGAATGTCATTTGCCTGTTTTAATTTATTTTTGCGTTGGCTAAAATTATTATTGCTCGAATTGATTTGTCGCCGTCATCGACAGAATCGTTTCGTATATATTATGGTTAGTGTGTCAAGTCTATATTTCACCCCTAGAAGTCTTGGTTTTGTGCACCCCCTCTGTGGCCTACCCTACATCAACCAAACCATCCCATCCATTCGAAGCACCAAGCACCCAAAATCAGCCAACCCCTCCATTACATTCCACAAAAAACCCAGTCACCATCCACAACTTACATTCGCCGAAAAAAACGGTTACGTTGCGGAAAGTTGCGAGAGCAAGAACGAATTAAGATTGCATTAATTGAAAAGAACACATGATACAATCCGAAGCAATCTCCGACCAAGCTCAAGGAGGCTAGATCCTCGAAGAACCTTCTCTCTGATGAGAGCCCAAGGGAACTCAAACTGTCAAGATACCATTAACACCTAAATCCCTCCCCACTTGAAAATCGACCTTGTCCTCATGTTAAATTAATCTAATTTATATTTATTAATATTCATTAATTAATATCAATATATTAATTAATACAAGTTAATTACAACAAATAATCACGGTGGTCTCCGTATGCATGCTCTGATGGTCCCGGCGCGGAGTGGCTCCTCCAGCAAATGTGTGAGGATAACATTATATCGGACTTGAAAATCGACCTTGTCCTCAAGGTCGAGTTTTAATTTTTTTGGGGGGTCTTAAAGAATGGGAGGGACGTAAAACTTATGGCCTCCTGGTGAAAAGGAGAGAAATGTTGGGAAAGAACAAATAAATGTGGGGTGCGGTTAAGGAAAATTGTGACCAGATAGTGACGGGAAAAAAGAGGGTGGGGATGTGGGGGTGAAAGCGGTTGTGTTAAAGTGAAATGGAGAGGATAAGAGGGGTGGCAGCTAGTGAATGTTAGAAAGAGGGGTACGATTGTGAAAAAAATAAATAGAAAGGATGCGATAAGAGGAGGGTGAAAGGTGTGGTTTGGCTTCTTGTGGGGGCAGCGGTGGGTGTAAGTAAAGGGAAGGGAAAAATAATAATTGGGCGTGGTGTGTTAAGGAGGCATGCAAACATGGAGGAATGGCGACGACAAGGAGGGGTCGACAAGTCCGGCGCGCGAGTCTCTGGATTTCGTCGTCCTACTAAAGGGAAAACTTAGGAAGCAGATCCGACCGAGGAATAAGCAGATCCATCAATTCTGACGCGAAAAGTTCCTGGAGGCACCGCCGTTGGTGAAGAGTGTCGATGACATCATTGTAACGTCTCAGTCTACTATGGGTATGCTACAGGTCTGCAGACCTGTGACCCCAACCCGTCTCCATGGATCTGATTGGCCAAAACTGCTAATTCTAATGACGGGTTGTTGAGACTGGGGCTAATCAAATCGTGGAGATGAATTGGGATCACTGGTCTGCAGGCCTGTAGCGCACCCACAGTAGAACGGGGCGTTGCATAAAAAGTGCACTTTTTATGTAAAACCCCGGACTACTGTGGGTGCGCTACAGGCCTTCAGTCTAGTGACCCCAACCCATCTCCACGGATCTGATTGGTCGCAGATGCTAATTCCAATGGAGGTTGTTGAGGCTAGGGCTTGAACCCAAGAACTCATGGATAAGGGATCTCTAAATTGGTCTGCAGACATAAAGCGCACCCACAGTAGACCGGGGCGTTACAATCATCACGTAGCACTGAAAGCGGGGAGCGGCTGATATCCCGGGCATCGGGTTGTGAGCAATTTACAGTGGAAGATGGAAGCACCGGTGAGCGGTTGTCCAAACAAGCCGCGGGGCGTTGGAGACTCGCTTGGAGAGAAGCAAGGATATTGGTTTGGTCGTCGAGACAACGTTCGACGACGTCGAGGCGGGAGGCCGTCGTGGCAAAGGTGTCGGGGTGGCTCGGTAGTGGTCGGGACACGAGCGGGACCGATGGCTATGGAATGGGCACAGTGAGACGGACAGAGAAAGTGAACAAAATCCTTGCAGCTTGGAACAAGCGGTCAGGAGCAATAGGTCGGACGATTGTTACATAGCAGATAATTGCGCGAACAAGAACGAACAAAGATTGTATTAATTGAAAAGAGCATAGGATACAATTCGGAGCAATCTTCGGCCAAGCTCAAGGAGGCTAGTCCCTCCAAGAACTTTCTCTCTAATGAGAGCCCAAAGGAACTAGAACATTCAAGATACCCTTAACACCTAAACCCCTCCCCCTTATATAGACGAGGGAGGGCAACCATACAAGAAAATACAAAATGATTTAAGTAATTAATTAATCTAATTAATATTAATTAATTAATATCAATCAATTAATTAATACAAGTTAATTACAAAAAATAATCAAGGCGGTCTCCATATGCATGCACAGGTGGTGCCGAAGCGGATTGGCTCCTTCGACAAAGTGTGAGAGTAACAAAAACGCATGATGTCCCCATGTCCCATTAATCATGCATGAATTACTCCATATTTCAACCACTACTCATTCAACAACCACAAAGCTCTGCGAATCTACAGAGATTGGTTTTTGCATCTTAATTTGTTGCGTCGACCAACCTGCCATCTGGTGTGCGAACAACATTGTCTGCATCTAATGCGGAGCAGAGACGAGGACGCGTTTTGGGCCCGTTCAGGGCTGATTTGGCAACTTTCCATATATGGCGTGCCCGGATCGACCATCGGGCTCCGTGATTGCGTCCGGAGCGTCGTCACGAGTCAAAACACTATATTAGTTTATATTTTTCAGTTTAGTATTGATGTATTTAAGGGCCGAACCCACCGGTCAATCATAGTCGTTGACGGGGAAGCTCTAGCTTGTCTTTTCTTATAAATAGGAATTAGGAGGGCTGATTTGGGTCATTGTTGGATTTGGAGAAGAAACGTTTCCGGATTCCAGCGATCCCTCCCCGGTGCCGACGTCGTGGAACCCTAGGTGACGACTCCTAAGTCTCTCCCCAAGGTAATCCCTACCCCCACCTTCATTTTCCACCCTTCAAATCCCACTTCCAGCCACCGAAAATCACCCAAACCCCTCCCCAATACCGCTGTCCGGGAATTCCGAGTACTGTTCACTGTACTGTTCACGGGCAATGTGCACGGATACTGTTCGCGCACACTGTTCACGACAGAGCACTGTTCACCCGAACTCTGTTCACCCGAAACACTGTTCACGCCTGCCTCCACCTTCCCCTCCTCCCAAATCCGCCAACTCCCCTCCGTAGATCCACCATCCTAACAACCCTAAAATTCTAGATCAGTCAAGATCAAGGATTCTAGCCATCCGATCCGTTATTTCCACCGCACAAACCTTCCATTCTTGCCCGGATCCGCTCCTAAATAGCGGATCTACCCATCTCCGGCCCGAATCTACTCATTAGTGGCCGGATCCGCCGTTTTACCATCCGTTATCACCATTTTCCGCCGAGGGCAGCCACCGTCACCGTCGTCTTGCCACCGGTTCCACCCCCGGTCGCCGATCTCCATATCCGGCCCTCCAATTCTTTAGTATCTCGGTTCATCCTCCTACGTTGTGAGCATTTGTGGTATTGTATTCAGTGACTTGACATTTTCATTTGGTGTTTTATTATATTGTGTTGAGATTATTATTGGCTAGAAATTGATTCTTTTATGCTAACAATTGCATGAGGAATTATTCGCTGCGCGCTTGCTTAGGCCCTCCGAGCGGAGGAAGCCGTTGTTAAATTGCTAAAAATTAATTACTTGTTTCTTTATTTCAATTATTTGCGTGACGTTATTAATTTCATTGCTTATGGTAATCGTCGTTACCGACCGACGGCTACCTTGCATGTAACATAGCATTAGTATGTCACCCCTGCACTTGTACGTAGAGTTGTAGTTTTCGAGCACCACTAGCCTACCCTACATCAAATTGGTATCAGAGGAAGGGTTTGGCCATTTGCATGTTTTGTAGTGGTAGGTCATATAAAGTCTTTAGGTTCATCCATGACTAATTATCGGCGTCATTCCTCTCCTCTCTTGAGAGATTCTGAGTCCGCCTATACCCAATCTCATAGAGCGACTTCAGAGAAATCCTCACGTTTTAATGATGATTATTATCGTCTGCGGCACACCACTTTCTGAGATCATGTCAACCCACCGACACAACCTCACTATGCCAGAGACGATCAGTATGATGATTGTCATCGTTCATATCCTTGCACGCGAGCGGATCGTGTTGATCCTTCGACTCGACCCGATTACCTTAGGGATGACTATTATGAGGATCGTCACTTTGAGAAAGATCTTGAGAGTCGGTTTCGTACAGTTTTCCCTTCCTTTGACGGCTCATCGAGTCCCGAGTCTTTCAGTTATAGGCTCGTGGATATTGAGTATTATCTTGATCATTTTGAGTTATTCAGTGAGCGTCGCGTTAAAGTTTGCGAGACTTAAACTTTTAGATCAGGCGAGGGCATATTGGGCTAGCGTTGGGAGGACCCGCGAGCGAGACAGTCTTTGTCGCATCACTAGTTGGATGGACATGAAGCGTAAATTGTGTCAGAGGTACCTACCTTCATCATATCGGAGTCGCTTACTCGACCAATTATTTTCCCTTCAGCAAGAATCCATGTCTGTTGTTGAGTACAGGGATTGCTTTGATGAGTTAGTTGTGAGGAGCGATATCCGAGAGGACTCAGTCATGACCACTTGCAGATTTCGATCTGGGCTTCGATCTGACATCCGTACTAAGGTGGTTTATCATAGCTCGAAGTCCCTCGAGCAGACGTATCAGCTTGCCCTTCATTACGAACAGTCTATAAGATCCGCCAGAGCTGGTCGGTTGGACCCTCACCTTAACCTCCGCAATATGAGTCCTCCTCATACTGAGGTCACCACGATGCCTACCACTGTCCTGTTACCCACGACGGAAGTGATACCTGATACAGATTGCTCTCACCCCAGCGAGATGCTTAGCCCCGTGAGTGATCTATCTCTTGTTTCTGACCCGTCTCTTGTGACTCCGACGGAGGATGAGCCTGAGCGACCTATTGAGTCTGTAGTGTTGTGCCCCTCACCCACACCTCCACGTTTGACATGTCCGGGTTTGATTAACACTCATACCCTAGACTCATGTCTTGACATCGCACCCGCAGACCCATTCTTGAGCGTAGGTCTATGTCGTTTTTCCCTTGGCATCACCCTGAGCCACGTTACGATCGAGAGCTCGGAGCCTGTTGTTGATCTCGTAGTGGCTATGTCACCCATACACGGGGGAACTACCCCTTTCGATGGTACTCATCGGGAGGACCTTGACCTTAGTGACGAGCCCCCTGTTGAGCCTCCTGATGATCTGCCACATCTTGGTGAGATTGAGACTCGGGTGAGCCACTCAGGTATGACACCTCTTTCATCATCATCTCTGGCCTTGCCCCAGAGAAGGGACCTTGAGTGGAGCATGACATATGTAGGGCCTACCTTGAGTCCACTTGAGTATACTCATATTATGAGGACCTACCTTATGACGCCTCACACTCTGAATGAGTTTTGGGACACGCCACCCGCTGAGCCACCCGATGAGTTCTTTCTTGTCTGGGACGCTCACCATATTTTAGAGTCACGACTTCTAGTCGGTGCACACGATTTTCACTCAGGTGGTCGTCTCCTTCGTGATGAACTGATGATTTTTCTTACACACCTCCTAGGGACCCCCCTAATGCGCTACGTTCCCCGAGAGACATTTCGCTCTTTACGAGCCCGTATTTGAGTATAGTTGTCTCTCACGGTCATCTGAGCACTCGTCACACACGGGATGAGTTTGTCTACACTAACCTGAAAGAACCTCCAGATAGGCCACCCCATTTTAGAGACATCCCAGGCATTATTAGATTTTTTATAAAAAGTGTACTGTGTCTGTCGTGTTGTCTTTGCATCATTTGCATTACCTGCATGAGTCTGTTGAATATTTTGCACAGCATTTGCATGATTTGCATGAGTCGGTCCGCCGACGAATAATGACAAGCAATGAAAATTACAAAGCCCTCATGCAGATAAGCGAAGGCAAGAGAAAATATTTAATGTAGGCGAGAAGGTAATAGTGCGAGTTCGCCCCGAGAGACTCCCTTCGGGGCCTGCCAAGAAGTTAAGCGTGAGGCAAATGGGTCTGTACTCCATTATTAGCCGTATAGGGACCAACGTCTACCGACTTGACATCCCGGCCAGTATGGGAATTCACCCTGTGTTTAATATTGAAGATCTAACTCCATACTATGAACCTCATAGGTATGTGGACCCGAGCAGTGGAGATGCCCAGCCACCCCCACCCCCACTGTCGTTACCATATCACCATCATGCATCCTCACCCATTGTTGACCTCCACCCATCTGGGGACTCGTCTTTTTTGATTTCACCGCAGGCACCACCGATCGCACCGGGATCCACCACTCGTGAGTTAAGCGTTGAGAGCTTCATGGAGACCAGACTCCACCAGTGCATTCCCACTACAGACGTTGGTGACTCTTGGGTACTTGCAACAAAGCTTGATCGATTCGCCCATGCACTTCACTTCAGCACGTCCGTCTCCATTCACCGGAGATGACATCTTTCTAGTCAGGGGGAGTTGATTGGCGAGGACACTTTCCAACGACAACACTTGGGCGACCTCTGGTGGACTTCTTCAAGTTTTACCCGGCATGTAGCGAGAGAATTTTGATCCCTATTCATCGGGAGATGAATTCTTTCAAGCCGGGGAGATTGATGCGGAGCAGAGACAAGGACGCGTTTTGGGCCCGTTCAGGGCTGATTTGGCAACTTTCCATATATGGCGTGCCCGGATCGACGATCGGGCTCCGCGATTGCGTCCGGAGTGTCGTCGCGAGTCAAAACACTATATTAGTTTATATTTTTCAGTTTAGTATTGATGTATTTAAGGGCCGAACCCACCGGCCAATCATAGTCGTTGATGGGGAAGCCCTAGCTTGTCTTTTCTTATAAATAGGAGTTAGGATGGCTGATTTGGGTCATTGCTGGATTTGGAGAAAAAGCATTCCAGGATTCCAGCGATCCCTCCCCGGTGCCGACGCCATGGAACCCTAGGTGACGACTCATAGACCGCCAAACTCCTCCCCAAGGTAATCCCTATCCCCACCTTCATTTTCCACCCTTCAAATCCCACTTCCAGCCACCGAAAATCACCCAAACCCCTCCCCAATACCGCTGTTCGGGAATTCTGAGTATCGTTCACTGTACTGTTCACGCGCACTGTTCACGGATACTGTTCGCGCGCACTGTTCATGACAGAGCACTGTTCACCCGAACCCTGTTCACCTGAAACACTGTTCATGCCTGCCTCCGCCTTCCCCTCCTCCCAAATCCGCCAACTCCCCTCCGTGAATCCACCATCCTAACAACCCTAAAATTCTAGATCAGTCCAGATCTAGGATTCTAGCCACCCGATCCGTTATTTCCACCGCATAAACCTTCCATTCTTGCCCGGATCCGCTCCTAAATAGCGGATCTACCCATCCCAGGCCCAGATCTACTCATTCGTGGCCGAATCCGGCGTTTTACCATCCGTTATCACCATTTTCCGCCGAGGGCAGCCACCGTCACCGTCGTCTCGCCACCGGTTCCACCCCCGGTGGCCGATCTACACATCCGGCCCTCCAAATCTTCAGTGTCTCGGTTCATCCCTCTACGTTGTGAGCATTTGTGGTATTGTATTCGGTGACTTGACATTTTCATTTGGTGTTTTATTATATTGTGTTGAGATTATTGTTGGCTAGAAATTGGTTCTTTTATGCTAACAATTGCAAGAGGAATTATTCACCGAGCGGAGGAAACCGTTGCTAAATTGCTAAAAATTAATTACTTGTTTCTTTATTTCAATTATTTGTGTGACGCTATTAATTTCATTGTTTATGATAATAGGCGTTGCCGACCGACGGTCACCTTGCATGTAACATAGCATTAGTGTGTCACCACTGCACTTGCACGTAGCGTTGTAGTTTCCGAGCACCACTAGCCTACCCTACATCAGCATCTCTTTTCGCAATCGACACAGCATTGTTGATCGATAACAATTTTACTTCCCACAAGCATGGTAGTTGCCTCTCACGACCATGGATGTATGTAAGCCTTCCACGGGCACCACTGCATTGCATCAACCACTGTTGCAAGTTGCAACATCCTCTGCCAACGCAATTTCCACAGCCATATTCCAATACAGATGCCACATCCTGCATTGGCCATGCAAATTGTGTTCATCTTCCAGATTCTCTATGCCGCAAATATTTTTAAAAATCTGGATGAATTCAGTCAGCCCGCTACGCTATTGAATTGACTCCTACAACAGCGTTCCCAATATTCTTTTTTTATCGCATTGGAGTATTGCTTCCAATGGTTTTCCCATGGCCTGTAAAAAAAAGTCAATTTTAAAGGAGACATAGTTTTATTTATAAGCTCAAGACATTCCCAACACTGTAAGAGAAGAAGCCAAAGCCGCCATCTTGTGGGGACCACACAATATTAAATGTGGTCCTTTAATGCATTAATGAAATAGTTTATTCTGCTTAATTTGAGTACCTAGAAGGTCATATAAAAGGGTTAGAGAATCTTCAGCCTTGTGCTAGGTGAAGGAACCAACCCTCAGGTCCTGTAGACGAAAGTATGTCACTCGAGTTGTAATATCATATTCGTAAGATGTTTATTCTCCTCTTTCTCCCTCCCCAATCTAAGGTTCTAATATAACTGCTTCACTAATATCCCTACCGTGATGCCATGATACTAGCACTACTAAATGTATTAATGCTCGTGAAAATGCACATACATCCAATATGCCTCTTGATCAAATAAGTTCATACTAATTACGTTCACAGAGATATTGAGATAAATATAGCATTTCAGTCCAATCATACCTATTCGTCCATTATTTTAGCATTCACGGAGAGACTGTTTACGCAAAAATTAATGGCATTTAAGATACCAGACAATTCAAGAATTAAATCTTCATAGCACAAAATAGCATAAGATGCCATATCTACAGCTTGAATCATGTTTGATCATTTCTGGGTAAGAAATTACTGCCCAATAATGAAGGTTCATACT
This sequence comes from Platanthera zijinensis, assembly GCA_039513925.1. NCBI lineage: Eukaryota > Viridiplantae > Streptophyta > Magnoliopsida > Asparagales > Orchidaceae > Platanthera > Platanthera zijinensis. Next base: position 15,548,513 of record CM077093.1, on the reverse strand, counting down.
TAAATTGTAAACTTGTAGTAGAACACGAGATAATTACAAGTGCAAGCATCAAAATAACATGACAGGAGTCGGCTATAAAGAAATGTCTACCTCGTCCAGTAGGAATGCCCGATTAAAATTGAAGTGATTATGTGATGAGACATCATAATAGAGAAATCTTTCCTTCGAGTTTCCCATGCCAGAAGAGCACCAATGCTATAAAGATAAAACCCACACTGGCACAAATAGAATAGTTTCATTTGTAACCTATCCAAAATAGGTAGAAAAAATGGAAGAATCAAAGAAAGATCAAATTATGGATATAAAAAAACAAGAATGCTTCAGAAATATGACAAATAGTCATACCCTAATTCCTGATTCGGCCATCCGGTAAAATACTCATTTGACTTTAGGGCCCAAGGTGTTTTCTTAAGAATTGAAATTACCCATATATGCACAGCAGCGTAGTATGTCAATTTCCACAGTGACTCCATACATTTGGTAAACTTCACTTTTCTGGTCTCATCAAGCAAAGATGGAACGGATCCACTGTACAAAATTCTGTTTGCTAGCCTCTGAAAATGAACAGTACAGGGTTAGAGAAAAGAAATATTATGAACTATTGCAAATGATAAATTTCATCATCATATATAATGAACATGGCACCTAACAAATGAAGCATCTTGTTTTAAAGCACCAAAACAAAAAAAGATAGAAGTTTATGTGGATGAACTGCTGATAAAAAAAGCAAAACTTTTAAGAGCCTAAATGTGTATTCATAGTAAATAAAGGGATGTTATTGGGCCACCTTTTGACCGTGATTGAGATCAAGCCGAGTCTAGACAAAGTGAAGGTCATCATGGAAACTGCATTGCCTACTAATACCAAAAAAAAATCAACAATTAAATGGGGGATGAGAGGGCTCAACTGTTTTATATCAAAATCTAAGAAGAAAAGTTTTCAATTTTTCAATGCGTTACGGAGAGCTACTCATTTCAAATGGGACAGAGTCTAATAGATTGATGCAGGATGCCAGGACCTCAAGCAACAATTCACATCTTAACCTTGTTTACAAAGTTTTATCCTAGGAGAATAGTTTTAACTTCACATATGAGTGGGGGAAAGGCAATTAGTTTAGTACTAGTCAACTAAGTACTGAGAAGACCTCAATTGAGGTATCTGATTATGAAAAAGATGGCTTTAGCACTGAACATCTTGATAAGAAGCTTGATGCCTTATTTTCAAATGCATAAAATTCACATAATCAATGATCATGAGCTGAAATCAATACTCATTAGGGTCAATTAGCCAAATGAGTGATTGAGTTTGAAGAGTTTAATGTCTAATGCATCACGTCTAAAGGCACAAATAATAAAGAATTTGTTGGTGGATTTCATGTTTGATGAAGCATATGGTGCAAAGTGTGTAGGGGATAGTTCTGAAGATTCTAATGAGCAAACAATTAAATTTACTTGCATGAGGCAAACTATCAAGTTGTGTAGGGAGTGTTAATCACGGGGCTTTAGCAACAAAAAAGAGCTCAGAATATAAGATATTCAAGTGAAGATATATTCACAATTTATGAATTTTCAGATTAAGAAGAATATGAGATAAGGGAACCAATCCTAAACGGATATTTGCTTTAAAAAAAGTAAGAAATTGGATTCTTTGAATCCTTCACTACTGATGATAGCTAAGTGTGCAGCTACTGAGTTGTTTCATACAACTATAAAATAAGAAGAAATCATGGAAATAGACCGAAAAAAAATTGGTTGATCATGTAATCGTATTCCCTTCCAAAGGCAAGTACCATCATTCTATACAAGAGAAGTTTGTATCGAATGTGGCACATTACACGCTTATAAACAATGAATTGTATAAAAAATATCTAAATGTATCATTTGTTTAAGTGTGTCACGGAAGAAGAAATGGTGTGGATGCTTAACAAAATTCACTCCAAGGAATACAACAGTTATTATGGAGGGTTGACACTAACCCATCAGATATTATGTCAAGATTTTCTGATTAGGCGCAAATATGTTGATGGTTTTGCAAAGAAATGTTGGCAATGCAAAAATTATGCGCCTTTGCAATTACAATCCGCTCAGAAGATAAGAGTGATTTCTAGCCCATGGCAATTTGTTACATGGGAAATTGATTTATCTAGAACATCTACCCAAGTGAGTCATGAGAGAAAAGTTGTTTTTTTCACGATCAATTACTTCTCAAACAATATTGAAGTAAAAAACGATAACAAAAACCGCTACTTATAGTTTGTAGAATGTTGTCCGGGAGACTTGGGAAAATATTATATGCTGGCATGGAGCGCCATTTATGATAATAACAAATAATGAAAGACAATATTGATAAAGCTATTGGCGTTTTTTTTCAAATTTTTGAGCGCAGTTAATATGGTTTTCTTCTGTGCACCGTTTGCAAGTAAAAAAATATGAATAAAATAATTCTTAACCCCCTAAAGAAGAAGTAGAGGGGCAAAAGGAGAATTGGGGGGTTAATTATCATATCCTTTGGGTGCTTAGAACAATTGCAACAATGGCTAGAGCAGCGGCAAAAGAACAACAATTAGCTGAATTACTCCAAATAAAAGAGCTCCAAAATAATGGAAAAAGACTAGCATTGCCTTCAATCATGAATAAGACTAGGGAAAACATGAAACACAACTTATAATCACATTTATAACAGTTAAAATGTAGTTCATCTCTCACGCTTTAAAATATTGAAGCTGATAATTACAGGCAACAAGCTCAAAAACAATGGAATAAAGGTAGGGGAAAAATGAATGGCAAATCAATCAAGAATGTTTCCTCAGAGGTCTTGAAATACATCACTAACTCTCCGTTTGGGAGGTCTTTTTTCGTCCTTTCAGTTTTCTGGAAAACGCCACCCACAATATTGTATTTGTTTTAGGGGCAGGTGTCTTTCTAAAAAGGCAAAATAATTCTTTTTGGATGAGCTACATTTTCAGTGACAGAGAAAACAAACACAATATTATGAATCGTGGTGTTTTCTAGAAAATGGAAAGTAAAAAAAAAGCCCTCCCAAACGGAGCCTAAACCACCAACCACTCAACAACTTCATAAGTGAACCAGATCAAAAGTATCTAGAAAAGGATGCCAATGTGAAGATTATTAAAATGGTTTCTAAGCTTTGGGTGAAAAAAGGAAACGCAAGGAGCTAATCCCATGGTGCTACATTTCAAAAGTGACAGTGGAACCTTTTTTATACCCATAGTTAGACAGATGGAAATTCATGGCAATACGGCCCCAATCTATCTCCACAATTCTTCATTAACTCATGCACAGTGGCCCATGATTCCATGATAGAAACCACAAAAGCCGAAATTTATTAAGCAAATAAAGAATTAAACTTTGAAGTTACAAAACCGCATACCTTATAAACGAGAGAATCGAGCAAAAACCTGGCGGGAGCGAACGCCAGGGCAAATAAGATCGCGAGGAGCAAATGCGAGGCCTCCGGCGTATTGCTGGTGTCCCAGAGCGAGGCCATGCCGTCGGCGGTATCAGCGGAAACAGTTTGGTAAAGGGCACGGCAATTGATTAGGTAAAGGGTACAGTTGGGCGCTGGAGCAGCAGTGGCCGCAGGGCAGAAGGGAAAACGAGCACCTCAGCATCCAAATCGAAGAGAGACAGCTTGAAAGAGCGATGAAAGAGAAGATATTCGTGTGGGGGAATTTGAAGAATGTTGGAGATTTGTATTTATTGATGGATAAATTTGAGGAAGGAGACGAAAGAACGGGAGCGGGTTGTTGGTCGCCCTCTTCCCTCCTCTCCGCAGCTAAATTGCTTTTAATGGAAAGTTTTGTTATACATAAAAATAAAAATAATGATTTTATATATAAGGCTGCGTTTGGCGCATTTTTTTTTTTTTGCTCCGGTAAAATTGGACAAAAATGTCATTGTTATATCAAAATTAGTTTTTTTGGCGATTATTAACCGCACCCTTCATATGGCTATCCGCACCCTCATTTTTGTTTTTAAAAACTTATTTCTAAAACTTTACTCGCACCTCATCTTCTCCATTTCGCGGAAGATGCACTCTGTCTTCCTCTTCGCCGAACTACTCTCGTCTCCGGCATCTTCCTCGCACCATCTTACTCTATTAGGTGTCTCACGCACATCACTAGGGGATATTTTCGGGTGAGTAAAAAAAAATATCGGGGTGCGGCAAGGAAAAAAACGGGGTGCGGTTATATTTTTGGACTGCGGTTAACAATGGGGTGCGAATAGTCAAAATCGGCTTGCAATTAACAATCATCTTTCTTTTTGGCAACGACAATACCATTTGTCATACCAAACATGCATTCTATGACAATTATGTTTTTGTCCAACCTCACCGGAACAAATAAGCAGCGTCAAACACAGCCTAAATCAATTTAAAATTAACAGCACTCAAGATTTCATCTCACTGCAGTTGGGTCGGCTCTATGGATCATTTGTCCCATTGTGGCCTATCTTTTGTCATAATCTTACTAATGCTTAAGTATATATATCTTTTCTTATAATTTCATTCCTTAAAGTTTAAAATATTAAAAAGAATTATCAACTTAATCTCGTATTAATCTATCAAATTAGTAGGTAAATATTATAATAAAAAAAATCTATCTTAATCACAAAATTGAAACTACTAAACACGTTGTTGCGGGTCGCCCGGTTTTTCTCGGTCCGGAGAAATCAGATCACCTTAGTTTGGAATCAGACCGGGCGCGCAAACAGTTAAAGTAAACCGCAACAAATGACAATAAACATTTTTTATGTGGAAAACCCGAAAATGGTGAAAAATCACGTGGCTGGAGCTATGCCGAGCCAAAATCCACTAGTTTCTTGGAGTTTTACAAAGATTGATTGATCTCGGAGGGCGACAGGCCGCTACTCCGTTACAGGTGCAAAATACAGAAAATGAGGAAAAACGGCTAAGTTCTCGGAGCCTCGATGGAAGCACTCCGATTTTAGAATGTTGCTGGGCTAGCGGAAACTTGGTGGGAGCGTTCCGACTGGAAAATTCTCTAAACCCACAAAGCTTTTGGAGGGAGCGCTCTCGTTGATGTAGAGCTTTGATGGGAGTGCTTTCGCGGAGGCGGTTGACGTGACTTGGAGCGTGTTGAGGTCTCAGAGCAAGGAGAAGAGCGGAGTGAATTCCTGAGCGGATAATCGGCCTAAGTCCATGATCTCGCCGGAAAACCTCAGAACTCACTCCTGCCTCTGGAGTTGCATGTTTTCAAATGAAGGCCTCTGAGCTTATTTATAGTTTTCTAGACGGTCATGGTGGTAATTGCGTCGGGGAGTGATTTGTGCTGGCGAATGGCTTCGCTCCGTTTTGATCACATGGATCACCAATTTCACATAAATGACGGGAGTGCCCCCGGGCAGTTGGGGCGGCCCGGGCAAGGTGTCCGGGGTTCGACGGCGGAGGAGGCAGCCGGAGACGGCGGGGGTCGCCAGCGCCCCCCCCCCCCCCCGCCACGCGTGTGCGAGGGGGGGACCCTAAGGCTGCGCGGGTTGGTCGGGCGCATGTCGCGCACATACGTAGGTCGTGCATGTCGGGCACGCCTGCGCGTCTCTGCCATGTGTGTGTGAGGGTTCGACCTCCCTCTTTGGTGCTTTCGGGATTTTCGAGTTTATGCACGGCTGGCTTGGCCGGTTTGGCTTTGCGCCCTTGGTCGATATGCTCCTGGTCTGGCTTGAGGATTTTAGGGGGAACCCCATTAAATTCTCCCAAATTCTCGTAGGTTGTGATCCGTGAGGCAACGAGCCCAAAAATTTCTAAGATTGATCATTTTGTCTTGGGTTTGTGGTCTTAAGATCATTTCAGCATGCATGTGTCATCAGTTACTTCGGTTTTTAGCGTTAAATATCCTCTTGGTTGGGCTTTCATGTGAGTGCTGATGTCTTAGATCCGTCTGTGTCTGCTTCGTGGGCTGAAGGTTTCGTGAGGGTGCTTGGACGATGATTCTTGCGGCAGACTTCTCACGCATTGCCTTTGATTGGTATGTGGTGCTTGTGGCGCATTGTGAAAACTTTCTCCACTTTGTGTTTTGCATGTTGTGTTGGTGTAGGAGAGTGATGCTTTGCGTACTGCCTCCTCGAGCGTGGCAGCGCGCGCTAGCTTGTGCGGTTGTTGCGGGGGTTCCCGCTCGTGGTAAATTCTTATAATGGGGAGTAATGCTCTGCCCCCTTGTCTCGACGTCGCGGAAGGAATTGCGGGTTTGCTACCACTAGAAGACGTAGAGGGACATGGCGCTTGTCTCCATGTTGCAGCTTAGAATGATTCGTCGTCCATTCCTATCGGGAGTTGGGATGGAGCTCCTGGAGGTGGAGGCCCTTGGTGGCATCCCTGCCTCGAGATGTTGCATTGATGCAAGCTTTCGCATTTGAAGAACATAGTGAGGCATGGGTCCGTGGAGTGGAGCGAGGTCGGATAGCCGAGCGGACCCTTCATTATGTTTGTGTGCTGTCAAACTCTGCCTTGTATTTGGATGGGGATTCACGTGCCGCGAAGGATGTAGGGGTGTTTTGTCCCCCGAGCAGGTTCTGCCTTGAAAGATGGTGCTAGTTGAGTTTGCGACTTCCCTAGGGCGTCGACCTTGTGTGGTGAAGATCCCGTCGTCGTCATTAGGTGGGGGATCTTAGCAGTTGCTGAACCGTTCCCCATTGTTGCCCTTGTTGTGGCGACTTAGTACCGTAACATGCGTTGCGGCAGCCCGGGATCATCTAGTGCTCTTATGTTCCCTATTCGCAGTGCGTCATTGTGCGTGATTATCGCTGAGCGTTAGTGGCGAGAGCTTGCTGCTTAAGTGTGATGGGGAGGACACTTGCCCCCTTATCTTTGCAGTGCGGATGGACTCAGAGATCCGTTTGTTTCAGGAGGCAGCGATGAACCTTGGATCGTGCCCACTTCGAGAGTGCCTGGGATTTGGCTAAGAGAGTTTGCTCGCTTTCGCATTGGGGACCGGATTGCGTCCGTGAAGTAGCAGTGAAGAACCTTTGTTCGGTCGCTCTTTGGGAGGACCTGAGTCCGTCCGGATGGAGATGGAGTAGCTGAAGAAAGATAATGCTTAGTTGATCATGGAGTTGATGGATGTCGAGGTTATGCGAGCATCCGCGGTGGCTGAGTACGGCGGGTCTCACGAATTTAAGATGGAGTGATCTCATATCGCAACAGAGGTCTGCTCTGAGATTATGCCAATTGGGATTGATCTCCTCGAGTGCAATCCGCGCACCGCTTAAGCTTTGGCAAGGGGTTTTAGGCTTCTCGTAGGATACCAGAGCGCGGTGATTTGGACATGGAGGATGCCTCAGATGACAATGCTGACGTCGATGTTGAGGGATGACTCCATTGTGCTCTTTTTGTTTGTTTGCTTCGCTTTTGTTTTATCTTACGGGTGCGCCTTTGCACTGTCAAATGATGGTGTAGCCTGTGGGGCAGTTTTTATTTGAACAGAGACCCTTTTTTCAGATCTTCCGTGTTTTGGTTGTGCTTTAGTATGCGTACACGTTTGGCAGAGCAACACTTAGCTTGAACGCTGATATTTTGAACATGTCGCTAGCGAGATATATTCGTTTGCTTGTATTTTGGGAGGGTTAGAGCCCATCCAAGTGGAGGTGGAGAAGAACTTTTGTTCGTTCACGTCTTGGGAAGACGGATGGTCATTTGAGTGGTGGTGGATGTTTGTTTACTCGTATTTTTTGGAGTGTCGTAAGCTACTTAGGATTTGGGGGTGATGAGCCCTTGTTTGCTTGTGTCTTGAGCGGAGATGACAGGAAACCTTTGCTCGTGCTTTAAGAGAACCGGGGTTTGTACGAGTGGATGGGGTGAAAACCTTTGTTTGTTCATGCCTTAGGAGAACCGATGTTCGTCCGAGTGGAGGTGACGAAGAACCTTTGTTCGATTGCACTTTGCGAGAATCGGGGTTTGTCTGAGTGGAAGTGACAAAGAACCTTTGTTCGATAACGCTTTTAGAGAACCGGAGTTCGTCTGAGTGAAGGTGCAGATGGACCTTTATCCATGTCGTATGGGATATGTAGAAGGACCTTTGCCCATCTCATCTTTGGGGGATTCCTCTTATCGAGATGCCCTGTAATGCGGGGCGAGACGGATGTACTGCGGCGTGAGAGCGAAATGCCCTACAACGCGAGGGGCGAGAGGCCCGACAGTGTGGGAGTGTAATGCTCTGCAATGCGGGGGCGAAACACCCGGCAATGTCGGAGCAGGATGCTCTGCAACGCAAGGGAGAACCTCCCAGCTCCGCAGAAGTGAGACGCTCTACAATGCGGGGGCAAAACGACTGGCAGTATGGTAGCGGAATGCTCTATAATGCGGGGGCAAAACACCCGACAGTGTGGGAGCATAATGCTCTATAACGCGGGGGAGAAACACCCGATAACGTGGGAACGGGATGCTCTATAATGCGGGGGAGAAACGCCTGACAGCGTGGAAGCGGGACGCTCTCTAATGCGGGGGCGAAACGCCCGATAGCGTGGGAGCGATATGCTCTGTAATGTGGTGGCGAAACGTCCGACAATGTGGGATCGGAATGCTCTACAACGCGGGGGAGAAACACCTGGCAGCGTGAGAGCGGAATGCTCTGCAATGCGGAGGCGAAACACCCGACAGCGTGGGAGCGGGATGCTCTACAACGTAGGGGCGAAACGTCCGACAACATGGGAGCGGGACGCTCTGCAATGTGGGGGCAAAACGCTCAGCAGCGTGTGAGCGGAATGCTATGCAACGTGGGGGTGAAACGCCCGGCAGTGTGGGAACGAGATGCTCTGCAACACGGGGGCAAAATACCCGGCTTCATAGATGCTCCATGTTTCTTATTGCTTGCTTGTGGTATTCACCTCAGATCTTTGCTTCAAGAAGATGTGTATGTCTGACGGAAGTCAAAAGCAGGTTCAATATTATAAAATGGAGATACATAAGCGTACACGCAAGTTCCACTTTGTGGCTTATTAAGTCAAAGGAAAAAAATAGGAAGTTGAGACGCGGGCTTTGCGCGTGTTATTAGGGGGGCGACCCCCGCTTATGCCCCTAGCCTATATGCGTCGGGCTGCTGCTCGGCCCTTACCTGGATTGTCGCTCCGCAGTGCGGGCTTGTTTAGGGCAAAGTTTTGCACAAATCTTCCGAGGAGACCTTGTTGGATGAGGCGCTCGATCTCGTCGTTCAACCGGTTGCACCCCTCTATTTCGAGCCAACAACCTTTCGGGCGAGATTCCTGCCAAACCGTGTAAATTTTAAAAGAATGTTCAACATGAAAGTTGTAAATCTCGTTCTTGCATATAAAATGCATATATTATTTGTCTAATTCCAATATATATTGTCGGAGAATCGGCTCAATCTTCTTTAGACTTAAAAAAGGTTTGAGGTTATATATATGTTATTCTGATATATATATATATACCATATATAAAAAAATACCGCGGTCTGCCGATATCACGAGTTCAAAATTCCATAAGTCGCCTGATCATGAGTTCATAATTTAACAACCGTCTGATAGAGCTCAATAAAATCACTCTCTCTCTCTTCACTTTTTAGTAGGTCTCCTAAACTTACTACTGTGGTACCCTAAACCTATGTGAAATTACGATTTTGACCCTATAACTCTAAAAAAGCCGACGAGATGACCGGAGACCGACGAACCGGAGCGTGTTATGGAAACCGCCAGCTGTTAAAATTTTATTTTAAAATATGGTTGTCTGATTTTGATCCCAGAACCACAAGGACAAGATGAACAACTCAACCCAACGAGCCAAGGAGACATCTATGATAATATTTCAAATAATGTTTACTTATATTGTTATTATGTATAAATATAATAATTATATTATATAAACATTTTAACATATATAAGTATAATAATTATATTATACAAAAATATACATAATAATTAATTATTACACATATTAACATATTATAATAATTATATATATTATTATATATATAATAAATATTTTCATTGTGTGTATAATTTTGTAATGTACACATATATTACATTTATAATTATAATTTTAAATTTTTACTCTATTTTTTTCTTAAATTATTGTTGTCGGCGGGCGATTGGCTGTTGCACTAACATAGGGTCGGAGGCCCGTGCCGTAATTTTGATGTATATATACGAGTGACAATGCACGGGGGCCCCCGTGCCCCGCGCGACAGTATCTAGCCTGTGGTGGCGGGCTCCGCCCGCCCCCTGTGCGGGCGTCTTTTTTTTTGGAAGGCGACAGTTGTATTGGGAGGCGACAGTTGCCGTTGCCGTGACTTTTGTTGGGGAGGGCATTTGTCCATAGTCACTGACATTTGTCGTGGAGGTGACATTTGTCGCAGTGGGTGGCATATGTCGTGGTGGGTCATGTGTAGCGGGGGGCTCCGTTTGTCATAGGTGGAGACATTGGTCGTTTTAGCTAAAACCATGTAAAACTTACAAAAGTAAGCATTCATGTACCGGTTTCCAAATATGTAAAGAATGTGAACATCACCAGCAGGAAGAGAAGTTGCATTATAAATAAGAAATAAAGGTCGCATTCCCACAGTGAAGAGAAATTGCATTGAACATGAGTAAAATGATAAGTATGTAATGTTTATCACAACGCGTTGACCATTTAGAAAATGGTTAGCGGATACATTTGGCGAATATCTCAAAAATAAAATTCCACTGTTTTGTGGCTGACCAGTGTTCGGGGAGCTTCGAGTATTTGATTTTGGGACCGTTAAACTTCTAAGTTTTAGGCCACCTGTGCCAGAAAATCGCGTTGTAATCATCATCAATATCTCTATATATTTCTGTAAGCCAATCTGGATAGATTACTTTTCTCTTTTTTGTAGGTACAATTGATATTGGTACTTTATATGTACCTGAAAAACATTGAGAATTTACATTTACTAAAGAGCCATTAAGAATAAATTAGAAATTTCATGGAGAATAAACATTTTATACATTGTTACATACGTTATCATGAAGAATTTGTGATTCTTTTAGAGAAAACTTTTGTGAAGACCTCTTTGAACACCACATTTTTTGTGTATACCTTCATGACCTTCTATTACGCCTTATTTGACCAGTACTGTCGTGTTTTTTCTGAAACGCCTCGTGATAGTGCCACATATAGTTGATCGTGTCCGAAGACATTATTTGGAAGGTAGATTTCGACATTCCCAATTGTTTGACCCCGAGCCTTATTAATCGTTAATGCAAAGCACAGACGAATTGGGAATTGTTTTCACATAAGTTCAAATGACATCTTTGCATCTTCAGCCGTTTTTAATGGTATGTGTGGTAGAAATACGCGAAGCCCATTGAATTGACCTCATAATATATCTGCTTCAATTAGATTTCTGTCAAATCTACGACATATTAGTCTTGTGTCGTTGCATAATCCAATGCTCAGATCAATGTTACGAAGAAGCGTTATCGGGGCTCCCATTTTTAATTCGAGTTTGTGTGGTGGTAAATTACCGGGATTAATCAAGTTTAAAAACTTAGGTTGATATAAAGAACGTGTATCTTCTGCCACCGAGTCGAATGAGTAGTATGTTATTATTTTTCCAGGGAATACACGAAGAGACTTTGTATTCAATGTATTTACATCGTCATTCAGTGGAGTTAGCAACGCCCTTATCGTCATGTAATCGTGTTCATGTGTGCATGAGTGTAGATTTGGGAAGACTTGTTCAATAAGTAGTTGAATAGATATTTCACCTTCCCATTGTATAGCCATTGAAGGAGAAATGTGAATCATGTCATTGTCGATTGTTGGTTCTTCTCCATTGCCAACACAAATCAAATATTCAGAGAATGTGGGGTCATTACGAGCTCTCATATTTTCAGTTAGTTGCAGTAATTTAATTTTGGGACATAGATATGATTCGACAATGTTAGCGCAGATAATTTTTGATTTTGTGTCGTTGATGACAACTGACATTACTTGGCGGAAATCTCCTCCCAGGATGACGACCTTGCCACCAAATGGCATGTCAGTGTTTGTAATATCTCTGAATGTACGGTCAACCGTTTCAAATGTTTTTTTGTTGGTCATTGGTGCCTCATCCAAAATGATTGTAAACATGCGCTTGATTAATTTAGACAGATCAGATTGTTCCCGAATATTACACATGCACATCGGTGTAAACTGTGTCAGAATTTTGAACTTAGAGTGTGTCGTGCTTCCTCCTGGAAGTAAGGTTGCCGCAATATCGGAGGAAGCGGTGGCTAACATTATTTTGCCTTATGTTCGAAAAGATGCAAGCAAAGCTCGATATACAAAAGTTTTCCCAGTTCCTCCTGGACCGTCGAGGAAAAAAATATTACCATCTTGTCGTCTTATCGATGTAGCAATCGTCGTGAAAGCGAGAAGTTGTCCAGAGTTCAGACATGCAATACTGTTCAGATCGGCTTGTGGAACGACAATTGACAGCTCGTATTCGAGAAGGCTAGAGAAATTGTTTAAATCTTCCAATGTTTCACTTATTCTGGGTAGATCAAACTCAGAGATTTTGTGTTTGTGCTGATGAAAGATTATGTTCAAATCATGAAGAAACTTGTTGACTAAGTACGCATTATTTGTAGTGTTTGTACATGCATAATCTTCTGTCATGCTCATGTAGTTTTCGTCACTTAGAACATTTGATATTGACTGGCGACTATGACATTGAATTTAATGTCTATTAGGTTAATGTACCTGCAAGCGGACTACGTTTGGAAATATTTGATATAGTCCAAACTTAAATATTTTCCACGTAGCCTCGGAGCACAAATCCAACGACCATTAACATATTTGCTAACCTCGTCGTAGTTTGGCCTTGGCCGTACTTCAAACGCCACACAATCAGGTCCTTTATACACGTACTTGTATAAATATTTAATGTTTTTAATGATACTGTATATCTCGACATTGATGTGACAGCCATATTTTAAAAGTAACAATGGATTGTATGGGACAACCCAACGATTATCGATCATTTTGTCATCGTCTCGATCAAGCGCAATGTATCTGTTATCATTCCTCCTCATGTATATTTGGTATGAATCAAAACCTTGCGTTGTAGTATCTGAAAATTGCTTTGGGTAGCCTTTCTTGCAATCATTTATTTTCATGCATTGGACGTTATGATTGAATGGTCTGCATGGTCCATGTATCATGTGTTTAAGTACAGTAGTATAAAGCTATGGCTCTTCGCTTTGATAGGGTATCTCAGCTCTTACAATATAGTCATAATCATCTGGACTGTAAAGCTTGTTAGTTTCTAGTAAAATGATTAACATGTGAACGTGCGGTAGGCCTTGTTTTTGAAACTCGATCACATGAACATGTGCGACGACTTGACCTAAAACACTTTTGTGGAAGATATCGTCCTTCAAAGTTTCATATTTTGCTTGAAATATTCAACATAGTAAATCTAGACGATCGTGTGCAGTTTGACCAGGCAGAAGTTCAGCTTTGATCTCATCCTAAGATGGGTTGCATGTCATCGTTAGGAAAATATCAGGTCTCCCATAGTTTTTCACAATAGACATTGCGTCGTGGTATTTTGGTACATATCTCCCGGGCTTTCAATGAAGAAAGATTGTAAGATAGTTCTACGACCAACATTCGCTAATGTGTGTATAAGTTTTTAATGAGTAAGCAATTAAACAAATTCTTTAGAAGATTTTTTAGGTGAATGGAACTCAAATAAATTTAATAAGGTAGAGTGGGCAAACCTGCATCATTTTCTCCAGATTGCATGCAATCTTTGAGTCCCTGGTACATTTTAGCCCGAATGTCGCTTTGTTGTGATCTAATCCAACTCAATTTTTGGGTTTCTATTTTGACAGCATTGTCCACCGCATATTGTTGAAGTAGGCGTCCACCATGACGTAATATTGTTGGAGTTGACCCGCGAATCTGATTGTATTGAAACAGATTCTTTCAAAGAATTTGCTTACAAAGAGAATAATGTAATAAAAAAGGTAGGTTACCTGTAGTATGTATGAGTAGTAGTGACATCAGCTGACCCTCTCTCTAAGGTGCATTTGAGGTTCACCATGCCATCCATGCGTACTGCACGATAGTAATAATGGGTATTGAAGTGGATCGTAGTATCCAGATTCCAGAGTATTCTTTTATATTTTGTAGGTTCCCAGCAGTTGTTTGAACCACAATGTCTCGGTTGCTTGCATCAATAGATTCTTCTCCACCAACTAAGATTGCTGCTACTTGAGATGTTGTGGGTAGTGAGTACTGATGTTCGTTTTATGATCTCTCCTTGATTAGTAGTCTGCAGCCCAGGATGTCAGTTCGTCTTGCTAAATGTCGTAGAGTTTGAACAAAAGGGTTGTATGTATTTAAAATGCATGTGATGTTGCGAATTAAATTTTCATCAAACTCATTGTTTTCTTGCAATCTATTAAGCAATTCATTTTCTGTATCGTAAATGAACATTTGTAGAAACCTAGGTCTGCATCCCAGAGCAGGTAGGAGAGATCTTATTCGATGATATATTGCCCGTGTGCTCTGAAGCTATAGATACCTCAGTTGTGAGAAAGCACATTCTCATTTATTGTAATGCCAATTGACGTGAATGAGAATATGTTGTTGTAAGCACGAATCTTTTGTCTAAAGTGTCGGCCATCGGTTCTTTGATCAGTGTAAAGGTTGTACAATGCAATCGGTACAGGTATAGGCTGAACAGAAACCTTTCCTGATAAACAACACATAGTTGATGTTTTTTTGTGAAAAAGTTTTGCTTGACAGTGTATACAAATCTTTGAGGGTAGCAAACTGATTGTAGAGATTGCAAGTTGGGTAGCAATTTCAGGCAATGTTACTAAGGGGTAGTGACATATGTGGGTTGTGAGTTGTTTTTGTTGATAGCATTTCTTGAGGTGGTTCATGCAGAGCAATATTAGTTGTCGTCATGTTCATTAGCAAGATCTCAGTTTGCTCAGAGTTTGTATTAGGTTGAGGCAAATTATTTGAAACAGTTGTTCGTCTTTGGCCCAGTAGTTATTGTCTTTGATTGTATTGTTTGGTGGTGCGTTGGTTGATCCTATGTTGTGTCATGTCTGGTGCATTTTGATTATTATACTGTGTGGTGGTGGTTCTTCTTGAATGTCTTGCTGTAGAGCGACGTTGTTGCAGAAATGGATCTATTTGACATTAATCAGTTTATGTACTGAATTTGAACAAATATGATGTGTTTAGTTGGTGCATTAACGTTACTATTATCCATTTGTGTATCTTGAATGGACGATGTAGGTTGGGTAGTAGCTTGACTGCGACGTTGTTCTCGTCTCCGTTCATTTTATTGTTCACGTTGCTCGGTAGACATTCGTGCCCTCCAACTTTGCACTCGAGCGCGAGTTTGCTCTCTTCGTTGTTGAGCTGCAATTTGCGGAGTGTTTTTTTGGTAAAGTATATATATTTTGTGAAGTAAATTTGCATATTGTAGTAATGTAATTAGGTGTAGTAAATTTGTACAAGTAGCAAATGGTGTTTGGGTAGGGAGGTTATTGGTGACAATAGTTGTTGGTGTACAACCCATATTCGACGAGGGTGGGCCCTATCACCGCCAGGTCATCAGAGGTCAAAGTCAACAGAGCAGGGTGGGGATCCAGACCAGCATCCCGGGCCGCGGAAGGTTTGGGCGAGTAGGGCGAGCTCCCCAGGTCAACTCGCCAGGTGGCGACTATGGCCAGATGCTCGCCTCTCCCAGGCGAGTTCCTTAAGGAGGTCGCCAACTCGCCAGGGGGGGTATAAGTAAGACCCCCCCCCCTCTCTTTGGTTTTGCCTATAAATAGGACCCCAGGGGTACGAAGGACGACAAGCAATTCTCGGCCTGAACCCTCGCGAGTTCCAGCAACTGCCCTTGACTCGCCATCGTTCAGCTCGCCTCCTTCGTACCTAGCTCGGCCAATCTGGTTGAGAAGGGGTTGCTTCTCCTAAGCAACTGGGTACGTGGTGGGACCTTCCTGCCGCAGCGACCTGGGGTCTTGTTTGTACAATTCGTCCTTGTTTCCTAACCAGAGATCGTCTTCCTGACCGGTCGACCAGTAGCTTCAGGTCGCCTAGTCCGATTTCTGAGGTTGAGAATTTCTCGGCTTCAACACTTGGTGCGGTGAGCGTGGATCGCGACCGAAGAAGAAAGTCGTGGTTGGAAGATGGCCGATGACGGAGACCGGGGCGAGTTGGGAGGTAACTCGGCGGGAGCTGGAATCCCGGGGCAAGGTGGCGAGTATGTGACGGTGGCGGCTTTTGCAGAGTTCGCAAGGAGAATGGAGAAGGCGATACTCGTCGGGTTGTCAAATCCGCCTGAGGTGACGGCGACTTCCCCCCGTCGCCAGACACCCCCGGGCGAGGAGATACCAACTCGGCGAGCAGGGAAGGAGCCCGCTTGGGCGAGTGGAGAGCAGGTGATCCCCCCGCGACATCACCCGGCGAATAGTCAGGGGATCCGGTTCCGAGAACCAGAACTCTCGGCGAGGTATGGAGATACTCGCCGATGGAGCGAGTATGACTGCTCGAGCGGAGAGGATACTCGCCGCCGCCAGGAAGGGAGGAGCCCCTTCTGCGACGAGATCCTCGCAGCCCTTGTCCCCGACAACTTCAGAGAGCCAGTCCTCTCGTACTACTCCGGCAAGGACGACCCGGTGGGGCATCTTCAGTGGTTTGAGGATGTGGTCTCCATTCGCAACATGTCCGATGCTCTCAAGTGCCGGCTCTTCTCCATTACCTTCAAAGGTAGCGCGAGAGATTGGTTCCACCAGCTGCCGGCCGGGTCCGTTTACTGCTTCTCGGATCTGCGAAGGGGCCTGCTAGCAAGGTTCGCGACGTCCAAGCGGAGGAAGAAGGAGGCGACCGCTCTCTTCAAGATCGTGCAGGGGCAGCACGAGAGTTTGGGCCGGTACATCGATCGATTCCAGGAGGAGGTGCTGGAGGTGGAAGAGGTAGACGGGTTCACCTTGATGGTGGCCCTCAAGTTCGGGCTGAAGCAGGGTCTGTTCAACATGGAGTTGGGGCACAGGCCACCTAAGTCGTTCGAGGAGATGGTGGAGAGAGCCAATGTGTTCATCCAGGGAGAAGAGAGGAACAAGGAGTTCCTGGCACGGCTCGACGGAGATCGACCGCTTGGGCAAGACAAAGGGAGGCTGCTGGAGAGGGAGAGGGCGCCGGAAGGGCGCAGTGACAGGAAGCAGGAAAGGCCGCGGGAGAAAGAGGAGAAGAAAGAGAGAGGAAGGGAGATCAGAAAGGCGGAGAAGCAGGAGCAGCGGGAGAGGCCTCGAAGGCAGGAGGACAGGAGGCCCGTCGGAGGGCGAGAAGCGAGGAGCGAGGAAAGAAGGTTCCAGTACCCGAGGGATCGCCCTCAGTGGAGGCAGCCCACCCGTCAGGAGGAAAGGAGGGCTTACAACCCTCGGGAGCAGGGAGGAGGAAGAAGGGAGACCATGTCCATCACGCAGCGAGCCGCCAAGCGCCGGCGGAAGGAGAGGCAACAGGAGAGGAGGCAGGAAAGGCAGCAGGAAGCGGCGATTCCCCTCTACTGCGATATCCATCGAGTGGAGGGGCACGGGACCTTGGCTTGCCCAGAGTTCTGGGAAACAAGGAGGAGGATGGAAGCGACGGCGGCCGAGAGGGAGCAGCCGCAGCAGGAGGCCCAGGTTGGGCAGGTGGCTTACCAGGCACTGCAGAGGAGGAGGAACGAAGACAGGATCGATCAAGGAGGAAGGGGAAATGTCATTCCCGGTCCGGGAGGCGGGCACGTTGGAGTGATCAACGGAGGGGCGGGGTTAGGAGCTTCCCGCAAGGGAAGTCTCCACCAAATCTACAAAAGGAGCGTCGCTTCGACGTCTCAGACCCCCCCTCCCTTGAACGAGATCACCTTCTCGGAGGAAGACATGCTCTGGAACGAGAACCCCTTCCATGACGCCCTGGTGATTCAAGCAGCAATCGAGGACTTCACCGTCGACCGAATCCTCGCGGATAACGGGAGCTCGGTGAATGTCATCTTCAAGAGAACCTTCGTCGGCCTTCAGGTAGAAGCGTCCCGGGTTCAGGCAGCGGATGGGCCTCTCTTCGGCTTCTCCGGGGAGAAGAAAGAGGTGGAAGGAGGAGTGGAGTTGCTGGTTACTCTCGGGGGGACTTCGATCCGATGCCGCTTCGTCATCGTCGACGCACCGAGCGGCTACAATGCCATCTTCGGACGGCCCCTCATCAACTACTTCAAGGCCGTCCCTTCATCTTATCACCAATGCCTGAAGTACTGCAGGGATGACGTCCAAGTCAGGATCAGGGGAGATCCCAAGGCCTCCAGGGAATGCTACCTGAATGCGGTTAGCACCATCGGCTGGATGGGCGACGCAGAAAGGTTGGAAAGAATGATGGAGCAAGAAGAGGGCCTGCAAGCTGCCGAGGAGCTGGAGGAAGTGGAGGTGATCTCCCTGAGAGGAAAGCCGGAGCTGCTGAAGATCGGAGGAGCCTTGCCCCCGGAAGGGAAGGTGGAGATAGCGGCCTGCCTACAGGAAAACGCGGACGTCTTCGCATGGAGCGCCGCCGAGATGCCAGGGATCGATGCTGATGTTGCCTGTCATCGCCTTAACCTGGATCCGGCGACGGCCCCCGTCCGTCAAAAGCAAAGGAAGAGCGCCGCCACTCTAGCGGGACCCATCCGGGAGGAAGTAGGGAAGCTGCTAGAAGCAGGATTTGTTTCGGAGATCCAGTATCCAGGCTGGGTCTCCAATGTTGTAATGGTAAAGAAGTCTGGAGGGGGCTGGAGGTTATGTATCGACTTTTCATTATTGAATAAAGCTTGCCCGAAGGATTGTTATCCCCTGCCTCAGATCGACGCGCTGGTTGATTCCGCCGTCGGATTTCCCGTGATGAGTTTCCTTGATGCCTTTTCAGGATACCATCAGATTCGGATGCATCCCCCCGATTGTCGCGACGTTTCCTTCATCACCAGCGACGGGTGCTATAGCTACAAGATGATGCCCTTTGGGCTCAAGAACGCCGGCGCGACATATCAAAGAATGATGGATCACGTCTTCAGAGAGCAGAAGGGGCGGAATCTGGAAGTCTACGTCGATGACTTGCTCGTTAAGAGTAAGAGCGTCGCAGAGCACGTAGCGGATCTGACGGAGACTTTCGCCACCCTGAGGAGGTACAAGATGCGGCTCAACCCGGCCAAGTGTGTTTTCGGCACGGGAAGGGGGAAGTTTCTAGGGCACCTCCTTACTCCCCTAGGGGTGGAGCCCAACCCCGACAAGGTGAAAGCCATCGTGGAGATGGCGTCCCCGAGGGATTCCAAGGAAGTTCAAAGGTTGACCGGAAGGATGGCAGGTCTTAGCCGGTTTCTCTCCAAGGCCGGAGAAAAGTGCTCCCCGTTCTTCAAAGCCCTTCGGGGAAATCAGAAATTCGAGTGGACCCCGGAGTGCGAGGAGGCCTTCATGAAGCTCAAGCAACAGCTGACTCGAGCTCCTCTCCTTCAGGGTCCGCAGGGCGGCGAAGACCTCTTGCTCTACCTAGGGGTAGGGGCCGAAGCAGTCAGCTCGGTGTTGGTCCGAGAGGAGGGAAAGAAGCAGCTTCCAATCTACTACGTGAGCCGGGTGCTAAGGCAAGCCGAAACGCGGTATCCCATCCTGGAGAAGTTAGTTTTTGCCTTGGTAGTTTCGGCCAGGCGACTCCGTCCATATTTCCAAGCCCACTCTATCAAAGTAGTCTCAGACCATCCCTTGAGGAGTATCTTGGACGGAGTGGAACACTCCGGCAGGCTCGCCAAATGGGCTGTGGAGCTGAGCGAGTTCGACATCTCCTACCCCCCAAGGGTCGCGATCAAAGCACAAGCCGTGGCGGATTTCCTGGCCGACTTCTCGGCCGAGGTCGAGGCGGACACGGATGTCTCTCGGCCGGTCCCTTGGAAGATGTTCGTGGATGGCGCGTCAGGAAGACACTCCGTGGGAGCCGGGGTGGTGCTGGTTAGTCCTCAGGGGACCAGGATTGAGCAAGCTGTCAAGATCAATTTTCCGGTTACTAACAACCAGGCGGAGTACGAAGCCATGGTGGCTGGCTTACGACTCGCCAAGGAACTGGCAATCAGAGATATCAGGGCCTTTTCCGATTCCATGGTGGCGGCATCCCAGATTCGGGGAGAGTTCGAAGTCCGAGATCCCGTCTTGCAGCAATATCTGGTCAAGGTCAAAGGCCTTATCGGGGGGTTCCGATCCTTTCACGTCGAGCATGTGCCCCGAGAGCGCAACTCCGAGGCAGACAATCTTGCGAAATACGGCCCCCGGGCCGGGGGAACCGCCATCGAGTTATTTCGACCATCCATCGAAGAAGGCGAATTGATGGAGGTCGATCAGCGGGCCTCGTGGAGGGATCCGTTCATCACATTCCTGGCGACAGGCCGACTACCATCTGACGGGCAAGACCAAAGAAAGTTTCGGTACAAGGCCGCATACTACTTGCTGCAGGGCGGCGAACTCTATCGCAAGACCATTTCAGGCCCTCTGGCCCGGTGCTTGTCAGAGCTCGAGATTCCCCGAGTCCTCGAAGAGATACACTCAGGAGAGTGCGGCAGTCACTCCGGGACCCGCACCCTGGAGCAAAGGATTCTGAGGCATGGTTACTTCTGGCCGACCATCCGAAAGGACGCAGAGGCCTATTCCAGAAAATGCTCCCAATGTCAACTCTTTGAGCCCCTTGCGCTCCAGCCAGCTCAGCAACTTCGCTCGATTACCGCTCCATGGCCCTTCGCAATTTGGGGCATGGATTTGATCGGCCCGTTCCCTCAAGCTAGCGGGCAAAGGAAGTTTGTTCTGGTAATGGTTGACTACTTCACGAAGTGGATCGAGGCTAAGGCTCTGGCCAGGACCACGTCTCAAATCGTCAAGAACTTCATTTGGGGGGAGATCGCATGCAGATTCGGGATCCCTCTGGCCATCATCACCGACAATGGGCCGCAGTTCGCCAGCCTGGAACTGGGAGACTTTTGTAAACAATTGGGAACCGACCTTCGGTTCGCCTCGGTACATCATCCTCGTAGCAACGGGCAAGTAGAAGCCGCAAACAAGCTCATCATCAACTTGCTGAAGAAGAAGATCACCAATCTCAAGGGGAATTGGGCCGAACAGCTCCCCTCTGTCCTGTGGGCTCTCAGGACCACCCCGAACTCGGCTACAGGGGAAACACCCTTCAAGCTATCACACGGGTCCGAGGCGCTCATCCCAGTCGAATTTGAGGTGCATAGTCCGAGGGTCATCGCGGCCGAAGACGGAAGCGAGGAATGGCGGTTAGAGAATGAAGAGGCTCAGAGGCTCTCCCTAGATTATGTGGAGGAGCTTCGGGACTTAGCCTCCATGCGCCAGGAGGAAACCAAGAGGCGCATGGCGAGACATTTCGACAAAAACGTCCGCTTGAAGAACTTCCTCGCAGGGGACTTGGTCATGAAGAAAGTGGACGCCGCCGGGCGGGGAGCCGCCATAGGCAAGCTCCATCCCAACTGGGAAGGACCTTTCATCATCCAAGAGGCTTTGGCCACAGGAGGCTATTACCTACAAGATCAAGCGGGAGAGCAGCTGTCTGGAACCTGGAGTGGAGATGATTTGAAAAGATTTTACCCATAGCGGTAACCCATGTATCTATTTCTGTAAAACTTTCTTAAATAAACAAAGGATGCGGATTTTCATCCCTTTTGTGTTGAAGGTGCCTCGAGGCTTCTGAGTGTTTCCATGGCCCGCCTCGTAGTCGACTTCGGAAGGCAGTGGTCGGTTTGTTCCTCATACATAGCCCAGTACGGATGATGGGACGATGCTTCGGGATCTTAAGCGCTCTTGTAAGACCGGGCCTCTGCACTGTCGGCCGAGATCAGCTCCCCCCTTGCATGTCGGCCTAGGTCTCCCCGAGTGCATCTCTCTTCCGTCTGGAGGAACTACGAGGAACAAGATCCGCACCCTGATCCCCCGGACTCGAGGAGAGGCCGGCCTCGTAAAGCACCCAGAAGGAAAAACCTCAAACGAGCAGCAAGGCAGGATAACCTGCTGAAAAGGGCAAGAATGAGCCCAGGGGTGTGTGTTGATTCCGAGTGCGTCCGGAGAGGACCCTCGATGAACACCACCCCCATTCGAATCATAACTAGAAGCGATCTTCACTATCAAATCGAGATACGTGCCTTCAACCCGTTCTCACTGAATAGCCTAGTTCGGACGATGGGACGAGGCTTCGGGACTTTAAGCGCTCTTGTAAGACCGAACCTCTGCATTGTCGGCCGAGATCAGCTCCCCCCTTGCATGTCGGCCTAGGTCTCCCCGAGTGCATCTCTCTTCCGACTAGAGGAATTCTTAGGAACGGGTCTGGACGCCGACCCCCCGATTTGGCAGGGTCAAGAGCGACTCTCCGGAGAGAGTTTTGTCAAAGATGCCTTCGAGATTAACCTCCAAACTGTATGAGAATGCAGGATTTTGATCCAAGACTTCGAGTTGAGCAGCGTCGTAAGACCGGTATCCCCACGAGCTCCTCTCCTCGGGAATCGGCCGATCTCCTCGATTGTAATCCAAGACTTCGAGTTGAGCAGCGTCGTAAGACCGGTATCCCCACGAGCTCCTCTCCTCGGGAATCGGCCGATCTCCTCGATTGTAATCCAAGACTTCGAGTTGAGCAGCGTCGTAAGACCGGTATCCCCACGAGCTCCTCTCCTCGGGAATCGGCCGATCTCCTCGATTGTAATCCAAGACTTCGAGTTGAGCAGCGTCGTAAGACCGGTATCCCCACGAGCTCCTCTCCTCGGGAATCGGCCGATCTCCTCGATTGTAATCCAAGACTTCGAGTTGAGCAGCGTCGTAAGACCGGTATCCCCACGAGCTCCTCTCCTCGGGAATCGGCCGATCTCCTCGATTGTAATCCAAGACTTCGAGTTGAGCAGCGTCGTAAGACCGGTATCCCCACGAGCTCCTCTCCTCGGGAATCGGCCGATCTCCT
The DNA here is from genome assembly GCA_039513925.1 of Platanthera zijinensis. Taxonomy (NCBI): domain Eukaryota; kingdom Viridiplantae; phylum Streptophyta; class Magnoliopsida; order Asparagales; family Orchidaceae; genus Platanthera; species Platanthera zijinensis. The sequence continues at coordinate 15,525,551 of CM077093.1, read as the reverse complement.
CGATTGTAATCCAAGACTTCGAGTTGAGCAGCGTCGTAAGACCGGTATCCCCACGAGCTCCTCTCCTCGGGAATCGGCCGATCTCCTCGATTGTAATCCAAGACTTCGAGTTGAGCAGCGTCGTAAGACCGGTATCCCCACGAGCTCCTCTCCTCGGGAATCGGCCGATCTCCTCGATTGTAATCCAAGACTTCGAGTTGAGCAGCGTCGTAAGACCGGTATCCCCATGAGCTCCTCTCCTCGGGAATCGGCCGATCTCCTCGATTGTAATCCAAGACTTCGAGTTGAGCAGCGTCGTAAGACCGGTATCCCCACGAGCTCCTCTCCTCGGGAATCGGCCGATCTCCTCGATTGTAATCCAAGACCGCGAGTCGAGCAGCGTCGTAAGACCGGTATCCCCACGAGCTCCTCTCCTCGGGAATCGGCCGATCTCCCCGATAACAAGGAGGGGGCCCACGGGCTATGTTCGACGACTAAGCCCGGCCCAATTTTCGTCACGCGCGAGCAGGCCTCGCGCGAGTAGGAGAGAGCAAAACTCACGCGAGCAAGCGAGCTGATCTCGCGCGAGTAGGCGAGCTGATTCCATGCGGGGAAGCGAGCTGAAACCGCGCGAGTAAGCGAGCCCCGGGGGACATGCGAGTACGTCCCACACGCCACCCGCGCGGTTATCCCAGCAGGTTCACGAGTATCCGGGCGCAGGGGCGAGTAGGTCCCGGCGAGCGGATGGTCGACGTTGGGGCCATCCCCTGCGACCTAGCGAGCATCCCTCTCCGAGCCTATGAGCCTAGCGAGTAACATCCAGTCAGAGGAAAAGACAAAACTTTGTATAAATCACAAAGTCAAAATGTGGTTTACAAAAGGAACAAAAAGAATATCGGCGGGCAACTAGGGCTCGTCGTCGCCAGTATCAGGCCGATATTCATCATCCCCAACATCGCCGATATCCGCAAAGTCGTCGCTCTCTGCGGTCTCGCCGCTGCTGCTTCCGCTGCCGCTGCTGCTTCCGCTGCCGCTGCTGCTTCCGCTGCCGCTGCCGTCAGAATCACCGGAGCTGGTCGGCAACGACGCGTCGTACGGCGGGACAGTCCCCTCGGCGAGCAGCTCGGGGATGAGCTCGTCAACAGTGAGCGGCTTCTCCCCCTCGACGAGCTGGCCCCCGAGCCTAAGGCGCGCGAGAATGACATTCCCCGCCGCCCGCGCGATCTCGCGGCGAACGGAGGATCTCTCCTCCCAGAGGACGCGCGATTGCTTCACCACTCGCGCCGGGTCCTCGGGCAGCGAGGTTGAGGAGCTCGGCCGCCCTTCAGCAGCGATCAGCCTGGTCTCCATCACCGCAGCGCGAGTTTGAGCCGCCTCCAACTCGGCCTGGGAGGCGGCGAGCTTCTCCTCGCACGCAGAAAGCTTCTTCGCCGCTTCTATCTCGGCAGCCTGCGAGATGACCAATGTCAGAGCCTGGCAGCGATACAAGTCAAGCAACCTACCCAAGGATAACTCACCTCGAAGTCCCTCCAGCGGGCGGACTGCATGCCAAGGTCAATGGCCTTCTTGGAGACGATTTTGAGGGCGTCGGTCATTTCCAGCATCTTCCTCGCCGAGTAATGCCCCAGCTCGGCAGACCGCGCGAGCGCGCAGGCCGACTGATGGGCAAGCTCCGTCGGGGTCAGCTCCATGACGGACTCCGCGTCGGCCCGACCATAGATGGCATGCAGGACGGCGAACGCCTCCCCCTTATCCTCCCAGTCAGTCGACCAGGACGGGAGGTTGGTGCTCAGCGACACCGAGTTCTCCCCCGCCGACCAGGTCACGAGCGGGCGACCGAAGGAATCCACCACCCCCTGTCCAAGGCCGTAGTTGGGGTGGAAATGGGGCGACCGCGCGGGCGTCGGCGACCGGCAATCAACGGATTGCGGCGACGAGGTCTTCACCTTCTTCCTCGCGGGACCCTGCGAGCTGGCCCGCGACTTCCCCTTAGCCGTCTTCTTCTCCCCGACGTCGGCAGGAGGGCGAGCATCCGACTGCGTGGCGGCGACTTCCTTCGCCAAGGGAAGTGGCTTCTCCGGAAGCTCGTTGGCGACTGCAAAACACGTGACAGTTAGCTTCAGCGGCAAAATGGCGAGCGGGTAACCAGGGCGCACGGCGAGTTCAACATACTTTCGATGGGGAGGACTGGCTCGAGCACGCTGACGTTTAGTCGCCAGAAAATGACGTCAAAACGCCGACCGCGGAAGTAGTCGAAGAGCTGCTCGCGAGCTCCCTCGAGGATGGGGGGAAGGAAGGCGACATCGGCTGGCTGGTGCGGCCTGCCGGGAACGCCGCCGAAGTCGCCATGGACGACAACCAGCTGCTCGCTCCAGCGATGGACCTTGTTCGCCGTCCCGACCAGAGTGCAGACATGGCTGCTAAAGAAGATGACCCCCTCCGAGGTCGCCGCGAAGGCGAAGATGCGGCGGAAGACGGAGAGGTCGAAAGAGATCCTCTCTTCCCGAAGGAAGCAGAGGAATCCCATAATGATCGCCACGCCGTTGGGATTGATCTGCGCGGGAACAATCCCAAAGTAGCGTAGGATCTCGCAAAATTCCGGCCAGAAGGGCAGCCGCAGACCCGCGTCGAAGTGACGCAGCGACATTACAAGCGAGCCCTCAACATGGGTATTGAGGCGCTCGCTGCGAGTGGGGAGTCTTGCCGAGTATCCGTCAGGGAGGAAGCGTTCCTTGAAGGTCGCCAGTTCCTTCTCGGTGGTGATAGATTTCTTAAAAGCCGCATCGGCAAAATTAATTGCATGGGCCTGCCGGCGAGCGCTAGCGTCGTCACCGACCATGATGGCGAGAACAGAAAGCAGCGTGAGCGGCGAGCTGATTGTTCAGATACTCGGCAGGAGGAAAGAAGGTCGCTACAGCAATACACTTCATGACCCACCTACCCCCCCTATTTATAGGAACGACAAGTCCAAGGAAGGGGGGGGGGGGTCAGCCACCCCGGCGAGTATCTGACAAACTCGCGCGATGAAGAAAAACCTGCGACATTATCAAAGTGAACTAAAGCTCGGTACATCAAAGAATGAAAGCGCGCACACGGAAGCGGGAATATTCGCGCACACGAATTAATCAAATTAAAAATAGATGTCCGGGGATTACAAAGTCGCGCGAGGCAATTACAGGTGATTACATTAGAAGAACAAAAAGAGATTATGGCGCCCTCGGCCGCTCAGGAGGGTGCGGATGTCGCCCAGCCCAGCCGATCTCGCGCGCACGTCGGTAATGCTCCGTCGCCAGTGCTGTCGCATCATCGCCGAGCCTGAGCTGCTCCTCCATCCTCGCCAGACGTCCAGCAGATCCCATGCTCGCCCGGATGCCGGCCAGCTCGTCGAGCACCAGCTGCAGGCGGTGGTTGTTCAGTTGCAGCTGGCGGTCGTTCTCTTTGACCACGTGAAAGCGAGCTTCATAGCTTTCCAAGGTCGACTGGAGCCCTTCGACCTTGGCCATCCTCGCCTCCAGTGCCGAGATGCGCCGGTGAGAATCACAGATGGCGAGCTGGTCAAACTTGCTCTCCAGCTCCATGTGGGCGCGAATGGCGGCCTGGCGATACTCGCTCCCGGACAGCCCGATAGCGTCGAGGAAAGTCGCCCCAGAGGTCGCCGGGCGATCTGACACGGCAGGAAGACAGATCGTCAGGAGTGAAAAAAGCAACAAGCAGAGCGGTAGTCAGTGGAAGGAGGCTCACCACGGCGAGGAGATCGGGATCGGCGCGGCGAAGAAGGTCGCCCGGAGGTATCTCGCCTCCCCGAAGAACTACTCGGAAGGTCGGCAGGCCTGCCCTGACCGCGCCCTCCAGACCCTTGGCCGACGTAGTCAGGGTCTCCAACCCGCGGAGGAAAGTAGGGCGGCCGCGGCCTCGCCGGCTTCTTCGCCGGCGGCGAAGCTTGAAGGGAGCTCGCCGGGTGGTGCGGAGCCCTCGGCGCAGGAGGAGGAGGTCGCGGATGATCCTTCGGCAGGGTGAACAGAGGCGGCGGAGGGGGCAAGCCGGTGCTCGGCGTCTGGCCAGGAGTGGCGACCGCGGGCGGTGGCGGCGGCAATGGAGCGCTCACCGGGGGTATCTTCCCGCCGCTCGCGACAACACCAGCCGCCGTACTCGCTGGAGGGACCTCGCGCACCAGCCCGGATGACCCGGCAGGGGTGGCCTTCGCCGGCAGTTCCTTGCTCGCAGGCGGGGGGTCCTTCGCCAACGACGCCCCAGACGCCTTCCCCGAGCTGAGGCCTATCCTGACCGTGCGGGCGACCTTGAACGGCCTGTCGGCCGCCAGGGCGAGTAGGGGCGCCGAGTTGAGGGGGACGACATTAAGTGCCGCGTCCGCGGCAATCGGAGAATCTGCATAAGGAAAGAAGTCAGCAAAGTGGCGGCGACAACCCAGCAAAGAAGAGTTCGAGGAAGCGACCTGACAGGGTGACGACGTCGGCCTGGGACACCGCAGGTTCCTTCACGACCACGGGCTCCTCGGTCGCTCCTACGTTCTCCGGCGGGCTGCCCCGGGTCGACTCAGGGAGGTCGTCAAGCCCTAGGTCGTTCAACACCCTCTGGGTGGTGGATGACACTACGGGATTGTCGGTCGCCGCGGCGACCTGGTGCGCCAGTGGAGGCGAGCCGACCACCGTAGTGGCGGGCTGCTTGTCCTTCTTCGTCTTCTTCTTCTTCTTCGACGGGGGCAAGGCAGTGGGATCATCCTCGCGCGGTCTTTTCGACCTAGCTATGCCGAGGAGGCCCGACAGAGCAGCGAGATTGTCCTTCAAAAACTGTTCGGCATCCGACATCTTCGGCGAGCTCCAGGGATTGTCTCAAAAAACGAAGCCCCCCCCCTATTTATAGACTACTCAACCAGCAGGCGATGATGCGAGCGGTCCAGCTACTCGGCAGAGGTCCTCGCCGAATAAGCGTTGGATGAATCTTTCCGGGTTCCTACGTCGCCCAAAAAGAGCGGGGATTGTGTACAACCCATATTCGACGAGGGTGGGCCCTATCACCGCCAGGTCATCAGAGGTCAAAGTCAACAGAGCAGGGTGGGGATCCAGACCAGCATCCCGGGCCGCGGAAGGTTTGGGCGAGTAGGGCGAGCTCCCCAGGTCAACTCGCCAGGTGGCGACTATGGCCAGATGCTCGCCTCTCCCAGGCGAGTTCCTTAAGGAGGTCGCCAACTCGCCAGGGGGGGTATAAGTAAGACCCCCCCCCCTCTCTTTGGTTTTGCCTATAAATAGGACCCCAGGGGTACGAAGGACGACAAGCAATTCTCGGCCTGAACCCTCGCGAGTTCCAGCAACTGCCCTTGACTCGCCATCGTTCAGCTCGCCTCCTTCGTACCTAGCTCGGCCAATCTGGTTGAGAAGGGGTTGCTTCTCCTAAGCAACTGGGTACGTGGTGGGACCTTCCTGCCGCAGCGACCTGGGGTCTTGTTTGTACAATTCGTCCTTGTTTCCTAACCAGAGATCGTCTTCCTGACCGGTCGACCAGTAGCTTCAGGTCGCCTAGTCCGATTTCTGAGGTTGAGAATTTCTCGGCTTCAACAGTTGGAATGCCCAATTGTTCGTGAGAAGTTCTATGTCTAAGGACATACGATTGAATTTGATTAGTTGATTGTCGTAGTGCTCGTAGTTCTTGTCGCCTTGCATCACGTGCATCGCGTTGTTGTTGGGTTAACGGTCTTCTAGTGTTGGCGTTCTCTTCCCGGTTCATTTCCAGATTGAAGCAGTATGATAGGGAAGTATTACGGCTTCAAGCAGTGGAGTAGTGAATGAGTAAAAAACATACATGCATAATATATGAATAATCATTAGAAAACACACATGTAGGTGTTCCGTTCCTGGTTCATTTTTTTTGCAGGATATATAATATGAATAATAGTGAGCAAACTGCAAACATATATAAATAATACGTTCCCGTTTCATTTTTTTTGGCAAGCTATATAATATGAATAATAGTTAGCAAGCTGCAAACATGTATGAATAATATGACTTTACCGGTAGAACATTGTTGCAATAAGCGCATGAGAACCTTATGAACAAAATATGTAATTAATGCAGTTTTTTAGAACCTTATGTATTACGCGAATGCGAAGGCTCACCCAAAGCCTTAATTAATGGTCATGAAAACCTTCTGAACAAAATATGTAATTTAAAACCCTAAGAGAGAATCAGAGCTTCAAATAAGGTAAGATCATACATATTCTTTGTTGAAACCAAAAACTTGGTCTCTGTGGAGTTCGACCCTTGGGGAAGGGGTGACCTCACACCTACTACACTCGGGGGGATGTCACGGACCAAAGGCTCAGGAAACTAGGAATAGACCCTCGGCTCTAGCGTGGAAGTCCCACCACACACCCGGAAGGTTGCTAGAACACTTCCCCTCCCTCACCAAGTGGCTGAGTTGGGCGCCTTGGAGAGCTCTCTCTACTCTACCAAGATGAAGCTAAGGGAGGAGGAGGTAAGGAAATCTCATCCCTCCAAAGGCACCCATGGGGGTCTATTTATAGTTTTTCCAAGTCCCAATGGGGGTAAAAGGACCAGAATGCCCCCGGATTGGTCTGTCAACAGCCAAATCCCGCTATTCTAAATAGCTAAAACAAGGCCACCAGGGGCAGCCCCTCAAGCCGGGCGAGCAAGCGACAAGGCGAGACGCCGGCCTAGCGAGCTGGAGACCTGGCCTGACGAGCTGGGAGGGCTGGCCTGACGAGCCGGGAGGGCTGGCCTGACGAGCCGGGAGGGCTGGACTGACGAGCCGGGAGGGCTGGCCTGACGAGCCGGGAGGGCTGGCCTGACGAGCCGGGAGGGCTGGCCTGACGAGCCGGGAGGGCTGGCCTGACGAGCCGGGGAGGGCTGGCCTGACGAGCCGGGGAGGGCTGGCCTGACGAGCCGGGAGGGCTGGCCTGACGAGCCGGGGAGGGCTGGCCTGACGAGCCGGGGAGGGCTGGCCTGACGAGCCGGGGAGGGCTGGCCTGACGAGCCGGGAGGGCTGGCCTGACGAGCCGGGAGGGCTGGCCTGACGAGCCGGGAGGGCTGGCCTGACGAGCCGGGGAGGGCTGGCCTGACGAGCCGGGAGGGCTGGCCTGACGAGCCGGGAGGGAGGCAAATACTTCATCCCCCTTGCGCCTGCTGGAGGACCCCCACTCTGCGAATACGGGGTTGTACACAATCCCCGCTCTTTTCGAGGTTGGCACAAGCTCGGAAAGAAACATCCAACCCATGCAACGTATTTGCTGAGTGGACCTTTCTTGCGCGGTCGAGAAAATACTTAGCCTCTCTGAGAGGTCAACCTGTCACGCCAGCTGATGGGAGCCTAGGTGACGAGACAGCCTCGAGGTGAAAATTCTTGGGTATCCACGAGAGGTACGCCCTACCTACCAGCTAGTGGGAGCCTGACAGCGGGACCGTCATCGGAGCTAAGGAACTTGGCTTCCACGAGAGGTACGCCTGACCTGCCAGCTAGTGGGAGCCTGACAGCGGGACCGTCATCGGAGCAAAGGAACTTGGGCTTCCACGAGAGGTACGCCTGACCTGCCAGCTAGTGGGAGCCTGACAGCGGGACCGTCATCGGAGCAAAGGAACTTGGGCTTCCACGAGAGGTACGCCTGACCTGCCAGCTAGTGGGAGCCTGATAGCGGGACCGTCAACGGGGCAAAGGAACTTGGGCTTCCACAAGAGGTACGCCTGACCTGCCAGCTAGTGGGAGCCTGACAGCGGGACCGTCATCGGAGCAAAGGAACTTGGGCTTCCACGAGAGGTAAGCCTGACCTGCCAGCTAGTGGGAGCCTGACAGCGGGACCGTCAACGGGGCAAAGGAACTTGGCTTCCACGAGAGGTACGCCTGACCTACCAGCTAGTGGGAGCCTGACAGCGGGACCGTCATCGGAGCAAAGGAACTTGGGCTTCCACGAGAGGTACGCCTGACCTGCCAGCTAGTGGGAGCCTGACAGCGGGACCGTCATCGGAGCAAAGGAACTTGGGCTTCCACGAGAGGTATGCCTGACCTGCCAGCTAGTGGGAACCTGACAGCGGGACCGTCATCGGAGCAAAGGAACTTGGGCTTCCACGAGAGGTACGCCTGACCTGCCAGCTAGTGGGAGCCTGACAGCGGGACCGTCATCGGAGCAAAGGAACTTGGACTTCCACGAGAGGTACGCCTGACCTGCCAGCTAGTGGGAGCCTGACAGCGGGACCGTCATCGGAGCAAAGGAACTTGAGCTTCCACGAGAGGTACGCCTGACCTGCCAGCTAGTGGGAGCCTGACAGCGGGACCGTCATCGGAGCAAAGGAACTTGGCTTCCCCGAGGTACATTCGACCCATCCAGCTAGTGAGAGCCTGACATGAGGAGACCCTCTCGGGGGGGTGGGACGGAGCATGTCACCTAAGCTTTAACAATTCCAACATCCTCAAAGGGGGCAACAAAGATAGGTTACATGACCCCCTCGACTCAACTGGTCGAGGGCTGGACTTACTACAACATAAGAAAAATACATGATTCCGCCGAGGCTGGGCTCCTTCAGGGGGACTGGGCATGATGACCATCATCCTTCTCCTCGGATACCTCCATCTGGCTCAGGCTCTCCATGATCTTCTCCATCTCCTCCGCCTTGGCCAACCAAGAGATGGTGTTGACAGCCGTGACGTAGCACTGCCTCGCCATCCTGGAGTCTCCCTTGATCCTGACCTGGATCCCTTCTGAGTTGAACTTGAGGCACTGGTGGAAAGATGAGGGCACACACCGGAAGGCGCTGATGAGGGGCCTCCCGAAGATGGCGTTGTAGCTGCTTGGAGCGTCAACAATGACGAACCTGCAGTTTCTTGAGGTCCCTCCTAATTTCACCTGGAGTCCGACTCCACCTTCCACTTCCTTCCTCTCTCCTGAAAATCCGAACAGGGGGCCGTCCGAGGCCACCACCCTCCTTGGCTCTACCTTCATCCCGTCAAATGCCTTCTTGAAAACGACATTGACAGAGCTTCCGTTGTCAACCAAGATCCGAGAGACGGTAAAGCCTTCGATGGCTGCCTGGATGACCAGGGCGTCGCAGAATGGATCCTCATGCTCCGGCATGTCCTTCGAGGAGAAGGTGATCTTCTCTTCCGGGGGCGGGGTCTGGGATGTCGAAGCGACGCTCCGTCGGTACATAACATGGAGGCTCGCCTTCCGAGTGGCCTCGATGCCTACTCCACCGTGGATCACTGCTATTCCTCCTCGGTGTCCTACATCGACCCGATCCTCGCATATGTCTTCCCCCTCCCCCAATCGGGGTGGAACCTCTTCAACTTCCACCGGCGGCTGTTGTTGGGCAGGGCCTCTCGCCCCCCTCACTTCCAGGAACTCGGGGCAGGTAGCCGTGGCGTGCCCTTCCACCTGGTGGAAATCGCAGTACGGCAATGCTCTATCTCCCCTCCTTCGGCGGGCTCGGCGGTCTCTTCCGTTGCCTCTTCCTCCTTCACCTATTGTCAAGGCTTGCTGTGGTGGGGGTAGGAGCTGCCTTGGGGCTTGCCTTTGGAAGTTGAACCTCCCTTGGCCCCCATGAAAGTTTCCCCCACCTTGGATGAGAGCTCTTCCAGGACCCTGGGCAGGTGTTCCCTGCTGCCTCCAGCCTGGTTCCGGACCCTCCTGTCCCTGGAACCCCTGATCTCTCTGCTCTTCTCTCCTTCTTCCCTCCTGATGTCTCGAGCCACCTTGCTCCTTTGACTCTGTCTCCGTCAATTTTGCCAACCTCTTGACAAATGCCGGGTTGGCCGCCTCCATGGCTATCTCCTCTGCCGCCCTTTCCATCAGCTCCTCGAAAGAAAGGGGGGCCTTCCGAGTCAAGCTCATCTTGAAGAAGCCCTCCTTCAGCCCAACAGTGAAGGCCATCTGGAGAGCATACCCCGGCATCTCCTAGACATCCAGGATCTCCTCTTGGAACCTGTCAACGTAGCGGGCCAGCGACTCCTCGGCCCTCTGCCTTATCAGGAAGATGGACTCAGGACTCTTCTTCCTCTTCTTGGAGGTAGAGAAGCGGAGCTGGAAGCTCCGGCTCAAGTCCTCGAACCCATAGATCGACCTCGGAGGGAGTTGATGAAACCAGTCCCTTGCCTTCTCCTTCAACGTGATCGCAAAGAGGCGACACTTGAAGGCATCCGTCATCGGCCTGATGGAGACGGCATCCTCGAACCACTGCAGGTGCTGGACGGGATCATCCTTCCCGGTATAGTAAGCCATGTCTGGCTCTCTGAACCCCTCGGGAACGGGAGCTGAGATGATCAACTCACTGAAGGGTGACCCCCTAAGGGGAGCTCTCGCCACCTCCACTCGCGCGACCTGCTCGCCTGGGGGGCTAGCTCTCGCCGGGCTGGGGAACAGCTCCCGGCCTGAGAGGTCTCGCTCAACCCCTTCTACCATCCTCTCCTTCCCAGACCTCCTATCCAGCATACTCACTTCTCCCCCTGCTGGGGTGATCTCGTCTTGCCCCCTGGGAGCCAGCTCGCCGAGACCACTCTGGGTTAGCTCGCCGAGACCCCTGGGAGCTAGTCCCTGGGGGGTGGGGGTTGAGCTGTAAGCCCGAGGGGCAATGCTTCTAAGCATCCCCATGATGCCTTCGATGGAAGCCATGAACTCCTCCCTTCCTACAAAGGGTCCTTGGTTGGGGAGACCACCGAGGTCATCACTACCTCCCTGATCTCCAGTCATGACACTCTCCCGAGATTTTCTGTGCTGGTCACTCTCCACGCTCACCGCACCAAAATGTTGAAACCAAAAACTTGGTCTCTGTGGAGTTCGACCCTTGGGGAAGGGGTGACCTCACACCTACTACACTCGGGGGGATGTCACGGACCAAAGGCTCAGGAAACTAGGAATAGACCCTCGGCTCTAGCGTGGAGGTCCCACCACACACCCGGAAGGTTGCTAGAACACTTCCCCTCCCTCACCAAGTGGCTGAGTTGGGCGCCTTGGAGAGCTCTCTCTACTCTACCAAGATGAAGCTAAGGGAGGAGGAGGTAAGGAAATCTCATCCCTCCAAAGGCACCCATGGGGGTCTATTTATAGTTTTTCCAAGTCCCGATGGGGGTAAAAGGACCAGAATGCCCCCGGATTGGTCTGTCAACAGCCAAATCCCGCTATTCTAAATAGCTAAAACAAGGCCACCAGGGGCAGCCCCTCAAGCCGGGAGAGCAAGCGACAAGGCGAGACGCCGGCCTAGCGAGCTGGAGACCTGGCCTGACGAGCTGGGAGGGCTGGCCTGACGAGCCAGGAGGGCTGGACTGACGAGCCGGGAGGGCTGGCCTGACGAGCCGGGAGGGCTGGCCTGACGAGCCGGGAGGGCTGGCCTGACGAGTCGGGGAGGGCTGGCCTGACGAGCCGGGGAGGGCTGGCCTGACGAGCCGGGAGGGCTGGCCTGACGAGCCGGGGAGGGCTGGCCTGACGAGCCGGGGAGGGCTGGCCTGACGAGCCGGGGAGGGCTGGCCTGACGAGCCGGGAGGGCTGGCCTGACGAGCCGGGAGGGCTGGCCTGACGAGCCGGGAGGGCTGGCCTGACGAGCCGGGAGGGCTGGCCTGACGAGCCGGGAGGGCTGGCCTGACGAGCCGGGGAGGGCTGGCCTGACGAGCCAGGAGGGCTGGCCTGACGAGCCGGGAGGGAGGCAAATACTTCATCCCCCTTGCGCCTACTGGAGGACCCCCACTCTGCGAATACGGGGTTGTACATTCTTGGTCATGAAAATGATCATTGGCCTGATTGTAAAGTTTGCTGAATGAAAATTTGGAACTAAACTGACATTTCAATTGCACACTTGTTAAAAATTTGGAACTAAACTGACCTAGATCTACTAGAAAATTTGAAAGAGGAGTAAGGGTGTTGCAGATTGAAGATCTTAGGTAGAAATGACGATGGTGTATGTACCTGAAGTCAGTGAGGGAGGCGTAGGGATTAAGAAACCCAGATCCAGATCTTTGGAGAGACCGCTATGGAAGGCCAGATCCAGCGGTGGTTTTCTTGCGTAGAGGACGGGGTCAGTGATGGCCATGGAATGAAGACATGTTGGCGGCTCAGTTCGTCGGCGTAGGAGTCTTTGTTGCGCAAAGGGAAGCGGTTTTGGGCCGAGAACGAGGGATTAATAAGAGGAGAAATTAAGGGGTTGCAGATTGAAGAATTGGATAGAAATGGTGATGGTGTATGTACCTTCGTGAGCCCGTTGTGGGGGATTCCGACGACTGGAATTTTCCCCCGACGAGATGAGCAAGAACCCTAGATGGTGTTGTCGAAGGGCTGTTGAACAAAGGAGACAAGGGACGACATCGAAACCCTGTGAAATGGAGGTGAGAGGAGGAAAGAGGGATTCCGGCAACATGAGAAATCACGCAGGATGGAGGTCGAGTGACGGCGCGAAATGGAGAGGGAGATAGGGTTTGCGAGCGGTTGTGGCGCGTCGATGTTGGTTGAGGAAGAAGGGCTTCCTTGAACCCGACGACTGGAGTATATCTCTGGCAAGTACTGTGCGAAATCAGGAAGCAGGTTGGAGAGGGAGACGACGCGGGATAGAGAGGAGAGTATGGTTTGGGATCTATCGTGAAGTGCGGAAGACTATAGAAGCGGGAATTGAACAGACGACCATGGTTCACTTGAGGGGCCTCATTTGTTACACCGTGCAATCGCAATGGTCACTCATATTTTTTTCTATATGTAGTGTGTGTGTGTGTGTGTATATATATATATATATATAATCAAAGGCCATAGCCAATTGTTTATACATAGGCCCACTAGGCTAAGCAAAACCAATATTGCTCTCGCTTATCTAAGCTCTACAGGCTCACATCTCTAAAGTCGGGAGATAAGGCTGGTGTGTCAGCTCGAGCGGGCTCTATCGCGGGTACATTTTCATGTTGTGGCTGAGTAATATATATATATATATATATATATATATATAGACACACACACACACACACGAGTGCCTGGCATAGGGCTCCGCCACTACGGCCAAGCGCGACAGTACCTGGTCGGCGACGGTGGGCTTCGCCTGGTCCCGACGGGCTTCGCCCGCCCCTGACGGGTTTCGCCTGCCCCTGACGGGTTTCGCCCGCCCCTGACGGGTTTCGCCCTTGCTCAATGCGTCATTGTTGGCTACGTTTGCATCAAGGCGGGCTGCGCCCGCAACATATACATATGAGTGTTGAATTTGGTGAAGTGAAAGTGGGGGTGATCGGCAGTCCGGGCGACCTGGGCGGACTGACCGCGCGGACTGGCTCTTGTCCGGCGGGTAGTTGGGTGGCGACTGATAACTTCTCAAATGAAGTTATCTAGTCCCTTATTTTCTACAATAATAGTTGCGATAATGAGAATAAATGGGTTAAATTAGTATAAATGTTCATAAATTAATATTTATTTTATTCAGGCTTGATTTACCTATTTTATCTATGTTTTTCTCATTAGAAATGACGTGGAAATCGAATCGGAGAAACAAATGCTGGAATTATATTTTGGCTGTGCAGTTGTTACAGAAACCTGTTTTCAGTTGTTATAACAAGTCCTGGACGGATTTAAAATTCGAATTTCGAATTTTGCGCCAAAATCAAATATGGAAGGAGGCATCCATTGGGAAAGGGCTGCTCGTTTTTAAAGGAGGATTTTCATTCCTAAAGGGCACGAAATATGGGAGAGAGAGAGAGTTCTTAGAGCCATCATCTTGGAGAAGGAGAAGGAGAGGATCGGCTAGGGTTTGGACGCACCGGCGAGAAGGAAGAAGGGTCTAAGCGAGATCTACACGCATATTCCTGCAGCAATTAGCGTTCTTAAGCATGTTTTGTAAGATCTTTCTCATGTGGTTTCATTCCTCTAGCATGAACTAATCGTATGGATCTTGTATGATGTGAGTACCTTGTTTTATTGTGATGATTTTACTTTAATTTTATTTTATGGTTGTTTGAATCACTATCTTTATTGGGTTTATGTTCTTTGTTTGTGGAATTTTTTGAGCAAGCGTTCATCTTCTAATTAGCATGGCGAGATTCAAGAGAGGAGTTATGCTGATCTAGGGTTGAATCCGTTATTCTACGCGGCGAGATTCGAGAGAGGAGTTGCGTAGTTTTCTAAATCATAATTCAATCTTTTTACTGCGCTGCAAGATTCGAGAGAGGAGTGGCGTAAGTGTGACATAAATTCCAATATAGCGTCAAGAGTGAAAGAGATTTCCTCTTGAGTTAGCATCTTTGATTTTTGCTCGTCAGGTTATTTACTTTCTACCTAAGTTAGAGATAACTAGGGGAAATAGGGTAACAGAATTCTGAGATCGAGAGATGATGAATTTCACTTTAAAATCGATGCAAGATAGTAATGAAGAGAACCATTAAATATCACTCGAAATCTCGTCACAATAGGCAAGGGAAAACAACATGCAAGATCATTTCTCCAACCTTGATAAAAGTATTTTCTAAGAATCGTATTTAGTTTTATCATTGTTAGTTTAAATTTTCTTTATTATAAAATTAATCCACTAAGAAAAAGTATCCCACTTGGATTCAAGGAACAAGTAAGGCTAGTAATTATGAGCACTAACATTGCACTTCCTCTAGGAACGATAACTCAACTCATCATTTTATTACTTGATTCGACACGTGCACTTGCGTGATTACGTAGATCCATTTTGGCCGTATCAAGTTTTTGGCGCCGTTGCCGGGGACGCGCAACTGGTTTAGTGTTTTATTTCTCGTAATATTAGTTAAACTCTAGTAGTTGGAGATCAAGTATTTTGTTTTTAATTGTTTTCTTGTCTTAGCACTTATTTTGAAGCTTTGTGGTGTATGTCAAGGTATAGAAACCCGGAATTATTGCCACTAAACTTAGAAATAGAGCGCACCTGTAGACAAAATCGAAGAAACCTTAGAACGGAAAACATTAATCACCCTGAGATGGATAATAACGGACAACAAGTTATCGATGACATAGAGGGTCACGTGAACCATAACGGGCAAGCTAATCCTAATAATCAACACGTGCCGCCCAGATTGACATGTAGGGATTACAACACACCTTTTAGGGGAGGTTTGCACACGAGTATAGCCCGACCGGCTATAGAAGCCAATAATTTCAAGATGGACCCTTTCATTATGCAACAAGTTCAACTAAACAAATTTGGGGGTCTTAGCCATCAAGATGCAAACTCTCATTTAAAAACCTTTCTAACAATATGCGATATGTTTAAGGCAAATGGTGTGTCTGCAGACGCAATTCAATTAAGAGCATTCCCGTTTTCCTTAGAAGGTCGAGCGAAGGATTGGTTGGACTCTTTACCCGATGATGCTATCACCACATGGGCCCAATTAGAAGATAAATTTTTAAATAAGTATTTTCCACCTTCTAAGACGGCTAAGTTGATTAGGGATATCACTACATTTATGCAACATCATGGGGAGACTCTTTATGACGCATGGGAGCGTTTTAAGGAGTTGTTAAGAAAATGTCCACACCATGGGTTAGCACAACACCAGCAAGTATCTACGTTTTACAACGGGTTGCAAACCGCAACCATGATCCTGGTAGATGGAGCCGCGGGAGGTTCCCTAATGAAAAAATATCCGGAAGATGCGTATGCCATTTTAGAAGATTTAACGTCTAATAATTACCAAGCATATGAAAGACAAGCAACAAGTAATCCAGCAGGGGTGCACCATGTAGATCAAATCACATCTTTAGCCGCCGAAATGGCATCACAATTCAACTTGATTAACAAGAGGCTAGATTCATTATCTAATCCTGCGCCTAGTACACCACTAACGGTGGAACAATTAAATCTATTAACGGAGGAAGCCAACTATATAGGAGGGCAACAAAGGCAAATTCCCCCGGGATTTGCTAATCATTATC
The DNA here is from genome assembly GCA_039513925.1 of Platanthera zijinensis. Taxonomy (NCBI): domain Eukaryota; kingdom Viridiplantae; phylum Streptophyta; class Magnoliopsida; order Asparagales; family Orchidaceae; genus Platanthera; species Platanthera zijinensis. The sequence goes on along the minus strand of CM077093.1, from coordinate 15,509,698 downwards.
ACCCCGAGTGGCGACATCACCCTAATTTCTCTTGGAGAAATAATCAAGGAGTGAACCAATCGCCGGGATTTCATCAAAATCTGAATCCAACCCAAGGGAATCCTCAAAACAATCAAAACAACCCTAGGAAGTTAACTGACGAAGTAATTGTGGGGATGTTCCAAAAGAATGAGTCTAGGATTGGAGGGATTGAGTCATCTCTAAGATCTTTAGAGACCACATTGGGGCAATTAGCAACCACGTTAAGTAAAAGGCCGATTGGATCATTACCATCGGATACTATGCCTAACCCAACAAGAGAGGAACCTCCTAATCATTGTAATGTAATCGCTCTAAGGAGTGGGGTAAAGATTCAAAGTGGAGATGGGCTGTTAGAAAAAGCTAGAGATGACGAGAGGAAGGAACAAGGAAATGGACCTAGGGCGATGCAAGAAGAAGAGCCCGTAGAAGTTAAGGAACCGGAGGTAGTTGAAGTCCAACCACTAAATAATAAAAAGAAAGAAATCATCTATCCTCCACCTCCTTTCCCATCTAGATTAGCGAAGACAAAGCTCGATAAGCAATTCCAAAAGTTTATGGAAATCTTTAAGAAATTAACTATAAATATTCCGTTTGCTGAGGCTCTTGAACAGATGCCTAGTTATGTCAAGTTTATGAAAGACATCTTATCCAAGAAGAGGAAATTTGTTGAGAGGGAGATAGTCGCCTTAACTGAAGAATGTAGTGCAATATTACAAAAGAAACTACCTCAAAAATTAAAAGATCCAGGTAGTTTTACAATACCATGTTTGATAGGAACGACATTTTCAGGGAGAGCATTGTGTGACTTGGGAGCCAGCATCAATTTGATGCCCTTATCTATTTACACAAAATTAGGCTTGGGAGAGATTACATCAACCTCTCTTACTCTACAGTTGGCTGATAGATCGTTAGCTTTTCCTAAGGGAATTGTTGAGGATGTATTGGTTAAGGTGGATAAATTCATCTTCCCAGCCGATTTTGTGGTGCTAGATATGGATGAGGATAAGGAAGTTCCTATTATTCTAGGAAGACCATTTTTAGCCACAGGACGCACCCTTATTGATGTACAAAAGGGAGAGCTAACAATGAGAGTCAACGAAGAAGAGGTAACTTTCAATATCCTTAAGGCCATGAAATTCCCTGAAGATAGAGAAGAATGCTATTTAATTAAAGAAGTTGAGGTGCCCTCTAGGTTGACACACAAGGAAGAAGATTTTGAACATAGATTGTTAGACATCTTAGTTAATGACGAGGGTGAAGAAGATAAAGTAATGGAAGAAGTTATTCACTTACTCAATTCATGTGAAAGGTTGCCACCATATAAGAGTTTTGAAGTGATAACTAGGCCAAGCGAACCAAGAATGATAAAACCTTCTATCATTGAACCACCTAAATTGGAATTAAAACCACTACCTGAACACCTTAAGTATGTATTTCTACAAGAAGATAACACTCTTCCGGTCATAATCAATGCATCATTAAGAATGGAAGAAGAGTTAAAATTAATTGAGTTACTAAGGGAGTTTAAGGAAGCGATTGGTTGGACTCTTGCCGACATCAAGGGGATTAGTCCATCCATTTGTATGCACAAAATTCTATTAGAAGATGGGGAGAAGGGATCCATCGAACATCAACGAAGGCTTAGTCCTCCAATGAAGGAGGTGGTGATGAAGGAAATCATTAAGTGGCTGGACGCGGGCATTATTTATCCTATTTCAGATAGCAAGTGGGTAAGCCCGGTGCATTGCGTACCAAAGAAGGGAGGGATAACACTTGTTAAGAATGAAAATAATGAACTTATACCTACTAGGGCTGTCACGGGATGGAGGATATGTATTGATTATCGAAAATTGAACAAGGTAACTAGAAAAGATCATTTTCCGTTACCATTCCTTGACCAAGTCTTAGATAGATTGGCAGGTGGCCAGTATTTTTGTTTCTTGGACGGATATTCAGGATACAACCAGCTTATGGTTGCACCAGAAGATCAAGAGAAGACAACATTTACATGCCCCTTTGGTACATTTGCATTTAGGAGACTACCATTTGGATTATGCAACGCTCCCGCCACATTTCAGCGTTGTATATTGGCAATACTGTCTGACCTCATCGCTCGAGGCATTGATCCGGCAGAGTATGGAATCGAGGTATTTATGGACGATTTTTCCATCTTTGGTAAATCGTTCGATGCATGTTTGGCATGTCTGGGGAGGGTATTGGCCCGTTGTGTTGAGACTAATTTAGTACTGAACTGGGAAAAGTGCCATTTTATGGTACGTGAGGGCATTGTATTAGGACATAAGGTATCGAGTTAAGGACTAGAAGTGGATCGTGCTAAGATTGAAGTGATTGAGAAACTTTCTCCGCCAACGAATGTCAAGGCCATTCGTAGTTTCCTCGGCCATGCCGGATTCTATAGGCGGTTCATTAGAGATTTTTCAAAAATCACAAAGCCTTTGTGCAATTTACTCGAAAAAGATACGCCGTTTATTTTCAATAACGAGTGCTTAGAAGCATTTCGAATGTTTAAAGAAAAATTAATCTCGGCACCCATTGTCAAGGCACCTGATTTCTCATTACCCTTCGTTCTCATGTGCGATGCGAGCAACTATGCGGTGGGAGCCGTGTTGGGGCAAATGCACGACAAGGTTTTCCACACCATTCATTATGCTAGTAAGACTCTTATTAACGCCCAAGTGAACTATACAACTACGGAAAAGGAACTCCTAGCGGTGGTTTTTGCGTTCGACAAATTCCGCGCTTATTTGATTAGTTCTACAACCATAGTTTACACGGACCACGCGGCAATCCGATATCTAGTGGAGAAAAAGGAGGCTAAACCTAGGCTTATTAGATGGGTTCTCCTCCTCCAAGAGTTTGATTTTGAGATCAAGGATCGTAAGGGGGCAGAAAACCCGATTGCCGACCACTTATCGAGATTAGAGAATGGGTGTGAGAAAGACGTACACATTGAGATTAAGGAAAGTTTTCCAGATGAGAGTTTACTCGCAGTCACAGAAGGGAGCATCCCATGGTATGCTGATTTTGTTAACTATATAGTTAGCAAGGTTTTTCCACCGAATTTTAGCTACCAACAAAGGAAGCGATTCCTTCATCAGGTGAAGTTCTACCTATGGGATGAACCGTATTTATTTAAAATTTGTGCTGATCAAATTATTCGTCGGTGTGTGCCCGAGATGGAAGTTCATAGTATTCTAGCAAAGTGTCATGCATCACCTTATGGAGGGCACTATAAGGGAGACCGGACAGCGAGGAAGGTTTTAGAATCAGGATTCTATTGGCCAACCTTATTCAAGGATTCTCATCATTTTGTAGGACAGTGTGACCGTTGTCAACGTGTTGGAAATCTTCAGCGGGGAGCAAGCATGCCCATGAATGGAATCCTTGAAGTAGAAATCTTTGATGTATGGGGGATTGATTTCATGGGCCCCTTTGTCAACTCCGATGGAAATTTATATATTTTGCTAGCCGTAGACTATGTGTCGAAGTGGGTAGAGGCGATAGCCACCCAGAGAAATGATGCCAAGGTGGTGCTAAAATTTCTAAGGTCTAATATCTTCACTAGATTTGGTACACCGAGGGCAATAATTAGTGATGGAGGGGCGCACTTTTGTAATTTACAATTTAAAACTCTTCTAAAGAAATATGGAGTAACACATAAAGTAGCCCTTGCCTACCATCCACAAACCAATGGCTTAGCCGAGGTGTCAAATCGTGAGATCAAGACCATCTTGGAGAAAACGGTGAATGCAGCACGCAAGGATTGGTCACAAAAGCTAAGTGATGCATTATGGGCCTATAGAACGGCTTTTAAAACTCCGATCAGATTAACACCATATAAAATGATCTATGGGAAGGCGTGTCACCTACCGGTGGAGTTGGAACATAAGGCGTATTGGGCAATTAAGAAATTAAACTTTGAATTCCAAGAGGCGGGCAATAAAAGGCTATTGCAAATTAATGAATTGGAAGAAATTCGGTCCAACGCATACGAGAGCGCCAAACTTTATAAAGAGCGAACAAAAAAATGGCACGACGCAAGATTAACAGTGAAAGAGTTCAAGACCGGGCAATTGGTATTGTTATTTAACTCAAGACTTAAACTATTCCCGGAAAAATTAAAATCGAGATGGTCGGGACCATTCATAGTGACGCAGGTGCACCCGTATGGGGTAGTCACGATTTGCAACGAGAAGGATGGCTCCGAATTCAAGGTGAATGGCCAAAGGCTAAAGGAATATCATATAGATATTGATCGTCGGGAGTCGACGATCGTGAATTTGCAATGATGGGTGACGAAGAGATACGTCCGGCCGGGACGCTGTAAACGAGGCGCTTGGTGGGAGGCAACCCATCGTATCATAATTTATGTTTATATATAATAATATAATAATAATAATAATAATCTTTTTTGTTTTTGTTAGTATAAAATTGTTGGAGGGAGCAAGGCCATATGATCTTAGTTGACTCAGCTCAATAATTTTAGGAAGGAATATGCTGGAAGAGTGAAAAATCAGGACAAAAATCTGCAGGAACTTTAAGAAAAATCGATTTTGCATAAAATAGAAGGCAGTTGTTACAACGCCCCGAAAACATATGTAATAGGTTTCGAGTTTCTGTCTGGGAGCGGTTTAGCGGCGGTTCAACTGAACCGGTTCACGTGCCGGTCTGAAATTTAAGAAAAATCGATTTTGCATAAAATAGAAGACTGTTGTTACAACGCCTCAAAAACGTATGTAGCGGGAATTAAGTTTCTGTCCAGATCTGCATAAATAGCGCTGAAACAGAAGGCAGTTGTTGCAACAATCCAAAAACATATGTAATGAGAATTAAGTTTCTGTCCAGATCTGCATAAATAGCGCTGAATCAAAAGCAGTTGTTACAACAATCCGAAAACATATGTAATGGGAATTCAATTTCTTGTTGCTTCTCCAAGGACTGAACCAGCGTACGTGAATCGTCACTTCGGAGGGTTAGAGTGGGATTAATTTGAACTAATTATATTTTCGTATTAATAAAATCTGCAATTATACATTTCCTAATCTGACGTAATCTAATTACCGCTCTAATCTCTTGATTAAAATACCCATTATAATCGTCCTTTCCAAAATAAATCCCTCAAGTAATTTTCCCGAATTTCTGGCTAGGTCAATAGAAGCATAAGAGGAGTAGGATTACCCCATGCCCACCTTTACTTTTGCATGGTTCTGATTATATTTTGCTGCAGGTATATTTTGCATATTTTGCTCTACGCTACATTCAGTTGTTTTATTGGTATGGACTATATTTTGAGTGATTTACGTTTTGTGGGGCGACACCTTGGAGGCTACATTTTGGTACATTACAATTTGTATTTTGATAATATTTTCAGGATACTAACTATGCTGCATTTGGAATGTATTGTGGTGATCTATTCTGTGATATGACATTTTGGATGATGCATGTTGTGCTTCACTTATATGTGTTTTGATGTTTTTTTGATATTGACTGCACTACTTATGATACCTTTAGATGAACACTCGTATACTAACATATCACATGAGTTTGTCACTGCACTCTTGCTTGACTTATTAATTGAGCGGCTTAATTTGGAAAATTGTCTAGTATTATTTGTTCACAGGTTTTGCACTAATTTTAATGATGACACTCAGTAAGAAAGGGGAATAAAACATGATGAAACCAAGGTCACTTTAAGAAAAAATGGACAGAGTTGCTAAGACTCCAATTTCAGGGAAGTTATTTATATTTCAATTAATGTCTTCGGTATGATTATGTGCTTATTAGTAAAAATCATTTTAACGTATTTTCATGGTGAAAATATAGCTTTGCTAGGGACTAGCAAAGGATTTAAGTGTGGAGGTGGGGGTTGTTTTGACCCCTACCATTTGGATGAATTATACTCCCTTGAAACACATATTGAATGATCTTAATTCTTGTTTCATTTAATCAAAAGGCTATTCTAGATATATTCAATAATAATTAATTGGTATGGCTGAACAATCCAGAAAGTTAAATTAGTGAATTTGAAATTAGTAAGATTTTTTGTGATAGAGCTCACTTAAGCATTTTAATTTTATGCATAAAATTTTTGATTACTTCCATGACAATCTTTTGATATTGATCTCTATAAATAACGGGAGGGGCGAGCAAGAACTAGTCAATGATGTAAGCCAAGACATGAGCTTGGGTAGTTGTTCCATTTTGACATTTACAAGAATTGTTGAGCTTGAACTTTTTCATAATTATTATTTCATGCCTAAATTCCCTATATTTCTACTAGTTGTATCTTAGTAAATTAGTCATTTATGGGTGTTTAATTTTTATAAGCAAATGATTGAATTTCATGGTGATATGTGGCCTAAGTATATGCCCACATACTTGGAATGATCCCAACTATGATGGTATAAAAAAAATATAGAGAAATTTATATCATAGTGATATGTGGCCTAAATATGTGAAAACATATTTGGAATGATCCCAACTATGAGTAAAAAAAGAGAGAAAAAAATGATTGAACATCATAGTGATATGTGGCCTAGGTATGTGCGCTTGTACTTGGAATGATCCCTACCATGAATTCATATTTATTAAATAAAAGTATATGTTGATAAACTCCATAATATGGTGAATTACTAAGATTACTAACTAGAGAATGACATTCCACTATCAAAGTTTATCCATAATTCCTAATCAAGCCATAGTCTATCCTATTTTCAATTACACTGCTAACTCATGTGGAGGCTAAATCGAAAGACTAGAATATTCTCTCCCTTTCCAATAATTGTGGAGGTTCAATGTGGAAATTGCATGAGAGTAAATCATTTTTTTAAAGAAAAGCACGCACCGCACTAAGATACTTATTTGAGCTTTATCTTTCATCTAACTAATGAATTTGTGAATTTTGAGCTCTTGTTGATTTCTAAGCCTATCAGTTAAGTAAAATGAATTTCTTGAGTAAGCCTTGATTAAGTTATTTTACAAGAAGGATCATTCGAATTTTGAATCTTGATAGTATTTCTTCATCCAATCCATTGATATGATTTATCTTTGCTAGGGACTAGCAAAAGTTCAAGTGTGGAGGTGTGATAACTTCTCAAATGAAGTTATCTAGTCCCTTATTTTCTACAATAATAGTTGCGATAATGAGAATAAATGGGTTAAATTAGTATAAATGTTCATAAATTAATATTTATTTTATTCAGGCTTGATTTACCTATTTTATCTATGTTTTTCTCATTAGAAATGACGTGGAAATCGAATCGGAGAAACAAATGCTAGAATTATATTTTGGCTGTGCAGTTGTTACAGAAACCTGTTTTCAGTTGTTATAACAAGTCCTGGACGGATTTAAAATTCGAATTTCGAATTTTGCGCCAAAATCAAATATGGAAGGAGGCATCCATTGGGAAAGGGCTGCTCGTTTTTAAAGGAGGATTTTCATTCCTAAAGGGCACGAAATATGGGAGAGAGAGAGTTCTTAGAGCCATCATCTTGGAGAAGGAGAAGGAGAGGATCGGCTAGGGTTTGGACGCACCGGCGAGAAGGAAGAAGGGTCTAAGCGAGATCTACACGCATATTCCTGCAGCAATTAGCGTTCTTAAGCATGTTTTGTAAGATCTTTCTCATGTGGTTTCATTCCTCTAGCATGAACTAATCGTATGGATCTTGTATGATGTGAGTACCTTGTTTTATTGTGATGATTTTACTTTAATTTTATTTTATGGTTGTTTGAATCACTATCTTTATTGGGTTTATGTTCTTTGTTTGTGGAATTTTTTGAGCAAGCGTTCATCTTCTAATTAGCATGGCGAGATTCGAGAGAGGAGTTATGCTGATCTAGGGTTGAATCCGTTATTCTACGCGGCGAGATTCGAGAGAGGAGTTGCGTAGTTTTCTAAATCATAATTCCATCTTTTTACTGCGCTGCAAGATTCGAGAGAGGAGTGGCGTAAGTGTGACATAAATTCCAATATAGCGTCAAGAGTGAAAGAGATTTCCTCTTGAGTTAGCATCTTTGATTTTTGCTCGTCAGGTTATTTACTTTCTACCTAAGTTAGAGATAACTAGGGGAAATAGGGTAACAGAATTCTGAGATCGAGAGATGATGAATTTCACTTTAAAATCGATGCAAGATAGTAATGAAGAGAACCATTAAATATCACTCGAAATCTCGTCACAATAGGCAAGAGAAAACAACATGCAAGATCATTTCTCCAACCTTGATAAAAGTATTTTCTAAGAATCGTATTTAGTTTTATCATTGTTAGTTTAAGTTTTCTTTATTATAAAATTAATCCACTAAGAAAAAGTATCCCACTTGGATTCAAGGAACAAGTAAGGCTAGTAATTACGAGCACTAACATTGCACTTTCTCTAGGAACGATAACTCAACTCATCATTTTATTACTTGATTCGACACGTGCACTTGCGTGATTATGTAGATCCATTATGGCCGTATCAGCGACCTGGGTAGCAAGCTGCGGGCTGGCTTTGCGGACTGCGCGGACTGGTCGTGTCCGGCAGTGGGTTAGAGCTCTGCAAGGAAGTGTGCGTGGGCTGCGCGGTCTGGGCTTGGAGCTGGCGGACTGGACTTTGTATCCTCCGAGCTCGCGCCTTCTTGTCTTGCGCTTGTGGGGTTGGTTTCCGCAGTTTCCGCTGTGACTGGGCTTGTGTCAGTGGTCGCGGACTGCGCGAGATGAATTCGGTTTCCGCAGTATCCGCTGTGACCGGGCGGGTTGCCTGTGGATGCGGTCTGGTGCTTGCGGGTTGGCGGGTTGGTTGACCTTTATCGAGCGGACTCGGCGAGATGGCATTGCTAGTTGCGACCAAGGGGCGGTGTCTCTATCTCATAGGGTGGTGACCGCACTCCTCACCCGACCTATAAATAGGACCCCCCGGCACCTCATTTGGTAGCAGAGTGAACAGTAAGTTGGGCTTGAGTGTTGGCTGCGGACTCGATTTTCTGTATCCGCGCGGGCTGTTTGCTTAACCGGTTTCTGTGTGCAGGTGGCGCGGCTAGCAGTGTCAAACCAGGAGTTTGGTTCTGACCGTTGGAGTTAGCGGGCTGCATTGGCGGTTACCAGCATCAGCTTTATCTCAAGTTTCTTCTCTGTCCGCGCGACCTCGCGGTCTCGGCGGATAGGTGGCTTGTTCCTCTGTTCAGCAGCAGTTAGGCGAATAACGGGTTGTCCGCGCGACATCGCGGTCTTCGCGGACTCCTTGTTGTTGTTCGGCTTCAGCAGTTTGGCGGGGTGTGAACTGGGCGAGCTCGGCGGTTTCGGCGGTCTCGGCGGTTTCGACGGTCTCAGTGTTCTATCCGCCCAGCTTGTTTTTTCTGCTTTTTCATACTGGCGAAATCATGTCTCGCCACGTATGCCTCGCCTTGTAAAGAAGTTGAATAAAATTTTGATCTGCTTGTTTCTGTCTGTGTGTTTGATTATCTAAGTTGCTTCCTACTTTCCGCGGTTCAAGTTGTGATCTGGGTAGTGCCGAAGATATTAATTTGGTGTTTGGGCTACCTTGTTGATCAACTTGAGAAAATTCAACATGGTATCAGAGGAAGGTTCAGTTGCTTGAGCGGTGATCAACAGGCTTTGTTGTTGCTCTGTGTGCTTCTGAAGGATAACCAAGTTAGCGCCATGGACGGTGGTTTTGCAAGAGGTCTTGGTATTGAGCTTCTGACGCCGACTAACTTCAAGAAGTGGAAGTCGTGCATGAAGAGCTATCTTCTGGGTGAGGAGTTATGGGAGGTCGTCGATGGAGATAATCAAGTAGAAATAACTGCTGAGTTTGATACAACCGAGCAGGTGAGAGTGTGGAGGAAGACAAATGCCAAGGCTGAGTTTGCTCTCAAGCGTGCGGTGTCACCTGAACTCTTTGATCACATCTTAGGATGTGAGTCTGCTGCTGAGATTTGGACTTCCCTTGATGGGTTGTTCAATAGGAAGAATGTAGCAAGGCTACAGTTCTTAGAGAATGAGTTGGCTAAGGCAATTCAGGGAGATCTTTCTATCTCCAAATTCTTCTTGAAGATAAAGAGCTTGTGTACTGAGCTCTCTGCTCTTGATCCTGATGAGCCGATCTCCGAGGCTAAGCTGAAGAGGCACATAATCCGCGGTTTGCGGAAGGAGTATGTGGCCTTTGTTACTTCTATTCAAGGCTGGGCTACTCAGCCCTCTCTTCTGGAGCTGGAGAATCTGCTTGCCTCGCAGGAGAGCTTGACAAGGCAGATGACCGGGGTGACGGTCTCTGAAGGAGCTATTGATGCTCTCTTCACTGAGAAGAAGAAGAAGAGATGGGAAGGGAAGAAGAAGCAGACTTCGGCTGGAGATGAATCTTCATCTTCTAAACAGCAGGAGGGGAGCCTTGCTCCTAAGAATGATTGGAAGAAGAACCTGAAGTGCTTCAGGTGTCATCAACCAGGCCACTTCAAGCGAGACTGCAAGGTCAAGCTGCAGCCTGGGCATACTGCAGGCAAGGAGGAAGCCTCCTCAAGCAAGGAAGAAGCTGGCTGGGGTGGAGCGTTCATGACGAGCACTTGTGTCCGTGCTTTGTCCACCAGTGACATGGAGGACGACTGGATCGTTGACTCCGGATGTGGTCATCACCTCACCGGAGATTTGTCAAAGTTCTCTTCGCTGTAGGCATACTCAGGTAACGAAGCTATCATAACTGCTGATAATACCATTCATGCAGTAGAGAAGGAGGGTATAGTAACGGTGGGCAGTGATAAAGGGCCACTCACATTAAGGAGTGTTTATCACGTACCGGGTATGAAGAAAAACCTCTTCTCTGTGACCAATGCGGTTGATGCTGGTTATCACGTTCTGTTTGGGCCAATAGAAGTGAAGTTCCTTCGCAACGTATCAACGGTTAAGGCTGATGTTGCTCATGTAGGAAGGAGAGTAAAGGACTTGTTTGTCTTATCAACAAGCTCCTATGTTGATCGTATGAGGGCCAATGATAGCGCTGCTATGTAGCATGAGAGGCTGGGGCATGTCGGGATGGATAAGCTGAAGGCTATGTCAAGTAGGAGCCTGGTGAGAGGCTTGCCTAAGCTATCATCTTTCGGTGAGGGTCATGTTTGTGCTGGATGTCAATATGGGAAGTCTCACCGTCTTCCATTTGATAAGTCACAAACAAGAAGCAAAGCACCATTGGAGGTTATCCATGGTGATCTGATGGGACCAACCGCGACTGCTAGCCTTGGTGGAAGCAGGTATATGCTAGTCTTGATTGATGACTACTCAAGATACACTTGGGTGTATTTCTTGAAGGAGAAGTCTGAAGCCTTCCGATTGTTTGTGGAGTTCAAGGAGCTGGTGGAGGGAAGGCTTAACCTCAAGATCAAAAAGCTTAGAACTGATAACGGCGGAGAGTTTGTCTCCTCCGAGTTTTCTAACTTTTGCAGGAAGCATGGAATCTAGAGGGAGCTCACTTGTGCTCATACTCCACAACAAAACGGAGTAGCGGAGCGGAAGATCCGTCATCTGACGGAGACTTGCAAATGTTGGCTTCATGCCAAGAGTATCCCAAGGTCTTTCTGGGCGGAGGGAATGTCTTGTGCTGCCTATGTCATCAATCGGATGCCTCTGAGTCCGATCAATATGAAGTCTCCCTTCGAGATGTTGCTGAAGGAGAAGCCTAGTGTGGAACACCTTCGGGTGTTTGGATCAACTTGCTATGTGCATATCCCTGATGCGCTAAGGACTAAGCTTGATGCAAAGGCAAGGAAGCTTGTCTTTGTTGGCTATGATGAGCGGAAGAAGGGATGGAGATGCATGGATCCGGTGACGAAGAAGTTCGCGGTGTCAAGAGACGTTGTCTTTGACGAACTGACGTCATATGGAGGAAGCTCGGTTGAGCTGCCAGAGAGCAAGGTTGATGAAGGTCAGGAGGTGGTTGAGGTAGCTGATCAAGTGAAGCTGGCTGTGTCACCAGCAGCTCTAGTTGCTTCAAGTTCTAGAGGAGAAGCTTCTGGGTCAGGAAGCAGGGGGAGCATTGCTCCAAGCTTGCCAGAGAGCAGAGGTGAACCAGAAGAAACAGCGGAGGTGATTAGCAAGGAGCAGCCTCTTCGGAGGTCAAAGAGGGTTATCAAGCCTCCAGCTCGCTACTGCGAAGAAAACACTGTGAGCTATGTCTCATGCTTCTTTGCAGGTCCTCTGGATGAGTGAGAGCCTGCTAGCTTCAATGAGGCCACTGGTGTCAAGGAGTGGGAAGATGCCATGAGAGAGGAGATGGATGCTCTCAAGAAGAATGAAACTTGGGATCTTGTTCCCAAAGTTGATGACATTACTCCGGTGACATGCAAGTGGGTGTTTAAGTTGAAGAAGAAGGCAGATGGGAGTATTGAGAGATTCAAGGCTCGCCTGGTGGCTCGGGGGTTCTCTCAACAGTATGTAGAAGACTATGAGGAGACGTTCAGCCCTGTTGCAAAGATAACTTCAGTTCGGATGGTGATTGCATTGGCTGGTTGCCAAGGATGGAGGATGTGGCAGCTTGATGTAAAGAATGCTTTTCTTTACGGAGAGATTGACAAAGACATCTTTATGGATCAGCCACTTGGTTTCGTTTCTGAAGTTCATCCTGATTACGTCTGTAAGCTCAGGAAGGCTCTCTACGGGTTGAAGCAAGCTCCTAGAGCTTGGTATGGGAAGATAGCAGAATATCTGCAATTCTGTGGATACCTTGCTTCAAACTCGGACTCTAGCTTGTTCATCAAGAAGAAGGGGGAGCTTTCTGTCTTGGTCTTGCTGTATGTTGATGATATGATCATCACAGGGAATTCTGAGGAGGAGGTTGCTAGGCTTAGAGCTGAGCTAGCCATTCGCTTCAAGATGAAAGACCTGGGAGAGCTTCATCACTTTCTTGGTCTCGAAGTGGAGAGGAAGGAGAACGGGATCCTTATCTGCCAGAAGGGATATGCTGAGCGCATAGTGAACCAGTTTGGCTTGATTGAAGGAAAGACTTGCTCTACTCCTATGGATCAAGGGCTGAAGCTTCGACGAGATGAAGGAAGGGTTCTTCCTGATCCTTTGGTGTTCAGGGCCCTTATTGGGAGCTTGATCTACCTGACGATTACTAGACCAGATATAGCTTATGCTATTGGTCGAGTAAGTCGGTTTATGGCAGAGCCAAGGAAGTCTCATCTTGTAGCGGCAAAGAACATTCTGAAGTATGTCAAGGCAACTTCTGACATGGGACTTCTTTACAGAAGGGATGCGAGTTTCTCTCTGCTAGGTTACACAGATGCTGACTATGGTGGTGATTCGGATGATCGAAGGTCAACTTCTGGTTATGTGTTCACTTGTGGATCAGCGGGCATTTCGTGGTGTAGCAAGAAGTAGGACTCGGTATCTGTCTCTACTACGGAAGCTGAGTACAAGGCGTCTGCCTTGGCAGCTCGGGAAGCCATTTGGATAAGGCGGCTAGTAGATGATGTCCATGAGGAAGTGCAAGACCCTACTTTGCTCCGAGGGGATAATGAGAGTGCTCTCAAGCTGGTGAACAATCCAGTTTGTCATGTCAGGACTAAGCATATTGAGATCGATCACCACTTCATAAGGGAGAAGGTGTTGGAAGGATCTCTTGTGGTTGGTCATGTTCGGAGTGAAGATAACCTTGCTGATATCTTCACCAAGTCGCAGTCGAAGGGGCCTTTTCAGCGGCTTCGTGGTCTGCTTGGTTTGATCACCACTTCTCACTTCAAGGGGGAGTGTTGAATTTGGTGAAGTGAAAGTGGGGGTGATCGGCAGTCCGGGCGACCTGGGCGGACTGACCGCGCGGACTGGCTCTTGTCCGGCGGGTAGTTGGGTGGCGACCTGGGTAGCAAGCTGCGGGCTGGCTTTGCGGACTGCGCGGACTGGTCGTGTCCGGCAGTGGGTTAGAGCTCTGCAAGGAAGTGTGTGCGGGCTGCGCGGTCTGAGCTTGGAGCTGGCGGACTGGACTTTGTATCCGCCGAGCTCGCGCCTTCTTGTCTTGCGCTTGTGGGGTTGGTTTCCGCAGTTTCCGCTGTGACTGGGCTTGTGCCAGTGGTCGCGGACTACGCGAGATGAATTCGGTTTCCGCAGTATCCGCTGTGACCGGGCGGGTTGCCTGTGGATGCGGTCTGGTGCTTGCGGGTTGGCGGGTTGGTTGACCTTTATCAAGCGGACTCGGCGAGATGGCATTGCTGGTTGCGACCAAGGGGCGGTGTCTCTATCTCATAGGGTGGTGACCGCACTCCTCACCCGACCTATAAATAGGACCCCCCGACACCTCATTTGGTAGCAGAGTGAACAGTAAGTTGGGCTTGAGTGTTGGCTGCGGACTCGATTTTCTGTATCCGCGCGGGCTGTTTGCTTAACCGGTTTCTGTGTGCAGGTGGCGCGGCTAGCAGTGTCAAACCAGGAGTTTGGTTCTGACCGCTGGAGTTAGCGGGCTGCATTGGCGGTTACCAGCATCAGCTTTATCTCAACTTTCTTCTCTGTCCGCGCGACCTCGCGGTCTCGGCGGATAGGTGGCTTGTTCCTCTGTTCAGCAGCAGTTAGGCGAATAACGGGTTGTCCGCGCGACCTCGCGGTCTTCGCGGACTCCTTGTTGTTGTTCGGCTTCAGCAGTTTGGCGGGGTGTGAACTGGGCGAGCTCGGCGATTTCGGCGGTCTCGGCGGTTTCGGCGGTCTCAGTGTTCTATCCGCCCAGCTTGTTTTTTCTGCTTTTTCATACTGGCGAAATCATGTCTCGCCACGTATGCCTCGCCTTGTAAAGAAGTTGAATAAAATTTTGATCTGCTTGTTTCTGTCTGTGTGTTTGGTTATTTAAGTTGCTTCCTACTTTCCGCGGTTCAACTTGTGATCTGGGTAGTGCCGAAGATATTAATTTGGTGTTTGAGTTACCTTGTTGATCAACTTGAGAAAATTCAACAATGAGTACTCAAAATGATCGTAAAAAAATATACATTATTATTATTATTATTTTATAAAAAAATATAAGTTTTGATGTACACAAATTAATTTCCAATCTCTCCTCTCTCTTTCTCTCTCTTTCCTGCAGCCCACTCTCTCTCCCTCTCTCTCACCACCCTCTCTCCCTCTCTCCTCTCTCTCTCCCTTTCATTCTCTCTTTCTCTGAACCGCGAGCCTCTATAGCTCTAGGACACCTGAGATTTTTATTGAACGGTGATGAATAAAGGAGTAAGAACTGACAGTCAGGATTGCTCCAATAGATTTTAAAATCATGGTTTTAAAAACCATTAGATATTTCTTTATAAATGTTAGACATATATACACGAGTGCCCGACATGGGGCTCCGGCCCTACGACCAAGCGCAATAGTACTCGCCCTCCGGCGTGCTTCGCCCACTCCGACAAGCTCTAATATAATTTTATAATATATAATAGTTATATATAATTATATATATATATGGGGGTTACTCTAGTGCGGGCGTACGGGCGTACGGGCAAGGGTCAAGGAGGCTTCAAATCGAAAAGTGATCAACATGAAAGTTGTAGATCTCGGCGATACGAACAACTTTCATGTTGATCACTTTTTGATTTGGAGCCGTCTTGGACCTCGATTTGGGCCCCGAAATCTGGGGCGGCGGAACTGCTACAGTAAAGCGTCTGCCGCCCCAGATTTCGGGGCCCAAATCGAGGTCCAAGATGACTCCAAATCAAAAAGTGATCAACATGAAAGTTGTTCGGATCACCTAGATCTACAACTTTCATGTTGATCACTTTTCGATTTGGAGCCTCCTTGACCCCCAAAACTCATTGCCCATACGCCCGCATTTAAGGCTGCCCGCATTTGATATCTCCCCTATATATATATATATATATATATATATATATATATATATATATACGAGTGACAGGCACGGGCCTCCGGCCCGATGGCTACGCGCCACAATACCCGGCCAACAACGGCGGGCTTCGGCCGCCACGCGGTGGGCTTCGCAAAAGTACCGAACCACCTCCTTTTTAAAATTAATAAAAAAATAAATTAATTCGTCTGGCGCTCGGGATTACTTCGTCGACCCATAACGATAATTTAAGAAAAAGATAGTATACTTATACATAATAATGAATTATATTATACATATATTTATATAAATTTCTTTTATAAAAATACATAAATTATAACATTATAAGTATAAATTATTTGAAATGTTAGCATAATTGCTTACTTGGCTCATTGGTTTGAGTTGTTCTTGCTGTCCTTGAGGTCCTGGGATCAAAACCGGACAACTGCATTTAAATTAAAATTTAATTTTAATAGCTGGCTCCTCTCCCCAATTTTTAAGATTTATAGGGATAAAATCGTAATTTCACATAGGTTTAGGACACCCTAGTGGTAGGTTTAGGAGACCTATAAAAAAGTAACGGACGGCCATGATTGATCCGATGATCGGACGGCTGAGATTTCATGATCGTCCAGATCGGATATTTGATCAGACGGCTGCTGAATAATGCATTCATATCGGACGGTTCTGATTCATTCCATGAATTATAAATTCATTACTATCGAGAGACCACGATACTTCTTTATTATATAGTATAGATATATATAATATCATATATAACATCCTTGGATATGATTATCTACTGCTATTTAATATACAATATCTTAATTTTAACTTAGTTTCATTAGTAACAGTACATATAAAAAATGCGGCAAAAATGTATCGTGAAAGTGTTCATGGCTTAGTGGATAAGACGCATGGCTGTAAAGGTGGCGGTCGGTGGTTCGAGTCTCTCCTGATGCGCCTCTTTATTTTTTATTTTGTTATTAGGTTCTCAAATTTAGTCTCACGTCATGGGTTGAAATCATCTATCCCGATATAAATTAAAAACATTGCATTCAAAATTTGAAAAGTGACATATACCGAACAGGCTATACAACGTGCAAGGCTTAACGAGGTTGGCTATGCAGATCGAGCGGGTTAGTGGGCCGGATGACTGCTTTTATTATTCTTTCCAAAATTTTAACATAGATTTAGGCCGCCCCTCCTAGGTTTAGGAGACCTAGGAAAAATTAAAGTGGAGAGAAATGGTACGGTTTGATCATACGGCTAATGAAATATCAGAACAGATTCGACGGTCATGATGACTTCAATGAGTTAAAAATTCACAACAAAGCTATTTCCTTTATAGTGGTTTAGATATATATATAGAAAAATGAACTAGGAACAAAAGCTAGAAGGAATACATTAATAAATAACTGAAATGCAACACATATATACATAATTATTTAATAAATCTCTACTAGTTAGTGTGCAATCATGTAAGTGTTCACAACCTAAAACAACACCCTATATAGACATTGTTTGACCATTTTCTTCTAATAGAGTGGCGAACCTTGTGGGCCTCACGGATGTAGCAATCAGTGACAGTGGCTGATCCTGTCACTTCTGGGTGTGATCGTACCGCACAACTCAGGCCCCAATGTACAACAATATGTACTCCTACATGTGAGTGACATCCAACGATAACAAAATTCAATTAACCAGTGAGAAATCCGACGTGACATAAAACATAACCACTCTTAGTTTTGAAATTGAAGAATCCGTCTCAGTGGAGTTCGACCCTTGGGAATGGGTGATCACACACTTACTTCTCTCTCACAAGCTGAACAACTAAAGACTTAGCATAAAGAACAGACCCAAGGCTCCAGCACGGAGGTCCCACCACACACCCGGAAGATCTTAGAGCGTTTCCTCTCCTTAACCAAGTGCTGAGCTAAGGATACCTTAGAAAGCGCAAGAATACCAGAGCACAAGTAAGCATGACTTCTGAGGTACCCTCTTGGGTCTATTTATAGTTTTTTGAAGTTGGTCTGCCAACAACGCACCTTCGCTGTCTGTAGCGGTTATATGCAGCCAAAAGTGATCTGTCAATAGTCAAACTCCACTATTCTAAATAGCTATATGTAGCCCCTGCAAAGGGCGTCCAGGTAATTTTGCCTCTGGACCCCACTAGGTGAATAACCCATGAAGGCTCCACTCGCCTAAAGGAGCGAGTATTGGATAAGCCAGTCACTTGCCTCCGCGGCACAAGAAACATGGGCGAATGCTGGTCTAGAAGGATCTCACTTTACTCAAAGACAAGGAACACGGGGTCAACTCGCCACTCCACTGGGCGGACGCGACCTCGCTCCCGCAGCTCGCCTTCTCTTTCTAGGCGAGCGCGAGCCGGGCTGCTGTGGCTCGCCTGCCCCATATACGGAGGCGAGCCTGTGGGAACCCGTGGCGAGCGCAAGCTGGATGAGCTGGCTCGCACAGCTCGCTCGCCTTCTTGGCGGGACCGAGCCGGCCATCTGGGTTTGCCCGCCCCCTGCATTGATGCGAGCCGGTTGTTCTAGCGCTCGCCTAGCCTGGTGGACCCACTCGGAGAACACGAGGTTGTACACTTATGGTACACTTCTCCCTAATGACTAGAGTTGTCAACGTTCTCGTACCGGTACGAACAGTCTACTGACATGACCGACCAACCACTTTTTTCGTAAAACAATTCAGAAGCACTTCAATAAAGTAAAATCTAGCACCTTGCGAGGCTATGTTGGCTTGCCCTATTTGATATGAAATGATTAGGGTAAGCGACCGTCTTACGTGTGACTTGATCGTACTGCTCAACTTTAGACAAGGAAGGTTGGGATTTTGCAAGCACATTATTGAGGGTTAGCCTTGGAGGAATAACTCGTGTACAAGTTAATCCTAACTAATGCCTAAACAAGATAATTGCTTATCAGAGCTGGACCCAAAATAAAGGTACGAAATGAAAGCATTAGTAAATTGCAGTCAGTAAAGTGCGGTAAAGAAAATGTTGTTGTCAATAAAGTGCAAAAATAAAATGTATGAATAAATAATAGTAATAAGAGTAAAAATAAAGAGAACAAGTAAATAAGTAATAAATACAGTTCTTTTATCCGAAGCTCCATCTCTGTTCTAAGAAGGTTTCTCCGTTATAAGAAGACTTCTAAATTTCAAGGAGGCTTCTCCATTCCTAGGTGGCATCTCCTTTCCAACGAGGCTTCTCTGTTCCAAGGTGGCATCTCTATTTTAAGGAGGCTTTTCCGTTCTAAGGAGACTTCTTCATTCCAAGGAGATATCTCCGTTCTAAGGAGGCATCTCCTTTCTAAGCAAACATCTCCGTTCTAAGGAGACATTTCTATTCCAATAAGTCATCTCTGTTTATAGGATGCGAGTTTTACAATTCCGTGGCAAATTCTTCGTATTTTACCGTATTAGGGTCCATCGGTGAATTCAATAATTACTTTTAGTTGCACCTTTTATGACAACTTATCAGATTTTCGTTGATCGGTTAGAATCTTATTGTAATTCGAACATCTTATTATAATTACTCGATTTAATTATCGAGACTCCAAATCTCCGCAAAGGGGTTTAAAATAAAGCCCTTAGACCTCAATCATCTTATCAGAGTAGTTCGAGCTCGTATTTTATGACCAATAGTTTATTTTGATTTTTAACTCTCTTTTAATCAATAAATATAAAAAAGAGACAGAAAATTATGAAACTCGAATCCGGGATAGATTGAATTTACCCTAACTCAATCCCCATAATTTTCTCAAATTATTTTGAGCTCGATTCGACCTCCAATAAAATATTCGCCTCGAATAAACCCTTATAATAAAATTCGAAAAATACTTTTATTACTCCAAACATCCCTAAATTTGAACTAAAGGTTTATATTATCACAAAAAAACTCTTCTTATTTTCATCATATTAAATTCACCACCTAGTAGATCTATATTAATTTAAGAAATAAACGAAAGTCACTATTTATTTTCAAGAAAATAAATAGACTTTTTAGCATATCACCAAATTTTTATTGTAGGTGTACCAGAATTTTATTCAGATTTTTCTCAGAAAATAAGTTTATGATATTTTTAAAATAGGAATTTATCCTCAAATTAAATATTTAAAAATATCAAGAATGTTTATCAAATTCTTAAAAAATTTCAGGCTATGTATTCCTCCAATTGATATCATATAAAATATTCAATAGTTTTTAATCGAGCAGATTACCCTTTAAAATTTTTACAATGAGAGATGATAAATTATTTAAATAATTAAAATGTTAGATTAACATCATAATTCTTCAAATAATTACAAAGGATGTAAGTAGTCTCTGAAACTTTATATGAATTTTCTCAGAATTTTCTGATTGGTTTACAATCTCTAATAAATAAAAAACAGTAAAATCTATTTAATTTAATTATTAAAAATACTAAATTCACATATTTTTGAGGGGTAAATGTCATCCTATGAAATAATTTCTATGTTAATCACTTTCTCATTAGAGACCTTTGTATGCCCTAGAAAAAATAAAACTTTCGGCTAATTAAAGAAAATCACCAGCACTGATCATGAAGTAAAACATCTGACTAAGATAGAGTGAGGGCGCCAATAATACCGGTCCCACAACAGATCAAATACAGACCCGTTGAGGGAAAATAATCGTGAGTTCGATTGATTTTTAAAAATGTTTGTCGGCCGATCTCTTGATGTAGATCAGACGACATCTATGCATTTCCATGCAACAAAGACTTGCGAGCCTCTACTATTGCCATCCGGTCATGGCACGGCCGCGCCTCCACTCCCGGTCAAATCTCTGGGGGCCAATGATCCCTCTGGATGTGGTCCATCTACCTGGTGCCACCGGCGGCCACCAGTGTTGTGCTTACAAAGCACATCACCAAACATATCACCGTCGAAGCTCCATTCTTCGACGGTGCCACCGCTTTGGTGCCTCCCAGATAGGGTTCCAAATCCCCTCTCCGGCAAGTCACTACCCTCAATATGCCAAGAGGCACTGGGGCCTCTCCCTTGTGCAACTTCATACCCCGACCCGATCTTGGCTCGGTGGAGCTGCGACGGCACTCCGGTGGCGGGAGTCTACATGCATGATGTCTAGAAGTTAGGGATGTAGGGGAGGAGGAGGTTCCACCTAATTTGGGGGCCTCCGGGAGCTTCCTGGTGGAGTTGCCATGGAAGGTGACGGAAGGAGCAAGAAAGTGGCTTGGGTAGGGTTTCTATGGCAAGGTGGGGCTCCAATAGGGTGAGGCTGGGGCTCAATTGAGCTGTGCAGTGGGGGTGAATTAAACTAAAATTAGGAGTCCCTTTTATAGGGCTAGGATAACTCCTCCCTTCTATCTCACCATGTGGAATTAATCCCTTCATGTTTTTGAGGCTTGACCTAACCTATTAGGGTTTGGGGGCAGCTGGCTGCCATTAGATAAGAATGTACAACCATATTTTCTCATCATAATGCTTGGTGTTTGGGCTTGGGTTATAAAAGAAAGAGAAGGTAACATTTAATCTTAGCCCAAAGTCTAGCTTTTCTTAATCTCGTGCTTGGAAATCAGAGCCCATTTAGAGTTGAGAGTGGGCCCATGTTTGGCCTTGCTAAGTGCCTCCAAGTGGTGGTGTCTTCATTTAAATCTAAAAATGTGTGATTTTAGTTAATTTGACCAAAGTCAACCATATGGTGGGTCTCCCATATGGGTCAAGATCAAAGTAGGTTCAAGTCGTCGAGTGACGAGTCAATGTTGGTGTGTTGGAGTACTATTGGTGTGTTCTCTTTTCAGTACACTATAGAACTTGACAAAACCTAATTTGACCAAATTGACCAAAAACGTCGAAATTGAGCGTAACAAATTGTGTTGCTCTCATATTGACCATACAAGTCCAATCCAACTGACTACAGTAAATTCTGAGTTCATATGCTCAATATACTAATTGAGCGTCATCATGATGCACAATGATACCCAAAATAATCATTTTCTCTAAATGACATCTGATAAAAAATGGAACGAGTTCGTAGCAAGTATGCTCAATATACAAATTTGATGTCATTGTGATACACAGCGAAACTCAAATGGTCATTTTTTTCTAAATGACCTTGGATTAAAACAGAATGAATTCTGTTGCACTCGTATCGACTATACTACTAATGCAATAGATGAAAGTCAATTTACAACACATGTTCAATATACTAACTCGACGTCGTTGTGATACACAACGATACTCAAAATAATTATTTTCTTTTAATACCCCAAATTGAAACGAAACGAGTTTGTACAACCTCGGGCGAGCGAGACGGAGCCAAAAGCTTGAGGAAGGAAGCTAGGCGAGACGGCCCAGGACGGTCGTCAAGCCACAGAGCGAGTGGATCCCGCCCAGAGGGACAGGCGAGAGGGCCCAGGTGAGAAGGGTCTAAGCGAGAACTGCGTCATGAGATGGGCAAGTCGGCGTCAAAGGAGGGGACACTCGCGGGTAAGTAGCCAACTCTCCATGCGAGAGGGCTCCAGGGGGGAGCTCTCGCTAGCGAGATAGAGCTCTCTCCAGGCGAGAAGACCCCAGAAGGAAGCTCTCGCTAGCGAGATAGAGCTCTCGCCAGGCGAGAAGACCCCAGAGGGGAGGTCTCGTCAAATCCCCGGTTCGGTTTAAGATCGGTTCAGGTAGGGCCGGGTCTATCTTTTAGCCCCACGGGATTTTACGCTTTTGCCCTGGGTGGTCTGCATGTAGCCCTTCAGAACACCGAAGTTTGGCTGTTGGCAGACCCGACTAAGGGTATTCTAGTAATTTCAGGATATCTCCATTTGGTTATTGGCAGCTCCAATTTAGAGGCCTATAAATAGACCGATAAGGTGTCTTAGAAGGCAAGCATTCCTAACTCTCCTTCTCTTCTTCGAAGGCACCTAGCTCAGCATTGACTAGGGAGGGGAAGAATTTCCGATTCTTCCGGGTAAGAGGTGGGACCTCCGCGCTGAGGCCTCCGGTCTAGTCTTTTGAGAGCCTTGTCGAGAGGGTAGTCCAAAGAGAGTAAGAGCGAGCTGCATCTTCAATTCCGAGCTTTAGGAGGGACCGACCTTGTTGGTTCCAACAGAGTTCTATTGCACTCGTAT
The DNA here is from genome assembly GCA_039513925.1 of Platanthera zijinensis. Taxonomy (NCBI): domain Eukaryota; kingdom Viridiplantae; phylum Streptophyta; class Magnoliopsida; order Asparagales; family Orchidaceae; genus Platanthera; species Platanthera zijinensis. The sequence continues at coordinate 15,486,755 of CM077093.1, read as the reverse complement.
CAAATATATAAGTCTAATGCAACTGACGAAAATCCATTTGGAGCACGTATGTTCAATATACTAATTTGACATCGTCGTGACGTGCAATGATACTCAAAATGATCATTTTCTCTAAATGATCTCAGATTGAAATGAAACGAGTTTCGTTACACTCGTATCAACTATACAAGCCTAATGTAACTGACGGAAGTTGATTTAGAGCACGTATGCTCAATATAATAAATCGTCATCGTTGTGACATAAAACGGTACCCAAAATGGTCAAGTTCTGTTGCACTCGTATTGACTATATGAGTGTAATGCAACTAACGGAAATTGATCTGGAGCACGTACGTATGCTCAATATACTGATTGGCGGCGTTGTGACGCCCAATGATACTCAAAATGGTCATTTCTCCAAATGACATCGGATCTGAACAAAACAAGTTTCATTGCACTCGTATCAACTATACGAGTTTAATGTAACTGACGAAAGTCGATTAGGAGCACGTATGCTCAATTTACAAATTTGAATCACCTTATAGCTTCTAGGGTACCATATAGGTGTTCACGTCACTTTTATTGGGTCATATAGAGTTCTAGCGACCTAATAAAACTTGGGAGGTTACACGTGCCTCCCGGGTAGTCTGGGCAAGTTGCCCGACAACGATGGCGCCCGAAAGCAGTGGAGGCGGCGAGAGAGACCGCGGCATGCCGGAGGCGGCGACGTGCTCGTCGGTCGCGCGCGTGGGTCGGGCCCGCGTGCGTTGGCCATGAGCGGTGCTCATGCTTGCGAGCACGTGTGCGCTTGGTGCGGCACGTTCCTGCGTTACTTCGTGTGGTTCCCGGCGGGGCATTCACCTTGGGTGTGTGCGGGCGTAGTTTCGTCCCCATTTCGGGGTGAATTTGAACTCTTCGAGTAGGCACGGCTCACACACGTGGTTCATTCGGTCGGGTAAACTCGCTCTAGCATTTAGGTCAAAGTCCCACCGATTTAACTAGAAAATCTTTAGCAGACCCATCAACTAAAAAAAGTGATCTAATGAGTAGACCATAACGGTGGAAAGATTTTTTTTTCGTCCGTGACTGGGAAGTGGGAAGAAACAAAATAAAAATAAAAAAATCTAAAATAAAATTGCATAATTAATCAACAATTAAAACTCAAACTTAAAAGCAAAATAAAATAAGAATATACAAAATCCTAGAAGGGCACTGTAATAATGGCTTTCCTGGAATTATTTGGAAACAGAGGTGCCAAACTCCCAAACGCAAGAACTTTTCAAGCTTTCACACTTCGGGGCTAGCGGCGACAAGCAGGTTCGTATCTGCGATCTGCGTTCAACTTGGAAGAGAAGTAGTATAATTTACACTTTCAGCTCAGCAGTCATTTCCAGCTCCGACCCTCCCCGTTGCTTTGCTTTCAATCCGGAGGCTTCGAAGTGGGAGCTATCATTCCAAATGCTTCCGGCCTCGTCTTCTTCTTCCTCTTCCCGCTCTTAGCCGTTCTCCATCTGCGTACCTTGATCCGCACCCTATCCTGCGTCATCTTCTTCCTCGTGGTGATTCGTAATGCCGTTTTCTGCTGAAGAAAGGGGTGGAAGGAGTTGATAGCTGGGCCTTGGAAGTCTCGATCGATGGGAAATCTTTGAAATGTTACTCCATTCCGACTGTGTCTGAGGCCATCTTCCAGATCTGTCTCGCCGGAGCGAGGCAAAGGTAGCTTGGCGTCGTTGATTAGCTTATTTAGGTGTTAGGCTTACGTTTGAGTGTGTTATTCACGTGTTATTCATTTTGTTTTCTTTTGGGGGTGTTCGTGCTGTTAGCTTGAGGTCTAGAGGGGAATGGATCGAAGTTTTAGGGCATCGGAACTTAGGGGAAGGACCATGGGAACAGTGATGAAGGACAAGGAAGACGATCTCTCCCTTTTCATCGAGATGAGGAAACGTGACAAGGAGCGGAACAACCTTCTTCTTCAGAACTCCGATGAACTCGATCAACCGCTAGGTATGGCGTCTAGCCCGCACCAGCGAGCCTCTGTGTTGCCATTAATTGCTCATTTTTTGGGGAAAAAAGGGAAATCCGAACTACGTTCTGATTTGGTTGATAATGTTTCTGGTTTGCAGAATCGCACCCTGGGGGCTCGCCCTTATTCAAGATTGTTCCGTCAGCATTGAGAAAGACCGGGATGGAAGATTTTCTGAGCTGGGACTGTGAGAAGAATGACTACGACTGGTGATTGATCTGAACCCTCGTTATAAGTTATTATTGCATTTGTTTGCACTCTATTTTTTAACTATTACATTTTTTGAATACTGTCTGCTTATTATTATTATTATTATTATTTCTTGGTGAGATGGGAACACCTAAGAACAAGTGAACCCGATCATGAGCACTCTGATGCAATCAGCGTCCACCAGAGGTTCTCTTGCACATACGGGAAGTCTCCTTTGGTGATCGCTAGATTAGCACAACAATCTGCCATACCATTAACAACCCGGTAACCATGCTCCATTACACAATCACGAAGTCTAAAGACCCAATCTCTAATGTTCTGAACTTGTCCCCTTCTGCTATCGGAACAAATAAAAGAATAGTTAATCCGCTGGATAACTGTGATTGCGTGACCCTAGTTAACGAAGCACTGAAATCTCATGACAAAGATCGCTTGATGGAGGCCCTTCCACACAACACATAGCTCAATAGTAGGAACGGATTAACAATGAAATCAAATGCCACCAGCCAATCAGACAAGACCACGATAGACCCCGATAACCCATCTTGCTTATTTCATGTTTTTGATTTGGCTAATAATCTATAAACTCTTCTCCTTGTTATCTTTGTGGTGCTATCACAGGTTTTGTTAGACTACTTGAAATATACCTGCACTTGGAGGGGCATATATCCTTTCCTCAAACTTACACCTTTATAAAGTTTCTTTGTTGGTGCAAGTTGCAAGATTATTATTTCTTTTATTTCCATTTATGACTGCAGTGAAACATTTTTTATCAGAACAATCCGATACAAAAAATATTTTAGGCAAGAAGACAAATGTCCAAATCAAGAAGATATTAACGTAGATAGCTTTTATACACTTCATTATAATTATTGTCATGTTGAGATGTCTTGGATCATAATCTATTCGAAGCTTATTCAGTTGTTACCCCTTCAATTTATGTCCATACATACATATTGTCAAGGGTTTCACAATAAAGACACGGGCAATGGGGCTCAAACCTTTCTGCCGTTATCGTGGGGGCTGAGCCCCGACCCAAATTGCGTTCTGGTTCCTTCTGAAACTTACAATTTCAGGGTGTTTTGGGAAATTCTTCTGTACAATGGAGGACTATACAAATTCTGCTAGTTGTAGACTTAGTTGGTGCTCAAGTAATAGGAGCTGTTTTTTGCTTCTCTATAATCCCAATTGTCCATACCGAAGAGCTGCGTAATCTGAAGAAGTTTTTGGAATGAACCTCGTATATTCACGTGTCGTGTGATTTCAGAATTGTTGTGTGTTCTTGTTCGACAGTCAACAGTCAACCCCTATTCGACCTTTGTCAACAGTCGACTTCACTTGTTTATCCATAACATACCCAGACAAATATTGAACTTATGGTTTTATACAAAATGTTTTTTTATTTACCCATCTGTCCTATTGTGATACAAATTGTATCAGGGTATACTGAGACATTTTTCTACTGTACTGCTGTGCTATTATGATGTACACAAATGAACATATCTCACTCCTCCCACCATTTTTGTGCCTTCAAACAAAACAAGGAATGAAGGAAAGAAAAAGGAAAGACCTACAACAAAAATTTTCCGATGAACACTGTTGAACGGGGGCCGGCCCACTCATGTGAGTTTCCGTGCCGCCCCCGTGTGGACTGCAGTCCACCAGCCCCAACCCCTTACCACACACCCGTGTGCGGTCAATCTCCCAAACCGGGCTGACCTCCCTTAACTGGCTTGTGGCGGGTTGTTGAGGTCGGCGAGGCGTTGCGCTTGCCCGGACTTGATCCCCCAACCTCCTTTATGAGGAGCCTAACACCACTCCTCATACCCATCTGTGCTCCCAACCCCTCTTCACACAACCGCGTGCGGTCAATCTCCCAAATCGGGCTGACCTCCCTTAAGGTTTGTGGCGGGTTGTTGAGGTCGGCGAGGCGTTGCGCTTGCCCGGCCTCAATCCCCCGACACAAACTGTTAAAGGAGGTCGGGGGATTGAGGTGGCAAGCGCAACGCCTCGCCGACCTCAACAACCCGCCACAAACCGTTAAGGGAGGTCAGCCCGGTTTGGGAGATTGACCGCACGCGATTGTGTGGAGAGGGGTTGGGGCTGGTGGATTGCAGTCCACACGGGGGCGACCCGGATACTCACATGAGTGGGCCGGCCTCCGTTCAACAAACACAACTATGCATTCCCTAGTAAATGTATTCAGAATTACTTTACGTGTCAGAATTACTTTACGCGTCAGAATGTCCTAGTTGTTCTAATCTTATGAAAACACTTCTATGTCCTTAGATTATCGTTATTTCTAACTTTCTATATGAATGAAGCGCAACATTAGCAAAGTGCCCTTTCTGCTGTGAGTTCATTTTGGTATAGGAAGAAAATAGGTTCATTCATAGTAATTCCAGCTTTGCTTGTGGCTTTTCACTACATTTTAGCATGAAATATCAGTACTATAAAGTAATCTCTGATAATTTAATGAAAAATAATTGGTTCATAAATTTTATGTATTAATTGAAGCTCCGTGCCATTTCTTTTTAGGCTTCTCACGCCACCGGGTACTCCACTTTTTCCATCCCTTGAAAAGGAGTCTCGAAGATCTCCCATACGGAATCTTTCTACTCCAAGAGGTCAACCCATTCTTTTGAAATCTCGGGTACGTAATCAAATATTGAAGAAATGTTATTTTTTCCTTCTGAGCTTTGCTTTGTTAATAAGTGTGATATGATTAGTTGCAACATTCGTCTGTGTTGGTTATTGTTGTAGACCCATTTTTATGGTTTCCGGTATTCCGGATCACTGTCTTTTCCGTTGTCACCGGATGATGAATTTCCTGCACCATAGTTGCTTGAATGTGAACAACAACATCATTTGGTAGGATAATGGTTATCACTTTATTAATACTCTGTGACTCGTTACTGCTCTGTGCTATTATCATTTTGTAGTTGTATCTTAACTAGAAGAAATTAATTGAGTTAGAAGAAACTGTCATAATTTTGAGAATCCCACACTCTACTTTTGGATGTTGTAAGATCGCATTACAATGTACTTTTATCTAGCTTAGATTTGTATTTAGGTGTTGTGAATCAAACAAGAAATATGACAAGCACAACCACAAGTTACATATTGGTTCATCTTAAATATTTTGGGCTACATTCTCTTGTAATAGTAAATCAAAATATGCAGGTGGTGCGGGGTTGACTCAAACCAACTTAATTTATATGATGTGTATGACTTGAATTAATCCGGCATTAAAATGTGCAGTAGAATAAATATAAGCTTAGCACCACAACACACCATCGTTCACCCCAATTCTCAAGTTAGTAAACAAAACAAGTATTCGTTCGCGCGATGGGCTTTCAACTAAACTTGCACAAATAAAATAAGTTGTATAGAAAAATAGGAAAACAAAACAAACATCACAACAATACAAAATCCTTAACCAATATATGGTATCTTCCTATGTTCAATAAAGATAATAAAAAAGCAAATACAAGGTACTCACTAGCAAAGGAATCCGACGGCGGCAGTAGGCGTGGATCCAAGCGATGGAGGAAGCCACTGTAACAATAGAGCAAACTTGGGGAACGGGTGGTGAAATGATGTGGAGGGTATGGCTGGGGCGGAGAGGCGTGCAATTAGGGGTGGAGGTGCAGGAAATGCTTGCCGCTGGAGGTAAGTGTGGGGTTTGCTGTTGGGGTGGAAAAATGGTGTGGCTGGAGGCGACATTGTGGGGAGGCTTTGTTTTGTGGCAAGAACGTGAGACGGAGGGTTGGGCTGTGCGATCTTCGGTGGGGAAGGAGAATCGAGTTGCGGTTGTGCGGTTTATGGTCGGGAAGACGATAGATCTGAGTGGTTTGCGGGGTGTGCGACAATGAGGCGAGATGGACAAGCAGTTTAGCGGCTGCAATGACAGAAATCGTGCGAGAGTAGGGTTATGGGAGAGGAAAATTGGCGAAAATAATATACAAACTAGGACACCGCACCCAGGGGTCTCAGGCATCGCACTACGATATTATTGTCGGCTTTGAATTTCTTCACAAGGCTAACAATGTCTCACAATGTCAGCCATCTTATTTATAATAAAAGAAGGCTAAGGCACCCGGCTTGAACATCTATGGTTCGTTGTTACACTCGGTGTCCGATTAATACTAAATGAGTCCAGAAAAAGAAAATACATATAAATAAAAAAATGTCGCTCCCGACGCACTCATGGTCTCATATCCCTACCCCTAAAATCATTAAAGTCTACATAACAGTTTTAATTACATATGAATTTCCTTAAATATGTTCTCTTGGTCAAAGACCCCAAATTTGTGGATTGGATTATAGATACTCTTGATTCTCGTGGATTGTTAAATTCAAGGCATCCCAACAATATATTATTTTGTTATAATATATAAGATGAATTAATTCCTAAATCTCTTGGACATCTCATTTGGTAGTTCTCTGATGAGCTTTCCTTTTTTTCTTCTCAAGTTTCTTCTCAGCTGGAGTTCTTTTGATATTCAATATTAATATGAGTATGTGTCAAATAACAACAGTACAATATATGAATTTGGTTGGACCGTAGATTATTGAATTCTTCTGAGTCTTTAAGCCAACCAAAACAAATCCAATTACATGGACTGAATCGAAACTTGAAATCATATATATATTTTAAAACTCACTCAATTTCTATCTGCACTTGCAGTTATCGAGTCATCATCAACTGGATCCTTCGTCAAGGTGCAGCACAACTTCAGCACAACTGATGAACCATTCCAGTTTGAACTCCTCTCTTTCTGGAATGAGAAGACCGTCGTCATCTGGAGGATCTAGTGTCACATCCTCGAGACCTTCGACGCCTAATGGGCGACCTTCGCACCCTGCAACAATCAAGCCTTCGAGATCCTCAACTCCCACCGCCCGCCCTACCATTCCCTCGAGATCAACAGCTCCACCACCTAGGTCATCTTCACCTGCTAGGTCTTCCACTCCATCGAGACCATCAGCACCACCAGCCGGCAAGCCTATATCTATGTCAACTATCCCCACAAAAAGGCCTTCCACCCCAACTAACTTACCCTCCACCAGTATTGTCCCTCCAAGCAGGTCCTCATCTGTCAAAAGATCAGGCCCCATAACTAGTTCATCAATAAGATCAAGTTCTTCAACAACTACTACAAGATCAGTATCAGCAACTTCTGTATCTAGGCCAGGCCCCACAACATCTAAAACAGTGGGCCCAACTCGAGGAACTTCTCCCACTCTAAGACCAAGACCTTGGAAACCTTCTGAAATGCCAGGTTTTTCTCTTGACGCACCTCCAAATCTGAGGACATCGTTACCCGAGAGACCATCATCAGCTTCCCGAGGCCGGCCAGGTGCGCCCAGTTCTCGGTCATCTTCGGTTGATAGTCGTCCGAGCGCGAGACCTAGACAACAATCATACTCTCCTTCTAGAGGGAGGGCTCCTAACGGAAATGTCAGCGGAAGCAGCTCCCGATCATGCTTGAGCAACCACGATGTTGATAGTCCCGTCGTCGTTGGATCCAAGATGGTCGAGCGGGTCGTGAACTCGAGAAGGCTAGCGCCTCCAAAGTACGACGAACAACATTCTGCGAGTAATTCCTCGGCAAAATCCTCGATCTCACCGGAAAGCACCGGCTTTGGCAGAACGCTATCTAAAAAATCACTAGACATGGCTATGAGACACATGGTACTACGCTTGTTCATAAAAGAATGAATTTTTACATTATATTGTGTTGATTTTGACCTCTCTTTTTCCCGCTCCGATCAGGATATAAGGAGGAGCATGCCGAGCAATCTGCGGCCATTGATGACCAGCATACCGGCATCCTCTATGTATAGTGTGCGGCCGGGGCCTTCCAAAAGCCGAGCTGTTAGCATGTCAGATTCTCCTCTGGCGACCAGCAGCAATGCGAGCTCCGATCAGAGTCTCAATAACAATGCATTGTGTTTGGATGGAAATGAGTTTTTAGATGATTTCTGCTGTGATAAAGGGGGGAAGTCCTCTCCTTCGTTTTCACAGGGAAGATGATAGATCAGCTTTTTCTCTCCTCTTCCGTTCTGTTCAATCTTACAAGAGTCTTTCCGCCATGATCGATGATTGATCGCTCGCCGTTAAATATCCGTTCTGGCAAATTATGTATCAGATTCAAGAAGAGGACTGCAAAAAGTTATGAACTGTTCTTGGAGGTCAGTATTTTGGTATATATATATATATAATCCTTTTTTTCTTGTTATTTCTGTCCTTAGGCTAAAAAAGGGATTTTTTTAGCAAAATTTGGTCAACAATGCCATCAATTTTTCGGTCAATGATGTCGGCTGCTTGCAGCATGATTGGTGTCAGGCGGTTATTTATGCTTTTTGGTTAGGAGTATTTGCATTATTGCTGAATATGCTGTCAGAGGGATGGCTGTATTCGTGCTGTTCTTGTGTATGATTAAGATCTGCAGTAGTGCCCTATAATGGTGGGACACGTGACATGTTTGGTCCCTCAAATGTAACTTAATTGAGTTTAACCGTGAAAATGCGTATTTGTTTAGGCCTGTAAGTGGTTCGATTTGGTTTTGGGTACAAGTGAGATCGAATCAAATGCTCTCATTTTTCACGCCCCAAATCAAAACTGAATTGAATACACATAGTTTGTTTGGGTTTGATTCGATTTTTGATTTTCGGTTTCCATTTTGAGACATAGATAACTAATTTTTTTTGCCAAAAATGATTTCTTTGAGTTATTAATTCATTTTGACTAGAATGATAAATTGATTTAGATTTGTAGTTAACTTAGAAGTAATTAATGTTAGATTTACTTATAGCTAGTGCTAATTATAATTTAGTGTTAATTATTTATGAATATATTTCGTGTCTTTTTCTGTTTTATCAAGTAAAACAATTGATTTATGTTTTTTTTTGTTTAATTAAGTAAAAACAACTGATATGAAGGAATATTATGGTGACCTTGGGATGATGTTAGGTTGTGATGGGGTTTCCCTCTAAGAATTGTTCAGTCAAACCCAAGGACCGCCCTGGCCCGATCAGCGCAATCGCCAAGGGCGCAAACAAATCACCGTGCACAAGACCCGTGCAGGGAGTGAGGGGAAATCCTCCTGCATGGCGCGCACGCGCGAGAATAATCCCACGCTGCGCGCGCGGGGATAATCCCGCTCTGCGCGCGGGGGGATAATCCCGCTCTGCGCGCGGGGGAATAATCCTGCACTGCGCGCGGGGGAATAATCCCGCCATGCGCGCGGGGAATAATCCCGCACTGCGAGCGGGGGAATAATCCCGCATTGTGCGCGAGGAATTCATCCCGCGCGCGCGGGATGAATTGCCGCCAGCCAATAGGGATTTTCCCCATTGGGGGCAGACTTGGTCAACACCCTGCACGTTCTCCTTTTGGGGAGTGCTGTGCACTCCCCATCAAGGAGACGTGGCGGCTAACCGCCGCCCCTCCCCGAAGTGGGGTGGTGCGGCTGTCGCCGGAGGTGGGCGCCGACCATGGAACAGCCGCATGTCCCCATCCCTTCCGCGGATGCCACCACCGTCGTTCGTTTCTCCCGCGGCCGCAGTCGTCGTCTTCAAATGTCGCGACCATTATTTCTAGACTTTGCGGCCTCCGCTGCCGTTATTTCCCGACTCCACGATCGCCGCCGTCGTTGTCCATTTCTCCCGTGGCCGCCGTCGTCGTCTCCCAACGCTGCGACCGCGGCCGCCGTTATTTCCTGACTCCACGATCGCCGCCACCGTCGCTCATTTCTCCAGCGGCCGCCGCCGCCGTCACTCCTCTCTTCCTCGGACGTCGCCACCGCCGACTGATCCCCACTTTCCCGCCGCCGCCCGCTCTCCCGACCATGGGCGGCGATCTCCCTCCTCGCCGGCAAGTTCACCAGCCGTCCGAGGGAGCTTGTCTCCACCGTCCGATCACGCTCCCGCGATCGCCGCCATCGGTTATGTGGGTAACCACCCACGTAACCGCCCGCATGATCTCCCGCGTTGCCAAAAATAAATTGGTCTACGTCTCATATTAAATCATAGTTCCGGTCATTGATAGCAATCATGGTGGTTATGGGCTGCGGATAACCGCGTAATCTCCATAACCACCCATGAAGCTTGATCTTATAAGAACGGATTAAAACCCGACACACCGTCCCATCACCCACTCTGGATGCACGCATTCCTCGTGAGAGTCAAGTTGCGAGGCTCGCGTGCTTCCCAACTTGATCTCTTCCTTGCGTGCTCCCGCGCGCGTCCTCTTCCTTGCACGTGATCACTTCCTTCCTTGCCGCTACCGCACGTTCGCCTCCTTGCTCGCTCTACGCGCGTCTCTACCTCACGCGCTCACTGCCAAAAAGCGCTCTGCGCACTCTCCTTCAAGCAAGTGCCTTACGATCGGCCAGCTTCCCGCACGCTCTGCCGTCAAGTCCGCCCCATAATTCACACCTCTGTGTGTTAGAGAAATATCATGCTGCATGTATAAGTACAACTCAGTGAACAAACGCGTCAGCAAGTCAGTAATTCTCGTCTCTTCCACGTATAACAAGGGTAGACAATCCTCAGAAGTTATCAGGACGCGCCCTACCGTCGCAGGTGTTCAGAAGATGAAATGAATAACATAGAGCGTGATCTGCTTGCTGAAGCGATAGCCTCACGAGTATAAACTCGCAGAATTGAAGCCTTGTAACAACACTCAGATCTAGTTTTGAAGTCAGTACAGATCTTACGACCACGTGGTTTTTCACCTCTTTTCGGGGTTTCCATGTCAAAAAAATAACCTTGTCAACTTTCTATTTTCAGTTGACTGAAGCGATGACCGTTCCGAGAGCTAAGAAACTCGCGGAATTAAATTCATGGCCCGAGAGCTCCATTGCTGTTGAAGTGATAACCTTGCGAACAGTATGGAACTCGCGGATGTGAAGAGAGCATAACCCAGTAAACATGAAGATCATTTTTCAATCGAGTAGGAGATCGCATAATACTATTTGAGGACGTATGAGTAAGCTGCCTCATGGAATGAAAACTTTGGTGAAGATTGGTGTCATCGTGAAAAAGAAAAACAAAGAGGTTGGACTTCCTGCACAAATGAACATCTGATACATAAATTTTGCTCCTGGTGGTGAACTCGTCGTGAATTGTCCTAATAGTTTCAGTTAGTCATCAAAAAGTACTCACGGGCCTTACCAAGCAAAACCCGTAAGCATGAACTGATGAATTAAACCGCTGCTCCCTAAACTGAAATTGAATCGAATATTAAACTGGATGAAAGTGGGATTGGGTAGGTACTTCTGACATAGGCCAACCCCTACGCAGAGTTTCGGGGGTTCCGCTGATCCGGTCAATGCGGACGGGCTTGGTCAGGAGGGTAGCACCCCCGATTTTTTTTCAAGAACGCTTTTAAGACCAGACACTCCCACCGTTCATCACCCGCTTGAGTAGGAGAATCACCTGCAGAACTCGCCTATGGGCAAGTTTACCAACTCAAGGATCTCGCCTCTTCGAGAGTCGCATCCTGCATTAATCGCCTATGGGCGAGTACGAAGGAAGCTCTGTAACACCCCAAAAAGACTCAAACTTGGATTTGAGGTGCAGGTTGCTTAACACGGCCTGGGACTACGAAGAGCGTGTCCCAGGGCGTGTCGGGGGTACAAGCAAAGGGACACGGGCGTGATCCCAGGGCGTGTTCAGGTTAGTCGACGATCGGAGGTCGACTATAGTCGACGGGACACGGCCGTCGACACGGGCGTGTCCAAGGCCTGTCATCAATAAAATGCCGTTTCTGAAATGTACCGAAAAGACGAACACGAAACCTGTCAGTTTTGACACGGGCGTGTCAGGGGCATGTGCCTACCCGTGTACTGCTCTGACTGGTTTTAGGTCTCGTGGTACCGTGTACAGGTGTGACACGGGCGTGTCACATGACCGACACGGGCGTGTCCAGGTCATACGGGCGTGTCGATGCCCGTGTTCTGGTAACTTTCAGTCGGTGCGAGTGCCGTTTCGTGTCCGCTTAAGGGTACACGGCCTGTGACACGCCCGTGTCACAGGCCGTGTCAGCCTTAAAATGATAGATATTTAAATTCAACACAATTTCTGATCTTGCGCCGAGCTTCATTGCTTCCTTAAAGGAGATCCTGTGGCTGGGGCTCATTCCTGGGCTGAACAGTGCCCTTTAGGGTAAAGGAGGAGAAAAGGGCTCCTTCCTCTAAAGTTCTACTCTCTTTCTAACTTTAAGAGAGAGGTGAGAGCAAGGTGAGGAAGAAGAAGTGGAATCCGGCTGCCGGTGGTGCTACGGTGGTCCAAATCGCGAGCCGAGTTCGGATTTGCGAAGGCAACGCTGCTAGCGTTCAAGGCTTTCTCCGATCTCAAATTTCTCTCCATGGCTCCGAATGAGAAGTGCGAGTTCCTAGGAGGTAACGATTTCCTGCTTGGACATGTGAAGTCCTTAATTCCTGCATTGCATAGGGAAAACCCTTCCCCGCGAGTGTGATCTCGGTGGGTTGTGGCGTCCCTTGCAGGGTAGATATGTGAAGTCCCCTTGTTAGAGTCCGGAATTGGAGTACGGATCTAGGCATGCTGTGTGAAGCCCGATCTGGACATGGTCCCATCGGAGAAGACTCCGTGATTCTTGCTGGATGTTGGCATGATGGATAAAGTACTGGAGGAAGTCCAGGAAATTATGAGAGTTGGACTCTCTTGTAGCCGTGAGTTGCTACTTGTGTGAGGTTGAGCCGTGGGGCTGATCAACTAAGCAAATGCCTTGGTGGTGGAACGGGCAAGGTGAAGCTGTACCTGCGTCAGTCCAGGCTTGAGTCTGACGATTTGAGCAACGGGCAAGGTGGATCTGTACCCGCGTTATGGTTGTCTAACCTTGGGTGCTTAAGACTCTGTTAGGATCACATAGCGAGAGTTTCGACGGCCTGTGTGCCGATCAGACTAGAATGCTCATATCATGGACCGTTATGTCTGGGACCTCTGAACGGTGGTGTGGCCGTGGAACTACGGAACGTACCGATAATGTGCCCTGAGTGCACGGAGCGTCGGGCCGTCGTGCCGGCGTTTGTGATATGTGACTGTGCGGTCGTGCAAAACGTCTGGCTTGAATTGCTAGGTATATCATATTGGAAGATTGCTATGCAGGGATGGAATTCCGCTGCCCCGTGCCAGAAGGGCAGGGTCGTTATAATTGGTCAGCTGAATGCTGACCGTTGCCCTGTTTGCCACCGCTTGGTGGATTGGTTCTTACAGTACTGAGGTCTGGTCCGAGCGGGACTTAGCGGGCTGAAGCCCAAAGCTGCGCTGCTGCCCTCGAAGGCATTGTTTTGTTTCTTTTGTTCAGTGTGGCCGGCCTCGTGCCGATGTCTGTATCCACACACTCGTTAAGAGAAACTGTTGTAAGCGCCTTAAGGCAGACTCTTTTGATAGTTTGTATACATTCCTATGTTATAGTGGACAGTGTTCTTGATCTTGAGTATGAACTCATGGTGTTAAATGATATTATTTCGTAGCGTCTCCGCCATAGTTTGCTGAAGCAATATGGTGTGGGGCCCCGGCCGGACCCTCTATTATATTCTTCTTGACGGGTAGAGGTGTTAAAGCTCGCCTCTTCGGAGCTTGCATATATCGCCATCTGTAACTGGCCTCCATGAACTTTTCTGCATATTCTTGCCTAGGGTTATCGTCATATGGAACTCGCCAACTGGCCAACTCGCCTCCTTGCAGTCCGTTATCCTGCATATACTTGCCTATGGTCGAGCAACAAGGGAACTCACCAACCTGCGAATAAGACACCTGCGTGTTGATTTGGAACTCGTTATCTGGAACTTGCCAAAGCATATCGCTATCTGTAACTCGTCTGCGTATACTCGCTAACTGAAGTCGTCATCTGGAACCCGCCTAAGGAGGCCGCGATCTGGAACTCGCTTTTGAGCGAGTAATAGAGAAGCTTGCCCCATGAAGAATGTTGGGCTTGAAAGTCGCCTGTGAGCGAGTAACAAGGAAACTCACCTAACTTGCTGAGAATTCACTCCACCTTATCGAATGCTCGTGAGTTGCTGTCTTTGGTCTCCAGCTTGCCATCTTGAGCCATGAAGTCTTCTCGTAAAAATTTCCTCCTCTGCTGCGATCCACACTCACCGCATCAAAGTGTTGAAGCCGGAAAAATCTCTCATCCAAAATTCGGATCAATGTAGCCTAAGGTTACTTATTCTGCGGTCCGACGCTACAATTCAGATGGCTAGCGCGGGTGAGAAAAAAACTGTTTATAAGCACACCCCAAGTGCTCCAGTAGTGAGGTCCCACCACGTACCCGAAAGTTTGGGAGAAACTTCCCCTCCACAACCAAAAGGCTGGGCGAAGTACTAGGCAAGCATGAACTTGGCGAGTATCCACTTGGGAGGACCTCAACCCCTTTCAAAAGTGTCATTTCTACTACCCATGTGGGTCTATTTATAGAGAAATCATAGGGGGTGGAGAGTATCCAGCCTCTATTAGCGAGTATCAAGGGCTACTCGCCCATACTCGCGAGGTACTCGTCTCTGCTCGTCGAAGCTCGCCTCTACTTGCCCAAGCCCGTCTTTGCTCGCCCAAGCCTACCTCTGCTCGCTCAAGCCCACCTCTGCTCGCCCAAGCCCGTCTCTGCTCGCCCAATGGTCTGCGAATAGCTGTCTTCTTGGGTACTTCTGATATCGACGAAATACGAGTTATACATCATCTTGTCTTTGAGAAGTTCAAGGAGTTCGTTGAATGTAAACTTAATCTGCGGATAAAGAGGTTGATGACAGATAATGAGAAGAGTTTATCTCATCTGAGTTCTTTAACTTCTGCAGAAAATATGAGATCAAGAGAGAGCTCTCTTGTGCACACACTTCTCAACAGAACAGAGTTGCAGAGAGGAAGATCCGCCAGAGCTGGTTTCATGCCAAAGGTGTTCCCAGGGTCTTTTGTGCGACATACATCATCAACATGTTGTCTTTGAATCCTGTCAACATGAAGTCTCCGCATGAATCGATGTTCAGAGAGAAGCCCAGCGTGACACACCTTCAGTTGTTCGGTTCTACCTTCTACGTGCACATTCCTCATGACTGACATCTGCAGACTGACTTCTGCAGATAGTCGTGATCTGAGGTGCAAACAGTCGGCCTTGTTGGCCTCAATTTTCAGTTCTCCAATTTGCACCTGGTATTTTTTAATCTCCATCAGATGTAACGCGAAATCATGTCTCACGCTTATATGTCTCGCCTTGTAAAATAGTAAACAATACAAGTGTTGTTCCTGTATATTCTATTGATAGTGGTTTACTTGATTGAGAGTGGTCCCGCGACCTCCCCTTCCTTAAAATTTTACAATACGATGAATCACACGTTGTTGTCCTTTGCGTGCGCGTGTGCCGGTTTAATTTACCGAAGATTCCACTGTGCATGTATTCTAGGGCAAAATAAGATTTCATTGCACATGTAAAGAACAACAAATAGAAATCAACATGAGAAAATATCCCATCTTAGTTCTGTTTGGGATGTTTGTGTTGGTTGGAAAAACAGTGGGGGAAACTAGTGGCGGGATTATGGAGCTGTTGGAAAAGAATGACATGAAAAATAGTGAGAATGGAAAGGTGAACACATGCATGAAAAAATGTAAAAAAAATATCTTGTTAGATTTTTTTTTGAAGTGCAAAGTTTACTGTTTTTCAAAAAATTCTGAAAATATTTTTTTGACACTAATCATTTTTTTTCATCACTGTGAAGTGTGAAATCAAATGTCTCTAAAATAACGATGACATCAAATGCCTCTAAAATAACGATGACATCGAAAATTGAACTTCCATTGCCGTCACCATTTCAAACGGAGATCAACTCCTCCCTCCGTTGTGCCGCCTTTGAGAAGCAAAGTGAGAGGGATCACAATTACGAAGACGCCACAAAAACCACCGTCATTTTCGCCCAAGTTTGATGATTTATTTTTCTTTGGGTAGCGGACGAAAATAGATCATTATATTTTTGATTTTTTGTTGCGATAGCAACATGTTTTTCAATTTTTGATTTTTTGTTGTGATAGCCACATGTTTTTCAATTTTCCTGATTTTTGTTTTTTGTGCGCAAATTGACTGGCCTTTTTTAAGAGAGAATTTTTTTGGTACGTGTATTTTTGACTGTGCGCGAGCAAATACGGCCGTCCGTTACTTGATTTCAATGGTGGAGATCATGCGCTGATCGTATTTTATCAAGGCTCTGTTTGGCTCAGCTGCAGCGACTGCAGAAGCAGTGGTGGAATAATCAACTGTTTTGCAGAGTGATGCCAGAATCTGTGAAACTGTTTGGATAAACAGCTTTTGCAGAGCTGTTTCAAACAGAGAAACTGTTTAATCTGTTTGGCAAAACAGCTGTGCTATGCTGGAGCTTTGCCCTTTCCTTTGGGATTGGCAGCACTTGAAGATCCCTTGAATTCCAACCCCTTCTTACCCTTTTGGGAAGTGATGGTGTCAATATAAAAACACATCATGTTATCGTAAAAACACACAATTACACATTAACATACACATACATACACAAACAATCTAAACAATCACAGACAAACATACACTGACACAATTACACACGCACACATACACATTGTCACAAAGACAAACACACATACAAACACACACACAATTACATAAACACAATCACAATCATACACGACAAACACAATTACATGTGAAAACTGCAGCTTGCAGTCTCGATAAAGTGGAGGCTGTAAGCATCACAACTGAAAACAATATCCTGTTTATCAAAATTGCAAGCTGCTTTCCTATGAAAACTTCAGCTTGCAGTCTTGATGAACAATACCTGTGTGGAGAAAACAATATCCTGTTTCGATTGTGCAAGCACACAAATGGGAGCACTTGAGGAAGATACTCCTCGCTGTGTTCGTCCGAGAGGAGGAAAGGGGCGGCACTTGGATGGATTGCCTGGGCAACTCGTGCAGATGGAAAGGGGGAGGTGATCGACAGCACCTCTGAAGGAGGATGAGGAGGCCAGAAACGTCACCGGAGTTGAGGAAGAAGAGGATTCCTCGCCGGAAATGGACGCGGTGGAGGAGTTCGGAGTCGGCGGAGCGCAGGTTAGGGCTGAGCAGCGGAGTAGCGACGCCTGGCCGGTGATTGGCAACACCTCTGGAGGAAGATGAGAAGGCCAGAACCTTTGCCGGAGTGGAGGAAGAAGAAGATTCCTCGCCGTCTCGCCGGAGATGGATGCGCTGGAGGAGTTCAGAATCGCCGGAGATGGATGCGATGGAGCGGGTTAGGGTAGCGCAGCACAATCGCGAAATTTCTGCGATCTGGAGTCGTGAGAAAATATCGCGACTCCAGATCGCTATTATTTCGCGATTTGTTGGTGGCGGCGAATGCAAAATCCGGGCGGCTTTTTCTGTTTGGTGGAGCGGCACGATAAGCCGCGGCATACTGGAGTTAAAACGTGGAGCCAAACACAGCCCAAATACGGTCGTATTGACCAATGAATGCACTACAGTTCAAAAAAATCTGCACCGTTGAAAAAAATACGTGCACCGTATTGACCAATGAATGCACTCATCCCCTCGGGCCACGCTTTAGTCGCACACCAAGAAAAATCTTGAGTCCAAGATCGACCTCATTCTTGTGCCGCATGTTCACCCGCCATCGGTTCGTCCACCTCCTCCTCGTGTCGTCAAATCCTTGCCTCCTCACATATGGAACAAGGCGCCATCGCGGATCCCTGGTGTAGACTGCCAAAGCGACTATGGAACAAGGCGCCATTGTTGTGTGGCCTACTGCTCCGTTGTATGACCTCGCCTCGCTTGTGTTTATCTAACACGCCTTTCATAGGCCTGTGGACACTATCTTTAAACCTGCCATGCGCGGCTGGCAGTAAGCTACCCGACCAGGAGCTTGCCTCGCTGGGTGTCGAGATGACCCCAGGGCTGCCCCTCGTCACCTCGGCAGTTTCAAGAGACAAGGGCAAGTCGCCCATGACTGATGCCTCCTCTGTCGAGCCTAAGTCAAAGAGGCTTAAGATTGGCGAGGCGAGTTCCACCCCTACCGAGAAGCGGCCAACCGGTACCCAAGCCGTGTCGTGAGGAAGACCCAAAGGCTTCAGCCAAAGGCAAGGCGCAACCACTCAGTCCCACACTAATTTTGGGTTGGGGATGCGCGCCAAGGATTTGGAGGGCGCCACCCTCCTGGAGTGGTATGAGAGCGAGCACAGGGTCAACCTGAGATCACGACTTCCCTCCTGGATGGAGGACGAGGACGCTAACGATGACGCGTTCAACCTCCTATTCGGCCTCTACGGCCGGGAGGATGCGACAGTGTTGGCGGGAACCGCCATCCTCGAGCTGGTGAATCGAGGGAGCCGGGCCGTCCTGCGTGCCACTGAGTTGTTCCATTAGACGGCGAGGCGCGCTCTCAGCGTGGGCTGCAAGCTGGGGGACACACTGACCACGCTAGATGCCACCAGCTAAGAGCTTACCTGGACGAAGGTTGAGTTAGGAGAGGCGAGGACTATGCTGGACACCACGCAACAGGAACTGGCCAGAGTCAAGGCTGAGCTCGCGACTGCTCATAGCTCCGCCTCGCAGATTCCGAGCGAGGTGTGTATCCCATTTCTAGTCTCGCGAATCAATCTTTTACTCAAGCAGACACTTTCTTGTAGGCTACCGAGCTCGTGTGAGTGGAACAAACTTCCAAGCTGGAGGAGGAGCTGAGGGAAGCCCGCTCTCAAACGACTACTTTGCCAACCACCTTGTCGAGGCGGAGTTGAACTGTTGGAGTGCCGACGTCAAACTGAAGAGAGGCCTGCCAGCGTCGCTACTCCCAATTCCACGATCGCGGAGGCTGGAGTACGCCAGGCCCTAGCCGTGGCCGCTACCCGACTCGCCATGAAGCGTTTTCGGTTGAGGGGCAGCTTGAACGCGACGGGCTTCACACTCACTCCGAGTCATTGATTCCAGAACTCTTTCCTCCCTCGAAGAATTCACCATCCGCAATCCAATTCATTAATCCAAATATTATGGCTCGTACGAGTCTGTCTGTGTCTCTATGTATATATTTTCATTTGTGTTTGGTTTTTCTGTCCACGCTTCTTTCATTCTTAGTTTTTGTCCTTTCTTGCTTGCGTGTTGGTAGTTAGGACTATTCTAACCCTCATGCTGATCTCATGACATTGGATTTTCACGCGGGTCTTCGTTTTATCCACACAGCTAAGCCCTGGATCGCGCACCATCTCGCCTCGACGTCTGGGGCAGTCTCTCCCCGCTCCACACGGTCCACTACTTTTACCTCGCTTGACGAGGTGAGTTCAGCAGGCCCTGGGTATTATACCCTTTTCCTTCCCCTGCCCTCTAACATTGTGATCCAGGGAGGTGTAAAGCTCTGCCCGAGCGGGTCTGCGGTCATTATGTAAGAGAGTTTACGCAGGGTTCCAGACCACGTCAGTATCATAGCTTCAAGAACTTGATTCCACTCAAGGGGGCAAGTAACTAGTATGCGGGAGAGGAGCTCGCATAGGGACCCGGTCTACGACAACATTACACCTCCAGGACTTGAATCTCACTCGAGGGGGCAAGTAGTCGGTATGAGGGAGAGGAGCTCGTGCAGAGACCCGGTCTACGACAACATCATAGCTCGAGGACTTGAATCATACCCGAGGGGGAAAGTATTTGTATGCGGGAGAGGAGCTTGCACAGGGACCCGATCTACGATAACATCACAGCTCAGGGACTTGAATCACACTCAAGGGGGCAAGTTACCGGTATGCAGGAGAGGAGCTCGCGCAGTGACCCGGTCTACGACAACATCAGAGCTCGAGGACTTAAATCGTACTCGAGGGGGAAAGTAGCCGGTATGCGGGGGAGGAGCTCGCGCAGAAATCCGATTCAGGACAACATCATAGCTCGAGGGCTTGAATCGTACTCGAGGGGGCAAGTAGCCGGTATACGGGAGAGGAGCTTGCGCAGGGACCCGGTCTACAAAAACGTCAAAACTCGAGGACTTGAATTTCACTCGAGGGGGCAAGTAGCCGATATGCGGGAGAGGAGCTCGTGCAGGGATCGGGTCTACGCCAACATCATAGCTTGAGAACTTGAATCTCACTCAAGGGGGCAAGTAGCCAGTATGCGAAAGAGGAGCTCGCGCAGGGACCTGGCCTACGACAACATCACTATTCGATTACTTGAATCATACTCGAGGGGGCAAGTAGTCGGTATGCGGGAGGGGAGATCGTGCAGGGATCCGGTCTATGACAACATCACAGCTCGAGGACTTGAATCTCACTTGAGGGGGCAAGTCGTCGGTATGCGGGAGAGGAGCTCGCGCAGGGACCCGGTCTACGACAATATCACAGCTAGTGGACTTGAATCTCACTCGAGGGGGCAAGTAGCCAGTATGTGGGAGAGGAGCTAACGCAGGGACCCGGTCTATGACAACATCACAACTCGAGGACTTGAATCGTACTCGAGGGGGCAACACGTAACTGGTATGTGGGAGAGGAGCTCGCGCAGGGACCTAGTCTACGACAACATCACAGATTGAGGACTTAAATCGTACTCGAGGGGGCAAGTAGCATGTATGCGGAAGAGGAGCTCGTGCAGAGACCGGGTCTACGACAACATCACAGCTCGAGGGCTTGAATCTCACTCGAGGGGCAAGTAGCCGATATGTGGGAGAGGAGCTCGTCCAGGGACCCGGTCTACGACAACATCACAGCTCGAGTACTTGAATCTCACTCGACACACTCTCGCTCAGGGGTGTTTTTCAGGTACACGCTTTGTGGGACCTAACCTATCGCAGAAAGAGTGTACAAGAAACGGTTTCAAAAATTTATTGGGTCGAGGCGAGAAGTACAGTTTAATACAAGACTTTTGCTGAGAAATTTATTGGGGGGGTTCATGGAAAAAAGCGCTTCAAGTCGCCGCCTCTCCATGTGTTGCTGAGAAGTTTCCCCTCACAATCCTGAAGTCGGTACCCTTCATACGCTAGCGCTTCTGCCACCACGAAAGGCCCCTCCCCAGTTGGGCTGAAGCTTTCCTACCACCACGCCTTTGCTCGCGGCTTCCACCTTCTTAAGGACTATATCACGTTTGGCGAAGCTTGATCCTTATGTCCTTGTTAAAATACATGACCATCCTGCGCTTGACTTCTTCCTGTTGGGCCGACGCAAGGTCCCGAACCTCTTCCACTAGATCGAGTGAGAGCCTCTGCTCTTCATCATTCTCTTCTCTCCACCCTTCCCTCTTCTTCCGCGGCCACCACCCTTGGGCTCCTGACATTGAATTCCACCTGGATCACCGCCTCTAAGCCATGAGATAGCTTGAATGGAGTCTCTCCCGTGGCGGTGTTCGAGGTGGTCCTGAGGGTCCAGAGGATGGAGGGGAGTTACTCGACCCAACTGCCCTTCAAGTTTTCTTTACTTTCTTTCTCAATAAATTGATGATTATCTTGTTGTCGGCTTCGACTTGTCCGTTGCTTCGAGGGTGGTGAACGGGTGCGAATTGAAGATTGATGTCTAGCTCCCCGCAGAACTTGATGAGTTCCGCGCTCGCAAATTGCGGTCCGTTATCCGTGATTATCGCGAGTGGCAATCCGTGCCTATAGATGATCTCCCCCATATGAAATTCCTCACAACCTGGGAAGTAATCTTTGTCAGCGCCTTCACTTCGATCCACTTAGTAAAATAATCAATCATCACCAGAATAAATCTTCGTTGTCCGCTTTCTTGGGGGATGGACCGCATTTTCTTCTCTCGGCACATGTTGGACGGTGAATGATCGAAAGACGCCCACCATTCCTTCACCTTCAACAAATATCGAAGCAGGATAGGTTCCTGAGCCTCGAATTCTTCCCGAATTTGCGAGGCCATCACCATGGAGTCGGAATATGGTACACATCCATGGCCACAAGAATGGACCCGAAGACCTATTTTTTCCACTATAGAGCATAGACTCTATTTTGAGGGTCGAAATGATGGGCTTCAGATAAAAAGTTATGAAATATGATTATATATGGCTATGTTTGGCACGATGATGACGGTCGTGAACATGAAGTTAAATCGTCATTCGTTAACGCACGGCTAAGGAACTTCATTCAGTTTTATGTTCAAACGGATGATATTTGTTAGGCGATCCTTAACGAATGACGATTTAACCCATGCGTTTACAACCGCCACCACCGTGCCAAACTGGGCCTATATGAACTACAGTTTTTCTTATTATTTTTTAAAGTGTCTAGTACCATGATCCACGATTAAGCATTGACCGGAGAAATTTCAATACACTGAAGTCCGAGATCAATAGAAATGCAGCGTTCAATGAGCACGGTGCGCACCTTTGGACACGAGAAAAAATTTGCTACGTATAACACACGATACAGGGGAAAATCTGACTGTCCGATCCACACAAATACATTCATATTTAGATTAAAAAAATATGATCATATTTTCACGCAAAATACCACCCTATAAATCCAGATCGTGAGGATGAAATAAATTCCACGACCAAAAATAGGTATATCAAATTATTTTTCGTGGGACACGTGCTTCTATAGGCCAAATTTTATCGTATGGTAATGCGTGCGGGTTTAAATCGGGCGTGAATTTTGGACGATTTTCCGATTTTTGATGCACAATTTTAGGGGCTGATATTTGTACATTTTTATTGGCTATTCATACACTATTCATCACAATAAAACTCTCTATTTATATACCTAAAATGTTACCCCAAATATTAAACCCGGTTCAACATTTCCCCAAACCCTAAACAGCCGCCGCTCCCGCTCCATTGCGCTTCTCCTGATCCCGTCATTCCCGACCCCGACATCGCCATCGCCGGCTTTGACTAACAGCCGCCGCCGTTCCCGACCCCAAAATCGCCGCCGGCTTCCACATTCAAGCAACCGCCTTTTTCCACATACCCGCAGCTGCCGTTTTCCACATTCCAGTAGCCGCCGGAAACCTCACTTAGGTATAATTTCTCTTCTTTCAAACCTTTTCATTCCATCATTTAGGATTAATTGTTAGTTGTCTTATTTTGGTTTTCCCTACAACAACAATAACATATATTAGTGATTTCTCCATCATAAGTAGAGACGAAATTCCTTGTTTAGGGTTATTGTGATTTTGTTAGCGATTACACCTTTTTGAATCTTCAAATATATCACAATTTATTAAGTAAGTACATTGTAACAATTTTCAGTCGTAGTAATTATTTTATTAATTGATCAATTTGATGCGACTTCATGCAGGGAATATTTAAGACAATATATGGATGCTGACTTTTTCAGAGCCGAGTTATCACCAAACGGATGCTGACTTTTTCAGAGCCGAGTTATCACCAAACGGATGCTGACTTTTTCAGAGCCGGATATAAATAATCACTTGAGATATAAATATAATTTTGATGTGTACGAATATACATAAGTTATAAATAACAATTTATAATATACAGATATCAGCACCATAAAAAAAATCAAAACTATTTTGGATGGGATTTTGTATTTGAACGGCTGGATGGATAAAGTTCTCCTGCCAATTGCTGAGAGAAGAAAAATAATATGAATTAGTTGGCTCAGCGGCTCAGCGCACGTATCCGTGTCGCCTACGCCGATGCCAAAATGTATTATACGGCCAGGATTTCTCCAGTACGGACAATAATAAATATTTAAAAATAATTTTTAGAGAGAAGGAGCGACGCTCCGTCCTCGGTCTGGTCACGCCGTCAAGGTCAGCCTCTACAGTGAACAGCTACGCTAAGAGGATTGCACCGCCAAACAATCTACCAGCGAGGGCCGCGTGGCAAATAGTTGCTCCTGGTAGGCCACGTGGCAGATGGTCGCAGCGGCAGTAACAGAATTCACGGGACGATAATATATGATCATCTTCCTGCTCTAAGCTACTTCAATGGCACCTTGTCGCTGTTACTTGCAGATTTCGGCTTCGGTTCTGGGCCTCTCCTTTGCTTGCCCTAGTTGTGCGGTAAGTTCGGGGCTCAGTATTAGCTGGGACGAAGTTGGATTGGCGGGAAGTATCAGCATCAGCACATGTTCGGCAATGGTGTAGTTGGACCAAAGGAGGAATCGAGGTATAAGACTGCCGGCTGCTTCCGTGATTCTTTTGCGCCATTGAATACCCATCGTCGGCGCTTCGGGTAGTGGAGGCGGCCGGGAATTAGGGTTGGGCTCGGGGAAAATGGTAAGCTCCGTGATTTTCTTCCATGAGGAAGACGATGGTTCTTCTTACTCCATTTTTCATATTTGAAGGGGATCGAATCTGGAAAATTTTGAAGGATTAGGAGCGCTTCGGGTAGGGGAGGCGGCCGGGAATTAGGGCTGGGATCGGGAGAAATGGTAAGCTATGTGATTTCCTTTTTAGATTTTCTTCCATAGGAAGACGATGGTTCTTCTTGCTCCAGTTCTCATATTTGAAGGGGATCGAATCTGGAAGATTTGCCGGCTGGTGCTCATGGATATGATTTTTTAATGGAAGATACTTTTGCAGTGAATCTCTTTCTGGCTATTCACACTCATATCTCTGTTTTTTTTAATTATTAGTTATCTAAAATAATATTATTAGTTGGGGGTTGTCGACATTTGGCCTGCCGTTGATTTGAAGAAGAGGGTCAAAGGATCACCTTTTTTTTTATGATTTAGGGTTTAGGGTTGGCGGAGCGCCCAAAAAATTGCTGAAAATTTAGGTTGAGAAGTTTTGACAAGGTATTTCTATCTTTCCCAAAGACCCTAAACATGTCTCAAAGGGATCTGAATCTCAACGGCATGCAATTGAAGCAAGCATGATGCATTCGGTGATAGAGGAGACATCCATTTCAAGACCTAGGAATATCGGACTTTTGGCATTAAGCTCCCCCCCAATTAGGAGTTTTTTGCACATTGCATCATAAATATTTTATTTTGGCACTTTGCATCCCAAAATGCTTTAATTTTGATATTTTGCACCCTTCTAATTGAATATTTAAGGCACACAATGTCAATATTAAAAATTTGGGGTGTGTAAAGTGCCAAAATTAAATATTTAAGGTGTAATGTGCAAAAATCTCATAATTGGAGGATGTCAAAAATTCCTAGGAATACCATTACTAATGAATTTTGCCTCAACCTCCCAAGACAGGGTCAAGAATCTGAGCAGAAACATCAACCACAGAGGTATTGGTTGGACTCTTCTAGTTTGAGTGAGGAGTTCAATGCTTTTGCTAGATAGGATCAAGGTGAATATCATAATCGTATGCAGGACCACGGTCGCTGTAGGTGTAACGGGCTTGGTCATCATATAGGTCATGTGGAGCGATTTTCACATTTGTGGACATCAACTCGATGATAGCTTTTGGAAATCAATGTAACACATTTTGGATAGGTATAGCGGTGATGGTCGGATGGTTAGCATATTGACACGATGACACCCTAGAATTTTTTGAGAAAGAAGTTGCAACCGTGGGAGTAGTGTTTAGAATTATGCGGGCCTTACATTTTGTAGCCCTTCATAACAGAACAAGCTCTCAAGAACCAGCTGCATAGTGAGCGGGAAGAGGTTCTGGGTTTGGGTTCGACAATAGTAGTCAAACAAGCATTTTTAATTGACAAATTATTGAAGCTTCCATTGGGTGGGTTGAGCAAGGAGCTCATGCATGGGTAGGTAAAAGGCATCGGTTTCTTTTGTATTAGTACATACCAAGACGATCCCTACTATGACATCATTGATGGCCTCTTCATCTGCGACATGTTACTTGGGAGAACATGAAAATATTACGTAGGTGCATTGCATGATGGAAAACTCAATATGGATCACATTTTGAAGATAGACAAGTTCACACTTGCACCATCTCAGATGAAGGCACAATGCCCTAGCCCTTAGGCATGGTCAAAGTTCTGTATTGAGTCAAGTGCCTCATTCTTTTGCAAGTAAGAGAAGGACAACACCCAGACTTGGGATGGTCATGAATCTTCGCACCAAGTGCAGCGTCAGAACGTGGATGATGAGGAAGATGACATGATCCATCCAAAGGTAAATCTGTGCAGAAGAACCTCTTGATGAAGTGCATGACTTGAGTAATGACCTCTATAGTACCTTTCTTAAAGATTCTTATGAACCACACAATATTTTAATGAGTCTAAATAAAGGAAACATACAAAGTGTGAGCGCCATTATAATTCCAACCCACTAATCAAAGGAAATTCATATCCAGACAGTCGAAACCAAGTCGCCGGACCTCATGCCCAAATACAACATAAGGGGCGATCAAATACACACCGACAATACATTTGCCATAACATACACGTGATGGGATGCCAAGATCCCATAGAGTAGGTTAGAATAATAAGAATTGTGGACATCGTATTCTTGATGGTCTGTGCCTGACATGATTTAAAAAGGTCAAATCAGAACTTGAGGTCGAGTTCTTCTTAGAAGGGAGGAACTAACACGGACGACCACCCATACGATAGCCACAACCATAACTCCAGGTGGAGTTTTCACCAAGTAAAGGAGTCTGACACTGGACGATGCAAGCAATTTCAATATGAATTACAACAACTTTTGACAATATGATGCAATCTGATGCATTTAGGAAAATAATCGCTGAAATTTGAGGTTCAAAATAGGCGGGAAGCTGAGGGAGAGTATTTTTAGTAATTTCAGTAGGGTAATTTTATAATTACGTAAATGAGTTTGATTTAAATAGCCGATGGAAGAATTGCAATGTATGCGAATTATAATAACTCCTTTTTCATTTTCTCTTTTCTGTTGCTTAGTCTGGATATCCGGATTTAGCTTGCTCTGTTTTGGTTGCCTATTCAAAGGCTCTTGCCCTCTTAGGGTCGATCTTCGATTGAGATTCAATAAAATTGTGATTGATTCTTTTGATTCCACCCTTAGATCTTATAGATTTCTTTGTTCGTTTTGTTATCAAATATTTGTTAGATTATATCATTGGTATCAGAGCATCGACCTAGGCCGCAATCATGCCAGTGACGGAGGGGATGAGGTCGAAGGAAATACAGATTGAACTGGAAATCCTCAATCAAAACCAACATTCAATGGCGTGTACTATCCAAACTTTGTCTGATAAACATTGTCGAACGTTGGAGGAGGTACATGATATGTTTGCCAACGTCAAATATGATAAATCCATGAAGACAGGAGATATGACTTCATCGTCTAACATTAGAATTTCATTCCCTAATTCATATCACCATCTACGTGATTTTCTCAGATCGAATTTCCGCATTTCTTTGGGGAAGCAGTGATGGAGTGGATCTATAAATGTGATCAGTTTTTTGACATTGATGACACCCCGACTGAAGTGAAGGTTAAGTATGATTGCCTCCGTCCACATGGATGGTAAAACATTATACTGGCATCAAGCATACATGAAGTCATGGCTTACCTGATAGTGGCTGAGCTGGAAAGAATACGGTCAAGCGTGTTGAAGGAGCTCAAAACTTGTATGTATTGCTTGTGTGTCCAAATACAAAGAGAGAATACATATATATAGGAGAGAGAAGGAGAGAAGATATCCTATACATGATGTGGGACTAAAAGAAGAGAAGAAAGAAAACAATAAATAATGGGCCCAATAATGGGCTAATTACATGGGCTTTTCTAACACTCCCCCGCAAGCTGGAGCGTACAAATCGTACGCAACAAGCTTGGACAAGCACTGATAGAAGAGTGAACTGGGAAGAGCCTTAGTGAGCACATCCGCAACTTGTTCTGTCCCGGGAACATGCTTTAGGTCGATCTTCTTCATTTGGACTTTTTCTCTGATGAAATGACAGTCAACTTCAATATGT
Organism: Platanthera zijinensis; assembly: GCA_039513925.1. Lineage (NCBI taxonomy): Eukaryota > Viridiplantae > Streptophyta > Magnoliopsida > Asparagales > Orchidaceae > Platanthera > Platanthera zijinensis. The sequence continues at coordinate 15,458,740 of CM077093.1, read as the reverse complement.
TTAGTCCTCTCATGGAATACCGGTTTCTTGGCAATATGTATAGCCGCTTGACTATCACAGAAGAGGAGAGCGGGAGAATTGAGTCTTACACCAAGATCGGTAAGAAGACTTTCCAGCCAAGTTAGTTCAGACACAACTGAAGCCATTGCCCGATATTTGGCCTCTGCAGATGATCTAGCAACCACTGCTTGTTTCTTGCTCCGCCAGGTAATCAAATGTCCTCCAAAATATGTGCAGAAACCACTTGTTGACCGACGATCATCAAGAGACCCAGCGTAATCAGCATCTGAGAAGGCAACCAAAGTAGGAGCTGTAGGTGATGGTTTGTAAACTAAACCTTGACCAGGAGCCGTTTTGAGATATCTTAGAATGCGTTCCACGACGTGAAGATGAGATTTTCTCGGGGAATGCATATACCGGCTAACAATACCAACCACGAAAGAGATGTCCGGTCTTGTTACCGTGAGGTAGATCAATTTGCCAACTAGACGACGATAGTACTCAGGATTCTCGAGTAAGAGATCTGAATCAGAGGCCTGAGCGCATAATTTGTGATTCACATCCATTTGAGTATTGATCGGCTTACACCCAGAGTAACCTGCGTCATGAAGGAGGTCGAGACAATACTTCCGCTGTGAGAGGACGAGACCATCTGGCCGTCTAGCAACCTCTAGACCCAAAAAATACCGGAGGGGTCCCAGATCCTTTGTTTGAAATACTGTACCAAGATGTTGTTTGACCTTCTGTATTTCTTTCGAATCATCTCCCGTGATTATGATGTCATCAACATACACTAACAACAGTACCGTCCCAGCAGTGCGGTGGCGACTGAACATAGAGAAGTCTGCTGTACTGCGAGTAAAACCAACCTCCCGAAGAGCCTTACTGAATCGGTCAAACCATGCCCGTGGTGACTGTTTGAGGCCATACAGAGCTTTCTTAAGGCGACGCACCCGAGACTCCCCCGCGGTCTCAAACCCGGGAGGTTGCTGCATATAGACCGTTTCCTGCAGGTCGCCGTTTAAGAAGGCATTTTTAATATCGAGTTGTAGAAGGGGCCATCAGCGATGGACAGTGACGGAGATTAGAACCCGAACGGTGTTGAGTTTGGCAACGGGAGAGAAGGTTTCCTCATAGTCCAGCCCTTGTTGTTGGGTGAAGCCCCTGACGACCAATCTAGCTTTCAGACAGTCAATTGTCCCATCAGCTGCATGTTTGATGACGAAAACCCATTTGCACCCAACCGGAGTCTGTCCGAGAGGAAGGGGGACAAGAGTCCAGGTCTGGTTGGCCCAGAGAGCCGCCATTTCCTCCTCCATGGCAGCCTTCCAGCCAGGATTTTGAAGCGCCTCCTGCACAGAGTTAGGAACCAAAATGGAGGAAATAGAAGTTGCAAAAGTATGCAATTAGGGAGAGAGGCGATGCAGAGAAACATAGTTCGCCAGAGGATGAGCGGTGGAGGGAGATACCTGATCAGCCAAGCGCGGTGTATCCAAGGATGAGGCCGACTGCAAAGGGGTAGCGGAGCGAGGAGGATGTCGGCGGGTATAAACTTGGATAACTGGAGGTTTGGAGGGAGCAGGGGCTGAGGTAGAGGGAGCAGGGGGTGAGGTAGAGGGAGGTAGGAGAATCGACAGAGTAGTGGGTATGACGGGTCGAGGCAGTGGTGGAGAGGGTGTTGGTGACGCAGTAGGTAAAGTGGAGCAGAAGAACGGTTTATCCTCCCAAAAGTAACATCGGCGGAGATGGTTACCTTCCGGGTTACCGGAGAGTAGCAAAGGTAGCCCTTCTGAGTACGTGAATAACCGACGAAGATAGTTTTAGCCGCCCTGGGATCCAACTTGTCCACGGATGGACCTAGGAGGTGAACGAAGCAAGTGCACCCAAAGACCCTTGGGGTGAGAGGGTAGGCCGGAGTGGAGGGGAATAGGAGGCTAAAAGGAGTGGCATAGTTGAGGACTGAGGAAGGAAGACGGTTAATTAGAAAACAAGCCGTGGAGACCGCAAAATTCCAGAAAGTCTTTGGAACATGCATTTGAAGCATGAGCGAGCGGGCAACGTCAAGAAGGTGACGGTTCTTTCGCTCGGCAACTCCATTTTGTTGTGGGGTGTAGGCACATGAGGTTTGATGAATGATGCCAAAGTCGGCGCAGATATTTGCAAATTCGCGGCCGGTGTATTCACGAGCGTTGTCGGTACGTAAGGTTTTGATGGTTGTGGAGAATTGTGTTTGAGTTTCTTGTATAAAAGCACGAAAAAGGCGCGGAATCTCAGAGCGATCATGAAGTAAGTACAGCCATGTCGTGCGGGAAAAATCATCAATGAAAGTCATAAAATATCGATAGCCAGAGATACTAGTAATTTTAAAAGAACCACAAACATCGGAGTGTATCAAATCAAACGGAGCAGAGCTTTTAGTACAATGGGCAGGAAAAGAAGTACGCGGCTGTTTGCCGTAAATACAGGACTCACACTGAAAAGCATGAAAAGATACATCAGACAGAGCCTTTTGAAGGATGGGTAGGGGAGCATGCCCAAGACGGCGATGCCAGTCAGCAGAGGAGACAGAGGATAGGATTGTTGAAGAGGCGTCGAGGAGGTAGAACCCGTTCTGCAGGCGATCCTTACCAATGGTACTCCGCATCCGTCGATCCTGTATCACAAAAGTAGAGGGAGTAAATGTTACTGAGCAATCCATATCATGAGTGAGGCGGCCAACAGATAGCAAATTAAACGGAGAGCCCGGAACATAAAGAGCCGAGCGAAGAGAGATGGAAGGATCAAGCGTGATGTCGGCGCAGCCGGAGACAGGAACGATCGCACCATTAGCCACGGTGATAGACTTCGGATGAGGAGCATCCGAGTACTGTTGTGGCCGCAGCGAGGTGATGTGATGAGTTGCACCTGAGTCCAAGATCCAACGCGGATCAGAGGAAAGACAAGTAATACCTGCAGGAGAGATGGAGGCAACAGACGCCGACGGTGGGCTAAGAAGCCCCTGGAGGTGCTGTAGCTGGAGGAGAACGACCTCAAGGTCGGTACCAGTGGAGGAGGAGCCATCAGTGGCAGCAGCAGCAGCTGGACGAGGAGGGTAACCGTGTTTCTTGTAGCAGACCGCATCAGTGTGGCCGTCCCGGCCGCAGTATGAACGCCTGCCACGACCCCGACCCCCACGGCCCCGTCCACGGAAGCCAGAACGGCCGCCACGAGTAGAGGGCGGTGTGGACAGTAAGGGAGGAAGGGTCTGCTGGAGAAGGGCCGGAGAGGAGGGAACAGGAGACTCCAGGGGGGGTGGCACACGAAGGACCATAGAACACACATCTGAAAGGGAAGGAGTGGTCGCTGAAGCAAGGACATGAGTCCGGATAGCCTGAAGATGCGGTGGGACTCGAGCCAGCATCATAGCTATGCAAACGGCTTCCTTCTGTGCCCGTTGGACTGCATGATCAGAAGTAGAGGGCTGATGCTGGATCCAGGACTCCGCAAGAGTCTTAACCCGAGCAACAAACGATGTCATGTCCGTAGCTCCGCCAGCATCGAGAGTTTGAAGTTCTGTAACAATATCATAAATGTGCTGAAGGCTATCCTTGCCGGAGTATAAGGAGCGCAGTTCCGTCCACATATCCTGGGCCGTCTCCTGGTACATGACCATTTGGTAAGGCTCACCCTCCAGGGAATTGAGGAGCCAAGTCTGAACTCTACCATCATTACAACGCCACTCGTCGGTAAGAGGAGATGGCGGGCCCTGAGTCAAATGATGAACAAGGCCTTTGGCCTGAAGAACGCGGCGGACAGAGTGCACCCACGGAATGAAGTTCCGTTTGTCGGAGAGGGAAATAGTGGTGATCCGAAGTTCATCTCGAAGTTCTGGAAGAGACGGCGGGCGGTCATCAGAGGCAGTAGCATGATGCATTCGGTGATAGAGGAGACATCCATTTCAAGACCTAGGAATATCGGACTTTTGGCATTAAGCTCCCCCCAATTAGGAGTTTTTTTGCACATTGCATCATAAATATTTTATTTTGGCACTTTGCATCCCCAAAATGCTTTAATTTTGATATTTTGCACCCTTCTAATTGAATATTTAAGGCACACAATGTCAATATTAAAAATTAGGGGTGTGTAAAGTGCCAAAATTAAATATTTAAGGTGTAATGTGCAAAAATCTCATAATTGGAGGATGTCAAAATTCCTAGGAATACCATTACTAATGAATTTTGCCTCAACCTCCCAAGAAAGGGTCAAGATTCTGAGCAGAAACATCAACCACAGAGGTATTGGTTGGACTCTTCTAGTTTGAGTGAGGAGTTCAATGCTTTTGCTAGATAGGATCAAGGTGAATATCATAATCGTATGCCGGACCACGGTCGCTGTAGGTGTAACGGGCTTGGTCATCATATAGGTCATGTGGAGTGATTTTCACATTTGTGGACATCAACTCGATGATAGCTTTTGGAAATCAATGTAACACATTTTGGATAGGTATAGCGGTGATGGTCGGATGGTTAGCATATTGACACGATGACACCCTAGAATTTTTTGAGAAAGAAGTTGCAACCGTGGGAGTAGTGTTTAGAATTATGCGGGCCTTACATTTTGTAGCCCTTCATAACAGAACAAGCTCTCAAGAACCAGCTGCATAGTGAGCGGGAAGAGGTTCTGGGTTTGGGTTCGACAATAGTAGTCAAACAAGCATTTTTAATTGACAAATTATTGAAGCTTCCATTGGGTGGGTTGAGCAAGGAGCTCATGCATGGGTAGGTAAAAGGCATCGGTTTCTTTTGTATTAGTACATACCAAGACGATCCCTACTATGACATCATTGATGGCCTCTTCATCTGCGACATGTTACTTGGGAGAATATGAAAATATTACGTAGGTGCATTGCATGATGGAAAACTCAATATGGATCACATTTTGAAGATAGACAAGTTCACACTTGCACCATCTCAGATGAAGGCACAATGCCCTAGCCCTTAGGCATGGTCAAAGTTCTGTATTGAGTCAAGTGCCTCATTCTTTTGCAAGTAAGAGAAGGACAACACCCAGACTTGGGATGGTCATGAATCTTCGCACCAAGTGCAGCGTCAGAACGTGGATGATGAGGAAGATGACATGATCCATCCAAAGGTAAATCTGTGCAGAAGAACCTCTTGATGAAGTGCATGACTTGAGTAATGACCTCTATAGTACCTTTCTTAAAGATTCTTATGAACCACACAATATTTTAATGAGTCTAAATAAAGGAAACATACAAAGTGTGAGCGCCATTATAATTCCAACCCACTAATCAAAGGAAATTCATATCCAGACAGTCGAAACCAAGTCGCCGGACCTCATGCCCAAATACAACATAAGGGGCGATCAAATACACACCGACAATACATTTGCCATAACATACACGTGATGGGATGCCAAGATCCCATAGAGTAGGTTAGAATAATAAGAATTGTGGACATCGTATTCTTGATGGTCTGTGCCTGACATGATTTAAAAAGGTCAAATCAGAACTTGAGGTCGAGTTCTTCTTAGAAGGGAGGAACTAACACGGACGACCACCCATACGATAGCCACAACCATAACTCCAGGTGGAGTTTTCACCAAGTAAAGGAGTCTGACACTGGACGATGCAAGCAATTTCAATATGAATTACAACAACTTTTGACAATATGATGCAATCTGATGCATTTAGGAAAATAATCGCTGAAATTTGAGGTTCAAAATAGGCGGGAAGCTGAGGGAGAGTATTTTTAGTAATTTCAGTAGGGTAATTTTATAATTACGTAAATGAGTTTGATTTAAATAGCCGATGGAAGAATTGCAATGTATGCGAATTATAATAACTCCTTTTTCATTTTCTCTTTTCTGTTGCTTAGTCTGGATATCCGGATTTAGCTTGCTCTGTTTTGGTTGCCTATTCAAAGGCTCTTGCCCTCTTAGGGTCGATCTTCGATTGAGATTCAATAAAATTGTGATTGATTCTTTTGATTCCACCCTTAGATCTTATAGATTTCTTTGTTCGTTTTGTTATCAAATATTTGTTAGATTATATCATTGGTATCAGAGCATCGACCTAGGCCGCAATCATGCCAGTGACGGAGGGGATGAGGTCGAAGGAAATACAGATTGAACTGGAAATCCTCAATCAAAACCAACATTCAATGGCGTGTACTATCCAAACTTTGTCTGATAAACATTGTCGAACGTTGGAGGAGGTACATGATATGTTTGCCAACGTCAAATATGATAAATCCATGAAGACAGGAGATATGACTTCATCGTCTAACATTAGAATTTCATTCCCTAATTCATATCACCATCTACGTGATTTTCTCAGATCGAATTTCCGCATTTCTTTGGGGAAGCAGTGATGGAGTGGATCTATAAATGTGATCAGTTTTTTGACATTGATGACACCCCGACTGAAGTGAAGGTTAAGTATGATTGCCTCCGTCCACATGGATGGTAAAACATTATACTGGCATCAAGCATACATGAAGTCATGGCTTACCTGATAGTGGCTGAGCTGGAAAGAATACGGTCAAGCGTGTTGAAGGAGCTCAAAACTTGTATGTATTGCTTGTGTGTCCAAATACAAAGAGAGAATACATATATATAGGAGAGAGAAGGAGAGAAGATATCCTATACATGATGTGGGACTAAAAGAAGAGAAGAAAGAAAACAATAAATAATGGGCCCAATAATGGGCTAATTACATGGGCTTTTCTAACACTCCCCCGCAAGCTGGAGCGTACAAATCGTACGCAACAAGCTTGGACAAGCACTGATAGAAGAGTGAACTGGGAAGAGCCTTAGTGAGCACATCCGCAACTTGTTCTGTCCCGGGAACATGCTTTAGGTCGATCTTCTTCATTTGGACTTTTTCTCTGATGAAATGACAGTCAACTTCAATATGTTTAGTCCTCTCATGGAATACCGGTTTCTTGGCAATATGTATAGCCGCTTGACTATCACAGAAGAGGAGAGCGGGAGAATTGAGTCTTACACCAAGATCGGTAAGAAGACTTTCCAGCCAAGTTAGTTCAGACACAACTGAAGCCATTGCCCGATATTTGGCCTCTGCAGATGATCTAGCAACCACTGCTTGTTTCTTGCTCCGCCAGGTAATCAAATGTCCTCCAAAATATGTGCAGAAACCACTTGTTGACCGACGATCATCAAGAGACCCAGCGTAATCAGCATCTGAGAAGGCAACCAAAGTAGGAGCTGTAGGTGATGGTTTGTAAACTAAACCTTGACCAGGAGCCGTTTTGAGATATCTTAGAATGCGTTCCACGACGTGAAGATGAGATTTTCTCGGGGAATGCATATACCGGCTAACAATACCAACCACGAAAGAGATGTCCGGTCTTGTTACCGTGAGGTAGATCAATTTGCCAACTAGACGACGATAGTACTCAGGATTCTCGAGTAAGAGATCTGAATCAGAGGCCTGAGCGCATAATTTGTGATTCACATCCATTTGAGTATTGATCGGCTTACACCCAGAGTAACCTGCGTCATGAAGGAGGTCGAGACAATACTTCCGCTGTGAGAGGACGAGACCATCTGGCCGTCTAGCAACCTCTAGACCCAAAAAATACCGGAGGGGTCCCAGATCCTTTGTTTGAAATACTGTACCAAGATGTTGTTTGACCTTCTGTATTTCTTTCGAATCATCTCCCGTGATTATGATGTCATCAACATACACTAACAGCAGTACCGTCCCAGCAGTGCGGTGGCGACTGAACATAGAGAAGTCTGCTGTACTGCGAGTAAAACCAACCTCCCGAAGAGCCTTACTGAATCGGTCAAACCATGCCCGTGGTGACTGTTTGAGGCCATACAGAGCTTTCTTAAGGCGACGCACCCGAGACTCCCCCGCGGTCTCAAACCCGGGAGGTTGCTGCATATAGACCGTTTCCTGCAGGTCGCCGTTTAAGAAGGCATTTTTAATATCGAGTTGTAGAAGGGGCCATCGGTGATGGACAGTGACGGAGATTAGAACCCGAACGGTGTTGAGTTTGGCAACGGGAGAGAAGGTTTCCTCATAGTCCAGCCCTTGTTGTTGGGTGAAGCCCCTGACGACCAATCTAGCTTTCAGACGGTCAATTGTCCCATCAGCTGCATGTTTGATGACGAAAACCCATTTGCACCCAACCGGAGTCTGTCCGAGAGGAAGGGGACAAGAGTCCAGGTCTGGTTGGCCCAGAGAGCCGCCATTTCCTCCTCCATGGCAACCTTCCAGCCAGGATGTTGAAGCGCCTCCTGCACAGAGTTAGGAACCAAAATGGAGGAAATAGAAGTTGCAAAAGTATGCAATTAGGGAGAGAGGCGATGCAGAGAAACATAGTTCGCCAGAGGATGAGCGGTGGAGGGAGATACCTGATCAGCCAAGCGCGGTGTATCCAAGGATGAGGCCGACTGCAAAGGGGTAGCGGAGCGAGGAGGATGTCGGCGGGTATAAACTTGGATAACTGGAGGTTTGGAGGGAGCAGGGGCTGAGGTAGAGGGAGCAGGGGGTGAGGTAGAGGGAGGTAGGAGAATCGACAGAGTAGTGGGTATGACGGGTCGAGGCAGTGGTGGAGAGGGTGTTGGTGACGCAGTAGGTAAAGTGGAGCAGAAGAACGGTTTATCCTCCCAAAAAGTAACATCGGCGGAGATGGTTACCTTCCGGGTTACCGGAGAGTAGCAAAGGTAGCCCTTCTGAGTACGTGAATAACCGACGAAGATAGTTTTAGCCGCCCTGGGATCCAACTTGTCCACGGATGGACCTAGGAGGTGAACGAAGCAAGTGCACCCAAAGACCCTTGGGGTGAGAGGGTAGGCCGGAGTGGAGGGGAATAGGAGGCTAAAAGGAGTGGCATAGTTGAGGACTGAGGAAGGAAGACGGTTAATTAGAAAACAAGCCGTGGAGACCGCAAAATTCCAGAAAGTCTTTGGAACATGCATTTGAAGCATGAGCGAGCGGGCAACGTCAAGAAGGTGACGGTTCTTTCGCTCGGCAACTCCATTTTGTTGTGGGGTGTAGGCACATGAGGTTTGATGAATGATGCCAAAGTCGGCGCAGATATTTGCAAATTCGCGGCCGGTGTATTCACGAGCGTTGTCGGTACGTAAGGTTTTGATGGTTGTGGAGAATTGTGTTTGAGTTTCTTGTATAAAAGCACGAAAAAGGCGCGGAATCTCAGAGCGATTATGAAGTAAGTACAGCCATGTCGTGCGGGAAAAATCATCAATGAAAGTCATAAAATATCGATAGCCAGAGATACTAGTAATTTTAAAAGAACCACAAACATCGGAGTGTATCAAATCAAACGGAGCAGAGCTTTTAGTACAATGGGCAGGAAAAGAAGTACGCGGCTGTTTGCCGTAAATACAGGACTCACACTGAAAAGCATGAAAAGATACATCAGACAGAGCCTTTTGAAGGATGGGTAGGGGAGCATGCCCAAGACGGCGATGCCAGTCAGCAGAGGAGACAGAGGATAGGATTGTTGAAGAGGCGTCGAGGAGGTAGAACCCGTTCTGCAGGCGATCCTTACCAATGGTACTCCGCATCCGTCGATCCTGTATCACAAAAGTAGAGGGAGTAAATGTTACTGAGCAATCCATATCATGAGTGAGGCGGCCAACAGATAGCAAATTAAACGGAGAGCCCGGAACATAAAGAGCCGAGCGAAGAGAGATGGAAGGATCAAGCGTGATGTCGGCGCAGCCGGAGACAGGAACGATCGCACCATTAGCCACGGTGATAGACTTCGGATGAGGAGCATCCGAGTACTGTTGTGGCCGCAGCAAGGTGATGTGATGAGTTGCACCTGAGTCCAAGATCCAACGCGGATCAGAGGAAAGACAAGTAATACCTGCAGGAGAGATGGAGGCAACAGACGCCGACGGTGGGCTAAGAAGCCCCTGGAGGTGCTGTAGCTGGAGGAGAACGACCTCAAGGTCGGTACCAGTGGAGGAGGAGCCATCAGTGGCAGCAGCAGCAGCTGGACGAGGAGGGTAACCGTGTTTCTTGTAGCAGACCGCATCAGTGTGGCCGTCCCGGCCGCAGTATGAACGCCTGCCACGACCCCGACCCCCACGGCCCCGTCCACGGAAGCCAGAACGGCCGCCACGAGTAGAGGGCGGTGTGGACAGTAAGGGAGGAAGGGTCTGCTGGAGAAGGGCCGGAGAGGAGGGAACAGGAGACTCCAGGGGGGGTGGCACACGAAGGACCATAGAACACACATCTGAAAGGGAAGGAGTGGTCGCTGAAGCAAGGACATGAGTCCGGATAGCCTGAAGATGCGGTGGGACTCGAGCCAGCATCATAGCTATGCAAACGGCTTCCTTCTGTGCCCGTTGGACTGCATGATCAGAAGTAGAGGGCTGATGCTGGATCCAGGACTCCGCAAGAGTCTTAACCCGAGCAACAAACGATGTCATGTCCGTAGCTCCGCCAGCATCGAGAGTTTGAAGTTCTGTAACAATATCATAAATGTGCTGAAGGCTATCCTTGCCGGAGTATAAGGAGCGCAGTTCCGTCCACATATCCTGGGCCGTCTCCTGGTACATGACCATTTGGTAAGGCTCACCCTCCAGGGAATTGAGGAGCCAAGTCTGAACTCTACCATCATTACAACGCCACTCGTCGGTAAGAGGAGATGGCGGGCCCTGAGTCAAATGATGAACAAGGCCTTTGGCCTGAAGAACGCGGCGGACAGAGTGCACCCACGGAATGAAGTTCCGTTTGTCGGAGAGGGAAATAGTGGTGATCCGAAGTTCATCTCGAAGTTCTGGAAGAGACGGCGGGCGGTCATCAGAGGCAGTAGCCGGCTGGCCGGTTGAATCGACTGAAGAGCCCATGATAACTGCGCGGGTAGATAAGGAGACCGCCGGAGAGGAGAGCAGGAGAGAAGGGGCACCGGGCACACACGCACGGGTAGAGGAGGAGACCACAGCGGAGAGGCAGGCCGCGACGAGAGGAAGGGCAGACCACGGCGAGAGGGAAATAGGCCGCTGCAAGAGGGGGGGGGGGCACGCAGACCGCTGCAAGAAGAGGGAAGCAGATCGCGCGGCGAGAAGAGAAAAGCCAATCCGGGCGAGAAGAAGAGCCGGGCGAGAGATATCCCAAGCCGGGCGAGAAGAAGAGCAGTCCGCGAGGAGAGCTCGAGCGGATAGCAGGAGGAGACCCCGACAGGTAAGAGAGATAAGCCTTGGCGGATAGACGCGGAAAGACGAGGCGAGCAGGAGATCGCAGCGAGAAGGGAGATCGCTGCGATTAAAGAAGAGAGTCTGCAAGCGGAGAGGCACGCGGGCTTCTGCGAGAAGAGGAAAGCCGCGCGAAAAACAAAGAGGCCGCGAGTAGGAATACTCAAGCGGCAAGGAGATGCAGATCGCGCAGCGAGAAGAGAGAGGGCAGCGGGTAGAGAGGGGGGGCCCACGGGTGAGGAGAAGAGAAAGGCTATAAATATACGGAGGAAGGGTGGATCCACGAGAGGAGGAGACAGGAGGGCAAGCCGCGGTTAGCAAACACAGTAACCGCAAGGGAAAGGCGAACTCGCTACCCGGAGCGAGTAGAGGGAGAAGCCGCAGGGGGGGAAGCGGATAGGTGGGAAGACGGGCCGGGCGGTTAGAAAAATGGAGACCGCATGGCCCGAACAGCTTCCTCTGATACCATGTTGAAGGAGCTCAAAACTTGTATTTATTTCTTGTGTGTCCAAATACAAAGAGAGAATACATATATATAGGAGAGAGAAGGAGAGAAGGAGAGAAGATATCCTATACATGATGTGGGACTAAAAGAAGAGAAGAAAGAAAACAATAAATAATGGGCCCAATAATGGGCTAATTACATGGGCTTTTCTAACAAAGCGCTTAAGAGTTGATTTGGATTTGTGTTGTTTGGCGATCCCATGAGCGAGTTGAAAAACTTAAAGCAGAAATCTACCGTTCAGCTTTATCTGGATGAATTTGATATTCTCCTTCATAGGGTGCATATTTCAGAAGTCTATGCCATTAGTTTTTGTTTGGCAGGATTGAAGGATGAGATCGAATTTGCAGTCCGCATGTTTCAACCCAAATCATTGCAAGGTGTCTCTCAATTGGCTAGGATCCAAGAGCATAAATTGGTGACTGGACAAAGGAGAATGCAGAGCAATTCGTCAGAAGTGGTAAGCAAGCTGGAAAAGTTTCAAAATCCCGGGAGGTCATTCAATTTAGGTGCGAATGTGCAACCCACTAATAGTAATCCAAATCAAAGGAGGGGAGGACGGAGATTGACATCCACTGAAATGGATGAGAAGAGTAGAAGTTTGTATTTTTTGGTGCAATGAAAAATACACCCCTCGACATAAGTGTTTAGAGAGGCGACAATCGTATACATTGGAGTTACTGACAAGTGACAATGATGACGAAGGGCAAGCTAACGTCGAAGAAGTAGAGGAACTAGTCATGGTTGATGATCAAGACACGAAACAAACTTCCCCTCAGGTATCAGTGTACAATAATCAAAATAACTCACTTCCATACTATGAGGGTGACGACATCCTATCATGGACAACCCATAAGTATTTTAATTGATTCAGGAAGCACACATAACTTTCTGGATGTTACAACTGCCAACAGTTTACAATGTAAGCTAATTCCCATACCCACATTCAATGCAGCCATTGCAAATGGAACGAGCATCTCAAGTGCTCATATGGTGGATGGATTCCGATGGAGAATGCAAGGCGTGATGTTTACCTCCGACATGTTGGTCTTGCTATTAGGAGGCTGTGAAGTGGTGCTAGGGGTGCAGTGGTTAACCTTGGGTGTAGTCTAATGAGACTTCAATAACCTCAAGATTGAATTTCACAGTCAAGGGAAAAAATATCATTGAGGGGGTCTAAATACATGGCGGGAGCTTGGATGAACCTCAGCATATGCAGAAGCTGATAATGAAGGATGTACAGATTAATATGATGGCTATCTGTAACATACAAGAGAGTCAAATCCAAATAGGCGAAGGTAGTTCCTCATCTCACATGCCATGCCAATTATCCGGGGCTCTACTCTCAGAGAACGAGCAAGCAGAACAACACAATATTTGAGGGAATTTCGGGATTTATTCAATGAGCCCAAGGAGTACCACCCAACCGTGATCATGAACATGTCAATCTTAAAGATGACAAGGTTAACATGAACTTAGGCGCCTTATTGTTATCCTCCTCGTCCGAAGACAGAGATTGAATAATTGATCAAAGAAATGTTAAGCTCATGATTTATTCGACACAACCACAGTTCCAATGCGTGATCGGCGGTGTTGGTGAAGAAACATGATGATACCTAGAGGCTTTGCATCCATTACCATCAGCTTAACACATACCATTAAAGATAAATTTTCGATTTCCATTATTGAAGAACTGATTGATGAGTTGCATGGCGTCATGTTCTTCTCTAAAGTCGGTCTTAGAGCTGGTTATCACCATGTGCGAATGGCAGAGGACATCCAAAAAACTGCATCCAGAACCCATCAAGGTCATTACAAAGTCTTAGTAATGCCCTTTGAGTTGATAAACGCCCATCAACATTTCAAGGACTGATGAATAATGTGTTTAAAGAGCATCCACGACAATTTATATTGGCTTTCTTCGACGATATTCTCGTCTTCAGTAAGTCATGGCAAGAGCATTTGAATCACCTACAATCTACCTTCAAGATTTTTTGGAAACATCAATTCTTCCTCAAACAGAGCAAGTGCACCTTTGGCCTTAAGCAAGCGCATTACCTGGGACACATCATTTCTCACCTAGGAGTCGCAGCTGATCCTCTCAAGATTCAAACTATACTAGATTGTCCGGTTCCTAAAACCTTGAAATAGCTGAGTGGGTTCTTATGATTGACGGGATACTATTGAAGATTCATACAAGGGTATGGATTTATGTCTAGACCTCTCACTGACTTGTTGAGACAAAAATGTTTTCAATGGAACAAGTCAACCGATGAGGCTTTTATACAATTAAAACAAGTAGTTGCCCACCCTCCCATTTTATAACTTCCAAATTTTAATAAAACCTTCATAGTGGAGACCGATGCTCTGAAGCTGGGGTTGGGGCCGTGTTGATTCAAGAAGGTCATCTTCTGGCATTCTTTAGCAAAGCTTTGGGGAAGAAGAGTGCACAACTCTCAACTCATTAAAAGGAGTTGCTAGATATTTTCTTGGCAATTAAGAAATGGTGACACTATTTGTTAGGATGCCACTTCATCATTAGAATTGACCGCCAAAGCTTGAATTTCTTAATGGAACAAAGATTTGGTACTCCTAACTAGCAGAAATTCTTAGCTAAGCTGATGAGATATGACTACACTATCCAATATAGGAAGAGGAAAGACAACGTGTGTGTCGATGCATTGTCAAGGAAGGTTGAAATGAATGTTATGGAAATGATTGAAATGGTGGTTGTGACATCAAATATGTTGAAGCAAATCAAGGATTTGTGGACTCAGGATGTGCATATCCAGAGACTCATTGTGAAAGAGAAAAATGATCTACATAAACCCAAATATCAATGGGTTCACGGGTTGCTGAAGCGCAAAGGGAAACTAGTTGTGGGGAATATCAACTCACTCAAAACCACTGGTGTGGACATCCTCCGACATGTTGACCGACATAAAGGTTTCATAGACAAAACGACACGTTTTCGATATTTTTTTTTGTAAAATATCGTTTTGGAATATATCCTCCAATGTCTGTTATTGACCGATATATTCATCGATATATCGGCCGATATATCCCGAAATTTTCCCGACTGGTTTTTTTCAATTTATTTTAATTAGTGTCTATGGTCTAATAGACAATAGAACAAAATTGTTTCATTGTTTAGGTTATTTTTTCCCTTCCAATGACTTTTTTCCTTGCTCAAGTCCGTCATCGACTTTAATTATGCATAGTCTTTGAATTATGGACTAAAAGTTCCTTATCTTCCATTGTCATCGACAACTTCGCGACATTCTGCTTCCTCTTATTTTATTTCACGCATTATACCGTTATTACTTGTGTAACACTAAATGTTTATATTACTTTGATAAATTTAAGAGTTCAATAAATATCAAATTATTAATATACATAAATTAAAAAAGGATTAAATTTATAAATAATTACACATATAAAAAATTAAATATTAAAGCCCGATATATGAAATATCCCCAATATATTCCCCGACATATTAAAACTGACATGAAAAACCTAAACCGACTGTCCCCGATATCCGACATCTACAACCTTGCTCAAAACTAAATTGCTACAATTATACCATGACAGAGCTTTAAGGGGACGCTCAGGAGTCATGACGACTTATCATTGTTTGAAGAAAGTCTTCTTTTGGAAGGATATGAAGCCGGAGGTCTATGCATATTATCAGAAATGCTTGGTTTGTCAAAAGTTCATGCCATATAATAAAAAGCCAATGGGGTTGCTACAACCATTGCCCATCCCTAGTTGGATCTGGCAAGATATCTCATTAGATTTCATAGAGGGCCTTCCAAAGAGTAGTGGTAAGTCAACCATTTTGGTAGTTATCGATCGCCAAAGCAAACATGCTCATTTTGTGGCTATTAATGACCCCTACAAAATGGGGAGTGTGGCACAAATCTTCCTGGATTCAATGTTATGCTTACATGGCTTGCCCAACTCGATTGTAAGTGATAGAGACAATTTGTCTTAGTCTGGCTGGAGTTATTCTAGATTTTATAGGCTCTTTAGAAGTTGTCGACTGCTAAACATCCTCAAAATGGATGGCCAAACAGAGGTAGTAAACCGGTGTGTGGAGAGCTACTTGTGTTGCATGTGTTTTGAGCGTTCATGGAGTTGGGTTACCTGACTACCTTTAGCCGAGTGGTGGTATAATACAACTTTTCAAAGTGCTATTAGAATGACACCGTATGAAGTAGTCTATGGACAAAAACCAACCCTACATTACCCTTACATAGCAGATTCATCTATCGTGGAAGAGGTTAATCGGTCCCTAGTAGTTCAAGAAAGAGCTCCATTATGAAGTTTAATCTTACTCAGGCTCAAAATAGGATGTTTATTCTGGCTATCAAGAAGCGACGAGAAAGAAGTTTGAAGATTGGATAGTGAGCTTATATTCGATTACAACCATGTAAACAAGTCAGCATTCACGCGCATGGATTCCACAAGCTATCTCCCAAGTTCTTTGACCCCTTCCAGGCGTTCGAACGAGTGTGAACGATGACATATCGTTTGAATCTACCGGAATACGCCAAAATACATCATACATTTCACATTTCTCAATTTAGGGAACACATGGGTGAAGCTCCAATTCAGCACATATCCCTTCCGTCAACAATCAATATATACATCAATGTCATGGTGGAGCCAATGACAATCTTGGATCTGCACATTGTTCCCAAGCATGGGTGTGCGATAATTGTTTGTATAGAAGCACCCGAGAGACTGGAAAAAACTTGGAGAAATTTTATTAACCTTTTTTCCCTTACATATTACATGGCTGTGTAAATTTAAATAGGAGAGTAGAGAGAACAAGAAGACCTATTTTACAATGTGGGACTAAAGAGAGGAGATTGGCCTAAACATGAACCTTTATTAATGGACTCTTTTCACATTTCTTCAACACCCCCCGCAAGCTGGAGCATACAAATCATAGGCACCAAGCTTGGACATAAACTGATAGTATAATGATCTCGGTAGGGCTTTTGTGAAAATATCAGCAACTTGTCCGGTAGCAGGACATGTTATAGCTCTAATTTCTTCGACTGCACCTTCTCCCGAATAAAGTGATAATCAACCTCGATATGATAGGTTCACTCATGGAACACCATATTCTTGGCAATATGTATAGCTGCTTGACTATCACATAATAGAGTTGCAGGTGAGAGAAGTTTGATACCTAAATCGCAAAGGAGATTCTCAAGCCAGGTGAGTTCTGATACAACAACAGCCATTGCCTGATATTCCGTCTCAGCAAATGAACGTGCAATAACAAATTGCTTCTTGCTATGTCATGTAATCAGATGTCCTCCAAAGTAGGTGCAAAAATCGGTGGTTGAGCGCCGATCATCCAGCGAACCATCATAATCAACATCAGAGTAAGCAATCGGAGATAGGGAGGAAGAAGAAGCTGGTTTGTATACGAGCCCTTGCCCTGGTGTTGTCTTTAAATATCTAAAGATGCGTTCAACGACTTGAAGATGAGAAGTCCGTGGAGCGTGCATAAAACGACTGACTACGCCAACAACAAAGGAGATATCAGACCTTGTCACAGTAAGGTAAATCAATTTCCCAACAAGTCGACGATAATACTCAGGGTTCGGAAGTGGCAGATCTGAATCAGAGCCTTGACTGCAGAGTTTGTGGTTGACATCCATTGGAGTGTCAGCAGACTTGCATCCTGAGTAGCCAACATCATAAAGAAGATTTAAGGCAGTATTTTCGTTGAGAGAGGACAAGACCGTCAGAACGACGTGCTATCTCGAGACCAAGGAAATACCAGAGATTCCCCAGATATTTAGTTTGAAATGCAGACTTCAAGTGCCGTTTAATCATCTATATTCCCGTGGAGTCATTTCCCATGATTAGGATATCGTCAATGTAGACCAGGAGGTTAAGGGTGTCTGTTGGTCAGTGACGGGTGAAGAGTGAGAAGTCAGCTAAGCTTCGAGTGAAACTAACATCCTGAACAACCCTGCTGAATTTTTCAAACCATGCAGAGGAGATTGTTTGAGACTATAGATAGTTTTCTTAACAAACACGTGAGTCCCCCGTGGTCTCAAACCCGGGAGGTTGGTGCATGTAGATAGTCTCCTGAAGATTGTCATTGAGAAACACATTCTTGACATCCACCTGATGGAGGGGCCATTGACGATGAGCAGTCAGAGAGAGCAAGACCCAAATAGTATTCATCTTGGCAACAAATGAAAAGGTTTCATCGTAGTTGAGGCCCTGTTGCTGAGTAAAGCCACAGGCAACAAGCCGAGCTTTGAGCCCATCGACAGTACCATCCAGAGCATGATAAACCAACTTACAACCGCCACAAGTCTGGGTAGGAGGAAGGGGAACAAGATCCCAAGTCTAGTTAGCCCAGAGGGCGGTCATTTCGTTATTCATAGCAGCACGCCACCCAGGATGTTGAAGAGCCTCCTGCAAAGAGTTAGGTATCTAAATGGAAGAAAAAGACAATACTAATTTGAGAAGAGGTGGAGAGAGGCGTTGTAAGGAGACATAGTTTGCCAAAGGATGAGCCGTGGAGGAGATTAGAGCAACTGACCACACGAGATCATCGGTAGAGGGCACGTACTGATAGGCTTCAGGTTTGGGAGGACGGCGAGTGTAGACACGAAGAAGTGGTTTAGGAGGTGGTGGTGGTAACGGGGATGACAGTGGAAGAAGCAGTGGTAGAGGAGATGTAGTAGGGACCGTAGGACGGGGTAAGGGAGAGGGTAGAGGAGGTTCTTGAGGAGAGGAGTGGAAAGGCATATCCTCGATAAAGGTGACATCTGCCAAAACAACCATTTTTCGGGCGTCTGGAGAGTAGCATACATAGTCTTTTTGAGTGCGGGAGTACCCAACAAACATATATTTGGTAACCCGAGGAGCCAATTTGTCAACGGAGGGATCAAGATTGTGGACATAACAGGTACCACCAAAGACACGAGAGCAAAAGGTTGTTTCAAAAGAAAAAGAAGACTAAGGCTTTGTTTGGTTGGGCTACTGCTAATAGGGGTGCAAGTTGAGTTGAGCCGGCTCGAAAAAGCTCGACTCGAGCTTGATTACGAGCTCGAGCTCATCTAGTGTTGTTCATGAGCTCGCGAGCTTTTTATTTATACATTTAAAAAAAAATAAAAAAAATAAGAAAATAAAGCTCATGAGCTAAAAAGCTCGCGAGCAGCTCGAAACTCGAGCTCGAGCTCGATAAGTTAGCATTGAGCTCGAGCTCGAGCTGGAGAATTTTGTCAAGCTCGACTCGAGCTCGACTCGTTTGCACCCTTAGTTGCTAATGGTAAGTTGCTGATGAAAAGCTGTTGATAGAAAAAGTGCTGATTTTGGAAATGGAGTTTTGTTAAAAAACTGTTTGGATGAAATGGAGTTTTCAAAAAGTTGTTTGGAAACAAAACGGAGTTTTGAATGAATTTTTTTCCACATTTTTTAATTACCAACCATTAAATATTTGGAAAAAATAATTTTTTTAATAAAATAACACCAAACACCAAAAAAATGTTCGATTCAGAGATTTTTTTGAACCAACACCCGCCTTTTTTTCCTATGTTCTAGCTTCATTCAACTGATCTGCTATGATATTACGTAGCGCGATCATCTTCTCTACACCACTTGCAGTGTCATTGCATGCTTCTTGCTGCCCTTGTGAGGTCATCCCATGATCACGACTCCTTTGCTCGCACTCACTACAATCAATATCCACACGCGAAGGGTGCTGACGAATGAAGTTATGTAAAGTCATTGCGGCGAGCACAATAACTACTTGTTTATCAAAGCGATAACTTGGCATGTCCTGCAGTATGACCCACTTCTTCCAAATCCCGAATGATACAGTTTTAAGTATCCTCTTTGTAGAGGATAACCAGAATCTACCATGTAATATTTTCCTGTAAATTATTAAAATTCATTTAACCACAATTTATTTGTATAGTAATAAATAAACAAATAATAATTTAAATAGTTACCTAGAGGTGGATGCGGGAAGTTATAACGGGGATCACTTATGACAAAATTGAAAATGCGGCTATCGTGCGCTGATCCCTCCCAACCTCTCATAACGAAAGTGAAACACATGTTGAAATCACAAGCAGCCATGACATTTTGAGTTGGACTGCCACGTCTCCCAATATATGGTACTTGACTTCCAACTGGAATGCAGGTGTCAACATGTGTCCCATCTATTGCTCCAATGCAATCTTTAAAAAATGGCATGTAACGTCTGTCATACAGAATCTTTAGCGGAGTGCTACTGAAGGACTTATCTGATGACTGAATCACTTCTTTCGTTAACTGTAGGAAAGCGCGAAGACCTCGAGAAAAAAATCTGCTAGCTGTTTCGGTTGAATGCTAAAAACGCTCAATTGTTTTTCTCATTGATTCATAATACGATAATGTGTATATCGTCCATGCTAGGATTTCTCTGGATGCAGTCCTTCTTGTTCCCTGAAATCCACACTTCTCTTCCAAAGAATGCAGTAAATCTATAAATATTTCTTGACTCATTATGAAAGAGTCATGAAATCTCACCCGTGACCCGAGAAGAAGCTCGCCAACCCATTTATCACTTGTTTGTTTTGAAGTCATGCGTGGTACTGAAAGGTGTAACATGGAGGAATATTCGGATACCAAAGATATTATTGCTACCACATTCAGATGATGAGCAATCACATAATTTCTTATAGTAATCTCCTGCTATTTCGTGAAATTTTCAGAATCATCAGTAGACATATTCTGTTAATAACATGCATTACTAATAGTTATTATCACATAAATTAAAATGAAAACAACACAAACGAACAACAGATCAAACTTAACAGAAAACAAACATAACAAATTAGAATGATGTTCTAACAATAATGTCCACAACAGCGTGCAAATAAAACATTAGAATGGATAACCCAACTACCCCCCACGAATGAAGCGGTTACGCAACTACTTTACGTTCATGTTATCTGGAAGGCACAAGAAAGTCTCCCTATGATTTTTGTCCATAAAATATGTTATGGCAAAATCATAGAAGTCTTCAACAGACAACATTTTCGAGTACATGGATAATTTATCTATTGCCCGGCGGATGCTAAACTCAGAAGAAGATTTTTTGGGTGCCTCCTGGATGCATCGACTAATGGTCTTAGAAGACTCCGCCAAATCTTCTAAGACAGAGCTAATAAATTTGTTTTTCCCTTTATTTCTTTTCTTGCCAACTTCAGATGTAGCTGTGGTCTCACGTGGAGAAGGAACTCCGCTGACCTCAATGTCTTCAGGATCACCATCTGGCATTCCTTTTTCATCTACGGACTTTGGGATCTCATTAATGGTGTTGGGTGTGCAAGCATGATGTTCTGTTGCGACAACAGAGCTGAACATCATGTTCAGTTTCTCCTCCAACTCTGGTTGGATTCCCGAGTATCGGAATTTCTTTGCCGCCGGGACAAACTGAAAATGCATAATTTAACATCAGAACTTGTTAATTTTTAAAAAAGTAAAACAAAATTTACTTTTGTAAATGAATACCTTCAATCTTTCATCCCACCACTCGTCTGGGCGTCTATAGTCTTCCTTGATGCATTCCAACCCAAACCGGTCTCACCACGTTTCAAC
This sequence comes from Platanthera zijinensis, assembly GCA_039513925.1. Taxonomy (NCBI): domain Eukaryota; kingdom Viridiplantae; phylum Streptophyta; class Magnoliopsida; order Asparagales; family Orchidaceae; genus Platanthera; species Platanthera zijinensis. The sequence goes on along the minus strand of CM077093.1, from coordinate 15,437,412 downwards.
TCCGTCCATAATTTTCACTCCTTCAAATGATTCCATTTATTTTTCAGTTGGACTTTATCATATTGTTTTCTAGCCAGCTCTTCAAATTTCTTCATAACGTTTGTCCAACCCTCTTTATTAAAATGTGTGGTCGGTCGATTCCCAAGTTCTATATCTTTAATGCATATGTCACCGAAATGCATGATATCTGTAGTGTCCCAAAAAGCGGCCACCCCACCATCTTTTGATTTGCCCATCCTTAGAAAATTAAACACACACATACAAATTTATGAACAATAATCCATAATGGCCACACACATAACAACACACACACATAACAACACACACACACAAGTCACACATAGAACACATACACTTACAACACACACACACACCAACAACACACACGTAAACACGCATACACACACACACAAACAAAACACACATACAACAAACATACACAAATACACAAACAACAAGCATACAACACACACATACAACACACACACAACACACACACAACACACACAACAAGCATACAACACACACACACAACACACACACAACACACACACAACACACACAAAAACACACACACACACACAACACACACATACACACACATACACACACACTTACAACACATACACACACATAAACACACATAAACACACATACACACGCACACAAACAACACACACATACACACGCACACAAACAACACACACATACAACGAACACACATACACAAACAACAAACATACAAGTCACACATACAACACACACACAACACACACACATACAACACACATAAACACACACACACACACACACAACACATACAAACAATACACACACCCATACACACATAAACAACACACACACACACAAACAACGTACACACACATACAACACACACACACAACACACAACACACAGCACACAAACAACACACACAAACAATACACACACACATACAAGTTACAACACACACAAACATACAACACACATAAACACACACACATACAAGTCACACATACAACACACGCAAACACACAACACACACAAACACACACACTTACAACACACACAACACACACACTTACAACACACACACACACAACACACTTACAACACACACATACTTACAACACACTTACAACACACTTACAACACACTTACAACACACTTACAACACACTTACAACACACACATACAAAACACGCATACACTAACAAGTCACACATAGAACACACACACTTACAAACAAACACACACACACACATAAACACACACACACATACAACACACACTTACAACACACAAATAAGCTAACACACACGTACAAAACACACACCACACACACACACATACAAAACACACACACACATATACAACACACACACACACATCTCGCGAAAAAATCAACATCAGGAAAAATAGAAATGAATGAAATCAACATCTCAGAAATCAAAAATCCTATCCCTCATCAGTTGACAATGCAGCCAGAGGAAGAATGGAATCAAAAACCCTAAAATTGCAAAGCAGGAGAAGGGGTGTACCTCAGCGAGAGGGAGAATAGTTGCGCACCAGATATGCTGGAAGAAATTGATAAAAACCTGCGAAAAACAAGGAGGTGGAGGGGAATCATGCCTATGCAGGGAGAACAAACAGTGGTTGAACGGAATTGGGAGAAGACGACGGAAAAATTACCAGAGGTGTGCACCGATGCGTCGGTCGTCGTCGTCGGGGAAGAGGATCGGGAGAGACGTTGCTGCGCGCTAGGTATCGGGCGGAAAATTTGCGGCGGAATTCGTCGTCGATGCAAGGTAATCACGCCATCGTGGACAAGCTATTCGAGATTTGGAGAGACGTTGTCGGTCGATGCAGGCGGTGCGTCAGTCGTCGTCATCGGGGAAGAGGATCGGGCGATGCAGCTGCTGCGCCCTTAGGTATCGGGCTGTTGCTTTGCGGCTGAACGCTGAAAAAAAATCGCGGATAAGTTATAACATAAAACCCCGGATTTTCAGAAACGTTGTTTGCAAGATCAGTCGCGCCAAAGGGTGCTTATTGGCAAAATAGCGATGCGTTTCCACCTTACCGCAGGCAAAAAGCCCAACCAAACGCCACCTAAATGATGTTGCAAAGTCAAGGAGGGAGGAGGACATTTGATTAATGAGATAATAAGCTGCGGGGACCGCGAAGTTCCAGTAGAGAGGCGGAACCTGCATTTGAAACATGAGAGATCGAGCAACGTCAAGAAGAAGATGATTTTTTCGCTCGGCCACATCATTTTGTTGAGGAGTATACGGGCACGATGTTTGATGAATGATTCCAAATTCAGTACATAGAGTAGAGAAGGTACGACCTGTGTATTCACATGCATTATCTGTACGATGAATTTTAATATTTGTGGAAAATGAGTACGAGCCTCCGTAATGAAAGCACGAAACGTAGAGACAATTCCAGCACGATCATAAAGTAAATATAACCAAGTCATGCACGAGTAACCATCAATAAAGGTCACAAAATAACAATAATCATAAACACTCGAGACCTTATAGGGTCCTCAAACATCAGAATGGATTAAAGCAAAAGGAGTATCACTCCGAGTAGAATGAGGTAGAAACGATACACGTTATTGCTTGTCAAAGATACATGATTCACAAGTAAACTCCTGAAGAGACACATCAGGAAGAGCCTTCTTGAGAATCGGAAGGGGAGCATGCCCAAGACGTCGATGCCAATCAACGAACGTAACAGAAGAGAGAGCAAAGGGACATCCAAGAGATAGAGCCCATCAGAGAACTGCCCTTTACCAATGATACTATGCGTCTGCCGATCCTGCACAACAAAGGCGGCAGGTGAGAAAGTGATGCTACAATCCAGATCTTTAGTAAGACGGCTAACAAAAAGTAGGTTAAAAGGCGAGCCCGAAACATGCTGAACCGAGGAGAGAGTAAGAGTCGAAGTTAGAGGCAAATCAACAGCACTAGAGACCAGTGTGGTGTCACCATTGACAACAGTGATAAACTTAGTATAAGCAGAGGTAAGTAGTGAGAAGGTTACTGCAGAGTAATATGGTGAGTAGCACCGGAGTCCACAATCCAGTGGGAGCTATGGGAAAGACAAGAGATACCTTCATTGGAGATCGATGCAACAGAGCCAGAGGAGCGAGCGACCACCACGTGGAGATGCTGGAGCTGGGTACGTAGAGCAGTGATGTCATCACGGGTGGCAGAGTTAGACTCGACAAGTGGCTACATAGAGATGAGGTGGCAGACCATGGTTGCGATAACAAGTGGCCTGAAGGTGACCATCCTGACTGCAATGAGAGCATTTAGGGCGAGGTCGCCCAGCATGCCCCCGTCCCCGGGTATTGGTGCGACCCCTACGAGGCGGAGCAGAAGAGGCAGTAAAGGGATGCTGGAGAAGAGCTGGAGCAGGAGGCTCAGAGGCATCCGGTGGCGGAGTGACCTTCAAGATCATCGAGCAAATATCAGAGAAAGGAGTTGCTGATGAAGAGAGAACATGAGACCGGACGCTGTGGAGATGAGGTGGAACCCGAGCCATCATCATGACGATCCCGACAGCCTCTTTCTGAGCCCGCTGCACAACAATGTCTGTGGTAGGGGGTTGATGTTGTATCCAGGCTTCAACAAGAGTCTTGGAACACCCAACAAAAGAAGTTAAGTCACCAGTAGCACCAGGGTCAATATTTGAAGATCAGTGATGATATCAAACAAATGCTAGAGACTATTCTGGCTAGAGTAGAGAGAGTGTAGTTCCGTCCACATAGCCTTCACAGTCTCTTGATACATGGCCATACGGTAGGGCTCAATGTCTATAGAATTGAGCATCCATGATTGGACACGACCATTGTCACGAAGCCACTTGTTAGTGGGAACAACAGGAGGAGTCGTCATCAAATGATGGAGAAGCCCCTTAGTCTGCAGGATGCGACACACAGAATGTACCTACTCAACAAAGTTTTGCTTGCCACTGAGAGAGATGGTAGTGATCCGAAGCTCATCACGCACATCCAGAAGAGGAGCAGTGGCCCGAGCAGGAAGAGAGGAAGCAGCGGTAGAGTCCATGATGCACAACTTTGTGAGCAGTCGGAAGCAGGTGAACACGGCTGGTGGACTGGTGGCACGGGCAGTAGAAGCAGCAAGCAGAGGAAAACAAGTGGCCGAGAAAGGGAGCAGGCCGCTTGCACACAGTAAGAGAACACAGGTGGGCGAACAAGCGAACTTGGCGATTAGAAAGAGCGGGTAAGCAGAAGGGTGAACTCGCCGGAGAACATGGCGAACTTGGCGATCTGGGCGGGCTGGCAGACACAAGGGTGAACTCGCCAGACAACAGACGATCAGAAAGAACGGCTAATCAGAGAGGAGACCAACTAGCCTTAGCGGCAAGGAGAGCAAGCACAACTTCAGAGAGAGTGGTTAGACCGCAGGAGAGAACCACAGTAGACCTCGCGACAAGGCAGTAGGGAGTAGAGAAGCCTGCAATGAACCCGCGAAGAAAGCAATCCGCGCGGCTAGAAGATGAAGCGAACATCACAGAGAGAGCGATAAGCACAACAACTCGCGCGGTAAGAAGAACGGAGAGAACAGAGCACACCGCGACTGTGAGAAGATCACAGCAGTCCGCACGAAGAGAGAGCAGTACCCGCCGTGGGTAGAGAGGCACCAACACAGCCCGCGTGAGGACAAGCGACCATAGGTAGCCACAAACGAGAAGAGAGGTGGCGACCTGGAGTAGCGACTAGACGAGACCATCAAGGGAAATCAGCAAGGAGAAACACGGAGCCCGCAGCAAGTAGAGCGTGCGGTTAAGAGAAGCTGCTGCGACTAGAAAAAGGGTCCCACAGGTGAAGCTATAAAGACCTGCGGGGGGGGGGATAGAGTGGAACCACAAAAGAGGGGAGGGCAAAAACAAAAGGTCCGGCGGTTAGAAGAGCGGACAGAGAACTGCGGATAGAAGCCGCAGGAAGCAGAAGGCAGACACTTAGAGAGGTTTAACCGCAGATTCGGACCGAGGCCTCTGATACCATGTAGAAACACCCGAGAGACTGGAAAAAACTTGGAGAAATTTTATTATCCTTTTTTTGCTTACATATTACATGGCTTTGTACACTTAAATAGGAGAGTAGAGAGAACAAGAAGACCTATTTACAATATGGGACTAAAGAGAGGAGATGGGCCTAATCACGGGCCTTTATTAATGGACTCTTTTCACATTTCTTCAACAGTTTGTCCAGTGGGTTGATGGATCCCCCGTGGAGGCAACCTGGGAGGATTTATGGTCATTGCAACATTAATGTCCTCAATTCTGTCCTTGTGGTCAAGGATTGTTCGTTGGGGAGGTATTGATGCCATCAGGAAAATAACTGCCGAAGTTTGAAGTTCGAAACAGGCGGTAGCGCGAGGAGGGTATTTTTACTAAATTAAATAAGGACTATTTTGTAATTACGATGTTGGGTTTGATTTAAGTAGCTGGCGGGAGAATTGCAATGTATGCGAATTATGATAACTCCTTTTTTGTTTTCTCTTTTATGTTGCCTCGATCTGGATAACCTGATTTAGCTTGCTCTATTCCGGTCGCCTGTTCAGAGGCTCTTAGGGTTGATCTAGTTGTGATTGATTCTTTTGATTCCATCTTCAGATCTTATAGATTTGTTTGTTCGTTTTGTTATTGTAGAGAACAATGGACCAACCTTGTATATACTTCTTCAGTTATAAAGTACAAGAGAATATAAATATATAGGAGAAGAGAAGGTGAAGGAATCCTATACAAAGGATATGATACTAAAGGAGAAAAGAGAAATGAACCTATAAATGAGTCTTTACATCATTTTTCCCTATATCATCTAACACTCCCCCGCAAGCTAGAGCGTACAAGTCGTAGGCGCCAAGCTTGGACAAGAACTGGTAATACAACTTGCGAGGCAATGCCTTGGTAAGGACATCAGCAACTTGCCCAGAGGCAGGAACATGTTCAAGCTTTAGCTCCTTTTATTGAACCTTTTCTCGAACGAAGTGACAATCAACCTCAATATGTTTAGTCCTCTCATGAAACACAAGATTCTTTGCAATGTGTATCGCAGCTTGACTGTCGCAGAACAACGTTGAAGGTGAGGACATTTTTATTCCCAAGTCCATTAGAAGACTTTCAAGCCAGGTTATTTCGGATGTAACAGCCGCCATCGCACGGTACTCGGCCTCAGCAGATGAGCGAGCAACCACCGTCTGCTTCTTACTCCGCCATGTGATAAAATTTCCTCCAAAGTAAGTACAGAACCCAGTAGTGGAACGTCGATCATCCAACGAGCCCGCATAATTCGCATCCGAGTTTGCAATAATGAAAAGGGAGGAAGATGGTTTATACACACAATTCCTTGCCCAGGAGAAGTCTTCAGATACCTGAGGATGCGTTCCACTGTCTGGAGGTGAGAGACCCGTGGGGATGCATAAACCGGTTGACCACACCAACCGCAAATGATATATCAGGTCTTGTAACTGTTAGGTATATCAATTTTCCCACAAGACGACGATAGTATTCCGGATTCGGAAGTAGAGAATCATTCTCAGATCCCTGAGCACACAACATATGGTTGACTTCCATCGAGGTTTCCGCAGGTTTGCAACCCGAGAGGCCAGCATCTTGCAGAAGGTCAATGCAATACTTACTCTTAGATTATACTTTATGTTTTATGTTTTAATTATGTATTGTATTCACCTCTATATATAAAGGGTTTCTTGTAATAACAAAACATTCCAAAATTTTCCCGGTTCATTATGGTATCAGAGGCAGAGGTGTTCCGCGTGCCCTAGCCTCCGCCTACCGTGCCGTTCGCCCGCTCCCGCTCGCCGTTCGCCCACTCACGCTCGCCGTTCGCCCACTCCCGCTCGCTCCCGCTTCCGCTCGATCCCGTTCTCCCACTCCCGCTCGATCCCGTTCGCCCACTCCCGCTCGATCCCGTTCGCTCGCCCGCTCCTGCTCGATCCCTCTTCTTCTTCTTCTTCTTCCAGCCGGGTCTCCAACCCTCCTGCCCTCCATCCGACGTCGGTATGATTAAGCTGTGAGAGCCCTGCTTTTTATCCGGCGCCGTTTCCTTTTTTCTTGCTTTGGGTGTTCTAATGGAGTGGATCTCTTCGTTTTCCCCTCCGTTTTTTTGATGCCCTAATCCTGTGTTGTCTCTAGATTTCTATTCCTGAGTCATCATGTCTAGAGATGCTGAATCTCTCGCTCCCTCTTCTGGGGTTGCTCCCTCTTCCGATGTCTCCACTCCGATGGTCCTCTTCCGTGACACTAATGATCATAATACACTCCAAATCACTATCATACGTCTTGACGACTCCAATTATCTCTCGTGGTCTCGCTCTCACTCTGACGCTCAAAAGCCAGCATCTCTTTGGCTATGTCAGTGGCAAAATGAAGGAGCCCGACATGAATTCGTCTGAATGGCAGCAGTGTGAGTCGGAGAACTCCTTGGTCATGTCCTGACTTACTAACTCGATGCAGGAGTCCATTGCCCGAAACTACCTATTCCTCGACAATGCTGCCGACATTTGGCGCCGCGCAGAGTCTACTTACTCTAGCCGCGACAATGCTGCTCAGATTTTTCAGTTGCGCCGGAAGATCTCGTTACTTCGGCAGGGTGACCGTCTGCCGTCTGCATACTACTTGGAGTTCACGCAGCTGTATCAGGAATATGATCACTTTGATCTTCTTACCTTTGTGAGCCCTATTGATGAGGCAATGGTTCGGGCCCGGGATGACCGCAATCGTATATTTGAGTTTCTTCATGGACTGCATCGCGACTTCGATCAGATCAGTGTTCAGATTTTGGGCCGACCGCAGATACCATCCCTTCCTGAGGTCTACTGTCTCGTGCAACAGGAATACGATCGTCGCCTGACTCTTCTTCCAGACCCGATGCTTGAGGGGTCAGCTTTGGCGGCTGCTTCCCCCTCTCTTCTTGGTACTCGTCCATCTCAGGACTCCAGATTGAAGGGCTCTGATAAAGATCATCTGCTATGTGATTATTGTGGCAAGAACCGTCACACTCGGGATACCTGCTTCCGACTTCATGGTTTCCTAACCCTAGAGGGGGTGCTCCGCCTCGTGGAGGTCGTGGTTCTGGGCGCTCCTCTGGTCATCATGCTGCTCCACGTTCTGCTCATCTTACTGATGCTTCTACCGCGATCCCTCCTGGTTATTCCAGTTCTGATGGCTCGGTCCCTCCTGGTGCCCTCCCACAAGAACGAACTATGGACCTTCAGTTTACAGCGGATGAAATGTTGGCTCTTCGACGCATGATGCAGGGCCTTTCTACAGAGCCTTCTGCCTCTTCCTCCTACGCTCACATGGGTCTCCCAGGTGCTCACTCTGCTGCTTCTCATCCTTCTACCCAGTGTATTATTGACTCTGGGGCCACAGATCATATGACAGGGTCCTCTACAGGTTTTATATCCTATACTCCTCTTTCTGGCCGTGATAAGGTGAGCATTGCCGATGCTTCTCTTTCCTCCATTGCCGGCAAGGGTTCCATCTCCTGCTCCTCCCTCACCTTATCTTCTGTCCTCCATGTTCCTAATTTTACTCGTAATCTTCTTTCTATTAGTCATCTAACTAACTCCATGCACTGCTCTGTGATATTTCTTCGGTCTTCTTGTGTTTTTCAGGACCTGACGACGGGGAAGGTGATTGGCTCTGGTAGCATGGTAAATGGAATCTATGTGCTCAACTCCGGCCAGGCTATGTCTCCTCTGGCTCTTCATTCCAGCACTGCCCATCCTTTGTACTCCTGACACTGTCACTTGGGTCACCCTTCTGTTTCTGTTATGAAATTGTTATTTCCTGCTATGTCTACTGTTGTCTTTGACTCTTTTGTCTGTGATGTATGTAGCTTAAACAAACATCATCGTACCTCGTTTACGCATGTTTCATTGCCAAGTTCTATTCCTTTTGCTGTTATTCATACTGATATCTGAGGGTCCTTATCCGACACCTTCTATTTCTGGATGCGTGTGGTTTGTTACTTTTATTGATTGCTTCTCTCGTACTACATGATTGTATTTGATGCGTAACAAAAATGATGTTTTCCGATTTTCCGACAGTTTCATTGCATGATCTCCACTCAATTTCACTCCGAAATTAAAATTCTTCGTAGTGATAATGGTCACGAATACATCGATTCGCAGTTTGAGCAATATCTTGCTGATCGTGGTTTCCTCCACCGACTACCTGCGCGTATTCTTCCGCACAAAATGGTGTGGCCGAATGGAAGAATCGTCATCTCCTGGAAATCGCTCATTGTCTTTTGTCCACTATGCATCTTCCGAAATTCTACTGGGGTGATGTCGTTCTTACTGCGGCATACCTCATCAATCGTATGCCCACTCGTGTTCTTGGGAATGTTACACCCCTTGACACTCTTCAGGTGACCCCTTCTCGGCTTCCCATTAGGGTGTTTGGATGTGTTTGCTTCGTTCATATCCACCACCCCCTCCCTTCCAAACTCGATCCTCGGGCACTAAAATGTGTCTTCATTGGCTACTCCCCAACGCAAAAGGGGTATAAATGTTTTCACCCTCCTACCAAGAAAGTATTTGTCACTATGGATGTTACGTTCCGTGAATCCGAGGCATATTATCCTGTCCCAGATGCCTCTCCCTCGCATACTCCCATTTCTCTTCCCTCGATTCCTCTGCCCATACCACCACCGTATTCCTCACTTCAGGGGGAGCCTTTATCTCTACCAGTGGAAGTGAGTCCTCCCGTGACTCCTCTACCAGTGGAAGTGAGCTCTCCTCCTGTGCCTCCTCTACCAATGGACATACATCCTCCTCCCGGGCCTCCTCCTCCGAGCTTGCAGATTTATACCCGGCGTACAAAGAAGACGAGCACGCAATATCCGACTATGCTACCAGGACAATCAGTGGAACCTGACTCAGGGCCTTCTGATCAACCGATCTCCCTCATGAAAGGTATTCGGTCTTGCACTCACCACCTTTTATCACATTATGTATCGTATGATTCTCTTTCTACTACATACAAGGTCTTTGTTTCTTCCCTTGTTGTTTTTTCCATACCTGAATCATGGCAGCAGGCTATGGAGGTCCCTATGTGGCGTGAGGCGATGGTTGAGGAAATGAATGCTCTTGAGAAGAACCATACATTGGATTTGGTTCCCCTTCCCTATGGAAAGAAGACGATTGGGTGTAAATGGGTGTTCACTGTGAAACAGAACTCACAAGGGATTGTTGAAAGATGCAAAGCTAGGTTGGCGACAAGGGGTTATACGCAAACCCTTGGTATTGACTATCTGGTGACGTTTGCCCCGGTGGCAAAGATGAATACTATCAGGGTCTTGTTATCCTGTGCTGCTTGCAAAGGCTGGGAGCTCTTGCAACTTGATGTGAAAAATGCCTTCCTCCACGGTGATCTAGATGAGGAGGTTTACATGTCTATTCCTCCGGGCCTCATTCCTATAGGTACTGCAGGGAAAGTCTGCAGATTGAGAAAAGCTTTATATGGGCTGAAGCAGTCTCCAAGAGCGTGGTTTGGGCGGTTTCTCAAGGCCATGCTATCTTTTGGTTTCCATCGAAGCAATGTTGATCATACTCTGTTTATTAAATGAAGAATTGGAAAACTCACTGCACTTATTGTGTATGTTGATGATATTGTCATAACAGGGGATGATATCGAAGAAATCCAGAGGTTGAAACAGAAATTGGTTAGAGAATTTGAGGTCAAAGATCTGGGTAAACTCATGTATTTCTTAGGTATTGAAGTTGCTCGATCCAAGCAAGGGATTTTCATCTCCCAGCGTAGATACACTTTAGATCTCCTTGAGAAGGTGGGGATGAGTGGATGTAGACCAGCTGACATCCCGATTGAAGCAAACCACTTATTGGGGCGCGATGATGAAGAGGAAATTGTTGACATCTCCGAGTACCAAAGATTAGTGGGGAGATTGATATATCTATCCCACACTCGTCCAGATATTTCCTATGCGGTGAGTGTCGTTAGCCAGTTCATGCATGCTCCTAAAACTCGTCATGTTGATGCTGCTCACAGAATCCTCCGGTACCTCAAGTCTACACCAGGAAGGGGTATCCTGTTTGCTCCCAATACCGGTCTAAATATTGAAGTCTATACTGACGCTGATTGGGCCGGATTTGTTGATGATAGGCGATCAACCTCAGGATATTGTACCCTAGTTGTGGGTAATCTTGTTACTTGGAGGAGTAAGAAGCAACAAGTTGTGTCAAGATCTAGTGCTGAGGCGGAGTTTATAGCTATGGCTCACGGGGTCTGTGAAGGATTATGACTTCGATCTGTGATGAGTGACCTTGGTCTTATTGAAGCAGGACCCATCCGGCTGTATTGTGATAATAAGTCTGCCATCAGTATTGCGTACAACCCTGTGCAACATGACCGGACTAAACACATCGAGGTGGATCGACACTTTATCAAGGAGAACATTGAGAGGAATCATATGCACACCTTTTTTGCCCTCCGACCGGCAGCTAGCTGACATTCTCACCAAAGGATTGAATGAGAACGTATTTAGCAATATTGTGGACAAGTTGGGCATGGTTAACATCACACGCCCAACTTGAGGGGGAGTGTTAGATTATACTTTATGTTTTAATTATGTATTGTATTCACCTCTATATATAGAGGGTTTCTTGTAATAGCAAAACATTCCAACATTTTTCCGGTTCAACACTTACGCTGGGATAAGACGAGGTCATCAGGTCGTCGTGCTACTTCTAGTCCAATAAAGTAACGACGATTTCCCAGATCTTTGATTTGAAAGATAGAGTTTAAATGTTGCTTCACATGGTGTATCCCAGCCGAGTCATCACCAGTGATTAGAATGTCGTCCATATAAACCAGAAGTATTATAGTCCCAGTTAATTGGTGGCGTGTGAAGAGAGAGGAATTTGCCGAGCTTTGTTTGAAGCCAACCTCACGACCTTGCTGAATTTTCCAAACCACGCCCGTGTGGAGACTGTTTGAGACCATAAATAGACTTGCGAAGTAAGCATATCCGATACTCGCCCGTGGTCTCAAATCCGGGTGGTTGATGCATGTATACTGTTTCAAGAAGATCGTCATTCAAGAAAGCATTCTTGACATCCAGCTGATGGAGAGGCCACTGCCGATGAACAACTATGGAGAGAAGGACCCGAACCGAATTCAATTTTGCGATTGGGGGGAAAGTTTCCTCATAATCAATGTTGTACTGTTGGGTAAAACCCCGGGCCACAAGCCGAGCCTTTAAGAGATCAACTGTCCTACCTGCGACATGTTTGATAGTAAAGATCCACTTGCAGCTAACACAACTGTGGTCAGGAGGAAGAGAAACAAGATCCCAAGTGTGATTACCCCACAGAGCCGTCATTTCTTCATCCATGGCGGCACGCCACCGCGGATGTCGGAGGGCGTCCTGCACAGAGTTAGGTATAGAAATAGAGGAGAGAGAGAGCAAAGGTACGAAGAGGCGGAGAAAGCCGATGTAGAGAGGCATAGTTGGCCATGGGATGTGCTGTCGAGGAGGATGTCGGATCAACAGGCCGCGAAATCATACCGGTAGAGGGAAGCTGCTGCAGGGCATCTGGACGTGGAGGAGGACGAGTGTACACTTGAATGAGAAGAGGTTTGGAGGGGACTGGTGGTGTTGGGGGAATCAGAATGATAGGAGATTTGGACTTGTGGTGCAGAAGGGTAGGGAGAAGTGGAGGAAGTGGAGATGTTACAGGTACGATGGGCCGAGGTAGAGGAGGAGGAAGAAGGGGATCAGAAGGACTGGTGTGATATGGTTGGTCTTCATGGAAGGAGACATCATCAGACACAATCATCTTACCAGTGGTATGATCAAAGCAGACATACCCCTTCTGAGTGCGGGAGTACCCAACAAATATAGCCTTGGTGGCCCGAGGGGCTAGCTTGTCAATGGAAGGACCAAGGTGGTGGACATAACAGGTACACCCAAACACACGAGGTGTGAGAGAGAAGAGAGTCGTGGATGGATGAAGGAGAGTGATGGGTGCCACAAAGTTGAGGACGGATGACGACATACGATTGATGAGGTGGCAAGCTGTAGAAACCACAAAGTTTCAATAAAGAGGAGGAACCTGCTTTTGGATCATGAGAGATCTAGCCACATCAAGGAGGTGACGATTTTTCCGTTTCGCTATGTCATTCTGTTGAGAGGTATAGACACACAAAGTCTGATGTAGAATACCGAACTCAGTGCAGAGATTATAGAAGGTGCGACCAATGTACTCTCGAGCATTGTCTGTCCGAATTGTTTTTACACAAGTAGAAAACTGAGTGCGAGTTTCCGTAAGAAACGTACGGAATGTAGTTGTGAGTTCGGTTTGATCACGAAGTAAATACAGTCAGGTAACTCGCGAGTAATCATCTATAAATATAACAAAATATCGGTACCCCAAAACACTATGGACCTTATAGGACCCCCAGATATCAGAATGAATTAAGGATAAAGGAGCATCGCTCCGAGTACATGAAGAAGGAAAAGATACACGGTATTGCTTCCCAAAAATAAAAGATTCACAAAAAAACTCTTGAACAGAAACAGTAGGAAGAACTTTCTTGAGAATTGGAAGAGGAGCATGCCCAAGACAACGATGCCAATCAGTGGTAGAGACAGTGGTGAGAGCAGCAGGAGAAACATCGAGAAGATACAACTCGTTAGACAGTCGCCCTCTACCAAGTATAGTCCGCGTTAGTCGATCCTGCACAACAAATGAAGAGCGTGAGAAAGTAACGCAACAATCAATATCTTGTGTAAGACGGCTAACAGAAAAGAGATTGAAAGGAGAGCTCGGAACATGAAGAACTGAGGATGGGGAGAGAGGAGTAAGAGGAAGATGAGCAGCTCCAGAAACCGGGATCGTGTCACCATTTGCCACAGTGATGTTCTTGGGGGTAAGTCGTTTCTAAATATTGAGGCGGCCGCTGTGGAAAGATATGATGTGTAGCACCCGAGTCCACAATCCAGTGAGAGCTGTGTGAGAGACAAGATATTCCTTCATTGGAGATTGAGGCCACGGAGCCAGAGGAGCGACTAACCACTTCTTGAAGCTGTTGGAGTTGAGCACATAATGCAGCAATATCATCACTGGTTGTGAAGGGAGGTGAGGGAGCGACCGTTGCAGTAAGATGAGGGGGCAGACCATGTTTACGGTAGCAGGTGTCCTCCATATGGCCATCCCTGCCGCAGTAAGAGCACTTAAAGAGAGTACGACCACCTCGATCGCGTCCCCGAGACTGTCGACCCCTACGAGCCGGCGGACCACGATTAGATGGAGCGAGAGTGGCCACGGGCTGCTGAAGGAGAGCGGGAGAAGAAGGCGGAACATTCGGAGGTGGAGTAACCTTTAGGAGCATCGAGCTCGGTGTCCAAAGAATTGAGAAGCCAAGATTGAACCCGTCCGTCGTCACGGGTCCACTCATCAGTGGGTTCAGTGGGAGGAGTCTTGGTGAGATGATGAAGGAGACCTTTAGTTTGTAGCACACGCCGAATGGAGTGTACCCATTCCACAAAGTTTTGTTTGCCACGAAGAAAAATAGTGGTAATGCGCAGCTCATCCCGAAGCTCAAGAGAAGCAGCACGAGGACAGCCAGAGAGGAGTAGAATCAACAACAGTGGTGGAATCTGAAGCCATATTTCTGGGCGGCTAGGCACAATAACCGGGCGGTTAGAAGCACGCGGCTAGCCGGACAGAACCAACGGCTAAGCACAATACCAATGCTGAGAGCGGTGAGGAGATAAAGCAGCGAAGAGAAGAAGCCTCAGAGGGGAGAAGAACCCGCAACGAGTTGAAGTAGCCCCCGCGGGTAGAGGACGCAGGCAGCGACTAGAAGAGGTCGCCGGAGGCAGCGACTAGAGGATGGCGAAAGCTAGTCGCAACAGAGAAGTAGCCTCCACGGAGAGAAGAAGCCTCAGAGATAAGAAGAAGCCGCAGCGAGTTGAAGTAGCTGCCGCAGGTAGAGGAAGCAGGCAGCGACTAGAAGAGGTCGCCAGAGGTAGCGACTAGAGGATTGGCGAAAGCTAGTCACAACAGAGAGAAGCCGAAGCGGAGAGAAGAAGTCGGCAAACCGAGACGGTCAGACCTGCCACCAAACCGGTAAGAACAGACCGTGCGGTTAAAACAGGTCGCATGCAGCAGTAGACCAAGCGGATAGCAGAAGACCGCAGCAAAATCAAGGGTGGAGCGGTTAATAGTAGGCCGCAGCGGTAAAGAGAAGACCGCAACAAGAGCAAGACCCAAGAGGTTAGCAGCAATCCGCACCGAGTAAAAAAAAGAGAGGCCGCAGCGGATAGCGAACGCAGAAGCGGTTAGAAGAAAACTAATCAGACGGAGGTGGGGTCCACGAGCGAGAGAGAGGAAGGCTATAAAAGGTGGCGGAGAGGAGGAGAGGAGGTGGATCTACGAGAGAGAAGAAAGAGGCGGTTAGAGAAGAGAGAAACCGCAAAAACGAGCGGTCAGCCGAAAGACCAAGCCGCTCGGTCAAAGGGATAGACTGAGCGGTTAGGGAAGAATAGAGCCGATCGGTTAGAAACAGGCCGGACCGGTTAGCTCTGATACCATGTAGAGAACAATGGACCAACCTAAAGTACAAGTGAGAATACAAATATATAAGAGGAGAGAAGGAGAAGGAATCCTATACAAAGGATGTGGGACTAAAGGAGAAAAGAGAAATGAGCTTATAAATGGGCCTTTACATCATTTTTCCCTATATCATCTAACAGTTATTAAATACTTGCTAGATCGTATCACAATCCCACCAAGGTACCCTTTGTCGAAGCCCAGACTTAATTGCTATCTTTGTTGTGTTACATTATCGAGACTTTTTTGCCGTGTTTAACTCTGTTGAGAAGTCTTGACTGAATGGCTTTGATGAGAATTGAGAAGCCTCTTCTGGGTTGTTCTATCATAAAATCTAGCTAGAATAGTTTATAGGTTCCTATTGATTCAAATGCAAGGTCTTGAAACTTGTGCCAATTAACATTTCGTTTTAGGAACTTGAACAGATAGACTCACTCTAATTACTCGTTATTTGATTTGTTAATTTGTAATCTTCGAGAATGCCACCATGTACAATAAAACCAGACGACAATAGTGAAATACAGCATGAACCTTTTGAATTCTTAGTTTTTGTGTCATGAGCGACAACTAGAGTTTTTATCCTAGTTTGATATGAGTTGCTGGTTCTCAGCAAACAGCTTTACTTCTCCAAGTCGGAGTGATCTATTTTACATTTTGAAATCTTGCATTTGTGATATTCACGAGATATTGGGACTGGCACAGGTTAGACTATGATGATAAGTGCAATGGAATACACACACACACACACACACACAAACACACACACACATACTAGCATCTTCGAACGGGCTTCGCCCGTTCTCGATGCGTCGCTGCGGGCTTCGCCCGCTTGACAGTCAAGCGCCCGCTTGGCAGTCAAGCGCCCGCTTGGCAGTCAAGCGCCCGCTTGGCATTCAAGCGCCCGCTTGGCATTCAAGCGCCCGCTTGACATTCAAGCGGGCTACCCCCCCCCCCCCCCCCCCCCCCCCCCCGCGCGCGCGCGGAAGGTATTTAAAATTTTATAATTTAAAAATATTTAAATTTTATTTATTTGCAATATTAATAATTATATAATATTTTAAAGAATATAATTAAATCATAAAATAAAAAACCAAATAAAACTATTTTATAATAACTCATTAAAAAACCAAATAAATTAATTAAAAAGAAATCCCTTAACAGTTCTCGCTTCCGCCTCCGGCCCGCTGCTTCTGGATTCCCGACCCCGCCGCCGGCGGCTTGACCGGGGACCACCGACGAGTTCGCCAGGGCCCGACGAACTCGCCAGTGGTCACCGGTCAGGCCTCCGACGGCGGCATCGGGAATCGGCACGTGCAGGGGAGAAAAAAATGGCTAACGGGATTTCTGGATTTCAGGAATTCTGCTTTTTGGAGGAAATGATATTTGCAGTCCTCCTTTGAATCCTACGGCCAGTTTTTGAAGATGTTTGATCGGACGGTCCAGATGAGATTCATGGTGTGCTTCCTAATATCACTATTGTTTTATATAATAAAGATATATATATATATATATATATATATATACACACACACACGGAAATATGTATATCTGCGTAATGCGGATATATCATATTTCCGCGTAACGGTTTCAGCCGTCCGATCGCATATTGTAAGCCGGCGATAATGCCTATTTAAAAAAAATCGCGGATCATTAACAGAGCGGCGGCTGGTGGTTGCGGGTTCGCCGGACACCGACCGTCGTGGGTTCGTCGGCGGCCACGCCAACGAACCCACGGTGGTCGGTGGCCGGCGAACCCGCAGCCGTCGACTTCCGCTCTGCGGCGGCCCTGCTATAATGCTGCATTACAGCAGGGCGGCTGGCGGCTGCGGGCTCGCCGGCCGCCCTAGGCCCGCCCCGCTGTAATGCTGTAAATTTTTTTTACAGCGGGGCAGCTGGCGGCTGCGGGCTCGCCGGCCACCAGTCGCCCTCAGCTTGTCGACGTGGTCGCTGACGAGCCCAGGGCGGCCAGGGCCGGCGAGCCCAAGGTGGCCGGGGGCCAGCAAGCCCGCAGCTGCCGGCCGCCCCGCTGCACGCGAAATTTTTTTTTTCATGTTGGATTGAATCCAACGGCTGGAACCCTGAGCGCGGATATAATCAATTTACGCGTTAAACTTATAAACAGTGCACCCATATATATATATATATATATGTATATGTATATATATAGGGTTAATTACCGGGACCTCCCTTGGGAGTTTGCAAAATTACTGTTTGCACCTCTCTATCGTTTGAAATTACATTTACATCCCCTCTAAGTTTCCCTAGTTTACAAAAATTCCCCTTCCATTAGAAATATGGATGAAAATGATATAATCTGTCAAATTATTTTATGATAATCAGTTTAACCTTTGTAATGACTCTATATTGAAAGATATGACATTTTTTCCTTTAGAAATATGGATATATAGATGAAAAGTGTTTAAATATGTCAAATTAGTTTATGATATTCCAATTTTATCCTTTTGTAATAACTCTACATTGAAAAAGATGCGTTACATTTTACCCTTTATAATGAATTTAGAATCATTATAAAAGGATAAAATTGAAATATCATAAAATAATTTTGTTGATTTTATCACTTTCCATCCATATTTCTAATGGAAGGGGCATTTTTGTAAACAAAAAAAACTTAAGAGGGGTGATAAATGTCATTTTGAAAGATAGAGGGATGCAACCTGTAATTATGCAAACTCCCAGGTGAGGTCCCGGTAATTAACACTATATATATATATATATGTAATTTTAGTTTTCAATACATAATAGCTGTTCATTGATGCAGCAAACTGCTTCTCTTGTGCTTCTGTGTAGGTTAATTACAAACTTTTATGAAGATTTGAGGAAGAGGACATATATGTGTATAGAATGGGAACAACGTTTAGCTGCTTTGGTAGAAAAAAATCATCTACAACAAATAGCAAATTATGCGAGTCTATTTTAAGTAAGTGTTGGTTTTTTTTAGACTTCTACTCCTAAAATGTTTCTCAGGTATATGTTACAACTTGGTATTCACATGGTACTGTATTATAAGAACAAGCATATTATTGCCCGGACAAATTGTTTATATTCCTACTTGAAAATTACTGCTTTGCTGGCTAGTAATTGATCATAGAAAATGAAGCTTCTACAAGCTATTAAGGTCATGTTTGGGAGACCGGTGGGAGAGTAGTGGCAGTTGTGAATACACTTGTGAAATATGCAGATGATGTTTAAGTAGGTGCAGTCACGAATGCAATTTTCTCAAAACATCATTTTAGGTGAAAATATCGACCCAGAATAGAATTTGGACCAAAAAAGTTGCATGGTAAATTGCCACCACTGCAGTGCTTCCACAGTTTCACACTACTGCTCAACCTTCGTAGTTGTCCCAAACATAGCTTAGTTTTATGTGATTGCTTAGAGAGTTGGTCATTATTTTGTGCAGGTAGAGCCAATTGTAGCTGAAATTTAAGCTATTAAAATTTGATTTAATAAGTAGAGCTGAGGTTATTGGGATGGATTTCAGCTTGGCAATGTCATTTAATTACCTTCTGGTTTGATTTTATTAACCAAGTATTATGAAAAATAGCATCTAATTATCATGTATTGAAGGCATTGAATTAATCTTTAGACAATATAATACTATTTACAACAGCTGGAACTTTTCTTTCTAGTCGTTTATTTTAGTCATAAGATAGTTTTACATGTAGATGTTGAGGCATTTGATTGGCAATTAGGTGTCATCCTAAATGGTTCTATTAGCTGGTCGTATTAGCTGGTCGACCCCGGCCCCCATGTTCGGGGTCGTATTAGCTGGTCGGGCCAATACGCCGATGGCAAAACTAAGCATACGGCATGAGCGTAAGAAGACGACACAAACATTTGGCAGCGGACATAAAACAAAATATAAATGAACTAAGCTCCAAAAGAATTAAGTGGATGATGCGCCGGATGCATCGGATCTGCATTAAGAGCATGGGGGCAATATGAGCGTTCCAGTATAGGATTAAATCAACATCCTCTCTCACCTATTGGAACATGTAGAAAATGCTCAACAATAACTTCACATACAAAATATTAACAAATCAAACAACCCTCCAATTTGATCAAGGTAAATTGAAAGGATTAATGGAAACAATTTGGGACTGTTACTTGTAGCAGCCTCTTGCAAAAATGCTGGGTAAGGTTTTCCTACAATTCACCCTTGTGGTGGGACCCTTCCCGGGACCCTTATTGCGCGGGAATGCTTTGTGCACCGTACTGCCCCCCTCCCCTTGTATCATTGTGTTCTCCTTCCAACTTTCTATTTTGCTCCTGTCATTTTATTCGTTGGATCATTCTTTGTGAAAACGCAGATGCACATCCCAGTCACCAATCAACATACACATTTTCATATAATGAGATGAGGTCAGCAACTAGTAGTTTTCATCCAACAAACAAAATTGGCTATGGTGGTTTTGGAACTGTATATAAAGTGAGTCTTTTTATGAAATTTCTGTATCACAATTGCTAATTCATCGATGTATTACCATTCATCAATCATATTTTTTCACACATCTTTGCTGCTTCATGTGCAGGGGATTTTAAGTGATGGAACTCAAGTTGCAATAAAATCACTCTCCATTGAATCAAAGCAAGGGATCCGAGAGTTTTTGACTGAAATTGAAATGTTATCAAATGTTAGGCATCCTAATCTAGTCCGATTGATTGGTTGTTGTGTCGAAGGCGATAATCGTATGCTTGTATATGAATACATGGAAAATAATAGTCTCGCTAGAGCTCTACTTGGTAAGGCAAACAATATTCATGATTATATATTAGAAATTTAAATTATAAATTGATTTCATTTAAATACTCTTTCAGGCTCATATAATAAACAAATTGCTTTAAACTGGCCAGAGAGAGCTGCTATATGTCTGGGCGCTGCCAATGGTCTTGCATTTCTTCACGAGGAAGTGGAACCCAACATTGTTCATCGTGATATCAAGGCTAGCAATGTTCTACTAGACAAGAATTTGCGGCCAAAAATTGGAGATTTTGGCTTGGCAAAGCTTTTTCCTGATACGGTGACTCATGTCAGCACGCGGGTAGCCGGAACTATGTAAGTGTTTTTGTTAAAGTTTGTTGAATAAAATATGTACAAAGGGCCATAGCAAGGCCCAGCTAGAGCTCACTACCTCTTTAGGATTTAGTCTCCCATTCTAGAATGAGATTGTTGCTCTTTCCTCTAAGTGTACAAATACTTATATGTAGATACATGCGAGAAATTAATGAAAATATTTAATTTAAATTTTCTCATTTCCATATTTTTCTATATGATATCAGAGACAAACGGATCCTAAAGATTTTGTTTTCTCTCTGCTCGGCTTCGTACCGCGCCATCTTCCTCCAGATTGCGTTGTTAGGCGGACTCCGTTCTCTGTCCATCTTTCTTTGTGAGAGCATG
Source organism: Platanthera zijinensis (assembly GCA_039513925.1). NCBI lineage: Eukaryota > Viridiplantae > Streptophyta > Magnoliopsida > Asparagales > Orchidaceae > Platanthera > Platanthera zijinensis. The sequence continues at coordinate 15,416,352 of CM077093.1, read as the reverse complement.
TCCTCCGCGCCATTCCCCGCTCATCATGCCCTCCTCTCTACTGGATTTATAGCGCGCTTCTGCTACCCACAGGGGACCACCTGGTTGGCTTCACCCGTGATCTCTCATCTGACCGCTCAGCACGTGCCCGCTAGAACTCCTATTTGCCGAGCTCCTGGTCGCCAATCTCCTGGCCATATCTCTTTCCAGCGAGTTTCTCCTGATCGCAGTGACTCTAGTGCTCGCTCTCATCCCTCCCTCTTCTGGCCGTGCCTCTGATCGCTCAGGCCGCAGAGCTTATCTTGATCGCAGTGACTTCAGTGCTCACGCACTTCCCTCCCTCTCCTGGTCCCGCCTCTGATCTCTCTAGTCGTAGAGCTCGTGCTGTGCCTGCTGATCTTCTCTTCAACGCGCTTTCACTGGCCGCGTCTCCGCCTGTTCGCGTGCCCGCATGGTCGATGCCCTCTGATTGCTACTCCCGCTCTTGATGCAGTCGACAAACCTCTGCTTTATTCGCAGTGACCGCAACTCCTTGCCCTTTGTTCGCAACACCCGCTGATACCGCGCCTAAGTTTTTCTTGAGGTTGCCTTTCCCCTCTGCCCGTTCTGTCCTATCTGTGGCTTATGGATTTGAACGATTCAAACTCCCTTCTGCCCCGAGCTGTCCCTATTCTACCTGAAGTTAGAGATGAACTTCAAATTACCACTATCTCCCTTAGCGGCTGGAAGAACTTTATCGAGTGGGTATACTCCGTTCGTCGGGTTCTCTAAACTAAAAGCCTTCTTCATCACCTTTCCAAGGCTACTTCTACTGAGCCCATCGAGGAGTGGCTCTGTAATGATGTTCATATCCAATCCTTGATTTTGTACTTTATGTAGAACGAGCCATATTGGATGACCATGTATCATGAGACAACCAAGGCGATGTGGGAAGAACTTCACTCCATCTACTCTGGCAAGGATTGTCTGCAACATCTGTTAGACATCATCACAGACCTTCAATCTCTTGTATCAGGGGAGGATGTCGGTCTGACCTCCTTTGTTGCTCGCTCCAAAACCCTTGTCGAGGTCTGGATTCAACATTAGCCTCCCACGGTGGATCTCGTTGCCCAACGTGCCCAGAAGGAAGTTTTTGGCGTCACTATGATGATGGCCTTGTGCCGCCTCATCTCCACAACGTTCATGCTCAGATCCTTTCATCTTCCACCATTCCAGACAAACTTGTTCCTCGAGCTACCAAATACTTGTTTGTTGGATACTCCCAAACTCAGAAATGATGTGTATTATTCTCATATCTCTCACAAGGTAGTTACCTATGCAGATGTTACCTTCCTTGAAATATATAATGCATCCGTGATAGTTTACGTGATCTCCTGTGCGTGGAGATGAGCGGAGCACTCCCGAAGACGGGCAAAGCTCGCCTGATCGCGACTGGAGCCCATCCGATTGCGGCCTGTGTGAGTAATGTTGCTTGAGGTGCGGGGGTGGGGGGGGGGGGGTCCCTGTGCACTATCACTTGTATGTGTGTGTAGTATAGATTGATGCAGAATATTTATGGAATTTTAATTGTCTTTCTGCAGGGGTTACTTGGCACCTGAGTATGCTTTGCTTGGGAAGTTAACTAAGAAAGCAGATATCTACAGCTTCGGAGTGCTGATGCTTGAAATAATTAGTGGAAGAAGCTGTGCAAGATCAGTATGGGGACTTGATATGAAGGCTCTTTTGGAATGGGTAATTCTCCTGCTCTTTTGGTTGATGCTATTTTTCATGTCTTTTTGGAAAAAAATAATACGCGTTCTTTATAAGTTCTTCTTTGCCATGCAAGCCTGCAAGCCTTTATCATTTATTTTAAGCGAAACTTGGTCTGTGTGGCTCCGTTTGGCATGGTGGTGGCGGTCGTCAACATGGTGGTTGTTACGGACCTGCACTCCGAGGAGCCACCTTGGCGGACATACACGCGTCGCAGCCGCGTTACTGACAAGTCGGCTTAGCGCCGAGGGCGCCGTTATCCTATTTCTATTATGTTCGTATGTTGTGTTGTTTATTTCAGTTTTTGGCTACTCTTGTTATTGGAATCCCATGGAGTATAAATGGGTTAGTGTGCCTAGGGTTTGATATGCAAGATTGATTCTAAGAAACGGGCTGCTCCCGTTTTGAGTTCTCTTCTCTCTCTCTCCCGTTCTCTCCCTCTCTCCGGTCCTCTTCTCCCCCACCAGATTCCCCTTCTCTTTCCGTTAACGTAATACTTGGTCCAACCTGCCGCTCCGCCCGCGACATCAACGCTGCCGGAGAAACTTCCGCCCGATACCGCGCGCCAGCCCTACATCGGCCTCGTCGTGTCCTCCTGCTTCCGCATCGGCATCGCCCGCATCGCCCGCTTCCGCATCGGCATCTCCTGCTTCCGCATCGGCCTGCGTCCGCGCCGCATCGGCCAGCCACCGTTTCTCCCCGCGTCCGCGTCTCCCTGCTTCCGCATCGGCCTGTTTCTGCGCCCGGTTTCCGCGTCGGAAGCATCGTCCTGTTCTGCGTCGCCCTGCTTCTGCGTCGCCCGGCTTCGACATCGACCGTCCATGACCCACTCCACCCGGCTGCATCTCGACAACCCCGAAAATACCATGGAAAACGATGCCATCGCCCTTCGCTTCGAAGCACAGTACCAGTCCATTACCTCTCTCCACTCCTCCCTTTCCGCTATCCTAACTCGCTTGGACTCTCTGGTACCGCCGACCACCGCCTCTGTGGCGGAATCCTCCGCGGCGGCGTCTATCTTAGGGCGACCCCCGGTGGTTGACCCCCCACCGGCTGCTCCGCTACCGCTGCCCCTAGCAAACCGCTTCGCCCTCCCCCTCGACATTCCGTCCTTCGTCGGTGTAGACCTGATGGAGTGGATCACCAAGGCGGAACAATATTTCGACCTACACTCCACTCTTGAGCAAGACAAAGTCGCCCACGTCTTCGTCGGATTGGATGGCTCGGCTCTTCATTGGGCTCGTTGGCTCCGCTAGTCCAACCCCGCCCTTACTTGAGAGGATTTGAAGTAAGGAATGATTGACCGTTACGACTTCCGCTACACCGGCTCCGCTATAGAGCGTCTGTGTGGGGTGCGGAAATTGGCCTCCTTGGAGGAATACATTGATGAGTTTGTTAAGTTGGTGACCCATGTTCCGGGCCTTCCGCCGGACCACTACCTTGCCTTCTTCATGCAGGGCCTCCTACCCTGGGTTCGCTCGCGCCTCCGCACCCACCACTCGAGGACAGTGTCAGAAGCCTTGGATATGGCTCGCCTCGTGGAGGCGGATCTTGGTCCTCGTCCCCAGGCTGCTCCGTTACCGACCCCCCTGCTCGGGCGACCGCCATTCCTCCGGCCCACCCGCCTCGACCACCATGGTGACCGGCCAACGCCGCACCAGCCCGCGGTCCTCCAGCAGCAGGCCGGCCGGCTAGGGGGCCTCCGCTACGTTTATCCAACCATGACTACAACGATCTCCGTCCGAAAGGGTTGTGCTTTCGTTGTCGCCAACCCTACGGACCCAACCATGACTGTCCAGTCAAGGAATTCCACGCCATTGTGGGAGACCTTGAGGTCGAGGTGACTTTGGCCGATTTTGAGGCTTTAGAACTGGAGGAGAACAACGTTGGCCAAGACGCCGCCGCGGCCGCCGCCGCGTCCCTCTGCCTTCTGGAGCTCCCCTGCTTCTCAGTGGGGGGTATCTCCGGCCCACAGACCATGAAGTTAGCAGGGTGTATTCAGCAACGCCCGATAGTGGTGATGATTGATAGCGGGGCCACCCACAATTTCATTTCGGAACAATTAGCCATGCAGCTCCAGCTCCCGTTGGTGCCCTCCCCAGACTTCACAGTTTGTTTGGGGGACGGGCGACGTCGACCGACGATGGGCCGTTGCCCACACGTGTTATTCTCGGTGGGCCCCTGTACGGTGACGACTGACTTCTATGCTTTTGGTTTGGGCGGGATTGACGTCATTTTGGGGGTCGCTTGGCTCCGTACCCTTGGCGACGTCAACGTCAATTGGGCCTCCATGACGATGTGTTTCCTCCAGGCGGGCCGACCATGCCGTTTGGTGGGGGATGCTACTTTTCTCCGCTCTCCTATGTCCTTTCGGGCCCTACAACGCACGTCGGGGGTGGACTTCTCGGCCTGGTTATGACCGATTACCGCGGACACCTGCCCTACCCCGGAACAACCGCCAGCCTTGCAGGAGCTCCTGACAGGCTGACACACTTTCAGGACGTGTTTCAGCCACGCACTGGCTTACCTCCCTCTCGCCCCACCGACCACTCCATTCTCCTCCACGATGGCACTTCCGCCGTTTTCGGTTCGGCCATACCGCTACAGACATATTCAGAAGGATGAGATCGAACGACTGGTGCACGAGATGCTCCGGGCCGACATTATCCGCCCCAGTGCGAGTCCTTTCTCCAGCCCGATCCTCTTGGTTCGGAAGAAGGACGGCAGTTGGCGGTTCTGTGTGGACTATCGCGAACTGAACAAGACGACCATTCCGGACAAGTACCCCATTTCGGTCATCCAGGAGCTGCTGGACGAGCTTCACGACTCCACCTTCTTCACCAAGCTGGACCTGCGCGCCAGCTACCACCAGATTCGGGTTCGCTTCGAGGACATTCCCAAGACGGCCTTCCGGACTCATGACGGCCATTACGAGTTCCTCGTCATGCCATTTGGTCTCACCAACGCACCGATAACGTTTCAAGCGACCATGAACGACATCTTTCGAGCGGTACTTCGCAAGCATGTATTGGTTTTTTTTGATGACATCTTGGTGTATAGTTCGACTTGGCAGGCACACTTGGTGCACGTCCGTAGTACTCTGACCACTCTACGACGCCACGGCTTAGTGATGAATCAAAAAAAGTGCTCCTTCGGCGTCGCGGCTGTTAGCTACTTGGGCCACACCATCTCCGCGAGGTCCGCGGTTTCCTGGGCTTTACCGGCTACTATCGGCGCTTCATTCATCATTACGGGAGCTTAGTACGCCCCCTCACTCAGCTGTTGCGGGCCTCCGAGGAGGGACCCTTCCAGTGGACAGCCGCGGCGGTCGCCGCCTTTGCCGCCCTGAAGTCCTCCATGGTCCAGGGCTCGGTATTGGCCATGCCTGATTTCGGCCTTCCCTTCGAGGTGGAATGCGACGCTTCTGGCACCGGCGTCGGCGCGGTCCTCATGCCGAAGGGCCGCCCGGTGGCCTATTTCAGTCGGGTGTTCTCGAGCACACTTCGTAGCCGTTCGGCCTACGAGTGCGAGTTGATGGGCTTGGTTTTGGCGGTACAACATTGGCGGCCGTACCTTCTTGGCTCGACCCTTCGTGGTTTGGACCGACCACCACAGCTTACGGTACCTACTTCAGCAGAAGATTGCTACTCCGACACAACAGCTTTGGACGGCCAAACTGTTGGGCTATGACTTCACCATTCAGTTTCGGCCCGGTCGGACGAACCGCGCGACGGACGCTCTTTCTCGACAGTTACATTCACCGGAGATATTGGCCATTTCTCGGCCAGTTTGGGAGGAGGCCGCCGTAATTGAGCAGGAGGTCGAGGCGGACCCCGCCCTTGCCGCTATTCGGACGGCCTTGATCGCCGCCTCCGATTCGCGCCCCCTACTCTCTGATTGGCGGGCGCCTTTTCTACAAGGACCGCCTTATGATTTCGTCGATGTCCCCAAGCATCCCCTGCCTGCTGGCCGAGTTTCACACTTCCCCAACTGGGAGACACGCCGGGGCTTTCCGGACCTACCGCCGCTTGGCCGCTTCGCTGTATTGGCCGCAGATGTTTTGCCAGGTGAAGGCCTATGTCGTTGCGTGCCTGACTTGCCAGAAGGCCAAGTATGAGACGATATTCCTCGGGGGGTGGGGTGGGGGGGGGGGGCGGCTCCTCCAACCACTTCCCATTCCTGACCGCATCTGGGAGGATATTGCGATGAATTTCATCACGCGGCTTCCGCGCTCTGGAGGGTTTGTCTGCATTCTGGTCGCGGTGGACCGAATGTCCAAGTATGGTCATTTCAACCCCCTCTGCCACCCGTACACTGCCGCCTCCGTCGCCGATAGCTTCATCGCCGACATCGTCCGCCTCCACGGTTTTCCCCGATCCATTGTCAGCGACCGAGACCCCCTATTCTTGAGTGCGTTTTGGACGACACTCTTCCGCCTTCAGGGGACACGTCTCTGCATGAGTACTGCCTACCACCCGCAGACAGACGGACTGTCTGAGGTGCTCAACCGTTGTTTGGATACATACCTTCGGTGTTTTGTTGGCGAGCAAGCCCCGGACGTGGGCGAAGTGGCTTTGTTGGACGGAGTATTCATACAACACCGCCTACCATCAGGCGGCAGCCACCACGCCGTTCGAGACGGTCTACGGCCGCCCGCCCCCAACCCTTGCTCGTCACCTTCCTGGAGAGTGTGCAGTAGCCAGCCTCGCCGACCATCTGGAGGACCGTGATATCGTGTTGGAGCATTTGAAGCATCATCTTCGTCGGGCCCAGGACAAGATGTCCTCCTTCGCCAACCGGAAGAGGCGGGACTTGAGCTTTGCGGTGGGCGAAAAGTTCTTCATCAAGCTCCACTTGTACCGCCAGCTCTCGGTGGCCCGCCGCCCGTGTCCCAAGCTCGCTCCCCGCTTCTTTGGCCCGTTCGAAGTCCTGACACGTATTGGTGCGGTGGCATACCGTATCGCCCTCCCACCTGGCAGCCGAGTGCACCCGGTGTTCCATGTCTCCCAGCTGCGTCGGGTCGTGGGCGATCACCCGGTCGTGGACCATATCCCCGCCGACGTCGAACTGTCCGACGACCCTCCCCTCTACCCCGCCAGAATTCTTGATCGCCGTCACCACCTTCCGGGCGATGCGGATCCGGACGAGCTCCTCATCGCGTGGGTGGGTCGGGCGGACTCCGACGCCACATGGCTCCTTCGAGCTGATTTTCGTCGCCAATTTCCAGACTTTTGCCTTGAGGACAAGACAAATTTTCCAGACGGCGACATTGTTACGGACCTGCACCCCGAGGAGCCACCTTGGCGGACATACAAACGTCGCAACCACGTTACTGACAAGTCGGCTTAGCGCCGAGGGTGCCGTTATCCTATTTCTATTATGTTCGTATGTTGTGTTGTTTATTTCAGTTTTTGGCTACTCTTGTGATTGGCACCCCATGGAGTATAAATGGGTTAGTGTGCCTAGGGTTTGGTATGCAAGATTGATTCTAAGAAATGGACTGCTCCCGTATTGAATTCTCTTCTCTCTCTCTCTCTCCCGTTCTCTCCCTCTCTCCGGTCCTTTTCCCCCCCATCGGATTCTCCTTCTCTTTCTGTTAACATAATAGTGGTTATGTATTTTATGATCTCACTTAAGGAACTTCATCAACTTTTATGTTGAAAACTAGTTTTTTTTTCTTGGTGACTGTCATAACCATTGTAATGCCAAACATACATTCTATAATGTGGCAATTTTGTCCACGGCAATTCAGTTTTTATAATTTTCATGTAATTTTGGCGAACTTCAACCCATAGGAATGGATAGAATTGATGAAATGATGCAGGAAGAAGTATGCTTACATAACTAGGACCAAAATCAAATTAGCAATCAGCGGCCTCAAGGTTTCTTTGGTTCACCCTATCTTATACAATGAATCATATTTATACAACCAAATAAACCCCACCTGTGCTTCAAAAGAAAGAAGAATTTTTGTCTTTACTAAATTTGGTCATAAGGACCCGGAAAGGATTAAAATTAGCTGGTTCAGCTCTCATTTGTTGCTCATCTGTACTCCCTTGGGGAGAAATGTTTCAGAATGGTGTTATTAGTTACATTTGCCAATAATTCGTTCCTCTCGCGTGGTGTTCGCAGACGTGGCAGCTGCGGGGCGAGGACCGTTTGCTGGACATAGTGGATCCCGAACTCGCGGTGTACCCGAAGAATGAAGCTCTGCACTTCATCAAGACCGCGCTGTTCTGCACCCAAGCGGCTGCTCATCAGAGACCCAACATGAAGCGAGTGGTAGAAATGCTGCAGTCCAGCGATGAAGCGGAACTCTTTGTCGGCGCCCTGAAGCAGCCCGGCGTGCTCAGAGCGCCTGACCGCTCGTTCGGCATCGTCGGTAATAAGCCGGTGGGCTCGAAATATCCCCGATACAGCGAATCGAAGACCACGTACGGCTTCATCTCGACCGCAGAGGACACCAGCAGCGCGCCGGTCAGCACGTTCGAGATGCAACCTAGATGAACACGGGTTGCGGGGCTCGATCGGCTGCCTTCGATGCTTGGTTGTGGGGCTTCATCTCGACCGCAGAGGACACCAGCAGCGCGCCGGTCAGCACGTTCGAGATGCAACCTAGATGAACACGGGTTGCGGGGCTCGAGCGGCTGCCTTCGATGCTCGGTTGTGGTTCTAACAGCCCACCATATGCAGCGTTGTGGCATGTTGTTTGATAGCGGGTTGTGATAAGTTTTGTGTACCTCATTGACATAGATACTGGAAGATGTTAGAAATTCAATCCAAGTAGTAGTCATAGTAGTAGATGTGTATTTGTTTGCCTGTTTGGGCGCGCTGGGACAGCCGCAGTCTTATAAACGGTGATTTTAATTTTAGACAATATTGGAATTTAATTTTAAAAAACAATGTATTCAGGAGTTGAAGGTAAAGTTAATTTTAAATGGGTATATAAATAAATGATCAATTACAAAGGCTTGCTAGTTTCATCATGCAAAACAAACCGAGAATTTGAGCTGAACTTTGTTTTTCGTTCTTCTATTTTGGCTCCATTTGCTCGAGCATTTTTGTGCAGAGTTGCGTTATTTAGAAAACGAAATACATTATTTTTTGGGGATTGTTAACCGCAGACCGAATATGGCTATTCGCAGATTATTACTATTCGCAGACCCAAAGACTATTAAATTTGTTATTCGCAGAAATTATTGTTATTCGCAGATCAACATTAAAAGTAAAAAAATAGGGTCAAGATGTGCACCAGCACCACAAGTACCACCAAAATTGGAGCCTACATAAAAGTATACATAACCTGCATCAAAAAATATGAAGCACTGACACCACAAGTGCACAAAAAATATCAAGTCTATCAGAAGAAGAAGAAGAAAGTACCAGGAGCACGGTTAGGGCAAAATCAAGATTCAGAGCAGCGATCAGCGGCAGAGGCGGGCATTTCCTGGGAGATAGATCTACTAGACGGGGCCGGAGAGAAAAGAGCACACTGCCTTCGTCGCCGCGCTTCCCCGTTACATGCTCAGAAATGCCCTAACTCCTGGCGCCTTAAGCTAGGTCCGCCCTTGCACACAGCGGCGAGCGGCGGGGCGATCGACTCTTCTTCGCCGGCGTGCGGGGCGAGCGGCAGATGGCAAGCGGAGCGATCGGCGGATAGCCATTCGGTCTGCGAATAAAAAAAAAGGAACAAAAAAAAACGTTTTTTTCGGTCTGCGAATAGCCATTCGCGGTCTGCGAATAACAATCCCCTATTTTTTTCCGTTTGAATAATCACTGTTGGGAATCATCAATCCCCAAAATAATATTTTGTTCCTCCATAAAAAATAATGGTGTCTTCCTGTTGTCGCGGTCTGATTAAAGCTTCTGGTAGATGGGGTTAAATCTGGCTGTCTTAGCCTACAGAACGATCAAGCGTGCACACAGTCACAGAATGCTTTAAGTAGAATACATGATGTTTTTGACGTGAAAAAATCTCTCGACTGGGTAAAAAATCACGTGATCGGATTTGTTCCGTTCAAACTCCACTATACGCTTCGGGTTATAAGTTAGCTTGAGAATCGAGCACGACAAGCCCCTCCTCGTTACACTTGGGTGTGTGTGTGTGTGTGTGTGTGAGAGAGAGAGAGAGAGAGTGAGAGAGAGAGAGAGAGAGAGTGAGAGAGAGTACAACGGGTTTTGGTGGGCGACAGACCGCGTCTCACTTGAAGCTTGAAGTTAATATCCGTTGGAGATGATGAGCTCTCGTCGGCACCGCGTTGATGACGGTCACGGGTGCAGGGCACGCGGAAATTTGTTTGTTCCAACTTGAAGGGTGCTGCGGGCTAAGAGACTTCAACGGACAACTCCCAGGAATTGCCCTCTTCGCGGTGGACTTCGCCAAATTTTCTGGTGGAGAGGCGGTGGCTCGTAGGAGGAATATGACAGAGCTCTGGCCTGAGGAAGAAGAAAATGGGGAGGAGAATAAGTGAGAAATGAGGAGGTCTGAGACGCCTTTTATAGCCTCCAGGAAGTGGTTACAGTGGTTATGCGGCTATCTGCACACCGTAACCCCCAAATCATAATTTTAAGTATGGTTTAGGAGAATATTATTTGCATAATATTATTTTTCTATTATTTAATTAAGTCACCCCCCCACCACCACTAACCATGGCGGTTAGTGAGTGGTTATTCCCAAAATTGACAGTGACAATCGCGGCAGAGAAATTGAACGGCGGGGAAAGGCCAGCTAGGACGGACGGCCGCCTTAATGGTGCTGTGAAGAAGAAAGAGCTGAGTTTACTCAGTTCAACAAGCAGGCTTAGAGAACACTTTCTCTGGAGCAAATCATCAACAATAAACTCAATCTCTCTGTAGGATCTTTCTAGATCTGAGTTGTAAGCCTGAAATATAAATGTTGAACGGTATGATCCATCTGTGAATCTGAGGTAGGGCATGTGTGCCTGATGTAAGAGATTTATTCTCTGAGGTAGGATCTAGCGGTGGATCTGAGTGTAGTGCTATCCACCTAGTCTGAGTGTAGGACTTTGATTAAGTCTAAGGTAAGTGATATGTGGATCACTGAGCTATAGTAGTATCATTTACTCTGAGTGGTAGGGCCTTGGAGCGGCCGCCCCTTTCGGGCGGCCCCCACGGCCAGGCGGCGGTCTTGACGCGGCCGGCCGGGCAAGGGTCGCCCAGCCCCGGCGCGGCGGCGGCTTGGACGGTTCGGGTAATGGGATGAGCACACTGGGGATCTCATGCGGTGATTACGCGTGCGGCGGTCAAACCCATGATCCCACTAATTTGGTGGGGATCATGGGGAGTGGACTATTCGCGCCCCGGTTTGCAATAAATTATGACATCCCCATCACATTTGTAATAGCTTCAACTGCCAACACCCACCCAAACACGTCTTTTATATATCGCACCATCTTTTTAACAATTGGCCAATTACGAATTGTACGCGAATGAAGCCACAATCGCTCGTTATTTGAATCTTTGAAAAGCCACTGTAGTCGGATGAGAGGAGATTGGATGACCATTTGGGGGGGGGGGGGGGGGCATGTGATCTTTTTGATTCCGGATTGGAGTCAAGGCCTTTTGTTGGGTCGAGTTTTCTCCCGACCCATGTGTTTGGTGGTTTCACTATGTCAAGAGACCTGGTCTCTCCGGGTTTTATTTGTGAAAAATCAGGATTTGGAGAGAAACTGCCGGAACAAGGGCGAAGTTCGTCATTTTTGTACGAGGAAGGAGAGAGTTTCTTGTGAGATTGTGAAAAATTATTCTCACTATTAGTCTTGCTGCCCCGTAAACTCATATTTTCTTTGAATTAATAAGGGGAAGAGGCGAAGGGAGAGGTCATAGCCCGAATTTAGGTGAACTTCTATAAATCTGGTTTTCCCTGTGTGTTTGTGTGCTCGTTTTTCTGAAATTTGTTTAGTTTTTAGTTTGTTGTTCTTCTCTTTTGGGCTCGTTAAACAGGACAATGGAGGCACCTTGCACGCCCGTGCTTCGAGTACACCAAAATGTAATTTCCTTCCATGCATGGGTCTCATGCAAGAAACACTGAATAATATAGCTTGATTTATGTAGAAGATTATGCCCATGTTTACAGACAGATTTACATTTATCACTGCCATTATCATACTAATGCAATTTATATACTCATAGTTGCAACAGTCTGCTGCAGAGTTTAGGGTTTATATTTACGCCCACTTTTCCTAAATTATACATGTATAAATGAAATATTACACATATATTTATGTGGCACATTAAGTCCAAATTCAAATCCAGAAGGGGGCCTCACTCACTACTGAATCACCAGTAGTCCCCACAAGAACACCTTCCTCCTTCAAAATGATGAAACCTGTACCTGTCCCTGATAAGTATCTCCCTCTCATAAACATCGGATACCAGCTTAGCCATCGCGTGGCAGTCCTCGCAGATCCGAAGGTTCTTCTGGATCCGAATCAGCCCCGCCCCGTCCGTTCTAATCAACCCGAATGCGATCGCCAGCTTCTCGCTGTGCAGATTCAATGCCCGCTCCTTCGAATGCTCATCCTCTACATTCTGCAGCACCTGCGTCTTCTTCGGCTCGTAGCCAGCATTCTTCAGCCTAGCCATCATCTCCCCCAACTTCTTGTAAATTTTCTCCGACAGCAAATGCGACGCGTCGCCGGCCAAGAACTCGTGCACGACTCCGCCGACCTCCATTGAGCTGCAGCCCGCCTCCTTCTTCAGCCCCTGATCCTTCATCCTCTTCCTCAACAGACCAACGTCTTCCCATCTGCCGGCCCTCGCGTATAGATTAGACAGCAGCACATAAGCTCCGTCGTTTCTCGGCTCCAGCCGGAGAAGCTTCTCGCCCGCGAGTTCCCCGAGCTCGACGTCTCCATGCACCGCGCAGGCGCCGAGCAGCGCTCCCCACACCGAAGAAGGGGGCGGCACAGGCATGCTGTTTATCAGCCGCAGCGATTCTTCTAATCGTCCGGCGCGGCCGAGGATGTCCACCATGCATCCGTAGTGCTCGATCGCCGGAGCAATTTTATATAAAGATTGCATTTCGCTGAAGTATAACCTGCCCTCTTCTATCAATCCGGCATGGCTGCAGGCGCAGAGGATGTTGGTGAAGGTAACATGGTTGGGTTTGACTTTCGCCTCCAGCATCTCTTGGAAGAGATTCAACGCCTCCTTTCCCCTTCCGTACATGCCGAGTCCGGCGATCATCGCGCTCCAAACAAAGACATCCCTATTCTCCACAGATCTGAAGACACGAATTGCCTTCTCCAAATCCCCGCACTTTGAATACATATCAATGAGTGCGGTGGCGAGATGGCGGTTCATGTCAAAACTGGTGGTTTTGAGGTAAAAATGGATGCTTTCGCCGGATTCGATCGCACTTAGCTGGGAGCATGCCGACAGTGCGGCGACGAGCGTGATCTGGTCGGGTTCTGTATTGGTATTCTGGAGCTCTCGGAAAGCCGCCAAAGCTTCTCTGGGTCTTCCGTTCTGCTCATATCCGGATATTAAAGCATTCCAGGCGGCGATATCTGGCGAAGGCATTTCGTCAAACATGGTACGGGCGGCGTCAAATTCACGGGATTTCGCATATGCAAACACCATGGTGGCCCAGGAAATTGAATCCTTTTCCTTCATGGTATCGAAGAGGAGTCTTGCGTCGGAGGAGCTCCCGCATTTTGCGTACATGTGGAGGATGGCGTTGTCGAGTATCAAGCACTCGGGGATTCGATTAAGCTTGATGTAAGAATGCATTGACCTGCCGAGCTCCAAGTCGCCTTTTTTCCCGCAGACAGAAAGAATGCCGATCATTGTGATGTCGTTCGGGAGCACGCCGTGCTGATTCATTGCCTCAAAGAGGTCCAAGGCATCGTCACAGAGGTCAGCTCGTGCCAGCGCGGCGATCATCGAGTTCCAGGAGACCACATCTCTCTGAGGAATATGATCGAACACCAGGCGGGCGAGATCCAAATACCCACAGGCAGCGTAGAAGTGAACTAGAGAATTGAGAATGAAGATGTCCGAATGGAAGGGGGACTTGATAACCAGGCCATGGAGCGCGGAGCCCTCGCGAAACATCACGAGCTCCGCTGCGGATTTGAGGATGAAGGGGAAGGTGAAGCGGTCTGGTGAGTGGGGGCTGTCGGCGAGCATGCCGGAAAAGATCCGGAGGCTGAGCTCCGGCTGGCAGGCGGCGTGGGCGCGGATGAGGATATTCCAGGAGTAGAGGTTTGGGTGGGACATTTGGTCGAACACCTGGAGTGCGTGGTGCAGATTGCGAGAGGGGGGAATGGCCCAGGCTGTGAGGAGTCGACTGGCGGTGTAGGTGTTGTCGAAGAGACCGAGCCGGAGAATCCGAGCGTGGACTTGCTTCAGCTCCGGCGCTCCGAGGGCGGAATGGTCGTCCAGTAATGAGAGGATATGCTGGTCCGCTGGCTGCCGCCGGCAGCCGTTACCGGAGGCAGGAGTTGGGATGGCGGATAAGGCTGGCGGTGTTATCGCGGCCATTCGAAGGACGAGGAAGCAATTGATTTGATTCTAGAATTTAATATGGCTATTGACCGCACTCCTAATATGACTATTTGCACCCTATTTTGTTCTAATTTTTTTCCCCCTAAAACTTTACAGGTATCCCATCTCCCCCATTTTGCGAAAGCCCCATCCCGTCTTCCTCTTCGCCAAGCTGCTTTCGTCTCCGACATCTTCCTCGCGTCATCTTCCTCTCCGGTTAACAAGTCGTCGGTCCTTCCAGCCTGCTCCTTCCGTCGGCGCCCGTGTTCCCCTCTTCGCCGAGCCGCTCTCATCTCCACTACTAGCACCGACGTTCCAACCTGTTGCATCTTCCTCACGCCACCTTCCTCTCCGGTTAACAGTGATTTTTTTAGATACCTAAACCTAAAATTGGAGAAAATATATCAAATGAGTTTTTTCGTTCTAGATTTTCTGATTGGAAGAATCAAGTGAAATTTCAACATTATAGAATTAACTGAAGCATTTTATCCGATTATTGCTGCACATAATGCCGATCAAAGGAAATTAGAGATTGAGGAATACCCCAAATCAGAAATGCAGTGAAATACAAGAGAAAAGGAAAGTTTTACCTTAGTTGGAGAGGAGATGCGTGAAATATGCTAATAAATCGGTGAACAAGAGAGCAATCACCTGCAATATATGGGAGGGGGGGGGGGGGGGGGGGGGGGGGGGGGGGGGTGGGCTGGACTCAACTCGATATCAGCCCTGCACGGATATTTTCGGGTACTTTAAAAGTATAATACCTGAGAGAAATCATTGCCCAACACTACTCTATTAGCTGTCTCACGCACACCACTAGGGGATTTTTTTCGGTGCGTCAAAAAAATATCAGAATGCGACAGAAAAAAACAGGATACGATTATATTTTCAGATTACGATTAACAATGTAATGCGAATAGTTAAAACCGAATTGCGGTTAACAATCGCATTTATTATTTGATAACTAATAAGCAAATGTATATTGATTCGATCTGATTCCATTTCGAGTTATTTGGCGCCACTGCCCCGCCACGTGCTTGCTGATTTGGCGACATTGTTACTTGCAACTTAAAATTATTAGTTTATTAACCGCAGCCTGGAATATTTTAAAAAAATTATTGCAATTAGAAATTTTAAATATTAGTCCTATATTAAAAAAAGGCTAAATAACTTATAGAATACTAAGTATAGAGAACAATTCATTTGAACGATGATAAATAATGCTAAAAATAGATAAATCATGTTAAAGCATACAAAGGACTTGGCCTAACAACCTTTGAATTAGTTGAAGATAAATTTAAGTTAAAGTAGATCAATACTGGAGCGGAGAACTTACGAGATTCGCTCGAACTAGCAGAAGCAGGGCGACAACGTCGGGCGTGCAGATGTGCGCCGCCTCCGCCGAGCGAGCAGACGAGCAACGACGGCGGGTATTTTCAATGACCTCTTCATTTACTGTTTGAATTTGTTCTATTAATTCTCATGTGCTACTTATGAGATTCTAGAAATGTTCTGTGAATTTCTCATTGAGCGTATACCTATTCTTGAAGTCCAAAGGTGAAATTATGCAATTTATGTCTTGTAAATTGATGCTATCTTAAGTTTTATTTTCTCTAATATGAAGACTCCTCGTATTGTATGTTTTATTTTTGCTTAATATGGTCATAAAAATTTTGTGGAGATTGAAAAAATTAGAAGTTTCTGAAGATATTACGAGACACTTAAAGAAGATTTGAAGCATTTTGAGAATTTTTATTTACTATAATTGTTATTTAAGAATGAATGGAAACAATTTATTATATTGTTATTTAAGAATGAATGGAAACAATTTATTATATGATTGTGTTTTTTTTTTAATTTTTTTGATGGGTTACTAATAACAAAATGATTTTTAAATAGCTATTTTCAAATACGATTTGCTAGCAGCGGAAATAATTTTGCTAATTGTACAACCCCGTATTCGCAGAGTAGGGTCCTTTTGGCAGGCGCAGAGCCAGTTTTAAGTTTTTAAGCTTTTTAGAGATTTTGGACTCTTGGTGGCCATTTTTTGGCCCTAGCTTGGAAATATACTAGTAGGGGGAATGAAAATTGTCTCCCCCGGCCCCTTTGAGCACCCGCTCTCGCCAAGCGCTAGGCCGCAGCTCGCCGCCTTGCCGCTCTCGCCAAGCGCCACGCCGCAGCTCGCCGCCTTGCCGCTCTCGCCAAGCGCTAGGCCGCAGCTCGTCGCCTTGCCGCTCTCGCCAAGCGCTAGGCCGCAGCTCGCCGCCTTGCCG
Source organism: Platanthera zijinensis (assembly GCA_039513925.1). Lineage (NCBI taxonomy): Eukaryota > Viridiplantae > Streptophyta > Magnoliopsida > Asparagales > Orchidaceae > Platanthera > Platanthera zijinensis. The sequence continues at coordinate 15,399,841 of CM077093.1, read as the reverse complement.
CTCTCGCCAAGCGCTAGGCCGCAGCTCGCCGCCTTGCCGCTCTCGCCAAGCGCTAGGCCGCAGCTCGTCGCCTTGCCGCTCTCGCCAAGCGCTAGGCCGCAGCTCGCCGCCTTGCCGCTCTCGCCAAGCGCTAGGCCGCAGCTCGCCGCCTTGCCGCTCTCGCCAAGCGCCACGCCGCAGCTCGCCGCCTTGCCGCTCTCGCCAAGCGCTAGGCCGCAGCTCGCCGCCTTGCCGCTCTCGCCAAGCGCTAGGCCGCAGCTCGCCGCCTTGCCGCTCTCGCCAAGCGCTAGGCCGCAGCTCGTCGCCTTGCCGCTCTCGCCAAGCGCTAGGCCGCAGCTCGCCGCCTTGCCGCTCTCGCCAAGCGCTAGGCCGCAGCTCGCCGCCTTGCCGCTCTCGCCAAGCGCCACGCCGCAGCTCGCCGCCTTGCCGCTCTCGCCAAGCGCTAGGCCGCAGCTCGCCGCCTTGCCGCTCTCGCCAAGCGCTAGGCCGCAGCTCGTCGCCTTGCCGCTCTCGCCAGTCACCAGGCCGCAGCTCGCCGCCTTGCCGCTCTCGCCAAGCGCCACGCCGCAGCTCGTCGCCTTGCCGCTCTCGCCAGTCACCAGGCCGCAGCTCGCCTCAGGCCGCCGTCTCGCTAGAGGCCGCCAGCTCGCCCAAGCTTCTTTTGGCCATGCTCTTACCATTGTGCCCTTGGCGTGGAGTTACTTTGTTACCCCTTGGCGTGGAGGTTTGCTATTGGCTCAAGGCCAATTGGCCTTGGGGGCATTTTGGTCATTTTGACCCCAGGACTACTTGGAAAAACTATAAATAGACCCCCTTGGGTACCTTTGGAGGGGCATTGGCTTTTGGCTTCCTCCTCCCTAGCTTTCCTCTTGGTAGAGTTGAGAGAACTCTCCAAGGTACCCAGCTCTCATTGGTAAGGGAGGGGAAGTGTTCTTGTGACCTTCCGGGTGTGTGGTGGGACCTCCGCGCTAGAGCCGAGGGTCTGTTCCTAGTTTCCCAAGTCTTCGGCCCGTGACATTCTTCCGAGTGTAGTAGGTGTGAGGTCACCCCTTCCCCAAGGGTCGAACTCCACAGAGACCAAGTTTTTGGTTTCAACATTTTGGTGCGGTGAGCGTGGAGAGTGACCAGCACAGAAAATCTCGGGAGAGTGTCATGACTGGAGATCAGGGAGGTAGTGATGACCTCGGTGGTCTCCCCAACCTAGGACCCTTTGTAGGAAGGGAGGAGTTCATGGCTTCCATCGAAGGCATCATGGGGATGCTTAGAAGCATCGCCCCTCGGGCTGACAGCTCAACCCCCACCCCCCAGGGACTAGCTCCCAGGGGTCTCGGCGAGCTGACCCAGAGTGGTCTCGGCGAGCTGGCTCCCAGGGGGCAAGGCGAGATCACCCCAGCAGGGGGAGAAGAAAGTGTGCCAGGTAGGCGACCTGGGAAGGAAAGGATGGGAGAAGGGGTCGAGAGAGACCTCCCCGGCCGGGAGCTGTTCCCCAGCCCGGCGAGAGCTAGCCCTCCAGGCAAGCAGGTCGCGCGAGTAGAGGTGGTGAGAGCACCCCTTAGGGGGTCACCCTTCAGCGAGCTGATCATCTCAGCTCCCGTTCCCGAGGGGTTCAGAGAGCCAGACATGGCTTACTATACCGGGAAGGATGATCCCGTCCAGCATCTGCAATGGTTCGAGGATGCCGTCTCCATCAGGCCGACGACGGATGCCTTCAAGTGTCGCCTCTTTGCGATCACGTTGAAGGAGAAGGCAAGGGACTGGTTTCATCAACTCCCTCCAAGGTCCATCTTCGGGTTCGAAGACTTGAGTCGGAGCTTTCAGCTTCGCTTCTCCACCTCCAAGAAGAGGAAGAAGGGTCCTGAGTCCCTCTTCCAGATAAAGCAAAGGGTCGAGGAGTCGCTGGCCCACTACGTCGACAGGTTCCAGGAAGAGGTCGCGGATATCCAGGAGGTGCCAGGGTATGCCCTCCAGATGGCGTTCACGGTGGGGTTGCGCGAAGGATTCTTCAAGATGAGCCTGACTCGGAAGGCCCCCCTCTCCTTCGAGGAGCTGATGGAAAGGGCGGCAGAGGAGATAGCCATGGAGGCAGCCAACCCGGCCTTTGTAAAAAAGTTGGCTAAGTTGACGGAGGTGGAGTCGAAAGAGCAAGGTGGCTCAAGGCACCAGGAAGGAAGGCGGAGAGAGGAGCAGAGAGCCCAGGGGTTCCCGAGACAGGAGGGTCCGGAGCCAGGCTGGAGGCAGCAGGGAGGACCCGCCCATGGTCCAGGAAGAGCTCTCATCCAGGATGGGGGGAACTTTCATGGGGGTCAAGGGAGGTTCAACTACCAAAGGCAAGCCCCAAGGCAACTCCTACCCCCACCGCAGCAAGCCTTGGCAATAGGCGAAGGAAGAAGAGGCAACGGGAGAGATCGTCGAGTCCGCCGAAGGAGGCTGGTAGAAGAAGCATTGCCGTACTGTGACTACCACCAGGTGGAGGGGCACGCGACGGCTACCTGCCCCGAATTCCTGGAGGTAAGAGGAGCGAGAGGTCAAGCCCAGCAACCACCCCCGAGGCAGATCGAAGCCCCGCCCCCAGCTAGGGAGGAAAACAGATGTGAGGATCGGGTCGACGTGGGCAGCCGGGGAAGGATCGGTTAACGCAAGAGGTGAAGGAGCCTCGCCTCAATAGGAACTTGTATTTTTTGTTGTGTTGTATCGAGTCTAGCCCCCGACCCACTGAGTCGGGAGAGGTCATGTAACCCATCATTTTTTTCCCCGTTTGAGGATGTTGAATTTGATAAGGTTTTGTTGAGACGCCAAGTCCTCAGCTCCGATGATGGTCCCGCTGTCAGGCTCTCACTAGCTGGCAGGTCAGGCGTACCTCTCGTGGAAGCCCCAAGTCCTTAGCTCCGATGATGGTCCCGCTGTCAGGCTCTCACTAGCTGGCAGGTCAGGCGTACCTCTCGTGGAAGCCCAAGTCCTTAGCTCCGATGATGGTCCCGCTGTCAGGCTCTCACTAGCTGGCAGGTCAGGCGTACCTCTCGTGGAAGCCCAAGTCCTTAGCTCCGATGATGGTCCCGCTGTCAGGCTCTCACTAGCTGGCAGGTCAGGCGTACCTCTCGTGGAAGCCCAAGTCCTTAGCTCTGATGATGGTCCCGCTGTCAGGCTCTCACTAGCTGGCAGGTCAGGCGTACCTCTCGTGGAAGCCCAAGTCCTTAGCTCCGATGATGGTCCCGCTGTCAGGCTCTCACTAGCTGGCAGGTCAGGCGTACCTCTCGTGGAAGCCCCAAGTCCTTAGCTCCGATGATGGTCCCGCTGTCAGGCTCTCACTAGCTGGCAGGTCAGGCGTACCTCTCGTGGAAGCCCAAGTCCTTAGCTCCGATGATGGTCCCGCTGTCAGGCTCTCACTAGCTGGCAGGTCAGGCGTACCTCTCGTGGAAGCCCAAGTCCTTAGCTCCGATGATGGTCCCGCTGTCAGGCTCTCACTAGCTGGCAGGTCAGGCGTACCTCTCGTGGAAGCCCAAGTCCTTAGCTCTGATGATGGTCCCGCTGTCAGGCTCTCACTAGCTGCAGGTCAGGCGTACCTCTCGTGGAAGCCCAAGTCCTTAGCTCCGATGATGGTCCCGCTGTCAGGCTCTCACTAGCTGGCAGGTCAGGCGTACCTCTCGTGGAAGCCCCAAGTCCTTAGCTCCGATGATGGTCCCGCTGTCAGGCTCTCACTAGCTGGCAGGTCAGGCGTACCTCTCGTGGAAGCCCCAACTAGTCCTTAGCTCCGATGATGGTCCCGCTGTCAGGCTCTCACTAGCTGGATGATGGTCCCGCTGTCAGGTCAGGCGTACCTCTCGTGGAAGCCCAAGTCCTTAGCTCCGATGATGGTCCCGCTGTCAGGCTCTCACTAGCTGGCAGGTCAGGCGTACCTCTCGTGGAAGCCCCAAGTCCTTAGCTCCGATGATGGTCCCGCTGTCAGGCTCTCACTAGCTGGCAGGTCAGGCGTACCTCTCGTGGAAGCCCCAAGTCCTTAGCTCCGATGATGGTCCCGCTGTCAGGCCCTCACTAGCTGGATGATGGTCCCGCTGTCAGGTCAGGCGTACCTCTCGTGGAAGCCCCAAGTCCTTAGCTCCGATGATGGTCCCGCTGTCAGGCCCTCACTAGCTGGATGATGGTCCCGCTGTCAGGTCAGGCGTACCTCTCGTGGAAGCCAAGTGTTTTTCACCCCGAGGCTACCTCTCGTCTCGTCACCCAGGCTCCCATTAGCTGGCATGACAGGTTGACCCCTCGGGAAGCTAAGTGTTTTCACCCGAGGCTGTCTCGTCACCCAGGCTCCCATTAGCTGGCATGACAGGTTGACCCCTCGGGAGGCTAAGTGTTTTCACCCCGAGGCTGTCTCGTCACCCAGGCTCCCATTAGCTGGCATGACAGGTTGACCCCTCGGGAGGCTAAGTATTTTCACCCCGAGGCTGTCTCGTCACCCAGGCTCCCATTAGCTGGCATGACAGGTTGACCCCTCGGGAGGCTAAGTGTTTTCACCCCGAGGCTGTCTCGTCACCCAGGCTCCCATTAGCTGGCATGACAGGTTGACCCCTCGGGAGGCTAAGTATTTTCACCCCGAGGCTGTCTCGTCACCCAGGCTCCCATTAGCTGGCATGACAGGTTGACCCCTCGGGAGGCTAAGTGTTTTCACCCCGAGGCTGTCTCGTCACCCAGGCTCCCATTAGCTGGCATGACAGGTTGACCCCTCGGGAGGCTAAGTGTTTTCACCCCGAGGCTGTCTCGTCACCCAGGCTCCCATTAGCTGGCATGACAGGTTGACCCCTCGGGAGGCTAAGTGTTTTCACCCCCGAGGCTGTCTCGTCACCCAGGCTCCCATTAGCTGGCATGACAGGTTGACCCCTCGGGAGGCTAAGTATTTTCACCCCGAGGCTGTCTCGTCACCCAGGCTCCCATTAGCTGGCATGACAGGTTGACCCCTCGGGAGGCTAAGTATTTTCACCCGAGGCTGTCTCGTCACCCAGGCTCCCATTAAGCTGGCATGACAGGTTGAACCCTCGGGAGGCTAAGTATTTTCACCCCGAGGCTGTCTCGTCACCCAGGCTCCCATTAGCTGGCATGACAGGTTGACCCCTCGGGAGGCTAAGTATTTTCACCCCGAGGCTGTCTCGTCACCCAGGCTCCCATTAGCTGGCATGACAGGTTGACCCCTCGGGAGGCTAAGTGTTTTCACCCCGAGGCTGCCTCGTCACCCAGGCTCCCATTAGCTGGCATGACAGGCTGACTCAGCGAATACGTTGGGTTGGATGTTTCTTTTCGAGCTTGTGCCAACCTCGAAAAGAGCGGGGATTATGTACAACCCCGTATTCGCAGAGTAGGGTCCTTTTGGCAGGCGCAGAGCCAGTTTTAAGTTTTTAAGCTTTTTAGAGATTTTGGACTCTTGGTGGCCATTTTTGGCCCTAGCTTGGAAATATACTAGTAGGGGGAATGAAAATTGTCTCCCCCCGGCCCCTTTGAGCACCCGCTCTCGCCAAGCGCTAGGCCGCAGCTCGCGCCTTGCCGCTCTCGCCAAGCGCCACGCCGCAGCTCGCCGCCTTGCCGCTCTCGCCAAGCGCTAGGCTGCAGCTCGTCGCCTTGCCGCTCTCGCCAAGCGCTAGGCCGCAGCTCGCCGCCTTGCCGCTCTCGCCAAGCGCTAGGCCGCAGCTCGCCGCCTTGCCGCTCTCGCCAAGCGCTAGGCCGCAGCTCGTCGCCTTGCCGCTCTCGCCAAGCGCTAGGCCGCAGCTCGCCGCCTTGCCGCTCTCGCCAAGCGCTAGGCCGCAGCTCGCCGCCTTGCCGCTCTCGCCAAGCGCCACGCCGCAGCTCGCCGCCTTGCCGCTCTCGCCAAGCGCTAGGCCGCAGCTCGCCGCCTTGCCGCTCTCGCCAAGCGCTAGGCCGCAGCTCGCCGCCTTGCCGCTCTCGCCAAGCGCTAGGCCGCAGCTCGTCGCCTTGCCGCTCTCGCCAAGCGCTAGGCCGCAGCTCGCCGCCTTGCCGCTCTCGCCAAGCGCTAGGCCGCAGCTCGCCGCCTTGCCGCTCTCGCCAAGCGCCACGCCGCAGCTCGCCGCCTTGCCGCTCTCGCCAAGCGCTAGGCCGCAGCTCGCCGCCTTGCCGCTCTCGCCAAGCGCTAGGCCGCAGCTCGTCGCCTTGCCGCTCTCGCCAGTCACCAGGCCGCAGCTCGCCGCCTTGCCGCTCTCGCCAAGCGCCACGCCGCAGCTCGTCGCCTTGCCGCTCTCGCCAGTCACCAGGCCGCAGCTCGCCTCAGGCCGCCGTCTCGCTAGAGGCCGCCAGCTCGCCCAAGCTTCTTTTGGCCATGCTCTTACCATTGTGCCCTTGGCGTGGAGTTACTTTGTTACCCCTTGGCGTGGAGGTTTGCTATTGGCTCAAGGCCAATTGGCCTTGGGGGCATTTTGGTCATTTTGACCCCAGGACTACTTGGAAAAACTATAAATAGACCCCCTTGGGTACCTTTGGAGGGGCATTGGCTTTTGACTTCCTCCTCCCTAGCTTTCCTCTTGGTAGAGTTGAGAGAACTCTCCAAGGTACCCAGCTCTCATTGGTAAGGGAGGGGAAGTGTTCTTGTGACCTTCCGGGTGTGTGGTGGGACCTCCGCGCTAGAGCCGAGGGTCTGTTCCTAGTTTCCCAAGTCTTCGGCCCGTGACATTCTTCCGAGTGTAGTAGGTGTGAGGTCACCCCTTCCCCAAGGGTCGAACTCCACAGAGACCAAGTTTTTGGTTTCAACACTAATAACATCACCTTTTTAAGATAGTGGTTGCAACTGATAATAGCTGGTAGATTTGTATGAACCATGCCCAATCTTGAATTTTTTCCCTTTTTCAAATGTTTATCATCCATTCTAACTTAGGCTCCATTGGGGGGGGGGGGGGGGGGGGGGGCTTATTTTCACCGGTCAAGAGGTTACGACCGCATGAACCGGACCTTACCGGTGAAAATAAGTCCCCTCAAACGAAATCTTAATAATTGCTTGAGCGTTCATTTGGCTCTGCAGCTAAGATGGAATATATTCTACCAAACACAGCGTTGATGGATCCACAACACTTCACATAAACAAATCACAAAATAGTGAAAACAAAAGTAATATTTGGCATTATTTGTCTTATATCTTAATTTTAATGTGAGTTTATGATACCTCTTCCGACCCGCATCCCGGACCGAAGCCATTCTCGAGATTATGGTGCCAAAGCATATCGGTAGGAGCACGAGGTCCATATAGAAGTACCGTTCGATTGAGATCAAACGGCTGACTTTTAATCTGCTAATGAACTTCTGCTGACATTCCATCTGTGAACTTATCATGCAATTGGTGATTGGTTGCTGTGGTGAAGTTGTTAAGAGACTTTGTACCTTAGAAGAAAATATTTTTTATGTAAGAGCTTCCTAAACCATACACAACCTTTTTTGCTATTTATTTGTCATTCTTTGCCCGCCGCCTGGGAACTTGTTGGAGTTTTATCTTTTGCTTCAGTATATATGTAAGCATCTTTAAACCAAACCTGCTGACCAAATGGAAAATAGCTCTTAACTCATTTTTTTATGAGCAGATTTTTTCTGCGCTCAGCATATATGAGCATGGTGCGCACAGAAAATCTGCGCCATCCATCAAACAAAATCACAACTTGATGGACAACACAAATGCATCCCGCACACCTTGCTTTGTAACGCTCTGCTCCACACGCAGAAAGTTTGTTCTCTTTTTAATTCACAACTAAAGAATAGATTGTGTCCAATGATCCTGTCATTCAGAGCTCTCCTGAATGAATATTCATTCCCTCATTTGAAAATGACATAAGAATTTGGAAAGTCAACTCAGCTGCGAGGGCAGGGCATGGTTTACTTTTTCGTCCTTGTGCTGGACGAATCCACATCAGAAAATGTCGAGCACGCCGGACAAATTCAGAGCGTGTCCAACCATTGAGCGTCATTTGAGAGGCGGGACGCTGGGACCCAGAACAAATTTTAAGTCGAATGCATAAAATAAGCCCTTGAGGTTCTCATTTGGGTACGGAGGTGATGGTCTTGAATCCGGTGGTTATGAGCTGTCATTCGTGAACTCCCGACCTCACCTAAGACACTCCATTCACTTTTATGTTCAAAATTAGTTTTTTTGTTGGTGGTGATCACAACCATTGTCATGCCAAACACAGTTTATGACGGCGGAGTTTTTGTAAACGAGCCCAAGGTGCTTAAAAAGTGTTTCTTCCAGTAGGACTTTTGTTTATTTATTTTCGTTGTCGGGGGGGGGGGGGGGGGGGGGCTAGAGAGAGTTGGTCGCAGGAAGAGCTCTGGTTTTAGGGACACCAACAAAATAGCTGTGGAGGGTTTAGGGTTTCTCCAGAAGGAATGGATTTTCTTTGTAGATTGTTTCAGCTCCACCTTTCTGATTTCCTCAAATATATTTTTCATCCTTCTTACAAAAACATGAGGATTGCTTACTTTTACTAAAATGAATTTACTTCTAACTTTATCTTAAACAAATATTTTCATTTTTATTTGCAATCAGTCATGCATATCTGTTTCATGTACATTTTAATACGAATACTTTTTCCTGTATTATGAAATAATCTTTACCTGCACATAATGTATGGAAAAATTTCACTCACCGTTTTTTTTAGGGTTCATCAAATTCTTGAATGTGAGCAGTGAAAATAAAGAATATTCAAAGGCTGTAGGGAAGGATTGTCAACACTATGTTCATTAAAACATGACATAAATTTAAAGAACTGGGTTCAAAAGCTGGTAATAAGATGAAACAAATATGTTAGATAATCATACTGTTAGGTTTGAGGGGGGCAAAAGAACTAGATTACAAATTATGTAGATAATTGTTGAAACCCGGATACCGGTTTAACAGAGTTCGGACTAAGAGGGAGCAGCTCGAGTTACTAGACTCGCGGTCGGGCGCACCAGGCCGATAATTTTTGAACTCGGAGCCACTAGGTAAAAGCGGGTCGCCACCACACATACCCGGTGAGTTGTAGCGTGGAGGTCCTGCCACTCACCCAGAAGCGCCACTCGTAACTTCCCCTCCCAAAGCCAAAGACTGAGCTCGACACCTCGGATGACACGGAGCAAGAAGTCTCCAAAAGGGGGAGCTCTAGGGGGTCGGGTCTGCATCTTCGAGGTGCTTTGAAGGTCTATTTATATGCAAACTCCTATCGAGGGTAAAACAGACTTTTATGGCCTGCAAATAGTGGCCTCCGCCTTTTCGTTACTGTCATTAGCAACCCAGATTGGCGTGCAAACATCGGAATCCCACTGTTTAGGAAGGCCATGGGCAGTCCCAGACGGACTGCGAACAACAAAATGCCCATGGATGAGACTTTTTTAGCCAGGGCGAGTATCCCGGCCAAAATGGTCGGGAACTCGCCGGGCCAGAGCTCGCCTAAGGCCGGAACTCGCTCGGTGCGAAGTCGCCGGGACAGAACTCGCATCGGCACTGGGCTCGCTGGTACGCTGAACTCGCCGCTATACCAGACTTGCTGTTGTGTTGAGTTCGCTGACATGCTGGGCTCGCCGACCTAGGGCTAGTCGCAGTCGGTCTCGCGAGGTCATACTCTCCCTGTGGAACTGGCCAAACCATGGTCCCTTGCTTGTAACGCTTGAGCTCGCCCGATCTCCTTCAGGGCGAGTTGGGTTGGGCTCGCCAAATTGGAGTTGTGCAATAACGAAGATTATTGGTTCATGATAAACCTATTGAAAACACAATTATAATCTTGTCAATGTTGATGATCAACATCTATGAAGATCAAGAAGACAAATCGCATGGATAATGCCATTATCTTCAAGTCCATGATAACTGCGGGAATCAAACCAGTTCAAAGCAGTTTTTGGCATTCAGAATTTAGGCTTCTATAAAATGGATGCATGTAATTTCATACAAAAAGAAAAAAGATCTATAATACGTAGTTATTGCACTGGAGCTGCAAATAAATGAGTGTTCAGTATTTTATTTTGGATTGATAAACTTATAATTGATTATGATTGTTTACCAAGGAATATTTGATTATGATTGTTTTAACGAAGTGATACGTTTATGACATAAGACGAATCTATAGGTGGAAGAGGCATGAATTCCCTAATCCTAAACACAATGCAACTATGCAAGTGGGTACGCGAAGGATGCAATGGACAGAGGACAATCCTAAGATGTTGATTCATGCACACACGATCCGATAAACTTAGATGACTAACCACTAGGCTCAAATGCGATGCTTGTAAATGATTCAATCATACAGTTATTTCTGCCGCACAACTAATTAAGCAAATTAAAGAGAGCACTTTATATAAAAAATGTTTTATTTTTTTTAAAATTTTTCTGTCATTAAAATATTTGAAACAAATTTTCTATATAGGAAAATGGAGAATCAAGTAGAATGCTTAGAAACAAGCTTTGATGTTTTAAACCAACGTTTTGGGAGCCTCTTGCAATTTTTTTAAAAATCTCGTGCACGGTGCACGTGTCGCAATTAATCACAAATCTTGCAATGTAAGTAAGCAAACACTGATTACAGATTAATTGATATTGCACTGAAAGTAAATGTAGGTGAATAGATGGTGCACAATTAAGACAGCAGTAAGTTACATAAATATGAGCCAAATAGTTTAGGGAATAGAAGTAGTTCCCGTGTAATGCAAAGAGAAACTACAATGTAAAAAAACTCACCAGATAATCAAATATTGGAGGTGGGTGTGTGTGGGTGGGGGTGGGGGTGGGGGGGGGGGGAATCTGATGGGTTGTTGCTTGTTGGTTGTTTGGAGGTGTACACTGCTGTTTGGGGCTGTCTGAGGAGAAAACGGTCTATTTGTGAACTAGAATTGGTTGGAAGGGGAATGGAGGTGGAAGAAGAGGTCAGAAGCAGGTTTGGAAGAGATTGGTGGTGGTTGGGCGGGGGTTTTGAGAGCGCCTGCAGGCTGAGGCATCACTAGTCGGGTTGGAGGAAGGTGGTGGTGAGGTCGAATAAGGAAGGGGAGGCGGTTATCGGTGGGTTGGAGGGGAGGAGGGAGGGAAGAAGAGGACAGCAGCAGGTTTAGAATAGATTGGCAGCGGTTGGACCGGGGTTTTGAGAGTGGCTGCAGGCTGAGGCAGCACTGGTGGGGTTGGAAGAAGGTGGTGGTGAGGTCGAAGAAAGGGAGGTGGTTGTCGGCGGGCTGGAGGGGAGGAGGGAGGTAAGAAGGGGATTGCAGCAGGTTTGGATGAGATTGGCGGTGGTAGGGAGGGGATTTTGAGAGCGGCTGCAGGCTGAGGCAGCATTAGTGGGGTTGGAAGAAGGTGGTGGTGAGGTCGAAGAAGGAAGTAGAGGTGGTTGTCAGCGGGTTGGAGGAGAGGAGGGAGGGAATCCGACATCTGGGACTGTTCCCGTGGGCAGGAGGTGGCAGAAGGTGGTGGCAGAAGGTGTTGAGGAGGGGAAGATGACAGGAGGCTCAGCCCGAACAGGACGAAGGTGCGGGAGGCAGTGGCGGGGCTGGAACCGGCGGAATCTCATTGCGCGGGGACTCAACGTGGCACCGAAGGAAGGATCAAGCGGCTTTTCATTTTCGGAAACTAACTTCTCGATATTGCATGCCCTAACTAGCTGGAGTAATAAGAAGAGGGGGAATTAGGGTAAGTCATTTACGACCCTAAACGCATGATCACATATCTTGACCTAAATCTCAAAATACACCACAAAAAATAAATAATACATATAAATATTAAAATTTTGGCCGATTGCGGTCACGGTCTCTGATCGTCCCTCTGACTGTCCAAAAAAAATCTCAATCTCACGATTGTCCGCAGTGATGCATAATCGATCTCCATCAGTTTGATAGAAGCAATAGATTGACTGATTTTTTTTGTCATTGAGCACAAACAACTAAAAAGACTTTCTTCAATCATCGGTCAATGATTGAAGAAACTCTCAAATTTAAGTGTTGATCCGGGCATGCAATACTCTAAATCTTTACTATACATGAGATAAACTAGACCCGAGAGGATAGACATTGTTGCTCTAGAGCTTAAGGGTCCGTTTGGCATGGCAGTGACAATCATGAACACGGTGGTCATGAACTGTCATTTGTGAACACCCAATCTCACCTAAGGAACTTCATTCACTTATGTTCAAAAATTAGTATTTTTGCTGTGGCGGTCAAGACCGTTGTCATGGAAACCTATATTTTATGACGATAGAGTTTTCGAACCCACAGAAATAAAAGGTAGCGCCAAACGAACCCTAAGACTCACCCTAAAAAATCAAGAAAGATGAGTGGAAGGAAGATCTTTGGGCCTTAGAGCTTGGAATGAGCTTTAACTCTTTCTTATAATACTCACAACACTTGCAGGATTAATCGTCATCGTAGGTTCAAAATCTTAGAGATTGAAGAACTCCGATTAAATTAATTTGTGAGAGTAATGTGTTGTGACACGGGCTGGGATCCGATACTATCAAGCACCAAATAAGACGGTTGGCCCCCCAGGATTGAAACTCCCAGATATGCATGCCGGCCCCAAAACATATTGCTGAACGTAAATTGCGGATCCGCGCTCATTTGCCATGGCTTCAGTCTGGCGTTTCACGGCAGTATGCCCGTAATTTTCCATCATCGATGCAGTCCATCGCTGTTAGCCACCATTGATCCACACTTCATGCAAACTACAGTTTGTTACCGTCCAACATAGCTTTGTATTCTTGACTATTGGTAACAATGAAGGCCAACTGTATAGCTTGTTGAATAAGGAATCCAACCGGACTTTTGAGAACAAATAGAATTAAAATTGATAACTGAAAATTGACAAGGAGTGATCAACTTTTACCTCAGGTTGAGCGATTTTCAGCTGAAGTTTGCATCTTAACAGCATATAGGGTTTGACTCCCCATTTTAACTCCCTCAACAAAAAGCTTAACTTTCCAATTTATTGACAGCTGAAAATCATGTTATAAATCTCCCAAAGCTAGCTTGATCGATAGATATAACCCAATGTCCTTAGAGTGACGGCTCCACCATCTTCAATACAAATCTTCAAGCTTTTCTACCACTCCATTACAGAGTTAGATGTAGGCCTGCATCATGAAATATCATGATTAAATTCTATTACTGTCTTTGTCCTTTCGATGTCCCATTCAATTGAGAAAGGGGAGAGAAGATCCCACCTTGTCTGCATCCTTCAATGGAACTACGGGATTAAAAACTCCTAGGTTAGGCCGAACTTCTGAGTTGTATGACTTGGGGATAAATTCGTAGAAACATGTGTTGCGGAAACAAGAGCAGAACGATCAAACAAACGGAAAATCAGAACACAGAAGACACAGATTTACATAGTTCACCCCAAGATGGGCTACGTCCACGGGCAACATCGGTTCGTTTTATCATTACATCATGAACAGGGGCGGTTACAGGGAAGTGGATGGATTTCAGATTTCTAAATGCCCAAATGCTAGAACGAGAAGGAGTTTATATAGCACTCCGTATATTTACAAAATATCCAAAATAATCCTGAAAACTACCCCGGAAAAATTTTGTCTGCGGGTCAAGATCAGCGCTAACGTCACCTTTGAGATAGGATTTGAGACATATAATTAATTATATGAGTAGCGGCATTATATCGCTCTTAACAAGAGGAGCTACTTGGTTTTAAGGAAGCTATCAAGAGCTTTTCTTAATCTACATCACAAACTCAATCAAGGCATGAAACAGACGTCAAAATGGCTTATTCCCCAAGAAACTTAGAAAAAAAATGTTTTTTCTTCTTGCACTACTAAATTTTAGGTAGGAAGGCCGAAAATCTAAACCTAATTTGGGTAAAATGATTCCAAAATCTAGGGTACATTGTTCCTTATTTGTAAGAATGCAGTAATAGGTTTGCAGACTTTGCTACTCCATTCAACTTCAAAATGCAGGTTAATTCATAACAAGAACTGGAGATTTATGCTTCGGCCCGGTTTGTGCAATAACAATAAAAAATCAATTCAAAATATAAATAACACGAACGTGAAATACTAGATAAATCATCAAAACAAAATAAAGGAAATACTAGATAAATCATCAAGAAGACCCGAAAGTCCGTCGAATATAAAATGCCAACGGGTCGAATAACAAGCCTAACTTGCATCACCGTGAGAACCATTTGATCTCAACCAAATCGACAAAGTCTAAGGGTTTGTTTGTTTTGACGGTGCAAGTTGGAGCGGTAAGAATGAGAGTTGGCAATGGAGCGGTGAGGATTGGAGAAGGGCGACTGTGCTCTCAAACAAATGTCAAAAATAACGTTTTGGAGCGGTGGTGGTGGGAATTGGAGGATTACCAAACATATATTTTTTAGCTGAATCGTTTTCCCCCAAGTGAGATGGAGAAAAAATTCCGAAACAAACAGATCCTGAAGGGAGAGCAGAGTTGGGCTCAACATACAAGTGGTCAGACCAATTTTCAACCCAAACCCAATGGGTGAGTCACAACTACAAGCATTTCTAACAACAAGTTCAACTATTTGATGTGGGACAAAACCCGGGATTCTCACATGCATCCACAACACAAGAATGAAGCAAGCCACTAGAAGTCTAAGTTCATGGTGCCCTGAGATTATATATATATATATATACATATATATCTATTATTATATATAACAAACCCCCATGAGGGGATGGTGTAACATTTTTGGGTCTAAAATACCCTCCAATATTAGCTTTTTCAATTCTATTTTGCGTCTTTTTAGTCTTTTTCTCATTTTTTGGACACCTTAGTCTTTTTGGACATCACGCCTACTCCCGCCAGCAAAGATGAAAAAGCAAACTTTTTCCTAACCCGTCACCTCCTCCGGTCCCCTCCTCTCGCCAGTGAATCTCCCGTCAGATTTTTTGCCCTTTCTTCTTCTCAACCATACCGCCTCTTTGTTCCTCAACTGCCACTCCCGCCAAAAGCACGTCTCATCCCATGTCTACGGCCGAAAGCACCTCTATACCTCTTTGACGGTGCCTCAACACTCCTCCATCGCTATTTGAAGTCTCAAGCCTCAAGCCTCCTGGACAGAGCCTCGCCAGCTCCTCCTCAACAGACTCTCCTCCACGTTGTTGCAGACTCCTCCTACCCAGAAAGTTCTCTGCTTTTTTCACGGTTGCTCCTCCTCAATAGCTTCTCCTCCCACGTCTCCTTAGTTCTCTGATTTTTTTCAACAGCTTCTCCTCGCCGGATTAATCCAAGCCTCCTTGACAGAACCTCCTGGACAGAGCCTCTCACATCATCGTTGCTCCTCTCTTCGCGGTACCATTCTGCGTTCTCTGTTTTCTGCAAATCCATTCAACATTAAACAGAACTTGCCTTCATACTGATTTCATTTGTTGTTTACTTTACGATTTGCTGTTCACTTCTCAACATTCATTTTTCAGTTCAATTTTGTTCTCAATGTTCAATTTTTCCTCAGCATTCATTTTCTAATGCTTTGCAGTATTTAAGATGCATTGTCTCATGGCTTACAAATTTGATGTTCAATTTTTTTCTCAGTATGCAATTGATGTTCACTTTTTTTAATGCTTTGCAGTATTTAAAATGAAGGTTCCATCACCTCTTCATCTTCTTTGACTAAAAATATTTAAGATGCTTTGCTGTTTTTGTACCTTACTGATTTATAGGGTTTTACTTAATCCCGTCCACCGCTTAAAATATAAGGCCTACTGTTTTTGTAGCTTATTTATAGTATTTTACTGAATCTGCTTATTTGGTTGCTGAATCTCACTATAGCTTACTGAATCTGCAGTTTTATGATTATCCAATTTCATATTTACAACCTAAACTTGAAAAATATGAACTTGGATCACCTCTAAAAAATGCAGTTATGTGATTTTTGTTTTTTTTCCTATCTCTAATTCATTTGATTTACTCACTGTTTGGTAGTTGTTTGGTAGCTGCAGGATTGATGTTTATTACTCAATGTTTTTTCCTATCTCTAATTCATTTTTCCTATAGGCTTTGCTGTGGGTTTAATTTAATTTGCTGATAGTTCAATCTCTCCCCTCTGCTTTCTGCTCTATCTCTGCCTCAGAATACAAATCAGAATTTTTTTATTTCAATTTTTTTATCGTTGGTCTACATTGGCCAAACAATCGTCTGCTTCCTCCCAGTTCTCTAAAATAATGATGGAGTTCTCCTCCACTATGTTAGAAAAGCTTCATCAACCTCCTGCCATGCCGATTCATTCATGTTTAGATTTTATTTTGCATTAGACTCAACCTCCTGCCATGTTCTCAGATTTTTGTTTTCAACTTTTTTTCTTTCTTTCTGTTAGATCATTTTTGTTTAGTTTGACTATTTTTTGATCGTTTGCTTTGTTTAGATTTATCATCCTGCAAGATTGGGTTTTTGTTCTCTGTTTTTTCTACTACTTTTTGGTCTCAGTGTTAGTGAGAAACACATTTCTAAATGTGTTGTAAAATAAGTATTAGTGAGAAAAAATGTGTTGGTGAGAAACACATTATAACTGGAGTACTCATTATAACTGCATCTCTATGTTTTTTTTCGTTCTCTTTCTTAATCTCTGTGTTTCTCTTTGTTTTTTTTATTCTCTTCCTTAATCTTGCTAACTGCATCATTAAGAATGTTTTAAAAAATGAACTTCATAATCTCCATATAGATGTGTGGTTGCTTCCTCCACAACTTTTTTTTGAAATTAGTTGGGCATCCAATTAAATTATAAATAAAATATGATTCATGTCCAATTAAATTCAAGACTGATGCCAGAATTTCATGCAAATTTTGCTCCAAAAAACATTTCTACAGGGCTTAAGACAATTTGATAGTACATTTTCTTTCTTGATGTGTGGTAGGCTTCCTCCTCTACAACTTTTCTTGAAATTAAGACTTTGTAAGTCTTTATTACTACATTCTCACACTTCATTGGGGTTGTTTCAATAAAAGCATATTGTAAGTCTAGGAAGAGTGCAAATCTGCAAAAAATCTTTTGTTAGCAAAATTTTTTTAATCTGATGCAGGGCTGGAGGTAAAGGTTAGCAAATATTCTTTTGTTAGCAAATAATCTTTTGTTAGCAATTCCTTTTTTTCAGTTCAAATTTTTTTTTAAAAAGTGGCTGGAGGTAGAGACTGGTTCTCTTGATCCTTATCAATCGACATATACTGTGTGTATATCCAAAAGAAAGCATGTCTATGTTGTTTGCTCATATCACTGTTGAAGTTAGTGTAGTATACTAAGTACACAAATTTTTTCTCTCTAATTACACACTAAGTTCACACAAATTTTTATGAACACTAATTATTTACTCTCTAATTTTATCCAGAAAATTTTTTACTCCACAACATATATAGTTGTTCAATACTTAGTGAATTGTGCAGTACAATTTTTGAATTTTAAAAAAGTGAGTGAATCTTAAGTTAAATCTTTAATAAAAATCACTCCCTCCTAAGGTTGACATAATACTCTCTCTATATATATGCATAAAATGTCGTATGCCCCTCTCAGCACCTTAGATTAACAATATTCTCAAGGAAGATAACTTTGCAACCCAATAAATTATATCTAGATTAATCTATAATACACTCTCTATAGTTAATCATAATTTGAGTTTACAATGACTTCCCGAAGCTTTAAAGGAATATTTCACTCATCAAACGATCATTTACATCCTTTCTCAGGCCCTACTTCTGATCCCTACATCATCTCAAAGACATGCAGATGACTGACCAAAATCAAGGTGAGGCGTCGCCATCGTTGCCAAACCAGGGTGGGCCGGCCAATATTAAACGAGGGAGGTCTTTGACTTCAACGATAACGACTGAGCAAACTCGAGAGTCAACCCGAGTGCATGTTAGTAATTGGAGACAGTCGTTGACTACAAAACAACAGAGTGCATTGAATGCAAGGAGAAGCCAATTGCGCTCATCGTTGACTTTACAATCAACCGTTGAAGTTCAACCAAACAAGCCAGAACATCCAAATCAATCAGATGAAATTGTTGTAATCACTTTGCGCCCAATCCGAGAATAGAGCGTCAAAATATAGCAAGAAACTACTGTTCCTACGACAACGTCAGCGTCTTCCGGCTCCCACAACCAACAACTTGTCCTCACTGTACAACTCGATTATTCCACAAAATTGAAAAATGTATGCTGCAAACTTGGCAAAGTAGTTTTCCTACAATTCCTGTACCCCCACAATTGTTGGCTCTTACACCGACAAAATCACAAAAGGGCATCATTTTAGGCAAAATATACATGCATACAACCACCAATTCTCTTTCATATCCATGAGTGTTATACTTGACGAAACACTCCCGGAGTCCAACCAAGATTTGTACACATTCAGAGCACATGGGGCTATCTATTCCAAGATTGGATCTTGAAAGTCAAGCCTATGGGTAGATAGTCACCTAAGAGGTGGGGGGGGGGGGTGAATAGGTGATATTTTAAAATTCCTTTGCAATTATTTGTCTCTTTTTAAATAACAATAACACTATCACAATTTATAGCACACACAACACAAGTAAAGAACAGTTCACAGCACACAGCACACAGCACACACAAAATTTATAGTGGTTCCCCTATCTAGGGTACATCCACTTTCCCTCTTCTTCCTCACTAACAATGTGATAGATAAGGTTATAGCTCCTCCTTTCAACTCGGATCCAAAGATCCTACAGACTCAGTTTCTGTCAAAAAACCTACACTCAGACCAACTGGTCCTACCTCAGAGATTTCCTCAATCTCCTACCTCAGGCCCTCTCAAGAACCCTACCTCATCCTTTATAGAATAGGCCTACAACTCAATGATTTACCCAAACCACCTACCTAAGGTCCCTCCAGAACCCTACCTCAGCCTTTATAATTTAGGCTTACAATCTCAGAGAAAAGATTCTCCTACCCACTCAAATCTCTAGGAGATCTTACAATAAAAAGTAATAAAATAAAGCACAGATAACAGAAAATCTGTAATCTGATATATCTGTTTACACAGATTCTTCAAATCAACTGCAACTGGATTTCTTCTTGATAGATCTGCAGACTGGAAAGTTCCTTCTCTGAATCAGCAATCTTCTTGCTGTTGCTCGACGTGAATACCTTGAAGATATTGTTGATCAGATACAACTAGATCTTCAAATCAACCTAGTAAAAAGGATCTGAAGATCTTCTTGAAGACCTTCGTCTTCTTCCTCTTTCTCGGAAATGTCACATGGTTAGGACTTGGAAGAAATTAGAACGAGAATTTCTGAATGCTTGATTTGATCTGTCGGTTGTTCTTTTCGATTCGATTCTCTCGTATGTCATTTTGTGAAGGCAGCACCTTTTATTTATAAACTTCGCAGATGGCTGGATTCTGTTAGATGACGTCAACAACATACATCAAATCCTTCCTTGACCTGTTTTTGTTGAAGTATGAATTTTCTACAACTGACTTGACAGTTCTGACTTGTCTTGACATGTTTGGCGTTGACTCAACATATTCTAAAACATAAGCGTTGAGATGTTCCAGATGTATCAACACATGTGTTGAGATATCTTAGCAGTCTCGACACATTTTAACTTGGAATAATTTTTATTAGAAGCTGAAAGTGTCGAGACAGTTGACTTGTCTCAACACACCCGTTATCTGTGTCGACATCTTTTAATACTGCCTTGTGTCGAGACAGTTAGATTGTCTCGACACAACTGTCTGCTGTGTCGACATCTTCTGATTCTGCCTTGTGTCGAGACAGTGAGATTGTCTCGACACAACTTGTCTGTTGTGTCGACATCTTCTGATTCTGCCTTGTGTCGAGACAATGAGATTATCTCGACACAATCTGTCTGCTGTGTCGACAACTATACTTAACATGCATTGTGTCAAGACAGTTGGTTTATCTCGACATAATTTTACTCAAAATAATTCTCCTCTTAATTTTATCAAGTATGCTGACTTAGTCTTCAAGGTGTCGAGACAACTGACTTGTCTTGACACAGCTTCTGCAGAGGTGTCGACACAATTGAACTGTGTCGACACATTTGTGCTTAGATAAATATCTTCACTTTAAATCCTGCACATGTAAAGTTAACATGCATCAAATATAACTTTGTGTATACCATTGAGTTGACAATGGGCTTCTCCAAATCAGGTACACAATTCCCAATGTACCCAACAGATCTCTTATCCTACTCCGAGAAACAAACCACGATTTCTGCAAATGTTTAGCTATGACATCAAAAATGAGACCTCACATCATTTGGACGAAAGTAATGGTCTCAATATGGAAATATTGAATGAGATCAAATATATCTTTGATACACACAACCCGTATGTCATAAACTTTAGACATATTGCTCAACATCAGCAGTTACAATCGTGCCAACTACTTATTCGTAAATGATCATCTACCGACCGACAATACATCTTTCTCACTGCATCTCAGGTAGCTGCAGTGTTACTAATAGGGACATCAAAATCCATTCTACAAGCAGGCATCTAACTACAGTCAATGAGTAAGCAGGTTATTATGATCCACTTCAATACCCACTATTGCTATCGTGTGGTACTTTTGGTTGGGATTTGACTTTTCAGACGGATCAAGGGCCGCACATTAGTTGTTGCGACTACTACGCATGATTGCTCTAGGTTTTAAAATTTCTACTTATTAATTCGAATCTTCATGTAATGGATTTCCAATGTACTAAGATCAAGCAATTTGTGGCATAATAGAGATACGCACGAATAGTCCATCAATACTTCTTTGTGGTGGACGACTGCTTCAACAATACGTCATAGATAATTACATCAAGATTGAGACAATACATCTTTCTCACTGCATCTCAGGTAGCTGCAGTGTTACTAATAGGGACATCAAAATCCATTCTACAAGCGGGCATCTAACTACAGTCAATGAGTAAGCAGGTTATTATGATCCACAATAAGATTCGAGCAGAGCGATATCAGGGATTACAAGATTGCTTAAATGCTGGTGAAAACGATGTAGGTACAATTACTTGCTTATTTATGCTTCTCACTGTGTTGTAGTATGTGCCAGCAGTTGATTACCTTCTTTCGTTTAATTCTTTCTGCTTAGGAAATATTGGGCGACGAACCGTCCTTCGGTCTTCCTTCATTAGAAACCCTCAGGATATGTATCAGAAGTATCAAGATGTAATGTAAATCGTTCAACACTATGATAAATCAGATATATTCTTAACCATGACGTGCAATTCCAACTGGAATGAAATCAAAAATGAACTGTATCCAGGACAATTGTCATATGATTGTCCAATATCGTAGCCCAAGACCGATGTCTCCCGCCCCCAACAACCAATGTCGCCGCCCCGACCAAAGTCGTCGTCCCCGACCAATGTCGCCGCCCACGACAAATATCGATCTCAAGACCAATGTCGCTCCCACGACCAATGACGGCCCCATGACAAATCTCGCCCCAACGATAAATGATGCCCCCACGACAACTATCACCCCAACGATCAGTGCCGCCCCCACTGCAAATGTCGTGTACGGGGGACAAATGTCACCCCCACGACAAATATCACCCCCATGACAAATGTTGCCCCCACGACCAATATCGCCCCCACAACAAATGTCGCAACCACGACAAATGTCCCCCCCAGGACAAATGTCTCCCCATGACAAATGTTGCCCCCGCGTCAAATTTCGGCCCCACGACAAATGTCGACCACACGACAAATGTCACACCCTCGACAAATGTCGCCCCGCACGGGGTCCCCCGTGCACAACTGCTTGTGTGTATATATATATAGATAGATAGATAGAGAGAGAGATTTATACAAGACAAAAACAAGCATTTCAAGTAATATGCGCAGAAGTGCAATGTTGAAGTTGAAAAACAAAGTGGGGAAGAAGAGATAGGAAATCATTGATTACTCAATACAGAAGCGCTGGAAGCAACCAGTCTCCAAGTTCAGGGAAAGAATTAGACACATAGAAAGATAGGTGAAGAACAGCGATACATACTCATGCTAAGAGAAAAGGGACTCGTCGATCACAATCTTAACCTTCTCTTCACCATCAAATCGGTCCTTTCTAGGAGGTGAAGGCGGCGCAGGAATCCTCGGCGGCCCCCTTCCCTTCTTCTTGTTCCTAGGCCTCGCCTATTAGATAAAAGAACACGGCCAGAGGTTAGGTTCTAACTTAGTATGACCACAAACAATGAAAATTTATTATTAGAGTAAATGCAGAGAATCGAGGGTTACATTTCCAAAAGAGTGCTTGAATCGCTTCCCTTTGGCGGTCTTCTTGTCCCCTCTGCCGCAGTACACTAATCGAACAAAGAAAACGAAGATTAATCCCTGGATAAGAAAAATCAGAAGAATCGGAGACAAGATTGAGATAGAAATGGAAGATCCTGACCTAAAGTTGAAGCTCCGGGAGCGGATGCAGCCGGCGAAACTGAGAGGGAGGGCGAGGAAAGGGAGGTTCCCGAGAAGACGACGGAGCGAGACAAGGATATGGAGGGGCGACAGGGGCGGGTCCGGAGGGAGAGAGACGCTAAGGATGGAGTGAGAAGCGACGCCATGGGCCGAGAGCTAGCTTTGCTGAAGCTCCAGACAAGGATGAAGAGAAGATAAGCCTGCGCGAGTGTAACTAAAAATGAGTGGAGAGCAGACAAAAACAAAAATGCAATCAAAATTGGGAGCTCAGAGCTACTACATAGGATGTTTTTTTTTCAGAGAGGATTTCTTCACTATTGAATATAGCTAATAGAGAGTTGTAGATCTGTTGTATTTGGTCATGGGTGCAGATGGTTCAGGATGGAGCTAAAATAGTGTTCTTGAATGGAGCTCTCTCGATGCTGCGACCGAAATTAAGCATAAAATGTATGTAGTATTGGGGATTGGTCGTTCCAAATGGAGGCATAAATGTGGTATTCGGGATTTTTTGAAATCACAATAGAGTGAAAAACACCGAAACAAGCAGTGTCTTACAACTTTGTTTAGGGAAATTCCACCATCATAGAATACATGTTTAGCAAGACAATGGTTATGACCGCCTCTAAGAAAAGAAAACTAGTTTTGAACATGAAAAATGGATTGAAAAACTTAGATGAGGTCGGGCTTTCACAAACGGAAGTTCCTAATCATCTCGTTAAAGATAGTCACCACCACCGTGTCAAACAGGAGCCTATGTCCACATGAGTAAGTTGTTCTTCAGTCATAACAGTATGGGCAAGAAAATAGAGTTAGGGAATAAACATTTGACATCGTCCTGCCTATGCGTGTGCAAGACAAAATAAAAGTTCGGCAAGGTGTTGCATGGACACTTCTTTGAGGATAAAAGAAGTTATGGAATGAGTTTTGACATCCTCTTAGGCTCCCTTTTGGAATCGCGACGAGACACTGCCGGAAGGCAGAAACAGCAATGCGGGCGTGCGGGTGGTGGCGTTTGCAGCCACTTTCTGAGCAGATAAGCTAAGCTCAGTCTCAAAACTCGCCTCTTCCCTCCCATTGCAAACGACATCGTGCTAAAATTCTGAGGGCATTCTGAGATTGTCCTGACGGGTGCGAGATGTTGATCATCTGTTGTTCCCTCGGTTGACTCCCATGCTTGCTTTTGTAGATGTCTCGATCCTCATCTTTCACAGAAAGATTTTTGGGTTTGGGGTGCCACATCTCAAATGTCATTTCACAGTGTTAAATGTCATCTGAGATGTCCCTAACGGCCTAACCTAAAAAAAAATTTAAGTCCGGATCATGGTTGAACTTTCTCAATTATATTATGCTGTGAAAATTCTGTTGCCAGCACTCAGGCTCCGTTTGGGGGGACTTAATTTCACCGGTCAAGCGGTTACGACCGCATGAACGGGACCTTAATTTAAGGTCCCGTTCATGCGGTCGTAACCGCTTGACCGGTGAAATTAAGTCCCCCCAAACGGTGCCTCAATTCTAGCTGCTTGTGTTTAATTGACTCTCGAGTTAAGATGAAGTTCAACAAAAACGGAGGCGGCTGAGGAAAATTTAAAGGAATTGATGCTAATGCTAAAGAGAGAATCAGCATCAGAATCAGAATCAGAATAAGAAGAGTGTCAAATTAAAAGTGCCATAATATATATATACTATCAGATAAGAACATTCCTAAGAATTACTATAAATATATATATATATATATATATATTAGCAGAAGCAAGCCAAGCTTGAATAATTAATTTAATGCATAATTAGCACCACTGAGAGAGTCTACTAATCTGTCTCATACATAAGCAAACCAATCTGGAGCTCTGCTTCTGGGCCCATGGCATGGTGCCTGACGAGCAGGGGTTCGATCAATGGCCGTGAGGAGGCGGAGCGGATATTGTGTGCGGCTTGGCGCATTGGTAGCACTTGGCGAAGAGGCCAAAGGTATTAATCTGCCTGATGAAGTTGGTGATGCTGGCCCAGCCGCCGAGCCCGAACCCGACCACAAGCACCCAAATCACGATGAAGATGTTCACGGCGTACATCGCGGTCCAGCTCGGCAGCAGGAACGGCGGCTTCTCCACCGCGTTCTGCTCAGAGAGTCAAAATCAATACTTGGAACAAATATTAGATCATGAGAATGCAAAATTGCATAAATTCAGACATAAATTTCACCTTGATTCAACTCAGCCATAATTTAAGGATTCTAAAATTACATATGCAAAATTGAAATGTTATATGAAGAGATTATTAAATGTATTTAGTAATCTAAGAAACCTTGATGATTTTGGAGTCGTGCATGCTTAAAGTCTCATAGTTTCTTTGATTTATAAACATTGATTTTGCATTTTTAGTGCAACATATTTACACCATAAATTTAAAGAACCGAGAACCAAACCGGAAACGAACCGATATTTCCGGTTCAGTTCCGATTCTACAATTTAGAACCGTGGGTCGGTTCCGGTTTCAAAAAATTGGAACCGAACTTAGACGGGTCTGTTCTTGGTTTTAAGTGGAACCGATCTGAATTGCACCCCTATAAAATAGGACTCAATTAATATAATAAACTGATTTTAATTGATTTAAATTACTCAGAGTGATACCATTTTGAACACCATAAAGGCTCAACTTTCTTGCTCCGGTGAGTTTGGACAGTCGTAAAATATTTGTTTGGCATGACAACGGTAGTGATCTCCATCAAGAAAAGAGCCGAATCGATCTGAGTTGCACCCCTATAAAATATGACTCAATTTATATAATAAATTGATTTAATTGATTTAAATTACTCTGAGTGATACCATTTTGAACACCATAAAGGCTCAACTTTCTTGCTCTGGTAAGTTTGGACAGTCATGATATATTTGTTTGGCATGACAACGGTAGTGATCTTCAACAAGAAAAGAAAATTAGTGTTCGAACATAAAAGTGGATAAAGTTCTTTAGGTAAGGCCGAGCGTTCACGAATGACAATTCATATCCACAATGTTCATGCCCGCCAACGCCACGCCAAAAGTAGAGGTGAAAATTTAGTCCTGGCCTAGTGTCCCGGGTCTGCCTGGGTCTGCCTGGGTCTGAGCCTGATTAGGTCTGGGACCGATTAGAACCGGGTCAGGACCAACTAGGCCTAAGGGAGCTCACAAGACCCCTTTATTTGAATAGAGCCCAGCCTAGTGCCCGACCAGGAAAAAACCTAGGCCTTACCAGACCCAAGACCTGATTAATATTGTTCCAGCTGGGGCCGCCCCAACATTTAATTACTGGTGCGTGATGGCCCCAGGCTGGACGACATTAATATTTAGTTAATTTTTTATTTTTATTTTATAAAGTATATCTTTCTCTTTTAATTTTTATTAAATTTTATATTTGGCAACAACAAAATTAAGGATTTGCATCATTATCCAATGGATTATTTTATACAGAAATTATTTTAATTTGGATAAAGTACAAATAACACTTCTATATTGTACATGAAATATATTTAACTCTCTATAAATTTCGAAAACACTGTTGTATGTTAGATGTAATGTATTTACTATGCAGCAGAGTTGTCTTATGTTCATCATAGGTGTTGCGAACACTCTTTCAGATACTTGTATAATATTATTTTACCTCTTGTGAATAGATGATTTGATTTCTTGTTTCACTATCATGGTATCAAACCCCATCTAGGGTTTCCGCCGGTCTCTCCCTCTTCTCGATCCCGACCGATCCTGCAACCCGTCGCTCCCGCAACCCAGCGATCCTATGCCATCTTCCCAGCCCTCGTCAATCACCAGCGATCCTGTGCCATCTTCCTAGCCCTTGGCGACCGCGATCGATCTCGATCCTGTTCAGAAATTGCAGCATTCTTATTTTCCAATCCCGATCGATTTTTCCCGATCCGTCGTCGAGCTTTTTCCCCTGCTCGTCGATCTTCTCCAGCGCCACAACCCAGTGCCGTCGCAGAAGCATGGTCGATTTTTTCCCCTATTCAGTCCCAATATCCTTCACGCCAGGGCGATCCAGTGCCCTCCAGTGGTTTCGGCCTTCACTTCTCTCTCTGATCGGTTGGTCTGCTCCTCCAGCGGTTTCAACCCGCCTTCTCGATATTCTCTGGTTGACTCTGCAGCCCCGATGAACTCTTCCTTTCTCCAGAAGGCAGACGTTATTCTCGATGGACGCAACTACAAAGCCTGCCCCACCACTGTCGGCGAGATCCTCCGTGGTCTGGATCTATGGGGCCACATTGATGGCTCTGAGCTTGCTCCACCTCCATCAGCAATCGCCTCTCCTATGGATGATTATTCCATTGTTAGCACTATCGCTTCCATCCAGGGTTCCGACATGGCGAAATGGCGCTCGAACGATTCTCGTGCGATAGCCGTCATCTGTCAGCCCTGCGAGCTCCCCATTCGCATGACCGTCTATTAGCTACCTACGGCAAAGGCGATGTGAGATCACATGTGTTGTCTCTACCGGCCTTCTAGTCATGCTCTGCACTACTCTCTATTCCAGACCCTTGGCATTTGCCATCAGCGTGATCGTTCTGTCCAGGCATTCTTTGTTGAGCTCTTGCACCTCTGGCGTCAGTGCGATGAGATGGCTCCTTCCCCATACATTACTTGCCCTCAACGTATTGCTACATTTTGGGATCACGAGTTTTAGTGCATGTATGAGTTTCTCATGCGCTTATGTCCCGAGTTCGAGCCTGTTCGTGCCCAGCTTTTGCACCGGGATCCTCCACCTTCTCTCAGTGATATGCTGGCTTTGCTAATCGTTGAAGAGACTCGTATCCACTGCTTGGACACTGCTGCGTCCTCTGGTGTGCTGCCTCATGCTGTCCTCGATGCTCCTGAGCTTCCACCGAAGTCCTCTCTTGTGAGCACTGCTTAACTGCCTTTGTCAGGTTATAGTGCATCGGTGCGACCTGTTCCTCGTCCTCCAGTGCCCTCTACTGCTCCGTCTGATGCTCCTCGCGGTCAGCCCGTCTGTTGTCACTACTTTCCTTACTGCTATGACACAGTCGCTCTCTGTTTCTGAGCTTGCCCAATAACTATCTTACGGTTTACTGCATTTCTCCTCTGCCTCTGTGCTCTTCCCGGATGCTTCTGGTGCCTCTGCCTCTCAGTCGGCTGCCTCAGCTCCTGCAGGTATCTCCTCCGAATGGTTGCTTGACTTTGAAGCATTTTTTGTATGACTCATGATGCCACTCACCTCTTGTCATGTCATCCTGTCTCGTCTGTCCTCAGTGTTATGGTTGCAGATGGTACTATTCTCCCGTGCACTAGCCGTGGACTTCTTCATACCACCCATTTTTATATTCCTGATGTGGAACATACCCAAGTTATCCATGAACCTTATATCTGTCAGTCAACTTACGTCTTATGATTACCTTGTTATTTTTGATGAGTTTGTTTGTCGTATGCAGGATCGTCTGACAGGGACACTCCTTGGAGTTGGTCATTGCCGTAGTGGGGTCTATATCCGTGATCATCTTCATCTTTCAACCATTCCTCATCATAAGAAGTCTCTTCTTTATATCTTTCTTTAGTGGTCTTCTCTCAGTGATATCACAGGCTTGGTCATCCCAGTTGCTCGCGTCTTTCGTCCCTTATCAGTACTGGTCTCCTTGGTCGTGTTTCTATTGATAGGTCTCACTCTTGTATGGGTTGTAAGCATGGAAAACAATTATAACTCCCTTATCAGTCTAGTAAGTACAGATCTCGTTGTCCCTTTGATTTAGTTCATTCAGATGTATGAGGTACCCCATATTTTGTATCAAAGGAAAGACATCGGTACTATGTTATATTTGTTGATGATTATTCTCGTTATTGTTGGATTTATTTTACGCACTCTCGTTTTGAGTTTTATCAGATTTATGTGGCATTTTTCGCTATGGTGCGCACCAAGTTCTCTGACTTCATACGTATTTTCTGTTCCGACTCTGGGAGGAGTACATTTCTCATGCTTTTCACGACTTGCTAGCTACCCACGGTACACTCCCTCGGCTTGCTTGTCCTGGTGCCCACGGTAAGAATGACACTGCTGAAAGAAAGCATCGTCACATCATTGAGACAGCCCACACTCTCCTCATCTCCTCTCATGTTCCTCCTCATTTTTGGGCTGAGGCAGTCTCCACAGCAGTCTATCTCATTAACCTACAACCCTCCGCTTTTCTTCAGGGTCAGTGTCGTGGAGAGTGTCTATACTCCCGACCCCCATGTTATACTCACCCGCGTGTCTTTGACTGTCGGTGTTATGTTCTTCTCCCTTCACGTGAGCGCACCAAATTCTCTGTTCAATCTGTATCTTGTGTCTTTCTTTGATACAGTACTTAACACAAGGGCTATTGATGTTATGATCATGTTGCTCGTCGACTACGTATCTCACGTGATGTCACCTTTGATGAGTCTCACCCTTTTTTGATATCCTTCGTCTCCTCGACCTCGCACTCATTGGTGACTCCCTCTGACACTCAGTTCCTTACTTTTCTCACTCCACCGCTTCATGTCTCTTCCTCTCCACCGGTATGTCCACCCTCTCTCTTCTTGCCACTGCCAACACCATCTCCTACCTCTTCCGTCTCATTTTCTCATATTTCCCTTCCACCTTCCACCTCTCCCTCGGGCGTGCTCATCGTCCCCCTTTCACATCATTACACTCGTCGTCCTCTTACTCCTGCTCCTATTCCCTCGCCTCTGGTGCCCCCTGACTCGGTGTCTGCCTCATCCAGGGAGTATCCTGTGGACGATCCTCCGGTGCGTCGCAACCCATCCTATGAGTGACGTCCTCCCGACCTCCTTAGCCTTGCTACACTTCTGTTGTACCTACTTGCCCTTCCTGCTACCTCTTGTAGCACTCCAGAGCCGACTACCTAACGTGAGACTGTCAGATACCAGAGTCACTTGAGCATACTAGTACATGAGACCTTGTCCCTCTTCCACTTGATGATGTTCCGATCACTTGCAAGTTGGTTCAAGGTCATGACTCGCTCCGATGGATTTGTAAAGTGGTACAAGGCTCAGCCAGTCGCTCGTGGTTTTCAGCAGGAGCAGGGAAGAGATTATGACAAGACATTTGCTTCAGTCGCTCACATGACTACGATTCAGACTCTTATTATAGTTGCAGTTGTTCGTCACTGGTCTCTGTCTCAGCTTTACATGAAGAATGCATTTCTTCATAGTGATCTTCAGCATGAGGTATACATGCTTCCTCCTCCTGGTCTATCCTCTCCTCCAGACCTTGTCTGCTGATTGAGGCGAGCCCTTTATAGGCTCAAGCAGGCACCCCGCGTATGGTTTGCTCGTTTCAGCTCAGCCATTACAACCACGGGTTTCCAGCCAAGTCCACATGATCCAACTCTGTTTGTGCATTCTTCCTCTTGCAGTCGGATTCTCTTATTACTTTATGTGGATGATATGATTATTACTGTCGATGATCTTTTTCATGTGGCATTCGTCAAACATCACCTTCAGCAGCCGTTTCAGATGACTGACCTTGGACAACTGAACTATTTTTTGGGTCTTGAGGTCAGCTCTACAGACAGCGGTTTACATCTTTCTCAGCAGAGATATGCATCAGATCTCCTAGCCCGGGCTACTCTTTCTAACTCTCGCACAGTGGACACCCATATGTAGCTTCACCTTCAGCTTTGTCCGGATGATGGTGTTCCACTCTTCGACCTCACTCGCTACTGTCACCTCGTTGGGAGCCTTGTCTACCTCACCATTACTTGACCTGATATTGCTCATGCAGTTCATGTGTTGAGCCAGTTTGTTAGTGCGCCTACCACTGTGCACTATGGTCACCTGCTGCGGCTCTTGCGCTCTCCGAGCGATGACTTCTCGTAGTCCTTTCTTCTCCAACAGCAGTTCTTTGCAGCACTACACTTATTCAGATGTTACCTGGGCTAATAATCCTATTGACCGTCATTCTATCACTGGTTTCTGTCTGTTCCTGAGTTCTTCTCTTATTGCTTGGAAGTCCAAGAAATAGATTGGTGTTTCTCGATCTAGCACCGATGCTGAACTTTGTGTCATGGCTACCACCGCTGAGGACATTATCTTGCTTTATTGGCTTTTTGAGGACCTTGATGTCTCTTCTCCTGATCCAACCTCACTCTACTGTGATAACACTAGTATCATTCAGATTATTCTGAATCCGGTGAAGCACTCACTCTCTAATCATATTGGGATTGATGCTTTCTTCCTACGTGAGCACTATGACAGTGGTATTCTTGTTGCTTTCTTTGTTCCTTCTAAATAGTAGATTGCAGATTTGATGACTAAACTGCAGACGAACACCCAGCATGCTCATTTTCTGTCCAAGCTCTCGGTGTATGATCCTCGTGATCCTTAAATTTTTCATAAATGAGATTTTTGAAGAGAAGTCAAATGTCTCATTATTAAAAATTAAGAAATACAACAAACTTTTAAAAACTTATAAGAGATTAAGGGTGCATTTGTTTTAGCTTATTGGTTCCGGTCCGTTTGGGCGAAACGGCGGTTTAGGAAAAATGACATTTGGTTTTCCGCCTGTTTTTCCACCCGCGCTGTGTTTCTCCAAGTCTCAAAAACCCGTTGTTCGAAACCTTAGGGCTGGCCTCCGTTTTATCGTGTTTTCCAACTTTTCCGCTTCGTGAAAGAAGGAGAAGGCGGCGATCCGCGACTTCGACCGTCATCAGCGATCTGGTGGCGGCGATCTCTAGCATCAGCGACTCCGGCGGCGGCGATCTTTCAGCGGGCTCATCACACAGCGACGCCGGCTGCGTCGGCCTCTACCGACGTCGATCTCTACCTACAACGGCCTCTCCAAGGTTTTTTCCCGGGCGGCAGCTCTTCACAGGCCATCCTAATCGGTGCATTTTCTGCAAATCCAGTGCCAAAAGCTTCTTCCTATCTACCTTTTTCTTCAACACAAACAAATTTGGGGTAACCTCTTCACCGATTTTTGGATGTACTGGGCCACTTATGGTTTTTTATCCAAAAATTTGTGCAATATCTGTTATGGCTCTTCACATGCCATCTTTATTGGGCAGTGATTGTTGTGTGTGTGTGTCAAGTGTGTCAAGTGATTACTGTGATCTTGTTTTGCTCAAATGAAGAACTTGAGCTCCTGTAATCTCTTTGCAATAAGCTTTTTTCTTGCAGCCTTTGTACTGTTTTCTTCTTTGACTAATCACTCTTCAGTGTTAGCTTTTCTTCTATCTTTTTTTCTCCTTCTGTGTGTTCATTTTCCTATCCTTCTGGTTCTATTGGTTTATATAACCGCTGTATTAATTTCACTTAAGGTTTATGATGGTTGTCCAGTGTGTGTGTTCTGATTTCAACATCTGTGTTGTCGTTCTTCCCCTGTAAAAGCTTTGGGAGAAAAAACGCAGCTATTTAACAATAGAACAAGTGCAATGCTTTGTCTATTCCTAATTTTAAACAATAGACAAACTTATGTTTGTCATTTTACAAATCTTATGCCAGTAGCCTCTGGCAAAAGGTTTTATAGCTGCCGGCGATGGAGAGCTGGAAACAGGTTCCACCTTCTAGCTGCCGGCAAATTTGATTCAGCCAATATATACTCACCGAGTATCTCATAACCGCCAAATTTCAATATAATTGTGATCTTAACTCTTGCCCAAAACCGAATCCAAAATACATGTTTTATTCAAAACTCTCATTCAATTAGTTCTTGTAACATTTACATCTCAATAATTATTTTTTATATTATTCAAATTAAAATTATATGTATATTCACTGTAATGCATATAGCTTGATCAAAATCTCTTGATCTCTTGGTCTTGCCTTAAATGAGTTCATTTATTTGAGGAGTTGCTCAATATTTGTTGCTTCCTTTAATCTTTATAACAACACTCAAGCCTTTATCCCACTATAATGGTGTACAATCCCGTATCCAGCGAGTGAGCTAACAGGAGCCGATCCGGCCGGCCCAAACCGCCCCCGAGCCCCAGGCGAGTTCAGCAGGGTATGCCGAGCCCAGCACGCCGAGTACGGGCTCGGCAATCGTCGGGTCGAGCTCAAAGATCGTGGAGCTGAGCCCGACGAGAGGAAGCCGAGCTCGAAGATCGTGGAGCTGAGCCCGACGAGAGGAAGCCGTTCATCGTGGGCCCGGCCGAGTACGTGCTCGTCTAGAGCCACGGGGTTGGCGAGTACCCGCGCGGCCGTCATCGGCGAGCAGGGGATTCAGGCCCGACTTTCCCAGGCTTGAGGCGAGGCGAGCCAGGTCCACGGCACTGCGAGAGGCGAGTTTACTCGCCGCTCTTCACCTCGGCGCAGGGGGAGCCTTCTCGCGCCCGTACTCGCCACCCCCACTCAATGAGCTCTTCTCAGGGCCGGCTCGCCCTTCAGTTGTGGGGTGTTTTTTACCATGTTACCCCCTTTTCTTTGGATTGCCTATATTCCTCGAAAACAGTGACGCCTGGTTATTTGCAGACCATCTTTTCCTATAAATAGGACCCAAGGGGTACCTCAGAGGACACGCTTTTTTGGTGCCCGGTATTCTAGCGCTCTCTGAGGTACCTTAGCTTCAGCACTTGGCTAAGCAGGGGAAGCGCTCTAAGATCTTCCGGGTGTGTGGTGGGACCTCCGTGCTGAAGCCTTGGGTCTGTTCCCGGTCCTTCTCCCTTGACCCTTGGGCTTGTGAGTAGAGAAGTAAGTGTGCGATCACCCCTTCCGCAAGGGTCGGACTCCACAGGGACCGATTTTTCGGTTTCAACAAATGGGGTCGGCTATATGGATCCTTTGTCGGCATTGTGTCCTATCTTTTCTCATAATCTCACTAATGCCTAATTACATAATGTCTTTTCTTATGTGTCAAGTGATTATTGTGTCTGATTGCTGTGTGTGTGTGTGTCAAGTGATTGTTGTGTGTGTGTCAAGTGATTGTTGTGTGTGTGTGTCAAGTGAATAAATGATCTATATTTTTTTAATGTTTTATTTATATTTTTTAATTCAGTTTATTCACTATGGGTAAACATAAGGAAGGTGGTGTTAGTGCTAATTGGGAGGCTAGCGATGTTTTGATTTTCTGTGACTTGTGCTTAAAAGAAATTGAGTTGGGTAATCGCCCGACCACACACTTCAACAGAGAAGGGTGGGTTAACTTGACAACAAATTTCTTAGCTCGCACGGGGAAGTCCTATGATCGAACCCAAATGAAAAACAAGTGGGATCAGCTGAAAAAAGACTGTAAGTTATGGCGTGACCTCAAGGGTCGTGAGATAGGTTTGGGATGGGATCCTATCCGCAAAACTATTGCTGCTTCTGAGGATTGGTGGAAAGAGCGTCTCAAGATAATTAGAAACGTTTTTTTTATTCTTTACTTAGAACAGTTCTTTTTTTCTTACTCTAACTCCGTTCTATTATCATTTCAGGTTCATCCTACTGCAAGGAAGTTTCAATTCGCTGGGATATCTCCTGAGTTAGAAGAAAAGCTCGATATGATGTTCAGCCAGGTCGTAGCTACTGGAGCTCTAGCTTGGGCTCCTAATTCTAGAAATTTTGTGCCTGAATCGATTGATGAGCACGACCTCTCTGCTGGGGCTGATTCCCAAGATGTGGAC
This sequence comes from Platanthera zijinensis, assembly GCA_039513925.1. Classification (NCBI taxonomy): domain Eukaryota; kingdom Viridiplantae; phylum Streptophyta; class Magnoliopsida; order Asparagales; family Orchidaceae; genus Platanthera; species Platanthera zijinensis. Next base: position 15,365,916 of record CM077093.1, on the reverse strand, counting down.
CAGTTACAAAAGCAGGAAAGAAGATACCAGATAAGGGAAAACGCAAGCAGACATACAAGAGAAGTAGGAATTCGACAATGGATCAGATAGCGGAAACATCTCGCATTATTGGGCGTTGCATGATGGAGCCTCCCCGCATCAAGATATCTTCGTCCTTGCACACCATCCCTGAAGCCATTACCGAGCTCGAAAGTATGGAGGAGGTCATGGAAGAATCCAACTATGCTTTATACGACTTCTGCATCGTTTTCTTGAAGGATAAGGGAAATCGGGAGACCTTTATGAGTATTCGAAAGGATCGGCGGCTCAAATGGCTGGAAACTCGATTTGCCGAGAAATGATCGATCTACTATAATGAATAGTTCTATGTTTTATCTTCTTTGTTATTGTTTGAACTCAAGAGTTGTGTTTTATGATTATTTCATGATCAGAACTGCTACATTTTGCTACTTTTTATGTTTACTGTTTATTTCATGATCGGAAATGCTACTTCTATGTAGTACTTCTATGTATTAGTGTTTACCTCATGTTCATTAATTTAATGCAGTAATTCACTTGTTTTATTAGTAATTAACGTTATTCTCCTTGACATCAGATTAACGATGTCATCCCCGCCTGACACAGACAATGAAAATGAAGAGATTCAACAAGTTGCTGAATCCTTTTATCGTACAGGCAGTTTCAGTGCGCATTTGATTTCAACAGCTAATTATTATTCAGTAGAAGGGCCGAGCGGATCATTCCCTAGGCCTTGCATGACATCAAGCCAAACAGGGGCAAGATGGGTTGGTGAAATGCTAGATGGCCACCCCCAAAGATTTTTTAGTTGTTTTAGAATGTCTAAACAAATTTTTGGAGATTTGCTCACCATCCTAATAGCACAGTATGAGTTGCAAGGATCAAGGAGAACTCTACCACGCGAGGTGCTTGCCCTTACATTACATATTTTAGGGCATAACGTATCAATGCAACTTGCAAGCGAAAGATTCCAGCACTCTACAGAGACGATCAGTAGAATTTTTGCAAAGGGTATCATAACTATTAAAAGAATGTCTTCCGATGTCATTACACCTTTAGATCATTTATTCCGTGATATTCCACCACAAATTCTAAATGATATGCGATACATGCTCTACTTTAAGGATCGCGTCGGAGCAATTGATGAAACACATGTAGATGCTCGAGTACCACCAGATCAACAAGTCTCCTACATTGGTCGCCACGGAACGACAACACAAAACGTTATGGCAGTGTGTGATTTTAATATGTGTTTCACATTTGTGATGGCGGGTTGGGAGGGTTCTACTCACGACAGTCGTATATTTCAGCGTGTCATTATGGACTCGAGTTATAATTTTCCCTATCCACCCCCAGATAAGACTTTTTAATATTCAGATTTCTACAGTTAATCAATTACTGTTGTTTCATTATTATTCTCATATTAGCAATATGTGCTCTTGTAGGTAAATATTACGTTATTGATGCCGGATATCCACTCCAACGTGGATTTTTAAAACCATATTCAGGCACGCGATATCATTTGCCAGATTTCAGAAGGGGCAGCAGGGTGGTACAGGGCCGCCGAGAAATATTCAACCGGGCGCACTCGTCGTTACGTAGTGTTATAGAGCGGTCCTTCGGCGTGTGGAAAAAGAAATGGAAGATTCTTAGGGATATGCCTCCATACAGTTTGACTAAGCAACGAGATATAGTGATTGCAACGATGACTCTACATAATTACATTCGCAGACATCCTTCTCGCACCGACGCTCACTTTCGAGCTTGTGATGAAGACGAGAGTTTTATTTACCCTGAGGGTCTTCAAAGAACAACACGACAAAATACTGGGAGCGATGGTGGAGAACATATCAGAGGGATTCGAGTGGGTGTTGACGAGATGTCGGCGCTGCGAGACTCCATTGCCGAACAACTGCACAGTTTGTGATTGTATTTGGAATCAGATGTATTTCAACTCATCAGCTGTATTTCGAGTCATTACATGGTTGACATTTTGATCTTTGGTTGTACTCTACATTTTCACAAATATTAATATATATGTGTTTTTAAGTTGTTCATGTCTGTGCATATTTCTCAGGTGCATGTATTTTATATTGATATCACAACCATAAATTAATAAAATTTTCAAAACGCTATTTTACCAAAAGGATCTCAATTTTGAAAAGCTCTGCAAACACAGACTATCCAAACAGATCTCCGTTTCCAACATCACCTTTCCAACAGCTCCTTTTACAAACCTCCTTTTACAAACCTCCTTTTACAACAGCTCCTTTTACAACCGCAACCGCTCTACCAAATGAAGTCTAAGGCTCCGTTTAGCACCGTGGTGGCGATCGTAAACACATGGGTTATATCATCATTTGTTAAGAATTATCTAACAAACATCATTCGTTTGAACATAAAAATGGATTAAGTTTCTTAAGTGGGCATTAACAAATGACAATTTAACCCCTTATGTTCATGACCACCACCACCGTGCCAAACGGAGCCTGGTGACTGTCCTAAACGCATGAGTTAAACCATCATTCATTAAGGATCATCTAACAAACATCATATGTTTGATCATAAAAGTGGAAGAAGTTTTTTAGGCGGACGTTAACGAATGACAATTTAACTCCCATGTTCATGACTGTCACTAGATCCACCTCCATGTCAAACGAAGCCTAAATAAGTTTCAAAAGCACTATTGTAATCCCTATTTTTTCATAAATGAGATATTTGAAGAGCAATCAAAAATCTCAATATTAAAAATCAAGAAATACAACAATTCTTTTAAAACTTATAAGAGATTAAATATCTTTACTCTGTAGTCTGTAATATAAAGATACTATCACTACTTTATTATTTTAAAATTAATTTATTTGCAAAGAGGAGAAGCATATCCGAAATTAGTGTGAAAATCTTATCCAAAATAAAGACAGCATAAACACTTCTATTAAGAGGAAGACGACATTCACCCACCACCACAACCTATATTAGTAGTCTTTCTAGGATAATAAATATATATATTTATTTATTTCTTCTTTATTTAAATATATTGTTAAATTTAATTTTATTTGATAATAAAATACGAGTTCTCAGTTTTTATTTATAAATCGAACTCAAATTAATTATTAATAAAGTGAAATTTTGTTTTTTTTTTCGAACCACAAAAATTCAGATTTATTTATTATATAACATTTAGAAATAAATAAATCGTTTGGTGCGGTGGCGGCCGGTGAACCGTCTTTTTTTAACACACGACTTACCTAAAAATATTCATGCATTTTATGCTCAAAATTAGTTTATTTTCTTAGTAATAGTCATATCCCTCAAGAGCAAATAAGTTTTGCCAAATGAAGCCAATGACTTAGGCTCCCTTTGGCATGGTGGACCAGTGGTGGTGGTCGTAAACGCATGAGTTAAACCGTTATTCGTTAAGAATCACCTAACAAATATTATCCGTTTAAACATAAAAGCGAATGAAGTTCCTTCGGTGTGTGTTAACGAATGACAATTTAACCCTCATATTCATGACCGCCATCACCGTGCCAAACAGAGTCTTAATTTGGCACAACAGTAGCAGTTGTGAACGAGACAGTTATGAACTCTTTCGTGAACATCTGATCTTACCTAAGAAATTTCATCCGATTAATATTTTAAATTAATTTTTTTCTTGATGACAATTGTAACCGCTGTCATGCAAAACATACATCTCTTGACCATGACGTTTCTGTATTCTTGATGCCAATTTTTCCGTCATTTTATTACAAAATTTTCAATTTTATAATTTTTTTTTTGTTTTTTAAAATTAAAAAAATGTGCTCTCATTATCTCATATTGGCAGTTATGTACCTATAAATCTATAATAAAAAATGTCTCCTCAATGCTCGCAAATCCCTCCGTGGCCCAAAAAAATGAGTGGCGGACGGATTATAGCACTCGGATGTTTGCGAGCTGCGGGAGTGTCATCAGATTAGAGTACTGTCACGCGGGACACTAAGGGCTCATGTGCACTATCATGGTCAAGACACTATCGTGATTGATCGTAGAGACGAAGCTCCGTGCATATCACTCGTGTGTGCGTGTGAATATAAGAAATGCCGGACATTATATATAATTAGTCATTAAAAAATTATGTATTGAATATTTTAACTTACTGCTATATTTTGTTGACATTTCTTTATTAACACCATTTTATATATAATAAAAAAAAATGTAACGGCCAAAAAATCACGGGCAATAGTGGAATTGTAAAAATACCTGGCGGGCGGAGGCGCGGCGGTAGGTGAGAATATGGGCGAGACAGGGGATGACGTAGACGGTGAAGCTGACGAGCAGAGCGCCGACGGCGGAGTTGATGGGGCCGAAGAAAGGGAATATGATGGCGAGGAACCAGATCGGAATGACGACGGGGAGTCGCGCCAGCGCCCGGACGGCGATGCTCCGGGCGCCGTGCATCCCGATCACCTTCTCCCACACGAAGTACAGCGGCGTGCAGGCGAAGCCGAAGGTGATGAACTGGTGGATCAGCATCAGAATCACGGCCGTGTCGCGCCACTTGGTCTTCGGCAACAGCGAGAAGGCGTTGGCGTGGTCCAGCAGCCGGTCGCCGAACGCCCAGTACATGGCCGACGCCGACGGCAGCGTCAGAGTGAACACGTACAGAGTTGCCAGCAGGTATATGAACTTGAACTTCTGCGGCTTCCACATCGCATGCATTATCTCGCTGCCATGTGTCCGGCAATATTAGATGCAGTTTTTTTGGCATATAATTAAAGTATACAAAGTCTATATTAATTCAATGCAATACTAACTCATCCACCTGCAAGGGCCGACCATAAATGCCCTTCGCCTCCTCCTACCCGTACATCAACCTGTTAGCCACTCGATTCATCCATATTCTACCCAATTCCTACCATTTTTCGCCCAATTCCTACTATTTTTTGCCAAATTTGTAACATTTTTTGCCCAATTCCTACCATTTTCGTCGAATTCCTACCATTTTTCGCCGAATTCCTACCATTTTCGTTGCATTCCCTACAATTTTTAGCTGAATTCCTATCATATTTGGCCGATTCCTACCATTTTTCGCTGAATTCCTACAATGTTTGGCCAAATTCATACCATTTTGCCGAATTCCTACCATTTTTCGCGGAATTCCTGCCATTTTTCGCCAAATCACATGGTCTCCCGCCTACTCAATGTTGCGAATATCACATACACCTCCACTCAAACTTCTCTCTCATCAACATTGTCCCCTGCTACCATCCCTACTTCCAAAAATAGGAATTTGGGAAACAAGTGATGAAGACCAACCATCAGGATGCTACAAGTTAAGGCAGATTACTCGAAAAAAAAGTACCGTAAAATGGCCTTTGGTTAAAATTGATATGTTTTCATACTATTTTGGCTGTTGTTTTTTATTTTACTTTTTTTTTTATTTTGAGAGTTTTGTAAAACTAAATATATCTTTTGATTGAAAATGTGATGACGTGTTTGAAGAAAAAGGAAAGAGTTTGGAAGGTGAAAAGTTACCCCTCTTTCTCTCCATCGTGGGAGATGGCCGGTCCTCCTCTCCACGGAGCTTGGTGGCTTTGCATCGGTGCGACGCCGGTAGCATTGGTTGGTGCGACGCCTTTCATTATCGTGGTCGGAGTGATTCCTTCCACTCCCTTGTGTGATGCTTGGGCAACTTTGCTTCTCTCTACTTCGCTTGTTTGTGCTTCTTCCACCATTCCGTAAGTTCTTGTGTGGAGTTTCTTTGATATGTTGTAGACGACATTGGCAAAAACAATCGTATTAGCCTCTAAGTAACGCACTTGCATTTCCCCTAATCCTTCTCCATCTTTGGGGATTAACGTTTAGGGCAAGTTTGCCTTTCGGGAGAATCTCTCTAATTGAACCCCTACATTAAGGCGGATGTTCCGTTTAATAGCGTATGATGATGTTTTGTTAAGAGGCTCTATGGTAATTATGGTGTAATGTGCTTAACTCGCATTGTAACCATGTCGGGTCTTGAGGGTTAGATATAAGATGTTAGTTTTGGGTCTTATTTTAACTTGTAGTTTGTTGCATTTGCGCCCATCAAGTGTTCGTGAAAATTTCTCTATGTTCTACTTACGCGATCTGAAGTCAGAGTTTGCTGGTTTTGTGGACTTGATCACGGTGTTGTGATAAGTCAAGTTCAGTTGCCTAGTCGCAAAGACCGCATGGTTGCGCGGTCTGCTTTTGGAGTTTGCGGAGGCCGCTGTTCTGCGCGGTCTGGTTGTAGAGACCGACAGTTCGTCATAAGCGTGTTTTTGGCTTAGGATGTGTGGCTGGATTGCAAAGTCCACGCGGACTGAGGTGGATGTCCGCTCGGTTATGCGGACTGATGGATCTTACCGCGTGTGCGATTAGTTGTTGTCGCACGCGGTCTGACTCTGGTATCTGCACCTTTGTGCGGGTAGGTTGTGCTAGTTGCGGGATGACAGACGGTTATCCTATCGCTATGAGCGGTGACCGCATTCCCCTTATCGCTTATAAATAGGGGTCCTTGATGTTAGGTTTTTGCCTCCATTAACTCCCCAACCCCGTACCAATCCTCCGGGCGCGCAAGGAAATTTTAAGGGGCGAATTTCTGCAATTTTTAAATTCTGGCAGAAAAGTTGCAACCTCGAAAAAGCAGGTTGCAACCTCGCAATTTCTGACTGCTTTCAGGAATTCTTGACCGGCTCAATTAATTTGGGTTTAATTATCTGGCTATATATATTTATATATATTTCAGTTTTTCAATTGCTGAGAAGGCCCGATGCCCTAGCCGATCTATTCCTCTCCAGCACTCTCTCTCCCTCTCTCTCTCGGTTTGATCGGAAGCCGCCGCCCCCGCGCCCTTCGGGCTCTCCCTGCTCCCTCTCTCCCTCTCTCTCTCTCTCGTCGCCGGTCGTTCGTGGAGAAGGGCTCTCATCGCCTCCTGCTGTTGGAGGAGTCACCCCGCGCTGGTGTGCTTGCTATTCCGTGGAGGAGAGGTGTCGCCGGCCTTGCTGTCGTTTGGGAAGGGGGGGGGGGGGCGGCTGCCGCTGTGCCGTTTTTTTTTGGGTCGGCCTTGCCGCCGTTTTGGGAGGAGATGCCGTCGTCGTTGAGACGCCGTCGTAGTTTGGGTTGTCGCCGTGCTTGGCCGTGAGGAACATCCTCTTTCTTCGGCCGTTTTGCCGCAAGGTATCCGGGAGTCACTTTTTTATATCATTTTGTATAGGGGTAATTTAACCCCATTTGTAACACTGTGTATTTTGTGTTGAATGAGATTGTGACTGCCATTTCCGCCCGTGGACGTACCCATTCAGCGGGAACCACGTTATTTCTGGTGTTCTTTCTGTGCCTTTGTGTTTTCTATTATTATTACTTGTGGCAGCATCAGGTATTCTATACTTCAGCACCGCTTCGGATCCCAACAAGTGGTATCAGAGGCAGGTTGCGGGCTGACACTTTTGTTTAAAGGACGAGTTGTTTCCGATCTCGAGTGTACACTTGGGTGCGGTAATTTACGACTGTTGGTCCGCTGGCTATCCCCTTAATTGTGCACTGCTGAGGTCGCCAACTCAAGTTTTGTGTTCCGTGCAGTTTCTGCGTTCCGTTCTCGATGGCTTCGTTTATTCCTGGTGTTGTGGCCAAGTTTGACGGGAAACAAAATTTTGGTCTATGGCAGGTCAAAGTTCGTGCACTACTTATAAAAGAAGGCTTACACCGTGCCCTACTGGGCAAGACCAGTAAGGATGTTGAGGTTTCTGATCGTATGTGGGAGGATCTGGATCTTAAAGCATTGTCCACCATACAGCTTTGCTTACATGATGACGTGCTTTATGGAGTTCTTTCAGAGACGACTGCCTCTGGCATTTGGGCAAAGTTGGAGAGTACCTACATGACAAAGTCTCTCCCCAACCGGATCTACCTCAAGCAGCAGCTGTACAAGTTTAGCATGAAGGAGGGATCCTCTATTCATGACCACCTGAACAGTTTCAACAGACTGTTATCGGAGTGTCTCAGCATGGATATTCAGGTGGATGAAGAGGACAAAACAGTGATCCTTTTGAACTCTCTTCCAAAGCTCTATGAGAGCATGGTTACTACCCTTACCTACAGTAAAGACGTCTTGGACTTGCAAGAGGTGACTGCGGCCCTACTCTTAGATGACATCCGGAAGCGGTCTTCAGGTTCTCGTGTTACTGAAGACTCCGTTCTATACTCTCGGGGTTATTCTGGTTCTGATAGAGGGGGCAAGTCTAAGTCAAAGGGCAGTTCAGATTTATACTGCAAATACTGCAAGAAGAAGGGTCACGTGATCAAGAACTGCTGGAAGCTTCAGAACAAAGAAAAAGGGAAGAGCACTGGTGATGAAAAGGGGAAGTCTGACATATCCCTGTGCTTTGAGGATGTGGGAGATAACCTCATCTAGGTCATCCTTCTCTCTGCTCTTCTACTTTCCGCTTATATGTTCGTGCTTCATGTTCTGTTTGTTCCCTATATTGCTTGCTTTCCTTTCCCTTCATTATGTTCATGTTATTCCTGTTATCTTTCTTATAACATGTCTTTGAGTTATTTATTCCGTCATTACTCCGTTGTGTGAATGCTTTTGTTTCACCCCTAGTACCTAAGCTCTTTCATTGTTACTCCTTCGTCACATGAGCTTAGTGTGTGTGTCTAATCAACATTTCCTGATTAGCTCGTATAGGGGTTCTCTTTATCCATGTTGAGATCAGTTTTGTCTGCATTCAATTGTTGATGTGTTTGCATTTATCATTTCTCTCTCCACGCACATCATTTCTGGAGTCTGTGATATTTTCTTTTGCTTTGGGAGACCACCGCTGGAGGTGGAGCAGTTAGACCTTTGCTTCAGGTGGAGCATTTCTGGAGTAGTCACGTCAGTCCAGTTTGTATACTACTCAGATTGAAGGAGTTCACTTTATCTGCCCTTGACGGGAGCAGATTCAGTTGATGCGATTTGCATCGTTCTTGGTGACAACTTGGTTGGTTGGAGTTATCTCGGCAGGTGGAATTTGTTAGGTTTTTGCCTCCATTAACTCCCCAACCCCGTACCAATCCTCCGGGCGCGCAAGGAAATTTTAAGGGGCGAATTTCTGCAATTTTCAAATTCTGGCAGAAAAGTTGCAATCTCGAAAAAGCAGGTTGCAAACTCGCAATTTCTGACTGCTTTCAAGAATTCTGGACCGGCTTAATTAATTTGGGTTTAATTATCTGGCTATATATATTTATATATATTTCAGTTTTTCAATTGCTGAGAAGGCCCGATGCCCTAGCCGATCTATTCCTCTCCAGCGCTCTCTCTCCCTCTCTCTCTCGGCTTGATCGGAAGCCGCCGCCCCCGCGCCCTTCGGGCTCTCCCTGCTCCCTCGCCCTCTCTCTCTCTCTCGCCGCCGGCCGTTCGTGGAGAAGGGCTCTCGCCGCCTCCTGCTGTTGGAGGAGTCACCCCGCGCTGGTGTGCTTGCTATTCCGTGGAGGAGAGGTGCCGCCAGCCTTGCTGCCGTTTGGGAAGGGGGGGGGGGGGGGGGGGGCGGCTGCCGCTGTGCCGTTTTTTTTTTTGGGTCGGCCTTGCCGCCGTTTTGGGAGGAGACGCCGTCGGAGTTTGGGTTGCCGCCGTGCTTGGCCGTAAGGAACATCCTCGATCTTTCTTCGGCCGTTTTGCCGCAAGGTATCCGGGAGTCACTTTTTTATCTCATTTTGTATAGGGGTAATTTAACCCCATTTGTAACACTGTGTATTTTGTGTTGAATGAGATTGTGACTGTCATTTCCGCCCGTGGACGTACCCATTCAGCGGGAATCACGTTATTTCTGGTGTTCTTTCTGTGCCTTTGTGTTTTCTATTATTATTTCTTGTGCCAGCATCAGGTATTCTGCACTTCAGCACCGCTTCGGATCCCAACACTTGACTCGTCATATAACAACGAGAACAATGAGAAATCAACTAGCGTTTTGAACTTACGGTTAGATTTTTCTAACAGGGCGGCTAAGTGAAGTTGACTTGTCCTGTGTAGGCTGTGCGACTAGCACCGGACGACTAGACAACTAGTGAGAAGCTCAGTGTGGAACAGTTCGCGATTAACAGTTTGTGGCATATAGCACGTCGCGGTTTACGCAGCTAGAAGTATTCTTCCCCGGGGTCGTGGATAGTTCAAATAAGCAGTTCGCCCGGTCTCATTGGGTAGACTGTTTATTCGTTCAACAGTTCTGTTCGCGGCAAGCTTTGCGGACAGGTGACCAGAAGTGGCGGATAGAGTTGTTTTCTCAACAGTTCAATAATAGACAGTCCGCGCTGCTTGATTGCGGTTAGCGGCTTGGGTAGTTTCTGTTATCAATCCGCACGATTTCTCTTGCTTGTATTTTTTTGTTTTCATTGGATACATTGTGAATAAGGTCTCGCAATGTATACCTCGTCTTGTAAAGAAGTTGATAATTTCAAATTGAGACTCTTGTGTTTCTATTGTTGTTGATTTCTGCTTGAATTGATTTTGATTGAGTTTTCTTGCGACCTTTACGACTTCCTATAAATTTTCACAGTCCTTGACCTTGAATGCCTCGGACGAACTAAGCCATAACCAATGTGCCCACCCCAACCATGACAGACCATGGAGTGACAAACAAAGGGTATCAACATAGAGCTCAATAAAATATCCCAAAAGGAGCCTTGTGAGTTCAGAAACTGAGCCAAAAATTAAGACGGTTATGAAGTGGTCTACTCTAGGCCCCCAAAAAATGCAGCTTGTTTAACAAGGCATCCCGCGAGAGTCAGAAAAAGATTTCGCGACAAGTGTGAAATGCGTGCAAACTTTACCAGCTGCATTTTTGTAAAATGCTGACCACCCTCCAATTAAAAAAAAGTAATTTTTTAAAAATGTTCTTTTGATGTTAAATATTATACTTACACAGTTGCTAATGGTTGGTTTAAGGCATGAACCGGATTTGGTGATTGGTTTTGTTTTGGTAGGAAAGAAGGCCGAACGTACCTTTCAAACTCGTGATTCTTCGTACATAATCAATAAAAACCAGAAAAGGAAATAAAAAGTTGACTTTTTTTCAAAAATTATGAAATAAATTAGAACGTTAACATTTGGGAAAGAAGTATATTTCGTGCGGGAGTAAATACAGTCTACGATCATGATTTTAACGGTGGTGTAGATTTTTTTAGATCGTAATACGATCATTTTCGATCATATTTACAAAATAAGATCATATTTTTTTAGCGAAAAAATTACACTATAAAAATCACCGATAATACAGCTGTAATATTCCTCTTAAAATTTGTGCATCATCCCCAAGCCTAAATGCCCCGCCTAACTCCATTATTACCCTCCCACTCCCAGTTTTACTTTAAGCCTCTCGGCTCTGCATCAAACTGTCATTTTCAACAAGTAAAAAGATCTGCAGATCCGGCGGTGGGGCCTTAATGGCAGTGAGGAGGTGGGACTTTGGGTCCCGGAATAAATGCATGAATGGAGGTTTTTTAACCTATTAATGGGCTGCAACTGACAATGAATCGTCCTCCTCACTCCGACCAGGAAAAAGCTGGCAAAGACGAAGAAAGAGGAGGCGGCGGAGTAAAGCAGGGAAACAGAGTTGGGAATGATTCTCCAGGTTAAAAGGGGGCAAAAGAAAAAGCGCACCAGGCGATAATGGTAACTGTACTTTGACAGCGGTGGCGCCGGAATTACTTACACGGTTACAGCGTGGCCGCCGAAAGTGTATAGGATATTGGTGGCGCCGGTGAAGTAGAGGACCATTTTCGTCGGCCCACTGTGGATCAACCCGGGCTCCTGCGTCCATAAAAAGGATTTGATTAGAAAAGTTGAAACTTTGAACTTGGAGTTGTGAGATGGAAATGTGGGGGACCTGGCCGTGGACGAAGGCGGCGACGGCGAGATACCAGGCGGTGTAGGTGGTCATGCCGAGGCCGAGAAACGACCAGATCCGGTAGTTGTGGAAGGAAGGGATGAACACAGTGGTCGCGCAGCAGGCGCCGAATATGTATGTCCATGTTCTCTTGTCCAGCCGATCGTTTATGTAGTAAATGTTGCTGTTAATTAACACAAAAAATTTAACAAAAATTAAGCATAACTGTGAGGAATTAGAGATCAAAAGATAGTTTTTTTTTTTTGGGGAAGAAATGGCTGAACCTGGCGCAGGCGATGAGCTGGATGACAGAGCCGAAGAGAAGGAAAGTGCAGTTGAAGGCGAGTCCGGCGGCCTTCCAGTATGGCCCGAGCAAACCGTCAAGAACCTCGAACCACTGTAGATTTTCAAAAAAAAAAAGAGGGATGAATTTGAATAGAGTTCAAATTTTGGAAACAGGGGAAGCTGGAAAAAGCAGCAGAGTGTGATAAAGGGGAGGCTGGTTCTCGCCTGGATGACATGATTTTTAAAGCTGACGTTTTCCTTCTCCTTCCTTGAGCGGTATTCGATGTAGAGGACGCTGATGAGGTAAGCTGTCCAGCTTCCCATGAATCCATAGAAGATCTGGAGCAGGATTCCGGACGCCATGCCCATCTGGGAGAAGGAGTAGGGGAGGGTCAGCAGCACCTGAGCCACCTGCGTCGAGTTAAGAAGCAGAGCTTAGTGTTCAAAATAGTAGTACTGCGGGGTTGTGAGGCAGAGCTTAGTGTTCAAAATAGTAGTACTGCGGGGTTGTGAGATTTGATTTTAGACGGGGTATATATATTTGTTTACTTGGTTGGAGGCGCAGCTGAACCAGGCGTCGTAGACGGAGCCGCCGTGCCATAGAAGGCTTTTCATGTTGATCAACGGAGGCAGCTCGGTTTGACTGTTTTCTTCGTCCTCTGCTTTGCCGGCGATGGGCTCGTGATCGGAAACAATAGACTCCTCTGCTTGCTTTGGAAGCGCCATGCCTGTCTATTTTGAACCAGTTTTTAGATCTAGAGGATTGGGAGGAGAGGGGAGGGATGGGATTTTTAAGAGAAAAGATATGAAATTTGATGGTTTTGTTGGATGTATAGTGAGTGAATGTGCCAGACGGATTTGAATGCAGGGGGTGAAGAAAGAGTGGAAAGAGAGTGACAGAGCCGTTGCAGGTCTGCGAGGAAGAGGATAAAGAGTTTGTTGTCCGAGCAAGCTGGGGGGAGGTGGAATCGAGTAATTGAAAGAATTTGGGAGAGAGATGGGAGGAGTTGGGGGGGGAGGAAAAGCGGGGCTGGGGATGAAAGTATTTATTAGTGGAAACCACCCAAGTTTCCTTCTTTTATAAGAGGGAGGGAGGGAGGGAGGGAGGGGAGAAATTTTTGGAATCGGAGCCCGTATGAAAATCTAGGTTCGGGAGCTCTGGATCACCGTTAAAATGCATGTGGGGCCCATGCATTTTGGGAGTGTGACATACACTTTTGCGCGGCCCCCATGCATTCACCTCTTTCTATTGGATCCGGTTCCATCCGGAATCCCGGACATAAAAATTCCACGGGGGGAGGACGGATGGGATAGGCATGATTTTAAGCTTGGGAGTTCAGCTTGGCGGCTCCGGAGGGGATTCAGATCCTCTGTAGTTCAGGAGAAACTCTACGGATCCAACGCGTGAGAATTATCGAACTCCATCAATTCTATGGTTAAAAAATTTAGTCACTAAAAGACAAAAAAATATAAAGTAAAAATAACTTTAATCCAACGCGCGAGAACCCTCAAACTCCACGCTGAAGTTGTCAGTACAAACTCCAGGGATCCGAATTCCTCCGGAGGCTGCATTTCACTCTTTGCAATGTCTATAGTGTGGGGTGTGGGCCCCACCGAGTGCCGCTCTCTCGGCGAGGCCGCGCACTCGCTAGGCGGGAAATTATTGTCCCGGAGATCCGCACTGCCCGTGGCTAATAAAGATGGGCCGCATGATCAGCGAAATCTTGTGCGTAAAAGTTGATACACGGTCTGCAGCTTCTTATTGATCTTGGACGGATTGAATCCCGGAGGTAATGGCTCTTCGCTCTCTTTGTGTGGGTGGTAAGTCACTAATCCAGAAATCAAAATGTTTGATCTGTAAAACTCCTCTCGGTAATGTTGCTCTCCTAGGATCCGTTTTGTTAGACGGAATTGGCTTTGTGGAATTGAAATTCAAGTTAGTTGTTTGGCTACAAAGGAATTGGCCTGGAATTGGAATTTCTTGAATTTCGTTTGTATTGAAAATGACCTACGAGGCAACGACCAATTCTTATCCATTTACGTTGGTTTCGATCTTAGCTCTATCCCAACGCCATGCTTTCGATCGTCACTCGTAGATTCCTCGTGATTCTTCCTCCATTCGCCGCATTAGTCAGCGCATTCTCCACCTCTTCCTTCTTCGCCTTTTTTTTATTATTTCAAATTTTTAGGGAACTTTGCTTAAAAGAGTGAATTGCAATTTGAACTTACTGTGTTTTGTGAAATGCAATTTTTTTTAATATTTATATAAATTCTAATTGAATTTGATTGCATTGACAAAATATCGTTACATAATCTTCTCTGGCTTCCTATGATCCGAATAGCATTTAAAATGTTAGTATTTTTAAACGATAAGTCTTTTAGAGTTTTATACTTTTATGGCAATAAAGAGTTGTATTTTATTTATAAAATAATCATTTCTAAGATTAAGTTGTTAATTTAATCGTAGAGCATATCTAGATCGGCAATCTTTTCGTTTTTTAACTTTCTAGAAAGCTATTGTACTACAAATTACAATTATTATTATCCACACACAAAAAACACTTTGTATTAGATCATAAATGTAAATTCACAGATGATTTTTTTTTTAGTTTACAAATTGTTATCGTAAATCAATTTTAAACATGAGTAATTGATATTTTCATTCTCCGGAGCAAGGCCCGACATCGAAGGAACCGTCGATTTTCTGAGCACTTTAATGTGTACATGGATTGTGATTAATAAAATGAATTCTCAGATAGAGACTGGGTTGATGAAGAAAGACGATTTATTTGTTATTCATACGATTTTGATTTGTTTGGGAAGATTTAGATAATTATGGTTTATTTGAGAAGATTTAGATAGCTAGAATTACTGAGATGAGAAAAGTGAAGAGGATAATCCAATCTTTTTTTTCTTCCAACAAAAATACACACGAATATTAAATTTGACTTCTTTTAGAATTGCGAATTGACAAAATTTACAAGTAGACAAATAAAATTTTTGAATAACAACCATCTTGTATTATGATACAAATTATTTTGAAACTTGGGAAATATGCTATTTTTAATGCGAAATTCTTAGGACCGGGTCCCGGACCGTCAAAGACCAATGAAAAGCGCCGAATGAATATCGTCCGGGCCCACTCGCAATAAATGTATGTCAGACTTAACCTCGCCCTGGACCACTTGCCTAGCTGAGATATCGGCAGGAGGTCCTCTGCTAATACAAAAGACATCCTCGTGAGGTCCTGGACCCAGATTCCTAAACCCTAAACCCTAAACCCTAAACCCTAAACCCTAAACCCTAAACCCTAAACCCTAAACCCTAAATGTTGAAGCCAAAAATGATCCCAACGAATGTTCACAAACCAAAGTGCAGCCGACGCCTACTTCTCTCTTACCTCGACCCTTGACTGTCTGCTAAGGTCAAAAGACTGACCCAAAGCCTCAGCTGGGAGGTCCCACCACACACACCCGGAAGATCTCTGAGAGCTTCCCCTCCAAAGCCAAATGCTGGGCTGGGAGCTCCTCAGAAGGCACTAGAGTTGGAGAATAATGAAAGCCCTGCCTTCCAAAGAGCCCCTATGGGTCTTTTTATAGTCTTCCTTTGACCTGAAAATACTGAAATACCCCTGAGGGGTCTGCCAATAGCCAAATCCCGCTGTCATTCCAAGGGTATTTGGATAATTTTACCTCGGGATACTAATAAAATAATCCCCTTTACGAGCGCCGGGCCCTACCACGTGGGCCCACTTGGCGAGAACCCTGGCCGTGAAGGCTCTCGCTGGACCCCCAACTGGGCCGACCTTGGCGAGACCCCTTGCCAGGGAGGTTCGCGCCCTTCACGGTCTTGAAACTATCGCGACTGAAGGCTTACTTAGGGCCTTCTCGCCTGCCCTGGGCGGGAGCTTTCCCTAAGGCGGAAGCTTCCGTGGTCGAGCCATCTGCTTCGGTCGGTCGACGATCTCTCCTGCCGAGAGCTCGACTATCTGCTTTGGTCGGTCGACGATCTCTCCTGCCGAGAGCTCGACTATCTGCTTTGGTCGGTCGACGATCTCTCCTGCCGAGAGCTCGACTATCTGCATTGGTCGGTCGACGATCTCTCCTGCCGAGAGCTCGACTATCTGCCTTGGTCGGTCGACGATCTCTCCTGCCGAGAGCTCGACTATCTGCCTTGGTCGGTCGACGATCTCTCCTGCCGAGAGCTCGACTATCTGCTTTGGCCTCTCCATCTTTTCCCTACCCTTGGCGAGAGCTCCTACAGGACGAGAACTCCACAAGTATGCCTTAGGGTTAACCCGAGGCTAGCCTGAGACTAGCCCAATCCTGACCACTGAAGCCTCTGGGTCCCTCCCAGCGAATATGGGGTTGTACACAATCCCCGCTCTTTTCGAGCTAGGCCTGCGCTCGACAAGACAAGTCCAACCCCCGAAATATTCGCTGGACACGTGCCCGCCTACCGAGGGAATCTTTTGGAGGGCCCCACTGTGGCTATAAATATGCACTGCTAGGCGTCCATACGCCCTGCCCTTGAAGTACGGTTTTCCAGCTGAGCTCTCGCCTCAGGGATTTTTGCGCGAGCTTACCATGCATCCCAAACGTGCTGCCAAACCGCTTCCGCAAGACCTCCAAGACCGGTTAGCCGCTGCCCAAGCGCGGGCCTTGGCTAACTGTGCGGCGGTGGCTCCATGGTTAGCGAGAAAGACTTCAACCGCCGGGCCTTCCGAGCCGAAGAAGAAGGAAAAGAAAAGGGCGAAGGTGGTCCGGCGGGACCTTTCTCGCGAGAACAGGGATCCTCCTTCCCCCACTCCCAATCCTGCGGGGGATCCTTCTCCGCAGAAGGTAAGCCTTTCAACCGTTCCTATCGAGCTGATTGTGTACTAGATCCGACGGTTAAAGTAAGCTTTCGCAGGAATCCGCTCCTAACGATGACGCCGAGATCCCGCCAAGTTCTTCGAACCTGCCCGCTCATTCACCCAAGGACCAAACGCGGGTCTCGGAGAGGATTCCTCCGGCCGAAACCGGAACGATAGGTACATTTTCCCTTGTCAATATTTCAACCCGACCCTTTCTTTTCTGAACCGTCTTCTCGCAGTGCCAACTCCGGCCGACCCGGGTCTAACCACCCGGGAAGATGAATCGAGAACCGTTGAAGTGCCTCCTACGGTGGCCAATCCTATCCTGCAGGCGGGAGGGGCGGCTTCTGAACCTTCCGCTACTCTCAAGGATGCTGATCGTCCCTTGAGAGAAGACAACTCCCCTCATGCTTCCGGCCAGGCCTGGATCATCGTGCGCGAGCCCTTCCGCCCGGGGCTGGGCAAGCCTCTTCACCTCCTTTATGGAACCAACGGAGGGGCCGGGCCTTCTCGTCCAACTTTGGTTGACGGTTCTCGCCCAGCCGCAGGTATGCGAAAACTTTTCTGGACTGTTGATTGTCATGCCTTGACCAAAATTCTCGTGTGTTTCTTTCGCAGGTGATCCTGGCTTGCGGTCGGGAGTCAACGAGGAAGGAGAAGAAGAGGAGGAAGAGGAAGAAGAAGAAGAAGAAGAAGATGAAGAGTCCCCCCTCCCCTCGTCTGGCGAGATAGAAGAAACCTTGAACAGTGCTGGGAGCGCGAAGGGGAGAAGGAGGAAGATCTCGGTCATTTTGGCCAAGCTTGTCCGGCGAGACCGTGCCCATACTGCCGCGGCGAAAGCATTCCGTGAATCCGTGGAGCAAAGGCTGGAGGCTCTGGAGCGGGATTTCTTCTTGGGCGAGACTGTTTGCCCGGGAGGGCCTTCTGCCGGGTCTTCGCCAGGGAGGTGCATCTCGCAGATCCGGGATCACGCCAGGCGGATCAACCTTGGGTGTACCACCCTATCGTCTTACTTCAACCCGTTGGCGCCCCCAAGAACTAGGCGGCGAGAACGAGGACGATGGAGCTGGAAGCCCTATTAGCCTTCCCGCTTTGAATCTCAATGTCTCTTTTATCAATGTATCTGTAATGAACATTACTGTTAATTAAGTTTATCCAGCTTGCGCTAACGAGGATCTCGTTGTTACCCATGTCTCTCTTTTCTTTTTTCTTTTTATTGCTCTGCGAGGCTTTTAAATTAAGACGCTTACACCAATCTAGGACGCTTGCGCCAATCTAGGAGGCTTCCCCCAATCTAGGAGGCTTGCGCCAATCTAGGAGGCTTGCGCCAATCCAGAGTTGCGTCGAAACCAGGAACGACCATTGACCGCTGCCATCCCGAGGGGGAAAATCGAGGCGCCGTTAGCCCGGATTCTGACAGCTGTACTCCGCTGTCACTTTCTCTCTCTGTCGGATGGATCCATGATGATTACGATTCCCTATAAATAGAGAAGTCTACCAACCGCATTTACTTCTTCGATCCGGAACCTCAGCCTTCCTTCCTTGCTCTCGCGTTCTTGCTTCCGCTTCGACCTCTTTTCAGCTCTCGCTCTCACTCGCAAACCCACCATGCCTGGCGAGAACAAGGGTCGCGCCCACTGCGCGGAAGCTTTCCAAAAACATCTCTTCCCTTCCTGCAAGCTCTCCCTCGACGAATATAACATGATCGTTGACCGCTACATCCTCGCCGGCTTCTCGGCGCGGAACCCGGGAAACCACGATAAGGTGAATACTCCGGAGCCGGGAGAACTCGCCATCCCCCTCGAGCATTTCGAGGTGGGCTTCCGCCTTCCCCTTTGGCCGGAGGTTCGGCTTGCTCTTCGCTATTATGGGGTGGTTCCCGCCCAACTAAACCCGAACTCGGTCGCGATCCTTATAGCATTCATATGCTATATGCGATCCGAGAGGATCGAGTTCAGTTTGCCCATCTTCCGGAAGCTATTCAACTTCCGCGCCAAGGGAGGGGTGGTTTTCTTCTCCGGGCAACTGCTCGAGGTTACCGGTCTCGCCAATAAGCACCACCACTGGGGCGAGAAATTTGTTTATGTCAGCGGAGACTTCGGCAACGTCCCGCTTCAGCCCGTTCAGTACGAGGATGCTGCCTACAAGCCGCCTACTCTGGGATCGCGCGAGAGCGCAATCCTGGAATTCTTTGGGACCAAGGAGTTCGATGTTCCCTACCTCAGGCGAGACGTCGACTCCCTCCCACTCGTTCACTCGGGCGAAGGTATGGTCTCGCCTCGGATTCCCTCTTTTATCAAAGATCTTCTCGCGCTAAAGCGTTTTAACTTTGCAGGAGAGCGGGAGGTCCCTCTGCGCCAACCCTTCGCTGAAGGCCGAAGTGTCGAGGGTCTGGCCGCGAGAGGCTCCCTTGCGCTCGCGGAAGCTAGCGCCAGCGCCTGCCGAAACGATCCAGCCCCTCCTTTGCCGCCACCAGCCAAGAAGCGGAAGGTCACCCTTCCTCCTCTCCGAACGCTGAAGAGGCCCAAACCTTCTGCTCTTGAGAAGGGGAAAGCCCCGGCCGTCTCGCCTGTCCAACCTCCTCCCGAGGGCAGGTCCTTTGAAGCGATCCTTCAGATGACCAGCGAGATGGATGCCGCCGCCAAGATCCGCGCCGAGGCTTCTACCGGGAACCCATCGGCCGCGAGCGAGGCTGGGGGAGAAGTGGTCGCCGCCGAAACCTCCGCCAGCGCCCCGCCCCAGGAGGTGCCGAGAGGGCACAGGAACTTTGGCTTCGGCGTGAAGTACGTCGACGCGGAGGGGAAGCCTCAGATGGAATGGGACCCTGAGTCAAACTTGATCAAGGTTACGACGCTCCTTCCCAGCTGGGCGGAGGGGGAAGATGTGACTGGCGAGGCCTTTTCGCTTGGATATGGCCTTTACAGCCGAGAGGATGCCAGCGTGTTTGACCAGATGTCCACTCGCCTTATAGCCTTCGATGCCATCCGGGCTCTATTGCGCGGGTTCGAGCTTGCGCATATGTGTGCGCGCCGAAGCATCACCCTCGACAATAATTTCACCGATATGCGCAAGGCAAGGGAGGACGCGGTGGCTCGAGCGCACACCGCGGGAGAAGAACTCGCGAAAGCTCAACAAGAGCTTGCGGATGCTCGACTGGCGCTGTCTCTACGTCCCGCGACTGAGGTAAGCGAGACCCTCCTGAACCCTTGCTTTCGTTTCTCAAAGTTACGATGGTGCAATGTTTCCAGACTGAACTCTTTTTTTCACAGGATTCTGCCCAAGTCAAGGAGCTTCGCGCAGAGCTGGCCAACGCGCGCTGCGAGAGCGTCCTCTTGAGGGAACAACTCCGCGCAGAGCTGGCGAAGGTCCCGCCTCCGGAGCTAGATGCGAGGCTGCGGAGTCGTTACCTCTCGGAGTACGACGTTGACAAGCTGCTCCAAGCCAACGCTCAGGCAACCGTCAAGCTGACGCTCGAGACGCTGCGAGACGTCAAGCTGCTTCGGGAGGACGGCGCGACCATCGACGCTCGCCAACTTCTTCCTTGGCTCTACGATCCAGTTCCCAAACCTCCGGGCGCGCCGGACTCGCCTCCCTCAGACATCCCGAGGTCTTCTACCGCCGCTGGCGAGACATCTGAAGAGGGCTCTGGCGATGATTCAAGCGAGAGCACCAGCGGGAGTTACAGCGCGTCCCCCTAAGCTTCTTCTTTCTTTTTGTTTCTTTTGTAATGAGCGAGAGGCTCCAACTTTTTGTAATTAATTTTATGTAAAGTAATGTTTCATCTCTCATTTTCAGTGTGTGCTTGAAAGTATATTATTCTGCCGAATGGCTTCCGCGCGAGCTTCCGCCGAGACCCTTAGTCTCTTTAGGATAACCTCTTAGACATCCGTTAGGCGGGAACCTCGCGTCGTCAATTAAGTTGTCCTGCTCAGGTCCGCCGGGAGCCTCCTTTTGCGAGAACCCCCCTTTGACCGAAACCTTTACTGGCCGAGACCTTTGAGCCGAGACCCTTACTGGCCGAGACCTCCAAACCGAGGCCTTTACTGGCTGAGACCTCTGAGCCGAGACCTTTAGGGCCTTGCCTCCGGTTTAGGCCAGGGCCCTGCTCACATATTTTTCCGACCAATTAAACCCCTACCCCACCGGCGAGCTGTCGGACCTGCTAGCTTATGTGGGCGCCTGCGCAGCGGGTCTACCGGGGTTCGAGCCGAGCTCGTTGTAACGTAGAAGTGGCTAAGAACAAAGTATCGCAGGAGCCAACCTATCCCCCACAGGCGAGCCTTCGGACCTGCCAGGTAGATGAGAGCCTGCGCAGCGGGTCTACCTGGGGCCGAGCCGAGCTCGGGGTGTCGTAGAAGTGGCTAAGAACAAAGTATCGCAAGAGCCAACTTATCCCCCACAGGCGAGCCTTCGGACCTGCCAGCTTGATGAGAGCCTGCGCAGCGGGTCTACCTGGGGCCGAGCCGAGCTCGGGGTGTCGTAGAAGTGGCTAAGAACAAAGTATCGCAAGAGCCAACCTATCCCCCACAGGCGAGCCTTCGGACCTGCCAGCTTGATGAGAGCCTGCGCAGCGGGTCTACCTGGGGCCGAGCCGAGCTCGGGGTGTCGTAGAAGTAGCTAAGAACAAAGTATCGCAGGAGCCAACCTATCCCCCACAGGCGAGCCTTCGGACCTGCCAGCTAGATGAGAGCCTGCGCAGCGGGTCTACCTGGGGCCGAGCCGAGCTCGGGGTGTCGTAGAAGTGGCTAAGAACAAAGTATCGCAGGAGCCAACCTATCCCCCACAGGCGAGCCTTCGGACCTGCCAGCTAGATGAGAGCCTGCGCAGCGGGTCTACCTGGGGCCGAGCCGAGCTCGGGGTGTCGTAGAAGTGGCTAAGAATAAAGTATCGCAAGAGCCAACCTATCCCCCACAGGCGAGCCTTCGGACCTGCCAGCTTGATGAGAGCCTGCGCAACGGGTCTACCTGGGGCCGAGCCGAGCTCGGGGTGTCGTAGAAGTGGCTAAGAACAAAGTATCGCAAGAGCCAACCTATCCCCCACAGGCGAGCCTTCGGACCTGCCAGCTAGATGAGAGCCTGCGCAGCGGGTCTACCTGGGGCCGAGCCGAGCTCGGGGTGTCGTAGAAGTGGCTAAGAACAAAGTATCGCAAGAGCCAACCTATCCCCCACAGGCGAGCCTTCGGACCTGCCAGCTTGATGAGAGCCTGCGCAGCGGGTCTACCTGGGGCCGAGCCGAGCTCGGGGTGTTGATGAAGATAACCAAACCTCTCCCCCACAGGCGAGCCTTCGGACCTGCCAGCTAGATGAGAGCCTGCGCAGCGGGTCTACCTGGGGCCGAGCCGAGCTCGGGGTGTTGATGAAGATAACCAAACCTCTCCCCCACAGGCGAGCCTTCGGACCTGCCAGCTAGATGAGAGCCTGCGCAGCGGGTCTACCTGGGGCCGAGCCGAGCTCGGGGTGTTGATGAAGATTCCTTCAACCAGGCCTATTCTATCACTGAGATGAGGAATCATAGCCAGTTAAAACAAAAAACATAAAGATTGCATATTCAGCGACAGTCAACATTTTGAAATAAATTCATTGAAAATGCAACAGTTGTTTACAACATTACAATCCTTCTTTCCCTCTTACGGGTAGAAGCGCTTCAGGTCATCACCATTCCAGGTGTGACTCAAGGTCCTTCCCTCCGCGTCCTGGAGATAGTAGCCTCCGTTAACCAGAGCCTTCTCTACTATATAAGGCCCTTCCCAGCTAGGGTTGAGCTTACCAACCGCGGCCGACCTTCCCGCAGCGTCGACCTTTTTCAGTACTAGATCCCCCTCGGCGAATTGCTTGACTCTGATGTGCTTATCGAAGTACCGAACCATTCGCCGTTTTATTTCTTCTTGCCTGATGGCGGCAACATCCCGCAACTCTTCCACCATATCTAATGAGAGGCGCAACCCTTCCTCATTCTCCAACCTCCAAGCTTCGCTTCCCTCAGCTGCGGTCGCGACCCTTGGGGACCGAACCTCGAACTCCACCGGGAGGACAGCCTCACACCCATGAGAGAGCTTGAAGGGGGTCTCTCTTGTGGCCGTGTTCGGAGTTGTTCGCAGGGCCCACAGGACGGAAGGGAGCTGTTCCACCCAGCTACCCTTCAGGTTCTCCACCTTCTTTTTGAGCAAGTTGACGATGACTTTGTTTGCCGCCTCCACCTGGCCATTGCTCCGAGGATGATGGACAGAGGCGAACCTGAGGTCAATCCCCAATTGGGTGCAGAAACTGATGAATTCTTCACTGGCAAACTGAGGACCGTTGTCCGTCACTATCGCTTGGGGCAATCCGTGCCTGCAAATGATTTTCCCCCAAACGAAGTTTCTGATGACCTGGGAGGTTACCTTGGCTAACGGCTTGATCTCCAGCCATTTGGAGAAGTAGTCAATCATAACTAGGAGGAACCTCCTCTGCCTGCTAGCTGGAGGAAAGGGTCCAACCAGGTCCATTCCCCAAATGGCGAAGGGCCATGGCGCCGTGATGCTTCGAAGCCTTTTGGCGGGCAAGAGCTGGAGAGGAGCATGTACTTGGCACTTCCGACACCTCCTTGCGAATTCAGCTGTATCCTTCCTTAAGGTCCGCCAGAAATATCCTTGCCTTATCACCCTTGCTTCCAATGTCCTTCCCCCTGAATGACTGCCGCATTCTCCAGAATGCACCTCTTCCAGAATCCTCGGGACTTCCTCCTCGGTTACGCATCTCGCGAGGAGCCCTGACAACATCTTCCGATGCAAGCTCCCCTCCAGCATCAGGTAATGTGCCGCCTTGTGCCTGAAGCTCTTTGCATCCTTGACTTCTTCCGACAGTTCTCCTATGGTCAAGAAGGTCACCAACGGATCTACCCGTGAGGACCGCCGATTCACCTCCATCACCTCCCCCTCTTCAATGGCTGGCCGAAATAGTTCGGTTAGGGTACCTCCACCCCGAGGCCCGAACTTTGCTAATTGGTCAGCTGTCATGCTTTCCTCCCTGGGAACATGTTGAATAGAAAAAGAACGGAAACCTCCAATAATAGTTCTTACCTTTGATAGATATCTTGCGAGGGTAGGCTCCCGGGCCTCAAACTCGCCTCGGATCTGCGATGCTACCACCATTGAGTTGGTGAAGGCCTCCACATCCTGGATTTCCAGCTCCTTTGTCAAGCGAAGGCCAGCGATCACAACCTCATACTCCGCTTGGTTATTGGTTACAGGGAAATGGAAAGTCACTGCTTGCTCTATGGTAACTCCCTGAGGGCTTACCAACACCACACCTCCTCCCAGGGAGTGCCTTCCTGAGGCCCCGTCGACCACCATCTTCCACGCTTCTTGCGGCCTTGGTTCTTCAACCTCGGCCTCGGTAACATAGTCTGCCAGAAAATCCGCTACGGCCTGGGCTTTGATGGAGAGCCTCGGGACGAAAGAAATGTCGAACTCGCTTAGCTCGATGGACCACTTTGCCAACCTTCCTGAATGTTCCACCCCCTCCAAGACCTTGCGAAGGGGATGGTCGGTTACCACCCTAATCGAGTGTGCTTGAAAGTAAGGGCGAAGCTTCCTAGCTGAGATGACCAAAGCATACGCTAGCTTCTCCAGGATGGGGTATCGGAGCTCCGCCTTTTTTAAGATTCGGCTGACGTAATAGACGGGTAACTGCTTCTTCCCCTCTTCCCTAACCAAGACGGAGCTCACTGTCTCTCCCCCCACTCCGAGATACAAGGCTAGGTCCTCCCCTTCCTTCGGGCTTTGAAGTAACGGAGCTTGGGAGAGTTGTCTCTTCAGCCCCTGAAATGCCTCTTCACACTCGGCCGTCCATTCGAATACTTGGTTACCACGAAGTACTTTAAAGAAAGAGGAACATCTATCCCCTGACCGAGAGAGGAACCTGCTTAGCCCGGCCAACTTCCCGGTCAAGCGCTGGACCTCCTTGGCACTGCGAGGCGATTCCAGGTCTAGGATAGCCTTAACCTTATCGGGGTTAGGTTCTACCCCTGCGGGAGTCAAGAGGTGTCCAAGGAATTTCCCACGACTAGCCCCGAAGACGCACTTCAAGGGATTCAGCCTCATCTTGAACCTTCGCAGGGTGGCAAACGTCTCCTCCAAGTCCCGCAAGTGGAAATCGACACACTTGCTTTTGACCATGAGGTCGTCCACGTAGACCTCCAGGTTCCTTCCCTTCTGATCTCGAAAGATTCGATCCATCATGCGTTGGTACGTCGCCCCTGCGTTCTTCAATCCGAAGGGCATCATCTCATAGCTGAAGCATCCCTCTCTCGTGATGAAGGAAACATCCTTGACATCAGGAGGGTGCATCCGGATCTGATGGTAACCTGAAAATGCATCTAAAAAACTCATAAGAGAAAAACCAACGGCTGAGTCAACCAGCGCGTCGATTCGAGGCAAGGGGTAGCAATCCTTGGGACATGATTTATTTAATAAGGAAAAATCAATACACATGCGCCATTTTCCTCCTCCCTTCTTTACCATTACCATGTTGGAGATCCAGCCTGGATACTGGATCTCTGAGATGAAGCCTGCGTCCAGGAGCTTTTTGACCTCCTCTCGGATGGGGGCTTCTAGCTTGGTGGCGATGACCCTCATCTTTTGGCGTATGGGGTGGGCTCTGGGATCCAGGTTCAAGCGATGACAGGCCACGTCCGCGTCGATGCCCGGCATGTCTGCCGCGCTCCAAGCGAAGATGTCGACGTTGCTTTGGATGCAGGCTCGCATCCGCTCCTGATCCTCGAGGCTCAAGCCTCCGCTGATCCGAATCCTTTGCACCTCCCCCGCTCTTGTAAGCACCTCCATCTCCACCACTTCTTCGGCCGGCTCCAGCCCCGACCGCTCCCAACTTACCCTTGCCTCTTCCTGCTCAAACTCGAGCTCCTCTCCCCCAACCTCAACAACTTCCATCGCCTCCTCCAGGCTCTCCTCCTGCCTCTGCTCTTCTTCATCCATCACTACTCTCGCCTCTTTTAGGCTGATCTCCTCCACCTCTGCCAACTCCTCAACAACCTCCATCGCCTCTCCCAGGCTTATCTCCCCTTTCTCAACCCCTTCCTGCTCAGCCATCTCCTTCTCCAACTCCTCTGCCTCCGCCATCCACGACACGGTATTAACCGCCGTCACATAACATTGCCTTGCCATCTTCGGATCCCCCCTGATCCTAACCTGCACCCCTCCATTGTTGAACTTGAGGCATTGGTGGTATGAGGAGGGTACGCAGCGAAAGGCGCTGATGAGGGGACGTCCAAAGATGGCATTGTAACTACTCGGGGCGTCCACGATCACGAACCGACAGTTCCGTGAGACGCCCCCAAGCCTCACATGCAGGCCCACTCCCCCTTCCACTTCTTTCCTTTCTCCGGAGAAGCCAAAAAGCGGTCCATCAGAAGCCAGGACCCTTTTTCCTTCCACCCTCATCTCATCGAAGGCCTTCTTGAAGATCACGTTCACCGAGCTCCCATTGTCCACCAGTATCCGGGAGATGGTGTAGTTTTCTATCGCTGTCTGGATCACAAGCGCGTCGCAGAACGGATCCTCGTAGTCTGGCATATCCGCGGATGAGAAAGTGATCTTCTCCTCTGGGGGGGGGGGGGGGAGCCTGGGAGGTTGAGGCGACCCCTCGGCGGAACATGGTTTGAAGGCTCCCATTGCGGGTTGCCTCGATCCCCACTCCCCCATGGATCACTCCGATCCCTCCTCGGGTCCCCACGTCTACCCTGTCTTAACACCTGTCCTCAGCCTCTTCTCGCTGTACTTCGACGATCCTTACAGGCGGATCCTGCCTTCCGACCCCTCTGGCCCCTCTAATCTCCAGAAACTCTGGGCAGGTGGCCGTTGCGTGACCTTCCTCCTGATGGAAGTCACAATAAGGCAACGCCACCCTGCCCCCTCTTCCTTCTCCTCCTCCCCTTCTTCCGGCTCCCCGAAATCTTCTTCCTCTTCCCCTTCCCACCTCCATAGCCTCCTACGGCGGTGGAAAATGACCCCTTGGTCCTTGTCGCCATCCTCCCTGCTCCAGCCTTCTTTGTTCCCGGAAGTTATCTCTTCCCTGAAGTCCTCCTTGCCCCTGGGGGCGGCCCTCCTGAGGCCTCCAACCCAGTCGGTTGTTCGGCTCCCTGGCCCCCCCATGCTGCTGTCCCTGCCCTCGGGGCTCTTCTCTTCTCCTATCTTCCCTCGGCTCTCTCTGCTCTCTCTGCTCTCTCTGCCTTCCCACTACCGGCTCCTTCACATCATCCTCGGCCAACCTGGCCAGCTTCCTTGCAAACGCAGGGTTTGCCCTCTCGAAGTCTATCTCCTTCGCCGCCCTCTCCATGAGCTCCTCAAAAGAGAGAGGGGGCACTCTCTTCAACTCCATGCTGAAAAACCTGGCCTCAGCCCCAGGGTGAAGGCAAGCATCAGCGCATACCCCGGGACCTCCTGGACCAGGAGAACCTCCTCTTGGAACCGGTCGACATAGTGACCCAGCGTCTCCTCCGGCCCTTGCCTCACTGCAAACAGGCATTCAGCCTCCTTCTTCCTTTTCTTCGAAGTTGAGAATCTCAACAGAAAACCCCTCCGCAGATCCTCAAAGCTGTAGATGGAACTCGTCGGCAACTGGTGGAACCAGTCCCTGGCCTTCTCTTTCAGAGTGATGGCAAAAAGCCTACACTTGAAGGCATCCGACATTTGTCTGATGGACACCACGTCCTCGAACCATTGCACGTGCTGAACCGGGTCATCCTTCCCGGTGTAGTAGGTCATGTCCGGCTCCCAGAACCCCTCCGACACTGGAGCCAAGACAATGAGCTCACTAAAGGGGGTCTCGCCTCCCGCCTGGCGAGAAGGCACATCTCGCGACCTCGGTTGGCTGGACCGATCCGCGAGACCATGCCCAGGGAAGAGTTCCCGCACCGTCGCCTCCTTCTCGCCCAGATCCGCCGGAAGCTCCTTCTCGAGACGCTGGCCTGGGAAAAGCTCCCGCGCGGCTACGTCCCTCTCGCCTGCCTCCACCGGGACCTCCTTCCCGGGGCGCTGCCCTGGAGCGTTCTCGCCTAGCAGCGGAACCACCTCCACCGGAACCTGCGGCGTCTCCCACTCATTCCTTGCCGAGAAGGCCAAGTTGATCGTCTGCATGACTTCCCGCCTGAAGTCCTCAAACATCTTCTTCGTCGCCTCGTCCACCCGGGTGGGGGATCCTCCTGCGCCTGATCCTTCACCTTCGCCTCCTGCCATGGGACTTAACTCGAGATTTTCTTACACCGGCTGCTTCCACGCTCACCGCACCAGAACTGTTGAAGCCAAAAATGACCCCAACGAATGTTCACAAACCAAAGTGCAGCCGACGCCTACTTCTCTCTTACCTCGACCCTTGACTGGCTGCTAAGGTCAAAAGACTGACCCAAAGCCTCAGCTGGGAGGTCCCACCACACACCCGGAAGATCTCTGAGAGCTTCCCCTCCAAAGCCAAATGCTGGGCTGGGAGCTCCTCAGAAGGCACTAGAGTTGGAGAATAATGAAAGCCCTGCCTTCCAAAGAGCCCATATGGGTCTTTTTATAGTCTTCCTTTGACCTGAAAATACTGAAATACCCCTGAGGGGTCTGCCAATAGCCAAATCCCGCTGTCATTCCCAAGGGTATTTGGATAATTTTACCTCGGGATACTAATAAAATAATCCCCTTTACGAGCGTCGGGCCCTACCACGTGGGCCCACTTGGCGAGAACCCTGGCCGTGAAGGCTCTCGCTGGACCCCCAACTGGGCCGACCTTGGCGAGACCCCTTGCCAGGGAGGTTCGCGCCCTTCACGGTCTTGAAACTATCGCGACTGAAGGCTTACTTAGGGCCTTCTCGCCTGCCCTGGGCGGGAGCTTTCCCTAAGGCGGAAGCTTCCGTGGTCGAGCCATCTGCTTCGGTCGGTCGACGATCTCTCCTGCCGAGAGCTCGACTATCTGCTTTGGTCGGTCGACGATCTCTCCTGCCGAGAGCTCGACTATCTGCTTTGGTCGGTCGACGATCTCTCCTGCCGAGAGCTCGACTATCTGCTTTGGTCGGTCGACGATCTCTCCTGCCGAGAGCTCGACTATCTGCCTTGGTCGGTCGACGATCTCTCCTGCCGAGAGCTCGACTATCTGCCTTGGTCGGTCGACGATCTCTCCTGCCGAGAGCTCGACTATCTGCTTTGGCCTCTCCATCTTTTCCCTGCCCTTGGCGAGAGCTCCTACAGGACGAGAACTCCACAAGTATGCCTTAGGGTTAACCCGAGGCTAGCCTGAGACTAGCCCAATCCTGACCACTGAAGCCTCTGGGTCCCTCCCAGCGAATATGGGGTTGTACACTAAACCCTAAACCCTAAACCCTAAACCCTAAACCCTAAACCCTAAACCCTAAACCCTAAACCCTAAACCCTAAACCCTAAAACCCTAAAACCTAAACCCTAAACCCTAAACCCTAAACCCTAAACCCTAAACCCTAAACCCTAAACCCTAAACCCTAAACCCTAAACCATAAACGCTAAACCCTAAACCCTAAACCCTAAACCCTAAACCCTAAAACCCTAAACCCTAAACCCTAAACCCTAAACCCTAAACCCTAAACCCTAAACCCTAAACCCTAAACCCTAAACCCTAAACCCTAAATCCTAAACCCTAAAACCTAAAACCCTATAATTTTTCTTTTTTGCTATTTGGGCAACAAAAAAGATATTCGTGCTACTCCTTTTATCATCCTGCAAGCATTTTTAATTAAAATGCTACTGTAATTTATTATCTTGCAATTATTTTTGATTATTATACCAGCTTGTGAACATTTTACAAAAGCATTGCAATGTGATTAATTTTAATTAAAATTTGAATGTTTTTATTATCTTGCAATTAATTTTGAATAACAAGCAATCATTTATGTTATTCAACATAGATTGAGGGTTTTAAAACAAGCAGAACACACATGTTTTGCATTAGATGCTGTGTCTGTATTTTGTAAAATAGCATTACCTGTTATATCCAAATTTCACTGTAAAACTTGATGACTGTCATGTTGATGCAAGCACAAAATAATTAGGAATAGGAAATATCTAATGTACGGGCTTTGTATTTTAAGATAAATTTGATAGTCTGGATATCATAATTTAGTTGGCTGGATATCATTTATGATATCCATGCATACACAAAAATTAATTCATTGCAGTCAAAGACGATTGCAAAAATATTATTTTATATAATAGTATATTGTGATTAAATCATGTGCTTTAAAATGCTCGCATAGAGATCGTCTTCTTCCTCATTTACAGTCGATCAACATTTTCTGAGGAAAAATACGTTAAAAGGGAACTATATCATGGTATATCTTCGCAATTAGAGATCAGAACAAGGATTCAGCGTTTCAACAAGAATGATGGTTGGAATCGTGAGAGCTTAAGTATAGTTTGAAGACAACAAAAGACACTGCATATGGACGGCTTCGGCCAGAAGCAGCTTCACCCAGGAGCGACTTCGGCTTAGAGTAATGACTTGAACATTGAAAGGCTTCAACGAGCATCAAATAGACGACGTGCAACACCAACGATTGGTGGCTCGAAGGATCGGTGATGGGGATGATCAAAGAGGGACAAGTGGTATGTTTCAGCAAGAACCGGGAATGAAGCTGAGCGGGAAAGTAAAAAAGGACTTAGCGGGATGTTGAGTTTTTAAAGTGCACAGATAGTCAAAGGTGGTGTGCAATTAGTAGTTGTGTTTGATGGCGTGCAATTTATAGTTTTTGAATGGTGTGCAAGTATCAGTTTTTAGGGTTAATAATAATAATTGCTGGAATTATTCTTCGGGTTCGTAGGAAGCAGCAGTGTACAACCCCGTGTCCGCCGAAGGGGCCCAAGCAAGCAGGCGGGCCGGGTCTCAGCCGCCCCCATCAAGCGGGCCAGCCCCAGCCGCCTCTCTCAGGCGGGCCAGGCCCCCAGCCGCCTCTCCTAGGCGGCCGGGCCCCAGCCGCCTCTCTCAGGCGGGCCAGGCCCAGCCGCCTCTCCTAGGCGGGACGGGCCCCAGCCGCCTCTCCTAAGCGGCCGGGCCCCAGTCGCCTCTCCACGGCCGGGCCCCCCGCCTCCTCTCTCAGGCGGATCGGCTGCAGTCCACCTCCCTCCAGATGACAGGGGTGACCCGACAAGAGGTGCGTATAACCAGCCAGAACAGCGGGTTTGGCTGTTGGCAGGCCAATCCGAGGGGCTCTTTAGTAAATTCAGACCACCAGAGGCGGGTTATTCGCAGACCGGACCCAAGGTAATCTATAAATAGGACCCAGGGGTACTTCAGAAGGCACGCTTTGGTTTCTCAAGTCTTATAGCGCTTTCTGAGGTACCTTAGCCCGGCAACTGTTTAAGGAGGGGAAGCGCTCTAAGATCTTCCAGGTGTGTGGTGGGACCTCCGAGCCGGGCCCTTGGTCCTGTCCCTTGTTTTTCTCTCCCTGTGTTTCTCTTGCAAAGCGAAGTAAGTGCGAGATCAACCCCTTCCCCAAGGGTCGAACTCCACAGGGGCCGGTTTCCCGGTTTCAACATTTTGGTGGCGGTGAGCGTGAGCGTGGTCAGCAAGGAAAACCTTCAGCAGCTCGATGACGGGAGAGGAAGGACAAGGATCAGGCAGGGGCAGCTCGCCACCCCCTCCCCCACCCCCAACGGCGAGCGTGTCGGCGGAACTTAGGGAGGAGATCCTCGGGCTCGTTAGGACCGCCCTCGGCATGCGAGCGGAGAGCGCGACACCGGTAGTTCCACTAGTCGCCGCTCCCGCACTCGGCGACGACGCGCCGCTCAGGTGACCTGGGAAGGAACCCGCCGAGAGAGGCGAGCGCGAGTTCCAGGGGCGAGTTCTGTTCCCCGGCTCGGCCGCAGAATACCATTTTGGCGAGACGGCGGGGAGAGAGCTCCCCCCTCGCCCCGTTGAGGGAGGAAGCCCCTTCAGCGAGTTCGTCTCCTCCGCCCCAGTTCCAGAGGGGTTTCGTGAGCCGGAGATGACCTACTACTCCGGGAAGGGAGACCCCGTCCACCACATCCAGTGGTTTGAGGACATGGTCTCTATTCGACAGATGTCCCACGGCTTCAAGTGCCGACTCTTCGCCATCACCCTCCGAGAGAAGGCGAGAGAATGGTTCCACCAGCTCCGACCGGGTCCATCTACTGCTTCGAGGACCTGCGTCGGGGGTTCATGTTGAGATTCACCACTTCCAAGAAGAGGAAGAAGGAGGTGGAGTCCTTGTTCCGTGTCAAGCAGAGGGTGGGAGAGACCCTGGGGAGTTACCTGGATAGATTCCAAGAGGAGTTGTCCCAAGTGCAGGAGATGCCGGGGCACACCATGATGGTGGCCTTCACCCTGGGTCTCCAATCCGGGTTCTTTGCAATGGAACTCAAGAGGTCCCCCCCAATATCTTTTGAGGCGCTCCTGGAGAGGGCAGCTAGGGAGGCCGATATGGAGGCGGCGCATCCGGAGTTTGCCCGAAGGTTGGCCAGGTGGGCCGTGGAGGAAGAGAGGCCAAGGGGTGGCCGAGGGCAGGGAAGAGAGAAGGGCTGAGCCCCGGCAGAGGGAACAGCCGCCGCCGCAGCAGCATCAGCAGCAGCCCAGGCAGGGGCGACATGAGCCGAACTTCCGGCTGGGGTGGAGACCCGAGTGGCAGGAGCCCGGGGCAAGGAGAGGGTTCCGTGGAGGGGACTACTGTCAAGGAGGACAGGGCCAGTTTTACCCTCCAGGCGGGATGCAGGGCCAGAGGCCGGCCCTTCCCGACCAGGAGCAGGCTATGGCCATAGCACTGGGGGAGAGGAGAAGAGCGATACGGAGAAGGAGAAGGGAGGTGAGGGTGGAGTTGCCTTACTGCGACTTCCATCAAGAGGAGGGGCACGCCACAGCCACGTGCCCAGAGTTCCTCGAAATGAGAGGCAACCGGGAGCAGCAACAACCACAACAGCGTTCGGAAGTGCGGATTGAGGAGATCCGGCCTCGGGCGGAGGAGGGTCGGTGCGAAGACCGGGTAGATGTGGGCTCCCGAGGAAGGATCGGAGCGATCCACGGGGGGGCTGGGGTCGAGGCATCCCGCAAGTCGAGCCTCCACACCATGTACCGCAGGAGCGTTGGCTCCACGTCCCAGTCCCCGCCCCCGGATGAGAAAATCACTTTTTCCAGGGAGGATATGCCGGGCCACGAGGACCCCTTCTGCGATGCGCTGGTCATCCAGACAGCCATCGAGGACTTCACCGTTCCCCGGATCCTCGTCGACAACGGGAGCTCGGTCAACGTCATCTTCAAGAAGGCGTTCGACGCAATGAAGGTGGAGGCCCGAAGGGTGTTGGCCTCGGACGGACCTCTGTTTGGCTTCTCAGGGGAGAGGAAGGAGGTTGAGGGAGGAGTGGGACTCCATGTCGTCCTGGGGGGACAGTCCCGCAACTGCAAGTTCGTCATCGTGGACGCCCCCAGCAGCTACAGCGCCATCTTCGGGAGGCCTCTCATCAGCGCCTTCCGCTGCGTCCCCTCATCCTTCTACCAATGCCTAAAATTTAACGTCGAGGGGGTCCAGGTCCGGGTCCGCGGAGATCCCAAAGAAGCGAGAGAGTGCTATGTCACGGCGGTGAACTCCATCTCTTGGCTGGAGGGAGCCGAGGAGATGGGGCGGAGGCTGAAGGAGGTGGAGCCGGAAGCCGGCAGGGACGAGATGGAGGTGGAGGAGAGCCGCGCCCAGGAGAAGGTCGCGGAGGAGATTCAAAAGCCGGCCGAGACGATGGCCGTGGTAGAAGCTGAGGAGGCGGTCCTCGCCTTCGATGAGGGGGAGATTGAGGAGTGGGAGGCGCAGTCCCGTCTGGAGGCGGCAGAGGAGGTGGCGGAGATGGAGGTTCTAACCACCGGAGGCAGGGTGGAGAAGATCCGCATCAGCGGAGGATTGACCCCGGAGGCTCAAGGCCGGATGCTAGAGTGCGTCCAGAAGAACGTGGACATCTTCGCATGGAGTGCCGCGGAGATGCCCGGGATCGATTCCAACATCGCCTGCCACCGCCTCAACCTAGACCCGAAGGCTCCCCCCATCCGACAAAAGAAGAGGCCCGTTGCGGACAAGCTCGCCGAGCCCATCAGGGAGGAGGTAGCAAAGCTCCTCAAGGCCGGCTTTATATCCGAAATCCAATACCCCGGCTGGGTCTCCAATGTTGTAATGGTTAAAAAAGGAGACGGCCGGTGGATGATGTGTATCGATTTTTCTCTTCTTAATAAAGCATGTCCTAAAGATTGTTACCCCTTGCCTCGGATCGATGCGCTGGTTGACTCAGCCGTCGGTTTCCCTTTGATGAGTTTTCTGGATGCCTTTTCAGGTTATCACCAAATCAGGATGCACCCTCCCGACGTCAAAGACGTATCATTCATCACAGGAGATGGGTGCTATTGTTATAAAATGATGCCCTTCGGGCTGAAAAATGCAGGGGCGACCTACCAGAGAATGATGGACAGGGTCTTTCAAGGGCAAAAGGGAAGGAACCTGGAAGTATATGTAGGCGATCTCATGGTCAAGAGTCCAGACCTCGACTCCCACCTCCGGGACCTAGAAGAGACCTTTGCCACTCTCCGCGGGTGCAAGATGAGGCTGAACCCCCTCAAATGCACCTTCGGGTCAGGCAGGGGAAAATTCCTGGGGCATCTCCTCACCCTGCCGGCATAGAGCCCACCCCGACAAGGTGAGGGCAATCCTAGAGTTGGAGTCTCCGCGGAATGCGAAGGAAGTGCAGCGATTGACTGGGAGGCTGGCAGGACTAAGCAGGTTCCTCTCCCGAGCCGGGGAGAAGTGCTCTCCGTTCTTTAAAAGCTTGAGAGGAGGCCAGAAATTTGAGTGGACCTCGGAGTGCGAGGAGGCATTCCAGGCCCTAAAGAAGCAGTTGACTCAGGCCCCCCTGCTCCAAGGGCCAAAGGAGGGGGAGGACTTGTTCCTGTACTTAGGGGCCGAGGCCCTGAGCTCCGTTTTAGTTCGGGAAGAAGGGAAAAGACAACTCCCGGTTTACTATGTAAGTCGGGTCTTGAGGAAGGCCGAGCTTCGGTACCCCATCCTAGAAAAGCTGGCCTTCGCTCATCATCTCGGCCCGGAGGCTCCGGCCCTATTTCCAGGCACACTCGATCCGAGTGGTGACTGACCACCCTCTCCGCAACATCTTCGAGGGGGTGGAGCATTCCGGCAGGTTGGCCAAGTGGTCGGTGGAGCTGAGCGAGTTCGACATCTCCTTCGTACCTCGCCTCTCCATCAAGGCCCAAGCCATGACCGATTTCCTGGCTGACTATGTGGTCGAGGTGGCGGAGGAGGAACTCACTCGCCCGGTCCCCTGGAAGGTCATGGTGGATGGTGCGTCGGGGAGACACTCCCTGGGGGCTGGGGTCATCTTGGAAAGCCCCCAGGGGGTGAGGATCGAGCAAACCGTGGTGGTGCATTTTCCCATCACCAACAATCAGGCTGAGTATGAAGCCGTGATTGCGGGTCTACGCCTAGCCAGAGAACTGGGGGTGCATGATGTGGAGGTCCTCACTGACTCCCTGGTGGTGGCCTCCCAGATCAATGGGGAATTCGAGGCAAGGGAACCCACCCTGCAGCGTTACTTGGCGAAGGTAAAGGGAGTCATCGGCACCTTCCAGACTTTCTCCATCCGGCACGTGCCTCGGGAGGATAACGAGCAGGTGGATCAGCTGGCAAAGCATGGACCCGGGGGGGGGGTACCATCACAGACCTCTTTCGCCCATCCATCGAGGAGGGGAGCTGATGGAGGTGGAACAGCACCCTCCTGGATGGACCCATTCGTTACTTTCCTGACCATCGGGGGTATCCCAAGGGGATGGACGGAAAGAAACTCAAGTACAAATCGGCATACTACCTCATGCGAGACGGCCAGTTATACCGGAAAACTCTCTCAGGGATGCTGGCGCGTTGTGTGGGCGAGAGGGAGGTCCCCGAAGATTTTAGAAGAGGTCCACTCCGGGGAGTGTGGGGAGTCACTCCGGAAGTCGAACCCTAGAAGGCCGGATCGTCAGGCAGGGATACTTCTGGCCGACTCTGGGTCTCGACGCGGCAAAATTCACAAAAGAATGTCATAAGTGCCAGCTATTCGCTCCCTCCAGTTACAACCAGCCCAGCGCCTCAGGAGTATCACCGCTCCCTGGCCATTCGCCATCTGGGGAATGGACTTGGTCGGGCCCTTTCCCCAAGCCAGCGGCCAGAGGAGGTTCCTGCTCGTGATGATTGATTATTTCTCCAAGTGGCTAGAAGTTAAGGCGCTGGCCAAGGTGACCTCCCAGGTCGTCAGAAACTTTGTATGGGGGGAGATCATCTGTCGCCACGGGTTGCCCCAGGCCATCGTCACAGACAATGGCCCTCAATTTGCCAGTGCCGAGTTCACCAGCTTCTGCGAGCAGCTCGGGATCGATCTCAGGTTTGCCTCAGTTCACCACCCCCGAAGCAATGGGCAAGTGGAAGCGGCAAATAAGATTATCGTGAACCTCCTCAAGAAAAAGGTGGAGAACTTGAGAGGAAGCTGGGTGGAGCAACTCTCCTCGGTTCTCTGGACCCTCCGAACCACACCCAACACAGCAACAGGGGAGACGCCTTTCAAACTCTCCCATGGGTGCGAGGCAGTACTTCCGGTGGAGTTTGAAGTCCGGACACCTCGGGTAGTCGGGGCCGGAGAGCACAAAGAGGAATGGAGAGCCAATAATGAAGAAGAGCTGCGGCTCTCTCTCGACATGGTCGAGGAACTGCGGGACCTTTCAGCCGTGAGGCAGGAGGAGATAAAGAGAAGAATGGCCAAGTATTTCGACAAGCACGTCAGAGTCAAGCAGTTTGCCGAAGGAGACTTGGTCTTGAGAAAGGTGGACGCGGCAGGGAGATCAGCCGCAGTGGGAAAGCTCCACCCCAATTGGGAGGGACCATTCATCGTGCAGGAGGCATTGAAGTCGGGGGGTATCGCCTCCGGAATGTGGAGGGCGAGACCCTAAGTCTCACTTGGAGTGGAGACGACTTGAAGCGTTTTTTTCCCTGAAATTATGTAAACCGTGTTCAATCTCTAATGGAATTTCTTGCGATAAACTTGTTTCCCCCCCCCCCCCGATGAAAGATGAATGTCACTCGGAGGAGTCGGCCTCAGACCCGAGCAGATCCCGCTGCCAGGCTCTCACCAAGCTGGCAGGGCTGGATGTCACTCGGAGGAGTCTGCCTCAGACCCCGAGCAGATCCCGCTGCCAGGCTCTCACCAAGCTGGCAGGGCTGGATGTCACTCGGAGGAGATTGCCTCAGACCCCGAGCAGATCCCGCTGCCAGGCTCTCACCAAGCTGGCAGGGCTGGATGTCACTCGGAGGAGTCTGCCTCAGACCCCGAGCAGATCCCGCTGCCAGGCTCTCACCAAGCTGGCAGGGCTGGATGTCACTCGGAGGAGTCTGCCTCAGACCCCGAGCAGATCCCGCTGCCAGGCTCTCACCAAGCTGGCAGGGCTGGATGTCACTCGGAGGAGTCGGCCTCAGACCCGAGCAGATCCCGCTGCCAGGCTCTCACCCAGCTGGCAGGGCTAGATGTCACTCGGAGGAGTCTGCCTCAGACCCCGAGCAGATCCCGCAGCCAGGCTCTCACCAAGCTGGCAGGGCTGGATGTCACTCGGAGGAGTCTGCCTCAGACCCCAAGCAGATCCCGCTGCCAGGCTCTCACCAAGCTGGCAGGGCTGGATGTCACTCGGAGGAATCTGCCTCAGACCCCGAGCAGATCCCGCTGCCAGGCTCTCACCGAGCTGGCAGGGCTGGATGCCACTCGGAGGAGTCTGCCCCAGACCCCGAGCAGGTCCCGCTGCCAGGCTCTCACCAAGCTGGCAGGGCTGGATATCACTCGGAGGAGTCTACCTCAGACCCCGAGCAGATCCCGCTGCCAGGCTCTCACCAAGCTGGCAGGGCTGGATGTCACTCGGAGGAGTCTGCCTTGGACCTCGAGCAGATCCCGCTGCCAGGCTCTCACCAAGCTGGCAGGGCTGGATGTCACTCGGAGGAGTCGGCCTCGGACCCCGAGCGGATCCCGCTGCCAGGCTCTCACCAAGCTGGCAGGGTTGGATGTCACTCGGAGGAGTCTGCCTCAGACCCCGAGCAGATCCCGCTGCCAGGCTCTCACCAAGCTGGCAGGGCTGGATGTCACTCGGAGGAGTCCGCCTCAGACCCCGGGCAGATCCCGCTGCCAGGCTCCCACCAAGCTGGCAGGGCTGGATGTCACTCGGAGGGGTCTACCCCAGACCCTAGGCAGGATCGGGCCGTCGACTTCTCGCCGAGCAACCAGGGACTGGATACCATCCCCAAGGAATGCCCGGGCGAGTCGGCGAGCCAAGAAGGTTGGTCCCGGCGCATAAAGGGACGAGCCTTAAGCGCAACGCGCGAGGGAAGGGGTTAGGCTCTCGCGGCGCAAGAAATTGAACGAAGCGGACCGGCCAAAATGCTCAGGCAAGACGGCGAGCCAAGAAGGCCGGCCCCGGTGCATAAAGGGGCGAGCCCTAAGCATGGCGTGTGAGTGGAGGATTAGACTCTCACATCGCCAGAAGTCGGGTGAGCGGGCCGGTCAGGATGACCCTATGAGGCCGCAACGCCGCCCCAACCTACCACCCGGCGGGTGTCAGGGTGAATTAGAGGCAAAGGCTCGGAAGCGCCAAGACCCCCCCGAGAGGCTGGCCCACACGAAGTCTTTACGCACGGAAGACGGGCCCAGTCCACTCGCGTCGCGGAAGGTGCGACTCGCCACTCGCGTCGCGCCAGCTTTAGTGTCTCGAACCTAGATCTACGTCCCGAACCTCAAACGGGCGGGCGGCCTCACTCGCTCGCTCGCAGCAACGAAAAATCAGAGAATCAACAAACAACGCACGTTAGCGATTGCGAGGCGGGAAATAATTGACAATCGAGGAAGTAAATGCAGTGAATATATTCTTATAAAATTGTAACTGCGGCCGCGGAGCAGTCGCACAAAAATAAACAAAATACATGTCCAAAGAAGGGGGGGAAAGATAAAAGCCTCAAGGCGGTGGACCCTTCAGATGCGGTGGTACTCGCCTGACTTGGGTACTGGGAGGAACAGCTCCGGTACCACGTCGGTCACCCGCAAGCCAGAACACTCATCCTTGAGGAGCCTGGCCCGCTGCAGCGTCTTGAAGAGGTACGTCACCGCGTCGGCCCCGTTCTGTTGCATTAGAACCGCCAGGTCGTACTCGCTGTGATGAACGAGTTGACAGCCGCTCGAAGATGCCGGCGGGACGGAGGCAGCAGCCTCGAGCGCACCCACCCGCGCCTGCAGGGTCTGGTTCTCCAGCTGGAGGGTGGCGATCTCGGTACCAAGTCGGCTGGCGGTCGCCGCATCCTGCAAAGAAATTTATCAGAATGAGTTACGGGACAGAGGCGGGAGCGAGTCGGATGGCTTACCGCGCCCCCTGATATTGCGCGAGGGCGGCGTCAGCCGCTTCGAGCCGCTTTCGCAGGTCGTCCGCCTCCTCCTGGGCGAGCTTGCGGGCCTCCTCCTTCTCGTCGATCAACTTGTTGAGCGAGGGGACATCCCTGTCCAGCCGGAGGCATCGCCGGCCGACCATGTGGGCCAAGGCGAGGCTTTGAAATTGAGCCCGCGCGCTCTCATAAATGAGCACCCGTGTGGCCTCCTCGCCGTAGGTAGAGGCATCCTCCCGCCCGTACACGCCGAAGGAGAGATTGAAGGCGTCCCTGGAGGCGGTATCCTGCTCCGCCCAACTGGGCAGCAGCGAGGACACCAAGACCGGTTGGCCTCCTTATCCCACTGAAGCAACGGGGCACCGGATCTGTCCGTGGGCCCCTCGCCATAGCCAAAGTTGGGATGCCCTAGGGGAACCGGCTTCTCGGCGGGCCGAGTCTCCGCGAGCGGCTGCGATGACCCTGCCGCCCGCTGGCGGGATCGGCGGTCGAGGGAGCCGCAGGGGTAGGGGCAGAGGATGGTCG
This sequence comes from Platanthera zijinensis, assembly GCA_039513925.1. Classification (NCBI taxonomy): domain Eukaryota; kingdom Viridiplantae; phylum Streptophyta; class Magnoliopsida; order Asparagales; family Orchidaceae; genus Platanthera; species Platanthera zijinensis. The sequence goes on along the minus strand of CM077093.1, from coordinate 15,325,929 downwards.
ATCCGCGGGGGCCTTGCCCTTGTCGCCGACTGAGAGTGCCTGACCGCCCGCTTTATTCGGCTTCTTAGAAAGGGGAGGGCCCTGGGTCAGTTCACCTCAGGATCGCTTCTGGCCAGCGGGAGCCGAGAGCTCGCGGTGAGCTAAGGCTGCCGCCTCGGCACGGCCAAGCTCGCTCAAAGCAGACCGCGCGCTCTCGTAAGGCGGGCGGAGGGGGACGTCGCGCTCGCCTGCAGAAACAAGAGTTAGGAAAATCCGAGGTGCGATTCAAGCAGAGGCGAGTGAGCCGCTTACCTTCACCGGGCGGGACAGGGACGAGGTCATCCAGATTCGGCGGGAGGAATGCGACCTCGAAGTTCTTCCCGGCAAAGAACTCGTATAATTTCGCCTCATGGCCCCCCAGGCTAGGGGGCCGATAGCTCGCCTCGCCGAGTTGAACCGGCGAGAAAGGGATGTTGCCGAAGTCGCCCTTGACGAAGACGAACTTCTTGAGCCAGTTGTGGCTCTTGTTGACCGTCTCCCGCACCTTGGCGTGCATGCTCGCGAAGCACACGGTCCCGTCCTTGTTCGCGCGGAAGGAGAACAGCTTGCGGAAGACCGCAAGGCTGAACTCAATCCTCTCCTCGCGAAGGTAGCAGGCGAACCCGACGACGACGGCGATCGAGTTCGGGGTCAACTGCCCCGGGACAACCCCATAATACTTGAAGACCTGGCGGACTTCCGGCCAGAGGGGTAGCCGGAGCCCCGCCTCGAAGTGGGCCGTCGGGAGAGCCAGCTCATCTCCCGAGAGCTCGTTGATCCGTTCCTCCTTCCGGGCCGCCTCGCCACGAAACCCGGCGGGATGAAGTTGCCGACGGTGTCCAAGAATTCCTTCTCCGAGATAACGGCGGGAGGGAAGCTGTGGTCGGCGAAGACCCAAGCAGCACACTTGCCCCTCCCGTCCGCTTCGCCGCTGCCGCCCGTCATCTCGCGGAACTGATAAGCGAGCCGAGCGAGAGGAAAGAGAAAAGAGAGGGTTCTCGCGAGGTAAAGCTGGAAGGGCTCTTGAATACGGTAGGTGAAGTAATAAATAAGGGCCTATTTATAGGGCCGGGAAAAGAGCGGGAAAAATCGGGAAAAGGCGGGAAAGTGAAAGTGAACTGACAGCAGAGCCAGCCCCGACGCTTCGATTCCCGAGCCCCGCCCGGGCCCGCATCGAATCGCCGGCGGCCGCGAGAGTCTCCCGGCCGCGAGCCATTCCCCCTCCCGCACAGAGCAGAGTCTGAGAGGAATGCCCAGTCGAGGGGGAACGGGCGAACCGCCCGCCTCTCCTAGGCGGGTCGGCCCTCGCCCGCCTCTCTTAGGCGGGTCGGCCCTCGCCCGCCTCGCCTAGGCGGGCGGCCCTCGCTCGCCTCTTCTAGGCGGGCCGACCCTTACCCGCCTCAACTAGGCAGGCTCCCCAAGGTTGAAACTGAGAACCCAGCAAAAAAATAATAATAAATAATAAAAAGGCATGCGCCCTGGAACGGGCGAGAAGAACCCTGAATTATTACAAGCAATTGTTCTTAGATAATATCCGCCTCCGATAAACTGGGATGGATCGCATCGACACGATTCAGACCCCCGCGAGCAACTGCGGGCACGGGCGGGCGAGGCAGGTGGCTTAGTACTCAATCCATTTCCACCTACCCCGCCTCTGCGAGCCGGTTCGAGGCGGCACGCGAGAGTCATGATACTCTCGAACCGCCGCCAGCTCCCGCTTGGTCTGATCGGCCTGTTTCGAAATGTTTGTCAGCCGCTCCTCTGCTCGCGTAATGTGCGCGCCCGGAGATGCCGGCTCATCATCCTCAGCCGAGCCCTTGCCCCCTCCAAAGCAGCGAGTCGCTCCTCCGCCCTGACTCTGTCTCTCTCCATCCCCATGAAGGCCTCTCTGAGCAGCATTGTGTGTTTCTGGAACATTCGCGCCACCTGCGCCTTCATCTTCTCGCTATCATGCGGGTCGCCCAAGAAAGTCCGCAATGTCTTCCGGCTCCACGGGAGGCGAGTACCCCTCGCTCATCTCGACATCAGAAGAAACGACGCGATATCCTGCAGAAGCAAGGTCATAAACAGACGAGCGGCGAGCGGGTTGGTTTCAGGGGGGTTACCCGGCGTCTGCACGTCTCCCGCGTCGTCAGCTGGCCGAGAAGAACCCGGCCGACCTTGGAATGATTTCCCTCCCGGGGCGACGAGCGGCTTCCCCAGACCCTGGACTCTTAGCGGGGGAGGAGTCACAGGAAGGCTGCACGCTGGGGAAAGGGGACTAACGCCCAGGTCGATCATCTCCACGGCGAGATCCGCGAGGTTCCCGGAGCCTCCTTCCAATGCGTCTTCAGGGGGCGTCTCCTGCAAAGGGAAAAGTCAGTGGAAAGCACAGGTCGAAGGGCGAAACCACGTACCCAGATTCAACCTCGGAGCCGCCGGAACCCGATCATCACTCGGCGTGGAACGGCGGACAACCTTTCCCTTTGCCGGCTTAAACTGCGGGCCGGATGATCTGGGCGCCAACCACGGGGCGGCCGCGAGGGCCTCCTCCCGACTCTCCTCCCTTGCGGCAGCCAACCGAGCACGTATCTCCTCAGACGCAGGCATCTCCTGGCCTCAAACCACGCAGGGAGCAAGAGGAGAGGGCCAGTCGTCGAAGGCCCGATGGCTTATTTATAGTTAAAAGGTGGGTCCCACCAAAAGATTCCCTCCAGCTCAGCAAGGTCGTCGCCGGACACGAGGATTGGACATTTCTTTCCGAGCTTCTGCGAAGCACGCAAAGATCGGGGATTGTGTACAACCCCGTGTCCGCCGAAGGGGCCCAAGCAAGCAGGCGGGCGGGTCTCAGCCGCCCCCATCAAGCGGGCCAGCCCCAGCCGCCTCTCTCAGGCGGGCCAGGCCCCAGCCGCCTCTCCTAGGTGGGCCGGGCCCCAGCCGCCTCTCTCAGGCGGGCCAGGCCCCAGCCGCCTCTCCTAGGCGGGCCGGGCCCCAGCCGCCTCTCCTAAGCGGGCCGGGCCCCAGTCGCCTCTCCTAGGCGGCCGGGCCCCAGCCGCCTCTCTCAGGCGGATCGGCTGCAGTCCACCTCCCTCCAGATGACAGGGGGTGACCCGACAAGAGGTGCGTATAACCAGCCAGAACAGCGGGGTTTGGCTGTTGGCAGGCAATCCGAGGGGCTCTTTAGTAAATTCAGACCACTAGAGGCGGGTTATTCGCAGACCGTCCAAGGTAATCTATAAATAGGACCCAGGGGGTACTTCAGAAGGCACGCTTTGGTTTCTCAAGTCTTATAGCGCTTTCTGAGGTACCTTACCCGGCAACTAGTTAAGGAGGGGAAGCGCTCTAAGATCTTCCGGGTGTGTGGTGGGACCTCCGAGCCGGGCCCTTGGTCCTGTCCCTTGTTTTTCTCTCCCTTGTTGTTTCTCTTGCAGGAGCGAAGTAAGTGCGAGATCACCCCTTCCCCAAGGGTCGAACTCCACAGGGGCCGGTTTCCGGTTTCAACAAGCAGTTACTCCAAATTGCAGCAATTATGGGAGGGGGACACTTGGCACCTATTCACTGTCTGGTTGATTCTATAAATAGAGGTCCTTGCTTCAGCGCTATCATGCAGAATTCTTTCAAAAGGGTGTTCGGGTCAAAACTTGTGTTCTTCGGTACTTTAGCCGCGGTGAGCTCCATTACAACGGTTGCAAAGGCAGATTGTAGCTGTGAGTCTCACTCAATGACGAAGTTTTGAAGTGGCTAGTTTTAATGGCGAGCTGGTAGTGGCGGCAAACGTATAGTCAGTGGTCTCTGTTGTAGTGACAGCAGTGAGCTCTATTCAGCGGTGGCGACCAGGCTCGGTTATAGCAGCGGCGGTCACTAGTTGCATGCAGAGGTGGTTAGCCCTTGTTGTAACGGCGAGCTTTAGTTGAAGGATTAGCGAACTCCTTGTTGCCGACCAGGCCTTGCTGTAGTGGTGGCAAGGTCTTATTATAGTGGGGACGACGAACTCTGTTGCAGAAGCGGCGGACTGTTGCAGTGACGTCAAGCTCAGTGGCAGTAAATTTTGTTGAGGGTGATTTTTAAGTAGTGGCGACGAAGTCTTGCCGTGGCGGCTAACTCACAAGCAGCAAACTCTCTTTTGGAGGTCTTTTTTGTTGAGGCTCCGCTCAAGATAGTCACAATGGCTCATCAGATGTGGAATGGTCATTTATAGTACCTCCAGTACAGAGCCATGCCCTAGAGTGTCACGAAATCCAATGAGTCATTCTGAGTCGGTCTCGACACGCGCAGACATGTATTTAATTCCCAAACAATCTCCTCCTATGTCCGTTGTAAACCCGACGCCGAAAAATGGGTGGTATGTGCAATGTTCAACCAAATATGAAGCACTCACGACCATGTTTGTCACACTTGTAAGAACGCATTGTACGTTAAAGAAACAACTGTATGCACACATAAGAATTAATACAAATCCCAACAACATCACATAGCAGTATAAAATACGATCATAACACGAGCTCAACATACCTAGTGACTAATGATTAACAAAAGAGCAGAAGTAGCCCAAACAATAAGTATTCAAAAGAGTTAAACAATGCTCTAAGCAGAGTTAAGCCAGAATGCAAATAACACTCTAGCTGTCATCATTCTCAGATGTATAGTAGGGCATCCTCATAAGGATCCCAAACAATAAGTGCTCCTTTATCATCAACATCTCTTTTAATTTTCAATAGAGAATTTCGTTTAGAATGAATTCAAACTTATGAAAATGTGCATGTATCTACTTATACTGTAATAACATATTACTTTAATTAGCTAAAAGGACACCTTCACATAGTATTGTAGGTTTTACCCCAGAATCTATTATTTGTTTTCAAAAAAACGATCTTCTGAAATTCTAGACACCACAGCTATATCTATGTTCCTATATGGAATGTCACGGTTACTGTTTTTCTAAAGTTAACTGGAACTCATCAATTATGAAATGAAAACAATCAATAGAAGAAGAGCAAAACCGAGTCAGATCGTGTTATCAAATGTGGAATAACACTCTCCTCCAAGGTAAGGAAGATGAATTATGATGAAGTTGTTAATATCAGACATGAAATGAAACAACTCACCAAATTCATACTCATCAACCACGAACATCAACGGAGCACAACACGCCTATTTTGATAAAAGAAAGTGGAAAGAATCAAAACATTTGGACTAAGGCTGAACTGAATCATTTAACTTTGAACTAAGACTGAACTTAAATTGCCTTGAGTCTTATTTCCCCCACTATTTTGATTGATCGGTCTTTGAGTAATCCTTTCGTCAATGGATCAGCCAGGTTATCTTTCGATCATACATTGATCAAGGTGATAACGTCTTATTCTTTCAGATAATTCAATAGAGCATGTCTCAGTCGTACATGTCTTCTCTTACTATTAAAGAGGACATTCTCAATGACTTGAACTACTGTCTGATTATCACAGTACAGACTCAAAGAATTAACTTGTACTCTAGACAAGGGAATGTTTAGAATCAAATTCCTTATCCAGTGTGCCTCTTCACCAGACGAAGTTAAGGTAAATAACTCGGATTTCATAGATGACAAAGCTATATATATATAAGTCTGTTTTTTTATTTCCAAGAAACATCAGCTTACCCATAATGAATATCAATCCACTAGTAGACTTATTATTATCAATTTCTAAACAACATGAGACATCAGAATATCCATCCACAGTAGGAGGGTTACCAGTGTAGCATAGAGCATGATCTTTAGTACCTCTTAGGTATCTCATTAGCATGTTTAAGGCATCCCAATGCTCTTTGTTTGGGCTATTGGTAAAGCGACTTAACATGTCAACAGAGAAGACAATGTCTGGTCTAGTATAACTTGTGGTGTACATGAGCCTACCAATGATTTTCGAGTACTTTACTTGGTCAACGATGGTCCCTACATTTGGACGCAACTTGGCTTTTTGATCAAATAGTGTCTCTACATGCCTATAGTCTTTATAACCACAGATAGAAAGAATTTACTCTATATAATGAGCTTGACTAAGAGTAACGCGACCCTTGTATACTTTAACTTTCATTCCTAAAAGAGAATCAACATGACCAAGGTCCTTCGTATCAAATGCTTTTGCAAGAGTGGATTTAATATCACTTACTATAGCAAGATCTGACCCCAGAATCAACATGTCATCCATATACAGACATATGATAACTGTTTTATTTGACATTGAGCGGTGATAGAGGTACTTGTCTGAGAGACTGGACTGAAATCCAACACTCTTTACCATTTGGTCAAATTTTATGTGCCACATTTTAGGCGTTTGTTTAAACCCATAGATTGATTTATCTAGCTTGCACACTTTCTCTTTTACATCTTTATGTACATAACTTTCATATTGTGTCTTGTAAATCTCTTCATCAAACTCTACATTCAAGAAGACTGTCTTTACATTCATCTGATGAATTATAAAGTTCTCGATAGAAGCTAAGACAAGAAGAATCCTAATAGTGGATAGATGACATACATGTGAATAGATGTCAAAGTAGTCAATCCCCATGTTGTTTATAACTTTTAGCTACTAGAAGTACTTTATATCTGGCTATAAACCCATCACCGTGCAATTTATTCTTCAATACCCACTTGCATCCTAAGACTTTAGCTCCTTTCGGCAGGTCAACTAAATGCCATGTGTTATTTTGTAGTAGCGAGTTCATCTCATCATCTATGGATTTTGCCCACATTATTGAATTTCTAGATCTTATTGCTTCTTGATAGGATAATGAATCATCATCTAAGTGGTATGTGACGAAATTCTCACAAAAAATCTTAGAGATTATATCTCTTGTAGATACTCTAAGAGAAATATGTTCCACCTTTAGAGGTTAGGGAACAGTGCTAGAGGGGTAAGTTTCAGGTTCAATAGTAAATTCTTAAATCATGTCAGTAGACCCAGAGACGTTCAAGTCGTAATCTTTAACAAATTTATGTTCAAAGAAAATAGCATTTCTAGACTCTATTACTGTATTAGTGGATAGATCCAAGTACCTGTCAGCTACACTATCTTCTGCACTACCTAGATAAACACATGTTGTTATTCTAGGTCCCACCTTAGGTCTCTTAAGGTCATATATTCTCAAATAAGCAATACAACCTCAAGTCTTTAGAGTGACATATCTATAAGGATGGTCGTGTCATAACTCATACGAAGTAGAATTGAGCTTTGAGTGAGACACTCTATTTAGAATGTGATTTGCAATTAGGATTGCTTCTCCACAAAAGGGATTAGGTATGCCAGCTGTGAGGAGCATAGAATTCAACATCTCTGTCAAAGTTCTATTCTTACGCTCAGTGATGCCATTCGACTAGGGTGAGTAAGGAGCTGTAGTTTCTAGGAGTATATCCTAGAGGCACAAAAGTCCTTAAATCTAATGTAGTGTATTCTCCTCCCCGATCACATCTAAATCTCTAAATCTTTAGATTTAACTGATTCTCAACACGAGTTTTAAAGACCTTGAAGGTCTCAAAGACTTCATTTTTCGATTTTAATAGGTAAATATGTCAATATCTAGAGAAATCGTCGATAAAGGTAATACGATACTTCCTTCCCCCTTTAGGGCATGACTTCAAAAATTACAGAGGTCGGAATGTACCAATTTAAGAAGTTGTGTGCTTCTAGATACTAACTTGAAAGGATTTCTAGTAATCTTAGTTTGAGCACAAACCCCGCACCTATCAAATCAAATAGAAAGATCTAACGGGATGTTGTGACTCTTAGCCAGATCTCACATTTCTTATAATGTATGCGTCCAAGTCTATTATGTAATAACTTAAGATCAATCAGATTTGAACTCATTTGATTAATGCACTCGTTATCTAAGCTAAGTCTATACATACCATTGATCATATACGCACAACAAAAATAATATGAATTAACTGTTATGGTTATTCTATCGTTTTGTGTTGTGAAAAAAATTCCAACCTTATGTAATAAACTCATGACAACTATGTTTTTAGTTAAACTAGGAAATACTCTAACATACTTTAAAATTAGAGTTTTACCTGAAGAGAGGACCAGCTCCGCTGTCCTAGCATGAGAACCTCAGTCTCTCCTTCATTATAGTTTTCCATTTTATCCTAAACTACTCCGACCTCTGAGAGAAGACCTCTATCATTAGTGACGTGACAAGTAGCACCGTTGTCCAGCCACCACTTAGAAGACACACTGCGCCGACTACTCCCAATTATAGCCACGAAGGACTTGCGATCAGAGTTGTCGACTACCATGTTTACCATATTTTGTGGGGCTTCCTCATTTTTCTTTTTCGGACCCTTAAATTCAGCGACCTAGTGACTCCACTTTTCACAGTTGTGGCACTTGACTTTCTTCTATTTGAGAGAAGGATTTTTAACCACAAACTGTGCAGAGGTATCACCCTTAGGTGTCGGGGGATTCCAAGAAGGCTTGTTAGGTCGAGAAACAAAGTTGACAGCCTGTGAGGGCCGAGCAACTTGCTCCGAGCTTTTCCCAGCAATGTTTTTATCCTCAATGTAGATGAACCTTTTGAGTTCGTCCAAAATGATCTTCTCCTTCAATCTGTGCACTTCAGTTTTGAAAGCGAGCCATTCAGGAGACAACTTGCTCAGAATCAGATACACAAATATATTGTTATTCATCTTTGACTGATCATCCTCCAGTTTATGACACAAGTTTTTAGCTCTATGATTTATGAAGTGACTGACAAGTTTGCTTTGAACCTGAAGTTGAAGAACTTCTCTTCAATGAGCGACTTCGAAAGTCCCTCCTTCTAAAAATGTGCTTTCAAACGATCCCAAATTTCTTTTGCAGATTTATATGCGTAATAGGTCAAGGAGAGACAAGGATTCAGGGAGTTTAGAAGGTAGTCCCTGCAGAAGTTCTCATCCTTATTCCAATGGTAGTCATCCACATCCTCACGGGTAGTGGCGAAATCACTCTAGACACTATAAAAAAAATTTCGTTCTTTCATCCCTAGTTGGACTTGTATTTTTCAACTGAGGAAATCAGTGACGTCGAATGATTGCAACTTGACGGTGTCGAGCGTACTTTTCTTCAACATCGTGCTTTAATTCTAAAAAAATAATATAAAACAAAATTAGTTGATCCGTCTTAGGGATGAGACGATGTCTTCGGACCCAATCCAGTAAAATTAGACTCCTCTAGTTGGAAAAGTAAGGTCTTCTCAATCCGCTTTCCGGTTCAGCATACAGCTCACACAGAGCGTACAATTCCGATGCCATAAAGTCTCCACAACCACAAAGAATGGCTCTCACAGCCGCATCGTATACAGCTCATGCAGAGCATATAACACAAGGAGATCACAAACATCCTCACAAACTCCGTAACCTACTCGTTACATACACGGAGTCTTCTCCGGTTTGCAATATAAACATCACCAATTTAGACTAATCGTCCGGATGGGCTTTACACATCATGCATATTTCGTACGACTCGTTTTCGGATCTAGATGCAGACTCAATCGGGGATATCAACTATCAACTCGCTGGAATCGCTTATGCTTTCCACCTCTTGGTGGAGGATTCCATGCACATGCATAAAGGAGGACTTCAACTAGTCCAAGAAAGAGATCGTTACCCTTGACGATCGCTTTGGAGCCATGGAAATCTAGCCGGATGGAAATCACTGCAACGGCCTTGCCTCCACAACTCTGAACTCGGCTCTCGATTCAGAACTCAAAAGCTCCACTGACGGCCGAAATCCTTCTCCTTCTTCCTCCTTGCTCTCCCCTCTCTCTATCTCTTTAGAAAGAGAATGACCAAAGATAGAATGAGAGATAATTCTCAATCCTTAGTCTTATAACAGCAGAAGGAGCTTGAACCATAAGATTCAATTAGAAGGAAATGAACGGCCACGATTCGCTCTGAAAAGCATCTTCCCTATGTTGACACGTCTTGTGATACACCCGTGTCATAAGCCGTGTACCTTAAGCGGTACATAACCGACTCAATCCAGACCAGGACACGGGCTTAGACACGCCAGTGTCAAGCTCCTTACACGACTGTGTCAATCAGTACACGCCAGGCTACCAACCCGAGCAGGACACGGTCAAGGCACACGCTCGTATCGCAGGTCGTGTGCCCGACCAACACGCCTCTCGAAGATTGTCGACTGCATTTCGTCGAGTACTCGCGACAACACATTGAAGGATACGGCTTGGGACACGCCCGTGTCCCAGGCCGTGTACCTCACTCGAGACACACTCGAGGCCCACTCGAGTCCTACTCGAGACTCACTCGAGTACACAGAGCAAGACACGCCTGAACTCCAATTTGGGATTTTGGGGTGTTACAACCGGTAGATCAAGGGTTAGTGTCGCAACGTTGAGAGCGCTGAGAGGGTTGAGTCAACTAAACGTTGGACTTACCGCATGGCAGAAAGTTGTTACCGCGCGACGGTAGTAGGAGAATTAAACTGGCAGAGCTCTCGGGAAGCTATTGCTCGGTGATAGTGTTACCGCTGACGATAACTTGGTCTATTTAATTGTTATAGTTCTCAAGATTCTACCTCGCGGCGGTAGCAGTTAGCGCACGGTAATAGCGATAGGTGTCATGTCGTAACCGACGTCGGCTATCACGCGGCGTTAGCATCCTATCACGTGTCGATAGGGAATCCGTAACAGCGTGGCCACGTGTCGGCCCGTGATTGGAAGGTTTCGGCGGTTGCGCCCGAAATGAGGCGTTGAATTAAAGTACCACGCGACGGTAGCTAGTTACCGCGCGATGTAGCTTTATTTATAAGCCTAGTTTGGTCGTTTCTCTTCATCTTCTTTTGCAGAGGAGTTGGTGCCCTGGTTTTCTGGAGGAGGAGCAATAGCGCCGGGAGTAGGGTTCTTGCCGCCATTGGTGTTTTAGGTCTCGGATTCGCAAGGCGAGTTCTGATTGTGGAGGCAAGGTTGGAGCGAAAATTTTCAACAGTATAGATTCCTCCCATGGATCCAAAGCGTACATCAAAGGTAACGATCCTCTTCTTTGGACATGTGAAGTCCTTTCTTTTGGCATTAGAGGGTAGACACTCCACGAACACGTGGATGTGGTTCTCCCGACGGGTAGATCGGTGTATCCCCGTAGTATATTATTTAGATCCGGAATCGAAGTACGAAATATGCATGTGGTGTGAAGCCAATTCGGACGGGTTAGTCTGGATTGGTGATGTTTCTATGTTTTTTATGTCTGAGAAGACTTCGTGGTTATCACGTAGATTTCGGAGTCGTGGGGTGTGCAGATGACAGCGTTGAGAATACTGTGGGTAAGTCTTCAGGAAAACACCTGATTAAGGGGAAGAACGATGGTCTGTCCCCAACCGCATGGCGGTAGTTCTACTGTCGGCGATAGCTTCCAATAAGCTATTTATTGTTTGTGAAGCCTATCTTTGAGAGACCTGGTGGCTTTATTTGATTGAGCGTGAGCTTATATTGTTCAGCTTTGGTAGCCATGTGTGCTAGCCTAGGATCCTTACAGAGTTATGGATCATGCGAAAAGGAAAAAGGGGATGTTGACCCGCGTCAGGCCTGCGAGCTAGACAATTTGAGCACGGGATATAGCTGAACTGTATCCTCCCCTATGCCAGTCGACTTTGGAGTGGTCACGTGTACATCGCATGACTTGTCGTAGCACTAGGGCGTTGTCTCTGGCCTTGGCCCTTGTGAGACTAAAAGCTCAAACGATGTTGACCGTCACAGATAACGGTGGTGCGACCCTTGAGGTCCGGTGCACCAAGAATGTGCCCTAAGAGCTTGGGGCGTTGGGCATTTGTGCCAACGTCTGTGGCTAACGGTGCTTAAGTTGCACGTTTTGATTGTCAAGTGTTGTTTAAGCTAATGTCTGTAGGGAAGGAGCACCGACACCCCGAGTGAAAGGTGATGTCGTTATAATTTGGTCAGCAAATGCTGACGATTGCTCTTGTTTGCCACTGTGTGGTGGAATGTTGCGTGCAGGTGCTGTTGAGCCAAACAGGAAGTAGCGGGCTAGAGCCCAGTAATGTTGTGTTGGCCCTCGAAGGCCAAAGAGAATTCTTGTGTTATTTTATCGTTCATGTGTGATCGACTTGCGTGCCGAAGTATGTAACATATTTTAAATTAAAGTTGAATATTGTAAGACCTTAAGGCAAAGACCTTATTTGTGTACTTGATTTACATTCCTAGTTGTGGTAGTGAACATTCATGCTGTTGTTGGGTTCTATTTACAACCTTTAAATTACTTCTGCTAGAATGCACTCTGTGTTAGAATGCGAAATATTGGATTATGGTTTCAATTTAGTAACTCCTTGGTCTGTCCGTAGTATATGACGTCGGACCCCGGCCAGACCTTCTGTTATATGCTATGTGACGGTTGGGGATGTTACATTCAACCACTACGACAACGAGAATGCGACGGAATACATACATGCATGGCTTCAACCCAATTATCAACACGTAAGTAGAGCTTCTTTTAGGCGCAACGTCGTTAAAGCCTATTTAGAATCAAAATAATCGTTAATAAATTTTTTTGAAACTTTCGAATGTCCTGTAATTTTAACAAGTGACATTTGGAGCAGTAATATAAAAGTAGGATTATCGTATATATGTATCACATGTTATTAGATCGATCCCGTTTCATGAGAGCTAAATAAGCGCGTAATATGTTTTGAAGATTTCGAATATCCGCACACATGTAAAGTTATATATAATGTAATTATTAAAAGTGTGCGAGAATTTAAAATAAAAGATAAAATAATGAATATTTGTTTTGATAACAACTCTAACAATACCGTAACTATTGAGTGATTAAAATGTGTTTTAAATCAATGCTAAGCGGTGCGTTTTTTCACACTCGGTGTGTTTATCACGTTTTAAATTTAGTGATACAAGATAGTTTAGTCGTCATAGAACCTTATATTGAAAAAATTCGTCTAATGCTAAGAGTTATTTATAGTTCTAGGCAACGATCCCAAGATTTTAAAATTTTTGTAAACACATAGGGTAAAAAATATTTGAAACATTAATTTGATATGTCTATTAAATGTAACTCAACATATAAAATATTAAAAAGAACGTTTCAACAAAAATCATTTCATATGAAATATTATAATATAATAAATACTCATGATTAATTTGTCCGATGCTGACGTATTAGCAAATCATATGGATTTATTAAAATATTTTTATAGGGCGATTGTTTTTTTATCTGACGTGCACTATCCGACTAGCTCACAAGTAATTAATTTTTTTTAAATAGCGCACAAAAATTTATTTATTATAAACAACATGCTGGATGACTTTCATTAATTGAAATAATGGAAGAATTTTTTAAAAAAATATTATAAAGAATTGCCTGTAATGTTGCACCGCCGCTTTAAATTAAATCCGTTATTCGGCATAAACGGCGTAGAAAATTTGATAGATGAAATCAATACAAATTTAAATATAAATATAAATTTTGATGATTATGATGACGTTAATATTCCAAAATTACTTCTTTTTAACCGAGTGTTATAATTATTATGATAACTTATACGGCTCGCGGCATCGGGAAGAAATATCACAACAAAAAATAAAGGATTGATACTTTTAAAAATAAAATTTTAGAATTAGGTGCAAGAAAAAAATGTGCACATTTAGTAGTTTAAATGAATTAGGATTGTACACTAAAACACAATTTTGTGATTTTATGAGCACGAAAAAGATCAACTTCGATCTCTTAAAATGACGGAAAGATAAAGTTAATACACATCTTATTTTGGCATTTATGACCCGTGATTTACTAATAATTCAAGCTAGTACGATAGCTTCAGAGTCTGATTTTTCTCTTAGTGGCAGAGCTTTGAACGAGCGGAGGAGCTTGCTCAACGAAGAATCTCTGGAATTGTGCATCTACGACAAGGACTGCTTGGATGCTATGAAGAGGAAACATGCAACACATTACAACATTAGAGGATAGCTCGAAGTAGATAAAAGACAATATGAAGACAATGAATTTAAGAGATGATAAAGTGTGTCCATTCATCACATGATCGATAAAAATTTGTATTTTATGCGAACCCCCCAGTGGGCGTCGGGCAGGTCGCAGACGGCGGGGTGAGCCCGTGAAGTGACGGGATGCGGATCTGCGGGATCAGGATTTTTGGGAATGTGAACAGTGCTTTAAAGAGGGATTTGGATATTGGCAACCCTCATTTTTTGAATCCAACGACCAGAAATTGAAGTTGCTTGATCGGACGGTCCGGATTCAGTGGTGGTGTAGAATGCTATATTGTTTTATATTATATATATATATATATATATATATATATATATATATATATATATATATATATATATATATATATATTCAGTACGCTCATGGCAGGGGCCACGTCCAGGTTAATTTTTATAAAATGATATAGGAGCGTACCAAAATATTTCTTCTTCAGTTGAGCTCAACTCCTAGGAGGGACATTAATGAGCATGACCCTAGCGTCCGTCTCTCCAATTCGCGGGTTCTACATTGTTTTTCCGATCCCGTATCGAGCTCGAAATAGCGGGAATTGTGTACAACTCGCATTTCATCGAGATCCTAAGCGTTTCAGGGGGCACTCGTCATGGGGCACTTGTTAAGAGGCAATCGTCATAACCACTCGTCTGGGGGCACTCGTTAGGGGGCACTCTTCAGAAGCACTCGTCAGGGGCACTCGTTATGGGGCACTCGTTATGGGGCACTCGCTAGAGGCACTTGTTCGAGACACTCGTCAGAGTCACTTGCCATTGGGCACTTGTCAAGAGGCACTCGTCAAAGGCACCTGTCAGAAGCACCCGTCAGAGGCACCCTTCAGAGGCATCATCAGAGGCATTCGTTAGAGGCACTCATCAGGAGGCACTTGTTAGAGGCACTCTTCATGAGGCACTCGTCTGAGGCAATCGCCAGGAGGCACTCGTCTGAAGCAATCGCCAGGAGGCACTCGTCAGGGGGAACTCGTCGGGATTACTCGCAGGCCGCTAGGGCCTGCCATTGTCTTTCTTGACAGCGGAGTTTGACTGTTGGCATGCCAATTTGGGATGCATTTAGTAAAACCAAAAGGCGGGATGACGTTATTGACAAACACAGCTAGAAAAATTATAAATAGACCCTTAATGACACCTTTGGGGAGATCCGATTCTTTGGATTCTTCCTCCTCTGGTCAGTTTCGGTTGGCTTCAAGTACCCTTCGAGGGGCGCGGTTAAATTTTTGATCTTGGAATGAGCAAGTTATATCAACTAAAAAATAGATCACAACCAAACACACATGCAATAACAAGAGTTTTTTTATTGATGATAGCAGTCTTCTTACAGAGCGAGACATACATGGTGAGACATGATTTCGCCAGTATGTAAAACCAACAGAACAAAAAACACAAGATGACTGCGGCCTGCGAATACAGTCCGCCGAGACCGCCACAGCCCGCGATTGCTGTCCGTCAGGTCGCCGAGACCGGCATACTGCACTAACCGCTCGAACACAATCACAGTCCGCAAACCTCAGAATCAGACCGCGACTTCAGAACTCTCCACAGATTGCTATCCACGATCTTCCCCAAGTCGCCAGCAAAAAGAAGAGCTGTTTGGTCCTGTCCGCACAACCTGCACAGAAGTTACTTCAGCAAACCGTGCGATTAGAAAAAATCAGTCTGCAGATTCCAACACGAGTTTGTGCTTACTGTTCAATTATGCTGTCACCGAGGGGTCCTATTTATAGGTACGGAGAGAGATGTGGTCACCACCCTAACTGATAGGAACACCACCCCCAGCCCGCAAACCGCCTTCACCAGTCCGCCTAGTCCGCTTGGACATGATCGGACTACAAGTAAACACCTACAACACTCCTGGATAAGAGTCAGTTCGCAACACTTGCGGACACAACACCATCTTGCAAATAGACTGTTAAGACTTCCAAGACCGCAACATCTGCGGACACTGATCCAGCTCGCAACAGACCGCGGAGTCCGCCAAGTCCGTCAAGATTTACGCAGGTAGGCAAGGCAGTAAACGAGACAGTGAATAAGACATCAGACCACTGAGTCCTCAACATCTGCGGACACTGCTCTAGCTCGCAATAAACCACATTCTGTCAAGATCTACACGAAATCCTATAAACATAAAGCCGCACCGCAGCTCGCAAAGACCGCGATCTCCAGTCCGCTCAGTCCGTGCGGTTTGCCTGAACAGCCACTTAAACTTCAACCATTTCAACACTCCCCCTTGAAGTGGGAAGTGGAAATCAACCCAAGCAAACTCCGCAACCGGGTGAACGGTCCCTTGGCTAGCAGTTTCATGAAGATGTCTGCCATATTGTCCATACTCTGAACATGTTTAACCATGAGAGATCCCTCCAACACCTTCTCACGAATGAAGTGGTGTTCGATCTCTATATGTTTGGTTCTCGCATGACAAAATGGAGTATTTACCAATTTGAGAGCACTCTCATTGTCCCCGCGAAGTAGAGTAGGACCTCGAACCTTCATATGGATGTCAACCACCAATTTCCTGAGCCGGATGGCTTCTTGAGCTGCCAAGGCCGAAGCCTTATATTCTGCTTCTGTGGTAGAGACAAACACCGAGTCCTGCTTCTTGCTGCACCAGGATGCAGCTATTGGGCCCGCCATAAAGACGTATCAAGACATCGACTTCCGATCATCCAAATCTCCCCCATAATCAGCATCCATGTAGCCATGCAACTCGAAATCAGTGCCTCTTCTATAAAGGAGACCCATTCTGAGGTCGACTTTACATACATCAAGATGCTTTTTGCTGCTATCAGATGAGGTTTCTGTGGTTCTGCTATGTACCGACTCACCCTGCCAACTGCATATAAAATATCCGGCCTAGTGATCGTTAGGTAGATCAAGCTTCCAACCAATGCTCGGAACACCAATGGATCAGAAAGAATTATACCCTCATCACATTGAAGTTTCAGACCAGCTTCTAGAGGTGTAGAACTGCTTTTACCCGTTCCATGCCAAATCGTTTTATGATCCGCTTTGCATAGCCAGTCTGGGATACAAGCACTCCATTCTCCCGCCTCTGAACCTCGAGTCAAAGGAAATGATGAAGCTCACCCAAGTCCTTCATCTCAAATCTGATAGCAAGCTCGAACCTCAGCCTTGCTACCTCCTCCTTTGAATTTCCGGTGACAATCATGTCATCCACATACAACAGTACAATGACCTGAAGATCCCCTTTCTTCTTGACGAACAAGCTTGAGTCTGAGTCTGAAGCAAGAAACCCGCAGAACAAGAGATATTCCGCAATATTCTCATACCATGCTCTTAGTGCTTGCTTCAGCCCATAAAGGGCCTTCTTCAGCTTGCAAACGTAGTCCGGATGCTCTTCAGAGATAAACCCAGGCGGCTGGATCATAAAGATATCCTTGTCGATCTCTCCGTACAAGAAGACATTCTTTACATCAAGCTGCCAAATTTCCCAACCACTGAACGCTGCTAAGGCAATAACCATCCGTACTGAAGTAATCTTAGCAACTGGACTAAATATCTCCTCATAATCTTCCCCATACTATTGTGAAAATCCTCGAGCTACAAGGCAAGCCTTGTACCGCTCGATGCTGTCATCTGCTTTCTTCTTCAACTTGTAGACCCACTTACAAGTCACTGGAGTGATGTCTTCAGGTTTAGGTGTAAGTGACCACGTATCATTCTTCTTGAGAGCAGCCATCTCCTCCTTCATAGCACAATCCCACTCCTTGACTCCTGTGGCCTTCTCGAAATATGATGACTCTTGCTCATCCAGAGGACCAGCAAAGAAATAGGAGACGAAACTCACCATGTTTCCTTTTGTGTAATGGGCTGGTGGATTGATAGTCCTCTTTGATCTCCTCAAGGTTGATGTTTGACTGACCACCTCCTCAGCTGCATCTTCTATACTAGCTTCTCTTCCAGACGCGCTTGGAGCATTGCTCCCCCTACTTCCAGAACCAGAAGTTTCCGTCTCTAAGCTAGACACGGTTGGAGCTCCTGATGAAACAGACAGCTTGACTTGAAGATTGACAACATATTTTTCTTATCTGACAACCCTGCTCTCAGGTAGATCAATTTCTGAAGTCCCTTTGTAAGATGTCAGCTCGTCAAACACAACATCCCGAGAAACAACAAATCTCTGTATCTCTGTATCCATGCACTTCCAACCCTTCTTTATGTCATCATACCCTACGAAGACTAGCTTCCTTGCTTTCGCATCTATCTTCGTCTGAAAAGTGTCAGGAACATGCACACAGTAGGTTGACCCAAATACCCGAAGGTGAGCAACACTTGGTTTCTCCTTGAACATTAGTTCATGAGGATTCATCATGTTGATTGGACTTAGATGCATTCGGTTAATAACATAGGCTGCACAAGACATTCCCTCAGCCCAGAAGGACCTTGGGATACTCTTGGCATGTAGCCAACACTTCCAGGTCTCCGTAAGATGATGAATCTTCCTCTCTGCAACTCTGTTCTATTGTGGGGTATTAACACAAGTAAGCTCTCTTCGAATACCGCTCTTCCTGCAAAAATTAGAGAATTTGACAGAGATGAACTCTCAACCATTGTAAGTCCTCAATTTCTTAATCCGCAGGCCTAACCGACCTTCTACGAGCTCTTTGAACTCTACAAACTTCCCAAACGCTTCTGACTTTTCTTTCAGAAAATACACATAGACATATCTGGTGTAATCATCAATTAACACCAGCATATACTTGCTGCCTCCAAGGCTTGGGGTGATAGTTTGTCCCATCAGATCCCCATGAATGCACTCCAATGGCTCTTTACTTCTAGTTTGCGATTTGTCAAATGAAAGTCGATGAGACTTACCAAATTGACATCCCGCACAAACATGACCATCTCCGTAGGAAGACAAGCTAGGCAAGCCCTTGACCAAACCCTTTACCTCCATAGCCTTCAATTTGTCCATTCCTACATGCCCCAACCTCTCATGCCAAATGGTTGCGCTATCATTCTTCCTCATCTTATTAACATAAGAACTTGTAGATAAAACGTACAAGTCCTTTGCTCTCCTCTTAGTGGGAACAACATCAGCTTTAACGACTGATATATTTCGGAGAAATTTCACTTCCGTTGGACCAAACAAAACGTGATACCCAGCGTCAACAACGTTGGTCATGGAGAAGAGATTCTTTTTCATACCAGACACGTGATATACACTCTTTAGAGTGAGTGACCCTCTACCACTGCCTATGGAAATAATCCCTTCCTTCTCGACTGCATGAATAGTATCATCAGCGGTGATAATAACATCATTACCTGAGTGTGGCTGCGATGAAGAGAACTTTGACTCATCTCCAGTGAGGTGATGACCACACCCCGAGTCCACGATCCAATCCTCCTGATAGTTGATAGGAACAGAAGCACAAAGAGTAGCCGAGAAGGCTCCTCCCCAACCACCATAATCCTCCCTGACATCAGGTTCCTCCTTCTCTATAACATGCCCTGGCTGAAGATTAACTCTACAGTACCTTCTGAAGTGACCTAGCTTATTACACCTATAACACCTGAGCCCTTCCTTCTTCCCCTCAGACTTAGGAGCATATCTCCTCTCCTGCTGAACTGAAGATGAAGGTCCATCGCTTCTAGAAGGCTTCTTCTTATTCTCCCACTTCTTATTCCCAGAAAACAACACCTCGTTCTCTCCTTCTGAGATAAACACCCTCGCTATCTGTCTTGTCAAGCTCTCCTGCGATGCAAACAGATTTTTCAACTTCAACAAGGATGGCTGATTTGCCCATCCCTAAACCGATGTCACAAAGGCGAGGTAATCCTTCTACAAGCTGCGGATAATATGCCTCTTCAACTTCGCCTCAGAGATAGGCTCATCGGGTTCCAAAGCAGAAATCTTTGCGCAGGGGGTTTTCATCTTAAGAAAGAAAGTGGAGACGGGTAAATCTCCTTGAGTGGATTTTGCCAACTCATTTCCTAAGAACTGTAGTCGAGCTACATTCTTCCTGTTGAAAAGGCCATCCAAGGCCAACCAGATCTAAACAGCTGATTTGCAACTAATGATGTGATCGAAGAGTTAAGGTGAGATAGCTCTCTTGAGAGGAACTCTGTCTTTGCATTTGTTCTCTTCCAAGTCTTCACTTCCTGAGCATTATCACCAACAAGAACTACTTCCTGAGTATCATCTCCTCCAACCACCTCCCATAGATCCTCATCTAGAAGATAACTCTTCATACGAGACTTCCACTTCTTAAAGTTAGTCTATGTTAGGAGTTCAATACCGAGACCTCTTGCATATCCTGCTTCCATGACACTAACGCTGATTTCATCTCCATAAGAGCAACAACAACTCCTAGTTGATCACTGCTTAACCACTCCAACCTCCCTCTGATATCATGTTAAACTTTTGATCTTGGAATGAGCATGAGTTATATCAACTAAAAAATAGATCACAGCCAAATACACATGCAACAACAAGAGTTCTTTATTGATGATAGCAGTCTTCATACAGAGCGAGACATACATGGCGAGACATGATTTCACTAGTATGTAAAACCAATAGAACAAAAAACACAAGATGACTGCGACCTGCGAATACAGTCCGCCAAGACTGCTACAGCCCGCGATTACTGTCCGTCAGGTCGCCGAGACCGGCACACTGCACTAGCCGCTCGAACACAATCACAGTCCGCAAACCTCAGAATCAGACCGCCGCTTCAGAACTCTCCACAGATTGCTATCCGCGAACTACCCCAAGTCCCCAGCTAGAAGAAGAGCTGTTTGGTCCTTTCTGCATAACCTGCACAGAAGTTACTTCAGCAAACTGCGCGATCAGAAAAAATCAGTCCGCAGATTCCAACGCGAGTTTGTGCTTACTGTTCTTCGATAATTATGTTGTCACCGAGGGGTCCTATTTATAGGTACGGAGAGAGATGTGGTCACCGCCCTAACTGATAGGAACACCTCCCCCAACCCGCAAACCGCCTTCAACAGTCCGCCTAGTCTGCTTGGACATGATCGGACTACAAGTAAACACCTACAACACTCCTGGATAAGAGTCAGTCCGCAACACTTGCGGACACAACACCATCTCGCAACATACCGCTAAGACTGCCAAGACCACAACATCTGCGGACACTGCTCCAGCTCGCAACAGACCGCGGAGTCCGCCAAGTCCGCCAAGATTATCGCAGGTAGGCAAGGAAGTAAACGAGAAAGTGAACAAGACATCATACCGTTGAGTTCGCAACATCTGCGGACACTGCTCCAGCTCGCAACAAACCACAGTCCGCCAAGATCTACACAACATCCTCTAAACATAAAGCCACACCGCAACTCGCAAAGACCGCGACCTCCAGTCCGCTCAGTCCGCGCGGTTTGCCTGAACAGCCACTTACACTTCAACCATTTCAACATGCCCAACTTCAGCATTGGTTTGTGAGGGAAAGCTCTCTGAGATCTTCCGGGTGTGTGGTGGAGCCTACTTGCTGTAGCTCAGAGTCTGTTCCATAGTTCTTTGCTACCAGTCAACGGTCCATGCTCAGGAGAACTAGGTGCATGTTATCCCTCTTGGGTCCGAACTCTTCTTGTGATCGAGATCTAGTTTCAAAACAAATGAAGGTTCTTTTCACAGTAAAAATTGATTCCCATTTTTTCTGAATGTGCATAATTTTTTTATTAAAAAATATATATAAAATGATATGATTAGTGAACCCTTCTGATGAGCCACAAATTAATCTTATTCGTAAAATGGATACTATCAAATTTGACTCAAAATCCACCCGTTTATCATTATGCAATCATATTTTTGACGTGTGATTGATTGAAAACTCGATCACACAACAGATTTTACATTGTTGGATTACAAATCGACAGATGAATTTACGCTCGCACCTAAATATCACAATGTGTTAGCCGCAGCTACATGTTTCTCTACATAACACCCACCGCAACTTGGTCGAATAACGAGGAATCCGTGCCTTTGAACCACATAATTTTTGATTGTTTTCCTTAAAATATAATTTCCATTGAATTTTTCTCCGCCAATCATCTCGGAGTCATTGATTAGCGGAATCGTAATGATTAGGAAATTAAAAAAAGATAATGGCGCACGGCCACGTGGGCAAAGACTACCGTTTAACTTTTAATTAAAAATTAAATACATTAATAACTAATAAGCCAATAATTATTTTCAGCCCACTAGTCTCCGTATTTTTAATTAAATATATTAATGCTTAATCATGTGGCTTTTATTGAATCATGAGCTATGAATCATATGATGCCTCAGCCGGTCAACTTTCTTTATTCTCTGTCTTATCATTAATTCATCATTTTTTTTAAATAAATAAATAAATAATATTCTACTCTCCATTAAACGTTGATGATGCTATAATGTGCTTATAAGATAATTTTTATTTTTGTAATATTTGGTATCGTGTTGTGGTATTGAAAGTTTGAAACTATCCTAACCGTCCTGTGAAACTTGGAGGAGCGGGTGAAATTAGGTTCGGTTCGGTTTGGTTTCACCCAAAATCAAGAACTGATTCATATATGTTTGATTTTGGCTTTTTGAAATCGGGACCGAATCATGTCCCAGTGTATTGAACCAGATCCGAATAAAAAAATTTAGTTTGGTTCTATTTGGTTCTTGGTTTCCCACATGCATTGTAATATTTTTCATATAAACTTGTATATTAGTAAACATTTCTAATTATCGTAATGATCTTCGGACAAGTGGTTGCCCTAAACGTATTCAATTTGCATCGAAATCGTCGGATTGGTGGATCTGTCTCTCTCTCTCTTTCAAATCAATTATGGAGGCTAATATCATTTGTAGCATAAAAAAGATGAAATATGGATCGAGTTTGAGTACATTGTGGTAGGGCGGATCGGAAGGGGGAAGCGGTTTTGGTCTGGGGAAGGGAAAACTGTCAAGAAGAAGGGGTGTTTCAGAGTTGTATCGGCGGGAAGTGGCGGCTTGGGGGTGTTAGAATGACGCCTACCAACTCTCCCAAAACTCCGGAGTGTTAGGAAGGGCGCTACCAATTCCTTTATATTATTTTAGCAGGACCGGTCAAACTGTTCGCATGACTCTCTCACACTTAAATCGTGCTCGGAGCCAACCCGACTCCCTTGCATTAAACGGTACCATAGAGTTCCCCTGCACCCATACCAGGAGCCAACCCGGGTGCGTCTGGGAGGCACCCCATCCAACACCTGGATGGCGGGCCACACCCAACAAACTCCCCCTGAAACGCCATCCAGGGGGATCGAACCCATGACCTCCCCCTCGCTTTGATACCAGTTGTTAGGAATGGCGCCTACCAACTCTCTCAAAACCCCGGAGTGTTAGGAAGGGCGCTACCAATTCCTTTATATTATTTTAGCAGGACCGGTCAAACTGTTCGCATGGCTCTCTCGCACTTAAATCGTGCCCGGAACTCCCCTGTACTCATGTCCGGAGCCAACCCGACTCCCTTGCATTAAACGGTACCATGGAGTTCCCCTGCACCCATGCCAGGAGCCAACCCGGGTGCGCCCGGGAGGCACCCCATCCAACACCTGGATGGCGGGCCACACCCAACATGGGGGCTCAAGGTTCGGAGAAGAAAAAACAGTGTTAAGCGACAAACAAGAAAGAAAACCGGTGCGCGGGTTGGCGGAGTACTGCACGTATTGTATTTTTTTTGGATGATATTAGCCTCCGTAATGATTTGAGGAAGAAGTGGCCTGCACGTATTGTTTTTTCGGGTGGGGCAAGAATTAAATTTTAATTTGGATGCTACAAATAAATAATTTGATTTTAAGCATCTAAGTTGGGAGGAGGGTGGGCCACCTGGCCCGCCACCCACTTTCTTTAAGATTCGCGTACAATTAATCACGGTGATTAAAAATGAGTAATCCTCAGATTACAGAGCTTAAACACGCTGTTAGTGGGTGGTGGTGCCCGAGTTTATTCAGGTCCACATCGGCCGTATCATGTGTCCACTAGCTGCTGCGATCCCATATTTTTTTAAGTGGGTAGATGCTATTTCAGTCAAATTCTGATAATAATACACGTCACCTATTTTGACCATTTTGAAAATATGTTCCTAGTTTATCCAATTCGAAATATAATTGCCATAAAAATTAATTATTATAAGATTTAGTTTGGTTGGGTATTTGAGTTGTTGCTTATAAAAAAGGCCATTGTTATCCGCAGACCTATTTTGGTTATTCGCAGATTTTTACTAACCGCAGATCCAAAGGGCTTCAGAATTACTATTCGCAGATAAAATTGTTATTCGCAAACCATTCAAAAAAGCAAAAAGTGATATCAGAGCAGGATGCCACCACAATCCCAAAGTATACAAAAACTGTATGAATGAATCCTATACAAAAAAGCAAAAAGTGATATACAGTCTATAATCCTATACAATACTATATGAATGAATCATTAAGTATATTGATATAGTTAAACAGTCCAGAACTCATCTGATATATTAATATATGCAAGTATATTGATGTAGTTAAACAGTCCATAATATTTACTGATATACTTAATCATCCATAGCTCAACCCCAAAGTGGATCATAAGTTAGAATAAAATGTCTATTTTCAAATAAAATACTAGTCCCTTTTGTTGCAATAGATATTTGAGGTCCTCCACAAAAAGTGATATCAGAGCTCCTCCACAGAAGTAATATCCCAGCAAAAACAAAAATCAATATATGTTGCAATTTCTGCCATGAAGTGCCTCCAGCTTCTCCTGCATGGTGCAAATGCATTAGTCAGTGCAGGAAATTGGGTATACAAAAACTGTGTAAGCAGAAATCATACGAATTAAGCAAAAATCATACAAAAAAAGTCAAAGCAGTAATCATACCCGATTAAAACCCAAAATTCAGAAGCAAAATGAAGCTCAAAATGTTAATCAGTGCAGGCAATTGAGTACCAAAAAAATCTGGTTCAATTGCCAGCATCTCCGGCGTTTCGGGTCATATATTTCCTGCATCATTAGTCAATGCAAATGTTCTCAAAATTTTCTAACAAGCAAAAATCATACAAATTAAGTAGAAATCAAACAAAAAATGTCACTTTCCGTATCCTCAAGCGAGTGAGAAACATCAATTCTTGAAATATAAATTAGTAGTTCTGGCTACGTATCCTCAAGTGAGTATTCAATGATGATAGGAAAATCAAATGCATGCTCAATAAGACAAGTAGAAACAAGAATGAAATGGTGGGGAAAAATGATGGTCAACAATGATATTGTAAGAAGAAAGGTTTGGCCCATTAACGGCAGGATTTTTTTCCTGCATATTAAAGACATTGTAGTTCATTCATGATAACTCATGTGCCAAATGCAACAAAATGGACTGATCCAGTAAGAATACCAGGAAATTAGCCAATAATAAAAGAGTATCGAAAGATAAACTATAGCGCCATGCCACCATATGACAGTAAAGTATAATTTCAATGAATTTGGAAATTTAAGAGAATCAGCAGATGAAAAGATAAGAATTATAACCTCTTCAGGACTAAGAGAACTTCGGGTAATACTTGCCCGACAATGTCTTGGTAATAACTGGCAATGGAAAAATGACAAGATCAAATTTTTTTTCAAAATTCCGTATCCTCATGCAGAAATCCCGTGAGATTGAGGAAATACTCAAAAAGCAAGAACCATACCATACCTCAAAACTAGTAGTTCTCGAGATTAACTATTTCACTTTCCGTATCCTCAAGTGAGTGAGAAACATCAATTCTTGAAATGTATGTAGCTTCCCACTGCCCAGCAATCGAATCTTGAAACCTTTTCCAT
Source organism: Platanthera zijinensis (assembly GCA_039513925.1). Lineage (NCBI taxonomy): Eukaryota > Viridiplantae > Streptophyta > Magnoliopsida > Asparagales > Orchidaceae > Platanthera > Platanthera zijinensis. Next base: position 15,300,143 of record CM077093.1, on the reverse strand, counting down.
GGTGAGACGATACGTGGCAAAGGACACCCATCACAAAGTATCAAGTGTACAAAATGATTACCATCTACGAAGCCCATGCATACAAGTCGCGGCATTACCGGGGGCCCAGAATTTAATGGTAGAAAAGTGAGGCACTGGAGTGTAGACAACTGAACTAGTGCTATGTTGTAGCAGGATGCCACCACAATCCCCATATCTGGCATAGACATCCATTTCTCTTCCGGTGCCGGGATTTGGGAACAATCAAGAGATCCCAACAAATATGTGTATCTCGACCGTCCAAAAATAGTTTGATAAAGGGTCTCCTTCGTACGAAGTTCCCTACTCAAGTCCAACCGAACTTGGGCCCAATTTTCCCCCATATCTAACCCTAGGCTTATAACTCGGTAGCCACAATGCCCATCGCCAATGACATTAATGACCTTAACTATGTGATCTGCTATAAATGAGGGCATTTGCCTACAAACATCAATATGAAATTGTTGTACAATAGAAAGTGTTGGCTTCCGAAGATGGTAACCTGTCCTCTTTCTAGCAACTTGTTTCCCCTTCTTAACCTAAAATTTCATTTCAGTCTCACCTTCCAACACATACTCAAAATGTGAAGGATTTTTTTGATAGACTTCGGATCATCACTTAGCCTTTTGTAGGTGCCCTTGGGTCTACCCTTCAATTTGATTGGCACTTTAGGCTCAGTTGTTTGAGATGCAGATGGATCCATAAGCTCTCGTAGTTTCCGTTTTATTTCTTCCCTTTGTTTTAAATTTGTGTCCTTGAATCGCCTGCTAATCCCTTCAAACTCCACAGCAATATCCTCTTCAAATTCAGATTTTCTCTCTTCTTCGAAAGCCAACTGCCTCCAATGTTTGTGCACCATATACAAAGGAAAGGCCATACCTTCTTTAATGTAAGGCACTAATTCATGAGGGCACGGTAAACCCATGGAATGTCGAACCTTATGTGTGCACTCCCCTGCCGGAATACAACTTGGTGATTTTGCGAGCACCTCCTGTTCTCTAATAATTTCCAACGCATGCAATGATATGTGGCCGACCAAAGCTGTATACAACGACCCTGTATATAAAGGGATTATATGCATAATACTGTGACCAAATGATCGTTTGATGTCCGTGTGTTGCAAATATATCATCTGGTCGAAAGTCCGCCAAACCGTATTCAAATTGCCGACCGAAACTTCAATAAATTTCTTTAGCTGGCTATGGCCGCCTTCGACCCGATTGGTGGTTGAATTCCTTAAATGGCGAAATCTGTCGACCCATGCAGATACGAAGTACTCTTTGAATGGATCGAGCCATGTAGTGACAACATAACTGAATACGTTTGGATATTTTTCAGCATATGCAGCTAACATGGCATTGAATTCAATGTTGAACTCATTCTCCGTCCGGGCATTAACAATTCTTTGCCACACACCCAAGAAAATCTCACATTCCTTACCCTGGCTGAAAAACTTCTTGCAGTGCGCCAGAATATTTCTATGTATATGTACCTGACATAGGATATTTTTGGAATGGGAGAAAACTACCTTTATAGCATTCATAAGAGCTAACTCTCTGTCAGTGATAAAGACAGTAGGCATAGAAGCTGGGTCCATGATGGAATGAAAACATCTCAAAGCCCATGTATAGCTTGTTTCAAGTTCATCTGACATAAAGGCGAAAGCAGCAAAAAAAGACTGGTTTGTCGATGTAACACCGTCTATTGACAAGAGCGGCAGCCGGTACCTATTAGTCTTGTAGGTACAATCAAGCTGAAAGGAAGATGAGAACATAGAGCATAATTTGATGGCTGTAGGGTGTGCAAAAAATAAGCCCTTCAACTGCTTGCTATCCTCAGCAACAGTGTTGAAGCTAACATAACCTGCAGCGGTAATACACTTATATAAAAACTGAATCTGAGTCAAACCCCTCAACTCCTTTTTGTGTAATAACGCTCTTTGGTTATAAATGGTTCTCATAGTGGTGGAATTATCCACATTTCTTTTTTTCAGGGCAGTTAGTATTTTCCTTGGCTTTACTCCTGATGAGTACGTAACCTCAACCAATCTCTCTTCGTTTACATTCAACCGGCCGGCATAGGGATGTGCCTCCAAGTGAACAAAACTGTGGTTATGAGTGCCACATAATACTTCAACTCGCCATTCATCAGCACTTGCATCTTTTGTTCCCTTCAATAAAAAGGGACACCCGCATTTCTTCGAGGTTGTTCTCCTCAGATTTTGTTTAACCCATCCTTTTTTATTCTGAGACTCGCGGGGAAAGCCTGCTCTATCACATCCAAGTAAAACACGAGGTCGTGGTCAGGGACGGAGCCAGAATTTTTGTTAGTGGGGGTCAAAAAATAATAACATACAAATGACTTAAAAAATGCTTACATTAATCAAGATATATATATATATATATACATAACTAGTTACTTTGCAGTTTGCACAATACCTATACATAAATAAACCCTAGATCAGATTTGAGAAACTAATATCCAGAGAAACAGAGTAAAGGAGAAAAGAGGGATGAAACAAGAAAATACCTTCCAGATTTCCAAAGTTCTAGTCTCCCTCGGGCATCTGTTTTAAACAAGCAGCCACTCAGCCAAGCAAACTTGAAAACACATATCAATTTCCAAATTATCCAAGTATCCAAGAAATGAAGAAAATACTCTATAATAATGGCAAAAACTACCTCCAGGAGGCAGGCGGCATGGCTAGCATGCAAAACAAAGCGTCCCCGAAGCGAAAATTAGCCGGACCCCTGCCGTCGGACACGAACTGGCCGGCGCCACGATTCTCTATGACTCCATTCCTAGACTCTTGTGAAGGATCAGCACGGCCAAGCGGGATCACGGGAAATAGACGACCTCAAAGGCCGCCGGATTTGGAGAGGGCTTTGTTAGGTTGGGACTCAAGAACGGGAATGAATGGTCGGAGGTTTGTTAGAATGTTAGGAAGAAATTCCGGAAATATTTTATTAATCATTACATAAAATTTTTTTAACTCAGGGGGGTCAATTGACCCCCCTGGTCTCTTAATAGCTCCGCCCATGGTCGTGGTCTACCTGTTAATTTATCTGCGCTCTGAATTGTGACAACAAAGCTGAGAGATCTACCAATATTGCGTGCCCAAGCTACTAACTCATCTCTTGACTGAAATACTATATTCGTCTGAAAATGCTTTGTCATATCTATAAGCCAAATAAAACCAGTTTAGAATATTAAAGTCAACAAATTGGCAATTACAAAATGGATGAGACATTACCATTTACGCATGAAGGGGAAGGAGTATTAGCAATAACATTGTCTACATCGTTGTCATTGCCTTCTTCATCCATTACAGTGTCTAAACACGAAACAAAAAAAAACCTTTAGAGTTAATGGGAGATTACAGCAGGTTTCATATACAACACAAATTTTGATGAAAACTGAAATCATTCTAGGGTTAATATACTTAAACACAAATTATAAAATAAACGGCGAGTAGGAGCTGCTGATGGAGGAGGTTTCATAAACTAAAATAAATCTATGGTTAATGGGAACAATGCTGGGCAGTGAAGGGGAAAAATGACCCTGCAGTGAAGGGGAAAACACAACAGGTTTCATACAGCAGGTTTCAACAACCATTGCACAATGACACAATCTAAACATATTTCAACATCCACTGCAACAATCTGAAAAAAGTCCAGGAACAATGCTGGGTAGTGAAGGGGAAAAATGGCCCTGCAGTGAAGGGGAAAAAACAACCAAGAAATGGAGCTGGGAGGGGGAACCTAGAAATGTGTAAAAAATAACCTAGTAATGGGAAAAAATCGCAGAGAATGTGATGCTTGGAAGGGAAAAAAATCGCAGGGAAAAAAAACACAGAGAAATGGTACGTGGAATACGAAGCTAAGAAAGGAGGCTTGAAATGGAGAAATTACCAGAAGTCTCTCTACAGAGAATTGTGGAAGTTGCTCGAAGCATCCGGATGGGGATTTAGGTGGAATCCCCTACCCGTTGCCCCTAGGTGGGTATAAATAGGCAAAACCCTTAGGAGTTACTACGGGTATGGGTTAACCGTGTACCCGACACGACCCGTTAAGCCTCCGAACCCGTTATTGTCCAAATATACACTAACAATCTCCTCCTATATTTGTGACAAATAACGTATACATTTCGGAGTGCAGAAAGTAGAGAATATTAAAATAAATTTTCGACTTAACACATTACCATAAGAATTAACACAGTTTTTAAAGAAAACATAAACATGAATTTTTTTAAAAAAACAACATAATACATGCAAAGAAAATGTGCTACTCAACAATAAATAAGTCTGGAAAAACAATAAAATGACTACAGATAAACGTGTAACAATTCTACTCAGAGAGTAGATCATCATCATCTATGTCAAAATCCACTTTCTCTCCTCCATCTTCACCAGTGCCTGCAAGGAATTTCATGAGTCAGACTCTATGAATTCATAAACATATGCAGTGACGTATCAAAGTAAACTAGCTCTACCTAAATGAGCTTAGTACTTGTAGCAGTAGTGAAGTAACACTGTCAGCATCTCTATCCAGTCTAGCTAGGATCAGTCAAGTTTTGATTTTAATAAATCAAACGTTGTTATCTTACTCATTAGTGACCACTATGTGCCTCATCATATGACTTGGCACACCGTCATTTGCAGCATTATCAAATGTGGAATAATGTGCTATGATCACTAATATTAGATTGACTCATACAACGACATTCTATTCCCAGTTGAATAATTCTTAAATCAACTTACAATGAGAAAGATGGTAAGTCATCAGGTGTGGAATGACTAGCATCTAACCATCTTGGGTTTTCATCAAGAAATTATTTGGGGTTTTCAGTCTGTTATTAGATGCTTGAATGTTGCGACTATAGGTTCTTACCATAAAACATAAACATTGGAGGAAGTTTCATATTTCTATGAACATTAATCTCATCTCCCCCGATGTTTTAATTGTGAGAACTCTATTTAAGGCCTTTGTCAAGACGTCTGCAACATTATCTTTTGACCTCACATCAACGAGGTTCACAATCCCTTGACTCGTAAGGGAGGTCAACAAGGCTTGTTTCATCCGGAGTTGCCTTCTTTTGCTGTTGAACAAAGTGTTCGTAGCAATCGTTTTTGTAGCCTGATTATCGCAGTAAACTGCAACAGAACTCAACTTCAGGCTCGACAAAGGAATGTCCATTACCAAATCTCTTATCCACTCTGCTTCTCCTCCCGCTGAAGCTAGAGCGTAGAGTTCGGATTCCATAGAAGATAGTGCAATACATGATTGCCTCTTGGACTTCCAGGCTACAGCTGCTCCTCCTAGAGTGAATATAAATCCACTACTGGACTTGCTGTCATTTAATTCTGAGCACCATGATGCATCAGAATATCCTTCCAACACTAGAGGATGACCATGATAACATAAAACATACTTTTGGGTGTGCTTTAGGTATCGCATCAGCCTATCGAGGGCATCCCAATGGTCTTGGCTAGGATTACTAGTGAACCTGCTCAACATGCCGACCGTAAAGGCTATGTCAGGTCTTGTGCAGACCATAACATACATAAGACTACCAATCAGTTTAGCATAATCTGACTGTCGAATCGCAGCTCCATCATTGGGCTTTAAGCGATTATTGTAATTGTAAGGTGTCTCCACTGCTCTACGTTCACTGTATCTCCACGTGTCCAACATGGACTTTATGCAGTGGCTTTGACTTAGGAAAATGCCATTTTTTCCAAAACTCACTTGCATGCCTAGAATAGTCTCAGCTACACCTAGGTCTTTAATGTTAAACTTTTTCATTAGTTCTGACTTAACGTCATCCATTACGGATTGATCAGAACCAAGTATCAGCATATCATCCACATACAAGCATATTATAGCGACTTTGTTCGATCTATGACGTATGTAAAGACATTTGTCCGAAAAACTCGACATGAATCCCATGTTCCTTACACTATAGTCAAACTTCTCATGCCATAATTTTGGTGCTTGTTTTAGTCCGTATAGCGACTTGATCAACTTACAAACCTTATTTTTCGTGACCTTCTACTATGAAGCCTTCAGGTTGGCTCATGTATATTTCTTCGGTCAGATCTCCGTTCAAGAACGCAGTCTTAACATCCATTTGATGAACAATAAAGTTCTCAATAGACGCAATAGCAAGTAGGATCCTAATGGTTGTTAAGTGACACACTGGTGAATATACATCAAAGTAATCCACCCCACTAACTTGTGTGAAACTGAAAGTTGACTAGTTGTCTAAATTATCACCTAGAGGGGGGTGAATAGGTGATTGCGACGTCTTTTGCGGAATAAAATAAAACTAATCGCAGCACACACAAAAAGAACACAAGCACAGACGACACAAGATTTATAGTGGTTCCCCGATCTTGGGTACTCCACTTTCCCTCTCACCGATCTAGTAACGCACTAGACTCGGCTACTCCACTTATCTCAGATTATAGAAATCTTACAACTCGATCCAACCCGGATCTACACTCGGAAGCACAATCTTCCTACAACAAATACTCGGAGTGAAAACTCCTACAACTCGGAGAAGAATCTCCTACAGAATAAAGATTTACAGAAAATGATAAAACTGTGACAGATCTAGAAAATCTTGACGTCTCTTCTTCCTTCAACAATGGCGGCTCTGTCAGGAATCAGTCGGAGAAGATACTGTCGTCGATCTTGAGATCTGGTTCTTCGGAACACACGGAATCAAGAGATTCGAAGGAAGTCGAGGTCGATCTCGATTCTATGTGTCACTTCGTCGATCTTTCTTCGTCGGCGGCCTTCCAGATGGAAACAGTGAGCGGCGGTGACCGGGAAGACGGATCGAGAACTTAGGGTTTTTCGGCCCTTTTTCGTTTCACGTTCTTGAAGAGAGAGAAAAGATAAAATGATGATAAAAGTTCTTAATGAAAAGAGAGACTGATTAGACCTTTTATAGGGAGCCTAATCGGTCAGGAATCAAATCGTATTAAAAGTAATGCCACGTGGGCCAATTAGATGATGACAGATTAAGGATAGGAAAAAAAACGATTTTCAGAATTAGAAAAAGATTAAGTCAGAAGTACTCGAGAACTGAAGGTTGTTCTCGAGCACTGAATCAAGGAGTTCTCGAGAATAGAAATGATTGTCTCGAGATCTAAGACTTAGAAAAATATACTGTCAAAAATAACTTTCTCGAGCACTAATTGTACTACTCGAGCACTTATACTTAGAAGAAAAAGTATATCTGGATTACTCGAGCACACAGTAAACTTGCTCGAGTACTGGAAAGAAAGTACTGGAAAGAAAGTACTCGAGAACTTGAAACTTCTCGAGCACAAAGACAATCAAAATCCTGAAGACTAGAGTACTCGAGCAAATGGATTATTTCTCGAGCACTTGAACATAGAGGAAAATCTGGAGGAAAGTACTCGAGAAGCAAAAGCTGTTCTCGAGCACAGGAACTTAGAAAAATAACAACAGAAAAATAGTTCTCGAGAAAGGTAGACTTTTTCTAGAGAAGAAGAGTTATATTTCTCGAGTACTTAGAAATATTTTTGCACAGCAATCTAGTTCTCGAGCAGCAAAGTCATTTTCTCGAGAAAGGAAAACTTTCTCTCGAGCATTAATGACTTAGCCAGATTTGAAAGAAAAAGTTCTCGAGCAAGCTGAGCTTTTTCTCGAGCACTTTAAAAACTTCTCGAGACCTAGAGTTGTAATTTACTCGAGCACTATTGTACTTCTCGAGCAAAAATGACTTAGTAAAAATTCTAAGTTACAGAAAAATATTTTCAAATAAAACTTCTTCAGCTTCAGCTTTTGTCCTTTTCTCCAAGTGATTTGAGGTTAAGTATATTCCAATAGAGAGGCTACACATGAGTCAACACCTTGGATTACACAGTGAGGGATTACACTGTGAAGTCCTGTGTTTGATGACCCATTGCAGACTGACATTGGTCTATACTTAAAGTGTACACCTGCAAGCATATGGCTAAAGAGAAATATCAAATACAACTGGATTCAACTTAGTTCATGGGTGACTTCATGCAAATCTAGGTGAGTGTGGATACAATACCCAACAATCTCCCCCTATTTGCAGAAGTCAGAACCCTATACACTAAGCTGAATCCCTTAACAAATAATACATAACAACAAGTAAGCAAGTCATATGTGACATAATCAAAATAACATAGAGCAGGAATAACAGAAATGAATCACAGCACAATCAGAAACATATAGGTATATAAGTAATCAGATTTTTCAGATTAATGTTTTTGAATCCCACTATTCCCAAAGTTACAAAGGCTGTTATGAAATAGAGTGCAGGTTACTTCTTCTTGCCATCAGCCTGTTTCTTTTGTCTTTCACCCTCTTGCCATCTCTTCTGCTCTTGTCTCTCAAAGTAGCTGAAGGGCTTGGGAAAGTACTTTTCAGGTTTAGGAGGAGCTGCAGCATTGTTAAATCCATACTTAGACTCATGCAGCCTCCTCTGAATGCAGTTCTTGTCATACTTTCTCCATTCCTCATGGCTGTAGAATTCTTGTTGTCTCTCACTGAATTGAGTTACCAGCTTCAGAGTTTCAAGGATTAAAGTCCTGGAGGTGGGGCTCCAGACTTCAGAGTGTACTGGATACTGCCTTGGTTCATCCTGATGTCTTCTGTAGCCTTGATCATGTTCAGGTGCAGATCTCCTTGCAGAGGGCCCTTCCCCATATTTCCTTTTCTTTGTTTGGATATTAGGTGGCTGGTTAGGTAGATCTTCCCATACCTCTCCAGTTGGCATGAAAGTTTCTTGAAGTTCAATGTATGGAGAGAAGGCCTTCTGAGCAAGGGCAGCAGCAGCAGCAGCTTCTTCAGCTTGGACATCAGCCAGTGCATCAGCAGCAGCTTGGGCAGCAGAGGCTTGAGTGCTTTCAGCAAGGGCTGTTCTGACTGCAACTGGGTTCAGATGATAGGGAATTGAGTTGGAGTCAATCTGATGGTCAGGGAATATATTGTTGTGCATCCAGACAGAGGTATCAAAGGCATGAAACTTGACAGAGTCAATATGTTTCAGCACATTTTCTTTCAGGGAGGTGTGGAATGCATTCTGAGCCTTGATGACTTTGGCTTCTATGTCAGCTTGGGTTTCAAGGCTGGCATTGGTAATTCTGGTCATGATGGATTCAGAATGTTTAGCTGAGATAGACTTGAAAATCTCCTCCCCCTTTCTGACTTCTGTAGTAAGGGTTTCAATAGCATCTTCCTTAAAGGTGCCAACCTCATCTGTCAGCTCAAAGAACTTGGCATCTGTCCTTTTATCCAACTGAATCTGATTATTAGCCAACACAACTGATTGATCCATGAGGTGGCCAATACTTGTTATAGTATGATCCAAGGCCAATCCTCCTTTGTGAAATGCTTCTTTCAGGGTATCTGTGTTCACCTGGATTTCAGCAAAGCCTTTGTGCATGGCCTTCTCAAGTGCAGTCACCTGGTCTTGAACCTTCTTGACAGCAGTGTCTATGTAGGTTTTCTGTTCAGCAAACAACTGTGTTAACAGTGTTATGATGGAATCAGTAGCAGCAGGAGCATTTGCAGGAGGAAGACTGGATGGAGGTGGTTGAGCAGCAGCAGGTGGAGAAGGTGCATTGGAGTTGCTGGGGGTGATCTCTTCAATTACAACAGTAGAAGTGGATGGCTGTCTTCTCAGAAGGATGTTGTCATCTTCTTCATTTCCTGAAGGAAGGAAAGTTGGCATGGAGTAGTGTGGCCTTGGAGGAATCCTGGACTCTGCCTCCTGAACATCCTCATCAGTTTCTGGGATGTCAGTCATTGGCTCAAAAGAAGAGGGAGTGGTTGTGGAGGAAGCAGCAGCTTGCTGTCCTTGGGTATCAGCTGGGTGAGAAGGTGATGGGGGAAGTGAACTGGAGGGCTGATCTGGTTCTGGAGAAGCATGTTTCTGAGACAGTTCTGGAACTGGTTCAAGTGGAGCTGGGTCCTGAGCAGTGGCTGGAGCAGAATCTGGAACTGAGTCTGGAGCTGTTGATGCTAAACTGGGGTGCTCAGAAGTGAGTTCAGTGATCATTGCATCAATTTGTTCTGAAGTGGCAGTCAGATCTATATCCATGAAGGCAGGCTCCCCCTCAAGAGAAGCATCCTGGATGACAATCTCTGGGTTTGGAGGGGGGGATGGAATCCTGTACTCTGGAACATCCTTTACCACAACTGTTGTAGCTGGGGAAGGTTGTGCAGGCTCCCCCTCAATTGCTGGATGAGGAGAGGGAGGTGGAGTCCTGACAACCTCTTCCTGAACTTGTTCTTGAGCCCTGGTGGCCTGGGTGGTATTCTGCAATTTCAACTCCCATCTGTTAATGGAGTCCACTGTGAGCCTCTTCATGTAGTGCAGAACACTGCCTTTGGACATTGAGAACACTGCTGGGTCAAGTTCACTGAGTAGAAGGGTTATAATTCTGGCAAATCCAGGCTTCTTGAGACTGGACCTGATGTGATCAAGAATCAGTCTGCCAAAAGGATATTGCTTCCTGCAGATTATGGAGGTCATCACATCAAACATCTCTCCTGTAGCATGTTTGATTGATCCAGTAGCACAGAGAATGCATTTGCCGACGATGTCCAGAAGGAATTTGCTCTCTGGGTTCAGCTGGGGGCGTCGAATACCAGAGGGTATGCCGGCGATTCTACAGAAGGAATAGGCACGGTCATAGTCTGCATGGGTTAGGTCTTCTGGTTCTGTGACTGGAGGTAGATGAAGCAACTGATTGATGATGGAGGCGGTGAGTTTGACCTTGATGCCAGAAACGGTAGATCGGAGAACATGACCACTGGTGCTGACTGTCAAATTCTGGTAGAATTCATGAACCTGAGGAAGAAGGAGACGACACTTCTGTTCTAGGACAAAAGTGAGGCCGCTATATCCAGGAGGTTCAAGAGGTTCTGAAAGTCTGGGGATATGTCTGCAATGCCATCTCGAAGGAGTTCACTGCCGATTCCGAGCTTGGCGATGGAAGAAGATGAAGCCATTGAAGAAAAACGGAGAAAAACTGTGGGGTTTTCCTGGTTTTCACGGCACCGGCGGGAGGCGAAGGGTCACAAGAAATTTGGGGATTTTGGGATTAGTGGATTTAACGATTTTAATCTGACTATTTATATACATATTGTAAAAGAGCGACAGAAATGATCTGGACTGCTACTAGGCATTTCGAAAAATAATAAAAGCTAACAAAAACTGTACTCGGGAAATTAGGGTTAAGAATTTTCGTAAGTATCAAGTGCTCGAGAAGTAGGCTCGAGTACTTTATTAAGTTCTCGAGAAGTAGACTCGAGTACTTTATTAAGTTCTCGAGAAGTAGTCTGAGTGCTCGAGCACTGCCACTTAGTCAATTTGACACTTGACAAAGTACTCGAGTACCGCTCTCGAGAATGAAATAAAGTTCTCGAGTACCCCGAGTGAAGTTCTCGAGACAAAAGAACTTAGGAAATTTTCGTAACCGTAAGTTCTCGAGCATCGTTCTCGAGCAAAAGTAAAGTTCCCGAGAAAGAATTACTTAGCTTTATTTTTTCTGAAATTCTGATACCAATTGAGAATTGACTTTTTCCTTAGTCCTCTTTGTTGAGCATCCCAAGTTCTGTCTTGAAGAAAGAGAACTTGGCCTGATCCAGTGGCTTTGTGAAAATGTATGCAACTTGTCTATCTGTTGGAACATATTGAAGGTTGATATCTCCTCGCTCCACATGCTCCCGTATAAAATGATATCTCAACTCTATATGTTTTGTTCTGCTGTGCGACACTGGATTGTTGGCAATGGCAATTGCACTTGATGAATCACACATCAGAGGAATGTCTTCAAACTTCAGGTTGTAATCTTCAAGCTGATTTTTGATCCAAAGCAGTTGTGCACAACAACTGCCTGCAGAGATGTACTCTGACTCGGCTGTTGAGATTGCGACACAATTCTGCTTCTTACTACTCCAGGAAATAAGCCTTCTTCCTAGGAATTGACATGTTCCTGAGGTGCTCTTCCTATCATCCTTGCTACCTGCAAAATCTGCATCTGAATAGCCAATCAGTTCATTGTCATTACTTCTTGGGTACCATAAGCCAAGATTTGGTGTACCTTTAAGGTATCTCAAAATTCGCTTTGCAGCAGCGTAATGAGATTCCTTACTGTTCACCTGAAATCTAGCACATACACATGTTGAGAACATTATGTCTGGCCTACTAGCAGTAAGGTAGAGTAGTGACCCAATTATGCTTCTGTATTTGGTTTCATCAAAAGGTTTCCCTTTCTCATCCTTATCCAGAGACATAGCTGAGGCCATTGGAGTTTTCATTGTAGATGCGTTCTCCAATCCAAATTTCTTAATCAACTCCTTTGTGAGCTTCGTCTGAGATATGAAAATTCCATCCTCAGATTGTTTCACTTGGAGTCCCAAGAAATACTTCAACTCACCCATACTGCTCATTTCAAACTTCCCTTGCATTAGTTTAGAAAACTTTTTGCAAAGGTTGTCGTCAGTTGAGCCAAAAATAATGTCATCGACATAGATTTGCACTAGCAAAATCTTGCCTTTTATTTCCCTAAGAAATAATGTCTTGTCTATCTTTCCTCTTGTGAACTTGTTCTCAAGAAGAAAAGTAGACAATGTCTCATACCAAGCTCGGGGAGCTTGCTTGAGACCATACAGTGCTTTAAATAGAAAGTAGACATGGTTAGGAGAGTTTGAATCAACAAAACCTGGAGGTTGTTCTACATATACTTCTTCCTTTATGTTTCCATTAAGGAAGGCAGACTTCACGTCCATTTGATAGACGGTGAAACCTTTTAATGCAGCATATGCTAGAAATAACCTTATCGCCTCCAATCTTGCCACTGGAGCATATGTTTGATCGAAGTCTATTCCTTCTTCTTGTCGGTATCCTTTGGCGACGAGACGCGCCTTGTTCTTTATTATTGTACCATCTTCATCTAGCTTGTTCCGATACACCCACTTGGTTCCTATAACGTTCTTATCTTTGGGTCTTGGTACAAGCTTCCAAACTTCACACCGTTTGAATTGGTTCAGCTCCTCTTCCATGGCTAGTATCCATGATGCGTCGCAGTTTGCTTCCTCAAACTTCTTTGGTTCCACCTGAGATAGAAAACTTAAATATAAATTTTCATTAGTGGTACCTCTACGAGTTCTGACACCGTCTCGAGGATTTCCAATGATCTGTTCTATTGGATGATCCTTCAAGTGTCTGAGCTCTAATGTCCTAGCATCTGGAACATCTTCAGCATCTGGAGTGACTTCATTTCTTTGAACTGCTTCAATATCCTGATCATCATTCTCAATTGTAGTTGGAGAAGTGATCTCGATGAAGGTATCACCCTTCTCTTCACTTGGTTCCTCCAACTTTATTTCATTTATCTTGGAACCTGCAGCTTCAAGTAACACACTAGACGAGTTGCTTTGCAACAAACTCGTCTCATCAAAAATAACATGAATTGATTCTTCTACCACCAAGGATTTCTTGTTAAAGATCCTATATGCTTTACTTTGGCTACTATAGCCTACGAAAATGCCTTCAAAACTCTTTTCGCTAAACTTAGTGGTATGATACTTGCCGTTGTTAAGTACAAAGCACTTACAACCAAAGATTCTAAAGTAAGATATTGTTGGCTTCCTGCCTTTTAAAAGTTCATAAGGAGTCTTATATGGTTCTTGTTTATGAGTGCTCGATTTTGCACGTGACATGCAGTGTTGACGGCTTCAGCCCAGAAATATTCCGGTAGTGAAGCATCACTCAACATAGTCCTGCAAGCCTCTATGAGTGTTCTGTTTCTTCTCTCAGCTACTCCATTTTGTTGTGGAGTCCGAGGAGAGGAAAACTCATGAAGGATACCAAGGCTTTCACAAAATTCCGTCATGGCCCCAGATTTGAATTCCGTTCCATTGTCACTTCTGATTTTGACAATGGAGCAGTTGTACTCATTCTGTATTTGCCTGACAAAATTAGTGAAAATATCAAAGGTATCCGACTTGTGTTTCAAAAAGAACACCCACGCAAAGCGCGAGTAATCATCAACAATAACCAACGTATAATCCTTACCTCCTAAACTTCTAACTTGCAGTGGACCAAACAAGTCCATATGAAGAAGGTGTAAACACCTGTCCGAATCTTTGCCAATAATGCTTTTAAAAGTAGCCCTTGTTTGCTTGCCTTTAATGCATGCGTGACAAGGTCTTTCCTTTTCGCACTTAACATTTGGAGCATCACGCACCAAATTCTTCGAAAACAATTTATGAATGGTTTTGAAATTAATATGTGCTAATCTCTTGTGCCATTGTCACTAAGAGATGCACTACCTTTAGCAAGAAGACATACTGGGTAGAGGAATCCAAGCAAATAAAATTAAGACAAAATATGTTTCTGCTACGAGTGCCGGATAAAATGGTTTCTTGTTTATCAACCGCTTTTATCAAACACTTGTTGGCATGAAACTCAACAACGTATCCTTTGTCGCATAATTGACTTATGCTTATGAGATTATGTTCTAATCCCTCAACATAAGCAACATCCGAGAAGGATACGCTACCGTTAGAAATTGTACCAAATCCTTTTGTAACTCCCCGGTCGGAGCCTCCAAAGATGACCTTTGGTCCGTTCTCGATTGGAGAGTAATTTTGAAGTAAACTCTTTGTTCCGGTCATGTGCCGAGAACATCCACTGTCCAAGTACCATATTGGCGTTCTATTGGCCTTTGGACATACCTGCAAACACAACATTATTTTTCCTTAGGAACCCAAATTTGTTTGGGTCCTTGGTCTCTTGTTAGATTGCTCCCCCTACCGATGTTAGCATCGTGAGCGGTCTTTCTCACATTGATAACTCTTGGGGCAGCATAAACACTTTTGTTGAACCAACAATCGATGGCGAAGTGACCAATCTTGCCACAACACCAACAATGAAATCTATTGTATCTTTGTCCATTCTTCTCTTGCTTGACCATCTTGACATGAGGTCTAGCAGGAGAAGCTGCCCTGGAGGTGGATGCTTCATGTTGATGACATGAACATGCTTTCCTCTCTTTGGTGGACAAGACTTCAACTTCTTTCACTTTCGGTGCTCTCTTAAAGTTATGACCATGATTATATGGACCATAGCTCTGAAGACTGATTTCTTCATAAGGTGCTTTAAAAACACTTTCGCCAAAGTTTCTAGGACGTGCCCATCCTTGGTATCTAGACTTTGGCTCTACATAAGTAGGCCTAGACCAGTGTCCATAGGAGGACTCAAGATCAAACTTGTTTGTCGGGTAAATTACCTTATTAAAGATAGTCTGTTCTTGAGGGGCTTTCCCTTTTTCTTTGGCTAAGGCTTTCTTGGCTGCCTTATTCTTTCGTTGAGTCTTATTCCTTCTAGAAGTCTTACTAGAAGAGGCTACATGGCCTAGTCCAGCACCATCAGTCTGTGCTGAAAATTCAGCAATCAGTGGAAGAACTGTCTTAGGCTTGGAGAAGCTCTCAACAAGCTTCTTCTCAGCCTCAAACTGCTCTTCCAGTTTCTCAATGACTTTTTCTTTCAGACTGACGAGACTAAGTGTCTCATTCAATTCTTTTATGGCAGAGTTAAGCTTACCTTTGAGTGATTCCATCTCAAGAACTTCTTCTCTCAAAGAGCTTTCACTTGCCTTAAGAGACTTAATCTCTTTGGCTTGAGCTTTCACGACCTTTCGACATTTGTCGTAGGCCTTGATCAGCTCCCTGTACTGAACCATGAGTTCAGACTCATCATCAGAAAAGCTGTCCTCATTCTCATGTTCAGAACTCTCAGATTCAGAAAGAGGTGTGTGAGAGTTTACCTTCCCAGTGTACTGGGGTTCTGTCTCCTCATCAGTTTGAGCCATCAGCCCAAAATATGCTTCTTCTTCCTCACTTGACTCCGAGGAGTCTGAGTCGCTGAGGGTCTTTGTTTTCTTAGCCACGAAGCTCCTTTCATTCTTCTTTTGGTGAAAGGGTTTCTTGCTTTCCTTCTTTCCTCCTTCTCTTTTCTTATGAGGGCATTCATCAATCATATGACCTGGCTTGTTGCAACAATAGCAAACTATGTCAGATGAAACATGTTTGTTCTGTTTAGGAACATACCTGTCATGGCTGCTTGAGCCTTTCTTTCTTCGATCACTTTCATAATGTGATCGTCTATGTGAGGCATCCTTGCCTCTCCAATTCTTCTTTTTGTTCAGAAACTTCTTGAACTGTCTTGATAAGAGAGAGAACTCTCCTTCAGACAACTCTGAGCCTAATGAACTGGGCTCTGAACTTTCTTCACTCTCAATTGTTTCCTGAGCAGGAGTAGATGATTGAGCTTTGACCTTTTTTGTGCTTTCTGCCTTCAAGGCAACAGTCTTATCCTTTGAAGAGGATCTGCTCTTCTCTTCTTCGGCTTTTCTTGTATTTATTTGCATCTCATAAGACATCAGCTTTCCGAAGAGATTCTGTGGGTCAGTCTCTGCTAGTCTGCCAAACTCCCGAATGGCACATACTTTGGTATCCCACTCTTTCGTCAGGGATCTGAGGAATTTGTCATTCAGGTCACCATTAGTGAACTTCCTGCCATACCCCTTCAGACCATTAACAATTTTGCTGAAGTTCTCAAAAGTATCTGTGATTGAATCCTTTGGTCCTTGTCTGAAGGCTTCATATTTTTGATTCAGAAGGGATCTTCTGTCATCCCTTACTTCTTCAGTGCCTTCCATCAGGACTAACAGACACTGCCACATTTCCTTAGCACTTTGGCAATGTATCAGATTCAGTAGCATAGAGTCATCAACTGCACTTGCTATGATGTTTTTTAGCTTTCTTGTCCAACGAGACAAGTGCAATCTCATCTTTGTCAAGATCCATCAGTTTCTTTGGTACCTTTAGAGTAGGATCTATTGTGGAGGTTGTCATGGGAACATAGGGACCTTCTTCAACTATCATAAAGATCCTTGGATCCACAGCTTCCATAAAGAATTTAATTCTTTCTTTCCACATGGGAAAGTTTGTCTTGGTGCACAGTGGAAGCTTTGCAAAATCTTTTGCCTTATCCATGCTTGGCTAACTTCTTAGACAACTTAGGGCAGATCTGATCAAGTGTTAACCTTTATATGATCAACGACCCTCTGATACCAATTGAAAGTTGACTAGTTGTCTAAATTATCACCTAGAGGGGGGTGAATAGGTGATTGCGACGTCTTTTGCGGAATAAAATAAAACTAATCGCAGCACACACAAAAAGAACACAAGCACAGACGACACAAGATTTATAGTGGTTCCCCGATCTTGGGTACTCCACTTTCCCTCTCACCGATCTAGTAACGCACTAGACTCGGCTACTCCATTATCTCAGATTATAGAAATCTTACAACTCGATCCAACCCGGATCTACACTCGGAAGCACAATCTTCCTACAACAAATACTCGGAGTGAAAACTCCTATAACTCGGAGAAGAA
The DNA here is from genome assembly GCA_039513925.1 of Platanthera zijinensis. NCBI lineage: Eukaryota > Viridiplantae > Streptophyta > Magnoliopsida > Asparagales > Orchidaceae > Platanthera > Platanthera zijinensis. The sequence continues at coordinate 15,282,648 of CM077093.1, read as the reverse complement.
TCTCCTAACAGAATAAAGATTTACAGAAAATGATAAAACTGTGACAGATCTAGAAAATCTTGACGTCTCTTCTTCCTTCAACAATGGCGGCTCTGTCAGGAATCAGTCGGAGAAGATACTGTCGTCGATCTTGAGATCTGGTTCTTCGGAACACACGGAATCAAGAGATTCGAAGGAAGTCGAGGTCGATCTCGATTCTATGTGTCACTTCGTCGATCTTTCTTCGTCGGCGGCCTTCCAGATGGAAACAGTGAGCGGCGGCGACCGGGAAGACGGATCGAGAACTTAGGGTTTTTCGGCCCTTTTTCGTTTCACGTTCTTGAAGAGAGAGAAAAGATAAAATGATGATAAAAGTTCTTAATGAAAAGAGAGACTGATTAGACCTTTTATAGGGAGCCTAATCGGTCAGGAATCAAATCGTATTAAAAGTAATGCCACGTGGGCCAATTAGATGATGACAGATTAAGGATAGGAAAAAAAAAAAAAAAAACGATTTTCAGAATTAGAAAAAGATTAAGTCAGAAGTACTCGAGAACTGAAGAGTTGTTCTCGAGCACTGAATCAAGGAGTTCTCTGAGAATAGAAATGATTGTCTCGAGATCTAAGACTTAGAAAAATATACTGTCAAAAATAACTTTCTCGAGCACTAATTGTACTACTCGAGCACTTATACTTAGAAGAAAAAGTATATCTGGATTACTCGAGCACACAGTAAACTTGCTCGAGTACTGGAAAGAAAGTACTGGAAAGAAAGTACTCGAGAACTTGAAACTTCTCGAGCACAAAGACAATCAAAATCCTGAAGACTAGAGTACTCGAGCAAATGGATTATTTCTCGAGCACTTGAACATAGAGGAAAATCTGGAGGAAAGTACTCGAGAAGCAAAAGCTGTTCTCGAGCACAGGAACTTAGAAAAAAATAACACAGAGAAATAGTTCTCGAGAAAGGTAGACTTTTTCTAGAGAAAGAGTTATATTTTCTCGAGTACTTAGAAATTTTTTGCACAGCAATCTAGTTCTCGAGCAGCAAAGTCATTTTCTCGAGAAAGGAAAACTTTCTCTCGAGCATTAATGACTTAGCCAGATTTGAAAGAAAAAGTTCTCGAGCAAGCTGAGCTTTTTCTCGAGCACTTTAAAAACTTCTCGAGACCTAGAGTTGTAATTTACTCGAGCACTATTGTACTTCTCGAGCAAAATGACTTAGTAAAAATTCTAAGTTACAGAAAAATATTTTCAAATAAAACTTCTTCAGCTTCAGCTTTTGTCCTTTTCTCCAAAGTGATTTGAGGTTAAGTATATTCCAATAGAGAGGCTAAACACATGAGTCAACACCTTTGATTACACAGTGAGGGATTACACTGTGAAGTCCTGTGTTTGATGACCCATTGCAGACTGACATTGGTCTATACTTAAAGTGTACACCTGCAAGCATATGGCTAAAGAGAAATATCAAATACAACTGGATTCAACTTAGTTCATGGGTGACTTCATGCAAATCTAGGTGAGTGTGGATACAATACCCAACAGAAACCTTTAGCCACCAGGCGTGCTTTATACTTAGCTACGCTACCATCAGGATTGAGTTTCTTTTTCAGAACCCACTTACACCCTATAGTTTTAGCCTCTCTTGGCTTATCAACCAATGTCCAGGTGTTGTTCTGAAGTAGAGAATTCATCTCTTCATCAATGACTTCTTTCCAGAGTAGGGAATCCCTTGATCTCATCGCGTATTTATAGGTGGATGGATCGGCCTCAACGTGATAAGTAACAAAGTCACTACCAAAGGTTCTGGAAGTTCGCTCTCTCATCGAAGTCCGTCTAGACTCTAGGACACTACTGTCTACCGGGACTGAATAGGAGGTGCTCGGTACTGATTCAGGGTCTTCCTCAGTAATAGTTACTTGCATACCTGGGATTGTCAGGTTTTTATCCTTAAGGAACTTGTCCTCAAAGAACACTGCATCCCTAGATTCAATAATTATATTATTAGATAGGTCTAAGAATCTATCTGCAGCACTATCTTCAGCACAACCTAAGTAGACACACGTGTTAGTCCTAGGTCCAAGTTTAGACCGTCTAGGGTCAGAGACCCTGACATAGGCTATGCAGCCCCAGGTCTTAAGTCTAATTATTGTCGGGGGTCTCTTAAACCAAAACTCGTAGGGTGTTATATCTAACTTAGCATGAGGTACTTTGTTCAGAATGTTATTTGCAGTTAAAACTGCTTCTCCCCAATAGGCAGTAGGCATGCCAGCAGTGAGGAGCATAGAATTCAACATCTTTGTTAATGTTCTATTCTTTCTCTCGGCTATACCATTTGATTGGGGTGAGTAAGGAGCAGTGGTTTCTGCTATGATCCCTTGAGAGGCAAGGAAACCCCGGAACTCACTGGACATATATTCTCCTCATCTATCACTTCTAAACCTCTTAATTCTTATGTCTAGTTGGTTCTCTACCCTGGTTTTGAAAAGACAGAATTTTTCAAACGCTTCATCTTTAGTTTTAAGAAGATAGATGTGACAGAACCTAGAGCAGTCATCTATAAATGTGATCATATACTTCCTTCCTCCTCATGTGACAAAACTTTTAAAGTCACATATATCGGAATGTATAAGCTCTAGGGGTGGTGTGCTCCTAGTAACCGCACTAAAAGGTTTCCTAGTGATCTTAGTCTGAGCACACACGTCATATTTCTCAGGCGGTGACTTAATGTCTAATGTGATCTGGTGAGTTCTAGCTATTTGGAACATTTTCATATAGTTCACGTGTCCTATTCTCACCTGTAGAGTCTTAGGGCTAACTAAGTTTGTTTGAACTTGTTGAACTAACTCATTTGCTAGACTTAGTCGATACATCCTATTTTGGACGTATGCACATCCAAAATAGTGTGAGTTAACTGACAGTATTACTCTACCGCTACAAAAAGTAAAAGACATACCAGCATCACATAATAAACTTATAGACACTAAGTTAGCAGCTAGAGAAGGAATAAACTTAACATTTTTAAGAGTTAGAGTCTTACCTAAGGATAGCAGCAGCGTTGCATTCCCCACCTTCAAGACGTCAGCTGTCTCGCCATTTGCAACTATAACAGACTCTTTTACAGCAGTGAGCCCTGTCATAAGATCAGCATTGTTGCAAACATGGCACGTCGCCCCTGAATCCAAGTACCACTCCATGCTGGCCTTAGCGTTTCCGACCATCCCAACAAAATCGGAAGACTCAGCTAGGCTAACCATATTGGCCTGGTTGCCATCCTGTGGTGCTTTGGTTCTTTCCCGTTTAGGGAGCCTGCAATCAGATGCGCTGTGCCCCCACTTGTTGCAGTTAAAACACTTGCCCTTGAACTTTTTGGTGCGTTTGCTAGGGCCTGCAACCTGGGAGCTACCATGGGAGGGTCTGGTCCTCTTAGGGTTCGGCACGCGTTTAGAACTAAGAACCATGTTAGCCGCAGACTTCTGCTTGCTAACAGTTTCTAAAGCGTGTCGAATCCTATTTTCATCCTCAATGCGAATAAATCGCTTGAGGTCATTGAGACCGACCTGCATCTTCTTGCGGTACATTTCAATTTTGAAATTATACCACGTAGAGGGCAGTTTAAAAATAATCGTGCCAGCAACAAAGCTGTCTGGCAGGGAAATATTCTCACTATGTAAAGAATCTACTAATGCTTCAAAATCCGATACCTGAGGGAGAATCGCCTTCTCCTCGTCGAACATGAAGGAATGGAATTTGTCCACCAGGTGCGCCTTGGACAGATCCTCCTCTTGCCTGAAGTGCTCCTCCAGTGCTTCCCAGATTTCCTTGGCGGTCTTCATCTTGATGTACGTCTTCGCCAGGCTGGAGGACAGACAGTTCAGCAGGTAGTCGCGGCAGAAGTCTTCATCAGCAATCCACTGGGTCTCCTCTTCAGTCCCCATAACGGCAGCACGATCAGACTGAACTGTGTAGAACACGTTCAGATACTTCATTCCAAACTGGGTATTCAGCTTCCAATCGGTAAACTCGGTCGCCGTGAATTTTTCCAGCTTTATCATTGGCACCGGAGACGAGAAATTGTTTCCCTTCATCATTGTATGTCCTCTCTTTTCCAAAAAATTGTAATTTGAATAATCACACTCTATCGTGATCTCCACCGGAGGAGAGAAAGCAATTCGGCAAGGCTATAACCTTTTGTTTTGTAGTAATCAAAACTGAATGATTGTTTACTCCTCCAACGAGATTTCTCACCGTTACTGTAAGACAAATTTCTCTTCTCCAAAGTGCGATAGCCGATTACAGTTCACCTATCAAAACTGGTGTCTAGCTGCTGCGGGAAAAGATGCAAGAATTTTGGCTTTTAATAATCCTCCAGCAATATCATTCTCAAATCTTTAACTGCAATAATGGATTTGCAGATTTGGAGTCGGCCACAATCGAGGTCTAGGCGGAGAAGCAGGACAGTAACCCTAAAACTGCTTTTCCTCTTTTGAGCAGCGCACCGGAGAAACCCACAGAAAACTTTTCCGATCAAAAAAAAACTGCGGCGGACGGAAATCCGAGCAAAACCGGCGGAGGCGTGAACCTATTTCCCGATCAAACCCGGCGGCGCCTCTTCCTTCCCGCTCCAGGCGACGGCCGAAAAAAACCTTCTCCGACCTCTGACGGCGGAGGCGTTGTTGGCTTTCTCTTCCTTCCGACTTGCGATCCTGAGCGACGATGGCGGAAACGGGATGCACTGGCGGCGGAGAAAAAAAAATTCGATCGGCGACGTCTTCTCCTTCGCGAACGGAGCGGAACAGCGGCTGCGGAAGGAATTCGGGAGAGAAAGCGGTTACGGGATGCACGAACAACAGGGGCGTTGATTCGAGTTTGTACGTGTTGCTCGAAGCATCCGGATGGGGATCTATGTCTAGTGGAATCCCTACCCGTTGCCCTAGGTGGGTATAAATAGGCAAAACCCTTAGGAGTTACTACGGGTATGGGTTAACCGTGTACCCGACACGACCCGTTAAGCCTCCGAACCCGTTATTGTCCAAATATACACTAACAAGAATGACGTCGGAGACCAAATGGGAGATGAGGTTGCAGGGGGGCGGTGTCGCGACAGGAGACTTGGCAGAGCAGCTCTGTCGGGCTCAATCGCGGGTGAGGATGTAGGGCATTCAAGCGGCGACGTCGACGGCGAGTGGGAGCTGCTGATGGAGGAGGAATGTCGACGTCGACGACGAGTTTCGTCGGCGTCGATGCTATCGCATCAGGTTCGGGAGAGGTTAGGGCACGGAGGCGGCTGATCTGTTAATAGAGAGAGTGAGATTTCGAATTGAAAACTTAAAGGTAAAAATCGGCTGAATTCGTGGTCTGCGGATAACCAAAATAGGTCTGCGGATAACAATCGCCATAAAAAATACTAATAGTAAAAATATTGTTTCTGAAAAATAAAATTTTGCGAAAAAATTATTTTGATGAAATAGTTTTCAAAGTAGAATTTTGAAAACAACGTTTTGAAATTAAATGAAAATTTGAGTGATATTTTTTTTCCACATAAATTTTTTATTTTCAATGTCATGAAATGATCATATATCCCCAACCATTTACCCAATGTGTTTGCGCTATGATGAAATTCAATGACCTCCTCTTTCAAAATTCTAGATCATTCAGATAAGAACTAGTTCAATTTATTATACGCAGGCAACCATAGAATATCATAAAACTTCTAGTCAGATTTCTCAATTGAGCTCAACTCCACATCAAATCCACTATTTATTTTTGTGAACAACTAGAGTTTAAGCAAAAGTTACACCCGAACTAGTAGCACCTCTTCACTAATGCCGGAACTGAGAAGAGGGAGCGGCGATTTTTCACAAAGAGGTGTGCCTGAGACGAGGGGGCAACGGTTTATCAGCGAGATCGAGGCCGATTTGCGGGACACGGAAGGCAAACCAGTTGAGATCGGGAGAGGCAAGAGGTGCAGACTGTCGTCGAGTGGTGAGAGGTGCAGGCCATCGTCGAAGCCGATCAGTGGGAGGGAAAATTTTTGTGAACGGGTGTAACTAAATGTGATCGTGGGTCCCACCATCCGGTATTTCAAATCCAACTGTATTTCAAGTTCTGAAATCCAACTGTATTTTTACAACTGTATTTCAATATATATATATCTGAAATACAGTTGTATTTTTACACCCGTTCCTACTTCTGGGAACGAGACCCGTTTTCAAAAATTTTCCCAGTGGGAGGGAGGCGAAGCATTTCACTGCTGCAGCTATCAGCGAGGAAAGAAGCTGCCGCGGATAGAAAATTGGGCAAAATAACCGATTTTAAGAAACACCGGTTTGCAAACAGCCATCACAAACGCCGCTATATACTTTTGTAGGTTTTCTTGGACTTCAAATAAAGAGTTCCTCTCAAAATGGAGATTTTCCGGAGATATTTCACCCTATAAATATATAGAGTTCCTTTATCTAAAATGTATTTAATAGGCGCCACACTATTATTGGCCCGGTTTCAACTACTGGACATTGGACAACGAAATATAGGTATATGGATCCCCAGGAGTTCGTACGGAGAATTTCAGGGTGGAGTTTGATTCATCTCGCGCGTTGGATTGAAATTCAATGCGCGAGAGAATTCTCGTTTTTTTTCAATATTTTTACTACTTTTACTGTTCATTTTTTGCCTTTTAGCGCCTGAATTCATCTCGCCACGGGATTTGCCAGATGAATCGTCCTCGCGCGTTGGATCGAACTCCACTCTGATGTTCTCCGTACGAACTCCAGGAGATCCGGATCCGAAATATAGGGCCTCAGAGTGACATACTCCTATCAATTCAGGACATCCCAAAGGGACGCATTATTGCGGATCCGGATCCCCTGGAGTTCCTCCGGGAACTTCAGGGGGTGGAGTTCTCAATTTGCCGATTAACGGAGCGAAATTAGAAAAAGTGGTTAACATGAAAGTTGTAGATATCTCCGAGACGAATAACTTTCATGTTGAACATTTTTTGATTTGAAGTCGTTTAGACCCCGATTTAGCTCCCGAAAAAAAAACTGTCCGCAAATAATTAATTAATTAATTTGCGGACAGTTTTTTTTCGGGAGCCAAATCGGGGGTCTAAACGACTTCAAATCAAAAATGTTCAACATGAAAGTTATTCGTCTCGGAGATATCTACAACTTTTATGTTAACCACTTTTTCTAATTTCGCTCCGTTAATCGGCAAATTGAGATCTCCACCCCCTGGAGTTCCCGGAGGAACTCCAGGGGATCCGAATTGCATGTGTGGCCGGGCTAGCCGCATGGCAAACATTCCATCGGAGCAGAGGCGCTGAAAACAGAATAATTCCGCCTCAAATTTTAAACAGAAGTTTGAAATGAAAAAATAAATAAATATTAGGCAAAATAATGAATGAATTCAGTCCCTAATGTTTGAGATCTTTAAGAAATCAGTCTCTAAGGATTAAATTTTAAGATTTTGATCTCAAAGATTTAATATTTTTAACATTTTAGTCCCTAAATATACTAAACAGTTGTCTCTAATGAAAAAAATATGTTTATGAGACAATTAAATGATTATTAGGCCAAATTATTTCCTCTCCTTCTCCTTCTTCATTGCTATCCTCTCCTCCGTTCCCCCCTCTCCTCACTCTCCATCTCCATTCAGACAAAATCACCTCCATCTTCGCCGGTACGTCTCACTGGTATCGCCAGACTAACAGCCGCCACTCCCAGGAGGCCTCCATTCACGGCCTCAAGAGCTTCTCACTTCTCGTTTGGGCTTCTGAATCCCGCCTCCTCGTGGCCGCCAACATAAACATCACCGACCGTTCCATGTTAAAGAATCTTATTGGCCGACAATGCTGTATTTGGTGAGGATGTCAGATGCATTGTGAGATACGCCATAAACTACAGACTCGTGGGCAAAAGCGTATCCGGAATGAGAAAATTTCAAACGGAAGCTGAGCAACGTCGCAAGAACATTCAACCAAAACCAAAGCATAATATAAATCAACAATAACAGAAGCACAAGAGTCTCAATATGAAATCAAAAAATTTCTTTACAGAGCGAGACATACATTGCGATACATGATTTTGCAATTTTCCCTGATGAAAATAAAAAACTACAGACAAAAGTGAAACCGACGGTCTGATGACAGAAACTGCTCAAGCCGCAAACCGACCGCCAAGACAGTCCTCCGAAACCGCCAAGTCGCCAACCCGCAACACAAGCCGCGCGGACTGTCTGTTATTGAAATGCCGATAAACTAGAAAACAGTCCACCTGCTGATGAACCGGTCGCTCAAGCTTTTCCCAAAGCCCGACTGCCGTCTCTTCAGTCCCGATGTTGAAGAGCACCTGGTCAACAACACACATCCTGATTGTGCTCGTGGTCTTTTCATCAAGATCATTTCATTCCTCATCTTTCACCGCCGTGGATAATTTGTCGCGCCCCCGCAAGACTTGAATCAAACTTTGTTGAACCAATATATCCTTGACTCGAATCTGCCATAGGCTAAAATTCCCAATACCATCGAACTTCTCCACTGAAAATCTGTCCAAAACTGCGTTCTTCCCTGTCATGACTGTCCCCGACAAACTAAAAGACCTGATTTGTTCAAAGGTCGGATCTGGAAGAGTGAGAAGAAGACCTAGTCGTTCACCACCGCAGTCAAACCCTTCCTAGAACGTCCAATCACGGTCGTCTACCGAACCTGGCTCTGATACCACTTGATGGGATAACCAATAATTGCAGGAGAAATCACGAACACAGACAATGCCAATTTATAATATAATTTATAAATCAATTACAATGAAGAAACAAGTGAATAAATAACCGTCCGGTGAAACGCACGCGGATGCGCCAGACACGCACGATCTGCAGGAAATGGAAGATCTGGGACTGCAATCCGACTAACGGACGCACAAGGTTCACCGAACCTTAAACGTCAACTTCCGACGTTCAACCGCAACCACTGCCACCACCGGAGAGAAACTCCAAGTTCGGACCCGGACCTTGCCACGAACGTGTAGCCCGTCCTCAACACAAACTTTTCCTCTCTACAGCCTCCACAAACAGCCGGGTAAAAGCAGCCACGTCTCCGCCTTCCTTCCACGGCAACGGCTGATTGGACTCGGACGGCGACGGCGGGCTGCCCTCCTCTTCACGTCAGCGACGGCAAACACCGGCGACTGTCTTCCTCCAGCGGCGGCTCCGACAAGAGATCCCAAGGCAGCAGCCTCCTGCACCAAGCCTAGAGAGAGAGAGCGGTTGCGGTTGCGGATGGGAGAGCGGGTGGCGGGCTGCGATTTTTAATGCAGGGAGGGGGGTTGCGGTTACCATTCATGGGAGAGAGGGAGAAAATAATATAATAATGGATATATTATATTCCCATTACCACCTCCCAATTAAAACCACCGGGCCACATTCCAAATTAAAACCTGTTTAATTTGGACATATTTGAAGACCGTTTTTAATTTGGACAGCTTTCAAGACAACACAAAAAAAGTTGCAACCTCAAATACTGCGTTGCAACCTGTTTTCTGCTCCTAATGCGCCCGGTCCATTTGAACCGGGTATGAGCCAACCCAACATAGACATTCTTAACTGTGCGACTAAATGAAGTTGACTTGTACTATGCGGCTAGCATTGAGCTACTAGGCAATTAGTTGGGAAGCTCAATCTGGAACTATTCGCGGATAACAGTCTGTGGTATACAGCAGATTTCAGTCTAGGCGACTTGAAGTCTCTTCCTTGGGATTGCAGATAATTCAAGCAGTTCGACAGTACTTGGCAAAATCCGTGACGACAAGATTGTTGCTGAAGCAGCGCCTCTATGCGCTGAAGATGCAGGAAGGTGGCAACCTGCAGGAACACTTCAATGTGTTCAACGGTCTCCTGAGCCAATTGCATGTAGTTGGCTCGAAGGTAGAGGAAGAAGACAAAGCCCTCTTGCTTCTTACCTCGCTCCCAGCGTCATACAAGCACATGGTGACTACACTCCTGTATGGGAAGGATACAGTGGGGCTAGAAGAAGTCACGTCGACGCTGTTATCCAATCAGATGTTAAAGGACCCCACTCCTAGGGGTGACCAGATCTTGGTAGTGCATGAACGTGGGAGGAGTTTTAACAAAGGATCGAATAGTGCACGCGCTCGGTCGGCGTTGAAGAAGGCAGTGACGTGTTACCACTGCAGACAGGTTGGTCATATTAGGAGAAATTGTCCGCAGCGTGCATGAAGTTCTGGAACTTCGAAGGATGTCCAAGATGCGGGCATGGTGACACTCGACCTGGAAGGAGATGACAGATTTTTTTGCATCACTGAGAGTCAGAGTGACTCTGATAGCTGGATTTTTGATTCTGGTGCCTCGCAGCACATTTGCTCAGATGCGGCGATGTTCAGTTCACTGGAGGTGACGTCTAGGTCGGTCTTTCTTGGTGACGGCTCAGCATGTGAGGTCACAAGGATTGGGACGGTGAACTTGCGGATGCATGGTGGAGCTGTGCGTAGACTTGAGCAGGTAAACCTGGTACCGAAGTTACGCAGGAATCTGATTTCGTTGGGCAGATTGGACACCGGTGGGTGCAGGTTTGCATCGAGAGGTGGAGTTCTGACGGTGAGGCGAGGTCGCATCGTGCTCATGCGAGCTATGCAGCGCGGTAGTCTGTACCGGCTGATGGGGACCACGATGCGAGGTGGTGCGCCCATGATTTCTGTGGCTGACGGTGTGGATGGTCGAGGTGGTGCAGGGGATCGCCCTTATGGTAGTCTGACTAGGCGAGTCGATCAGATTCAGCGATCCAGTTGCGTTGACATTCAGGGGTTGAGCCCGAGCAGGGATGAGTCGACTGGAGCAGGTCGGTTGACGCCTTAAGTTCTTGAGGTGGTGCTTCGTGCAGACTGGTGCTTCGTGCAGAACGGTTGCTTCGCGCAGTTGGTGCCCAGTGCAGATGATGCTTCGTGCAGGTGGTGGAGGAACCAGGATATGAGCCAAGGTGGTGTTTGTTGGGTTGGCTCATACCCGGTTTAAATGGACCGGACGCATTAGGAGCAGAAAACAGGTTGCAACACAGTATTTGAGGTTGCAACCTTTTTTGTGCTGTCTTGAAAGCCGTCCAAATAAAAAACTGTTTTTAAATCTGTCCAAATTAAACAGGTTTTAATTTGGAATGTGGCCCGGTGGTTTTAATTGGGAGGTGGTAATGGGAATATAATATACCCATTATTATATTCCTTTCTCCCTCTCTCCCATGAATGGTAACTGCAACCCCCCTCCCTGCATTAAAAATTGCAGCCCGCCACCCGCTCTCCCATCCGCAACCGCAACCGCTCTCTCTCTCGGCTTGGTGCAGGAGGCTGCTGCCTTAGGATCTCTTGCCGGAGTCGCCGCTAGAGGAAGGCAGCCGCCGGTGTTTGCCGTCGCTGACGTGGAGAGGAGGGGAGCCCGCCGTCGCCGTCGCCGTCCGAGTCCAGGCGGTAGTTGCCGTGGAAGGAAGGCGGAGACGGGGCTGCTTTAACCCGACTGTTTGTGGAGGCTGTGGAGAGGAAAAGTTTGCGTTGAGGACGGGCTACACGTTCGTGGCAAGGTCCGGGTCCGAACTTGGAGTTTCTCTCTGGTGGTGGCGGTGGTTGCGGTTGAATGTCGGAAGTTGACGTTGAAGGTTCGGTGAACCTTGTGCGTCCGTTAGTCGGATTGCAGTCACAGATCTTCCATTTCCTGCGGATCGTGCGTGTCCTGCGCATCCACGTGCGTTTCACCGGACAGTTATTTCTTCACTTGTTTCTTCATTGTAATTGATTTATAAATTATATTATAAATTGGCATTGTCTGTGTTCGTGATTTCTCCTGCAATTATTGGCTATCCCATCAGTCTAACTGCAAGTTCAAAGTGCAAGTTGAGTTCTCATCGTTTCCCGTTATATATGACGAGCCGGAGACTCTTATTTATAGGTGACAAGAAGAGTGTGGTCACCGCTCATAGAGACAGGATAATTGCCCGTCATCCTACAACTAGCACCACCAGTACGCACAATTGTGCAGATACCAAAGTCAGACCGCGAAGACATGAGGATAACATGCTTAGTCCGCGTGGACATAAGCAATCCAACCACGCATGTTGAGCCAAGATAACGCCTAAGGTGATCTGCCGGACTCCGCACCCAGACCACTCAGCATAAGCGATCTCTGCGAACTCCAGAAGCAAACCACGCAACCAACGGCCTCCTCAAACTCTAGAAGACAAGACAACCAGCGGTCTCCGCAAACTAGGGAACCCCATGGACTTGGTACCACCGTGACCAAGTCCACACACATAAGGAAACTCTGGTTGCAGACTGCACGAGCAAAGCAATCAAACAGTGTGCTAATTGCTTGCCTCTACGAAGCCAGAGAACTTGCCAACTCCAAGCGGACTTTGCGGTCTCACCAACTAGACCGCAACAGTCGTGGTTAGCCAACCCCCCTCTGATATCATGTGAAATTTTCGAGGAAGCTGAGAAAGGTCGCAGGAATACTCAACCACAACCAAATCAAGTAGAAATCAATAACAATAGAAGCACAAGAGTCTCAAACTTGGAATTATCAACAACTTCTTGACAAGGTGAGGTATAAATTGCGAGACATGATTTACAATGTACCCGATGGAAACAAAGAATACAAGCAAGAGAAACTACGCGGTCTGCAAACTGTAACCGCACAAGCCGTTGATCGCAAGCCCTGTTCGCCGAAACTGCCAAGTCACCAAACTTCAACCAAGCCGCGCAGACTGTCTGTTATTGAATGCTGATGAACTGAACAAAACCCGCTGATAGACCGGGCGAACTGCTCGAAATAACCGTAACTCCAAGAAAGTGAGTTCAAACCGCCTAGCCGCCACCCGCTGTATATAGAGCTGTCACTTAAAACCGAAAACCGCAAACTGAACCCGAACCGCAAAGAACCGGACCGAACCGTTCGCAAATTATTCGAGTTCCGGTTTGAATTTTGGAACCGTGAACAACATTGGTCCGGGTGTGGTTCTTACATATTATTATCCGGACCGGAACTGAAATCGAAACCGCAACATATAAGTCTCAAGCGGTTTCAAGATTTTTAGAACCGATCCGAACCGGACCGAAGTAGAACCGAACCGCAACCCGTTTATTATTATTATATTGTTATTATTTTATAATTTATCTATAATATTTATATTTACTATCACGAGTGAAGCTGGTGCAGTTTGAACCCAAACTGCAATCGCACTAAAGGAGGTCGATTTTGGACCGAACAAAACTTCACCGCATAAAAACCGTATGGTATGGTTTGACATTGTTGCGGTTTGGAGTCAATTCTTGCAATGCATTTTTTATTTTTATACAGTTATATAATATATTTTCAATTTTATTTACATATTTTTTTGAAATATTTTATTTATAAAATATAGAAGATATACAACTACTATTTATCAGTAATCATGAAAGACAACTAATTGTAGACGGTTGTTACGGTTGAGCATGCCGATGAGACGTGCGCAAGCCAACTAGAATTCGTGGCAAGTCTACACGCGTAGGAAGGCAATTGATACTATCCCACCGATCGTGGAAAAGACCGTCGAGAAGTGCGCAACATAATTATTTCTATTTCGATGTTTTTTTGAGTTTTACTATTTGCAGTCCGCTTTTATTTCATTCCGTCAAGTTTGATCTTTGTTTTAGTTGGAACCGATTGGAACCAGACCGAACCGCATTGAACCGGACCGAACCGATAGTGGCCGGATTGGTTTTGGTTCTTGTTGAACCGTAACCGGAACCGTTGACACGACAGTTCCAAAAATTAAACTGGAACCGGAACCAGAACCGAAACCGGTCAAATCAAATAAGGTTTTGGTTCTAATTCGAAGAACCGTTACCTTAGTGGTTCGGTTAATGGTTTTAGTAGAACCAGAACCGTGACAGATCTAGCTGTATATCGCTGACTGTACCCCGCAAACTGTTCTACACTGAGCTTTCCAACTAGTTGCCTAGTCGTCCAGTGCTAGCCGCACAGCTTGCATAGACAAGTCAACTTCACTTAGTTGCATCTGTTCGAAAACTGTAACTGCAAGATCAAAACACGAGCTTATTTTTCATTGTTCTTATTTAATATATAACGAGCCGGAGACCCCTATTTATAGGCCACAGGCCAGGAGAGTGTGATCACTGCCCTTAGCGATAGGATAACTGTCCGTCATCCTGCAGCTAGCACAACCTATCTGCACAAATGCGGATACCAGGCTCAGACCATGCGAACACCAACAAGCCGCATGGACTTGAACAAACCGACCACGCGTCCTAAACCATACCTGCGCCAGAGAAGGTCTGTTGGACTCTGAACCCAGACCGAACAATACAACAGTCTCCGTGAACTAGGCAACAAATCAGACTTGTCATAACACCACGACCAAGTCCACACAACCAGTGAGTTCTGACACAAACCACGCGAATAGGCCCCAACGAACTGATCGGTTAGTCACCTCAACCGCGCTAACCGCCTGCCCCTTCGCGAGCCAGAGAACCTGACAGCTCCAAGCGGACTGTGCGGTCTCACAGTTCATACCGCAATAGCCGCGGTTATCCGCTGCTAACAGCCCTGTTACCTCTCAGGGTGTTTGCTGAACCAGACCGCAGGAGAGAAGAGAAGAAGCTGAATTCTGGCTAACCGCCACCTTCTACTTACCAGACCGTTAGCGGTCTGTGCGATCTGCCATATCAGACCGCCCATTCCGCTTCACTTCCTCTTTAACAAATTCAACACAATCAACAGCCTAATTATATTTAGCGACTAAAATCTTAAAAGTATTAAACCTTTGGGACGAAAATCTCAAAGTTTAAAACTTAGGAACTGATTTCTTAAAGGTCTAAATCGTTAGGGATTGAATTATGAGATACGCCTAAATATTATTATAAAAATGTCATTGAGCCAATTATTTATATATTAGATGGTCTAAATGGCACCAAAAGCTTTGCATCTAATTAGGGGGTCTAATTTTTTATCATTCCATCCCCTTTGTTTAGAAACATCTGCAAAAAAGACGAGGTTTTTTCGTAATTTCATCATTAACTTCACTTGTTCCGTAGTTGCAAGATAACTTGGAACCGATCCCACACGCGTGCACGTGTGGTATATGAGGACGACATTTTTATATTTGAAACTCGTAAGTAAATGCAAGTTACTGCACACACGGACAATAACACGAGAACGAATGCGGACGCAATTATTAACCGGAGCGGGCTCACACGTTTGCAATCTGTGCAGTGTAGCATGCCATATTATAGCATGCATGGGAGATATAATTATACTGAATATACTAAACTTAGAGAATATAAAATCATTTGAGCCACATTTGTCTTTTCCCTTTGGCCCGGATCCATTTGTTCCATCCGGACCATGACACCCCAGCCACTCATCATTTGATACTGATCGCCCATTAATACTATTTGCCCCTCAAGTTTTAATTATTTACAAAATAGCCCTTGCGGCCCTCAAAAACCCATTCCACGCGCACAATTGCAAACTAACCCGACTACGTATCAATTCGGCTCTTCGAAGTTGGTACTACTTCGGCATATATGATTGAGCTTACCATTCTTATGTTGCATTCTGCCCGCCCGCTCCAACGAAACTTTTTTTCGACGCAAATGATCAAATTCTCAGTAATTCACTCAACCTAAAGCTACTCTCAACAAAGCACACTTAACTGAGCCCTTAACTGAACTTTATGATCACATGCTATCAGAAGATAGAAGCGCTCATATATTAAAGGTCCTAAAGTATTACCTATATTACTATATAAAGAATAATATTTCCCTAGGGTTGTATTAAGTTCATTCATATACCTATTTTCTAGTTGAAGCATGACATCCTAGTTGCTAGAAGTCTGTTAGAATTTACTTCTTGTTGGGGGCTCGTTTTCCCGGCGATACTCCGCTCTTATCAGACAGTCGACACCGAGTTTAGGATATCAGAATATAGTCATTTTGGTTGGGGTGATAATGACAAGTCAACAACAATACTCAAACCTCTATCCCACTATAATGGGGCCGGCTATATGGATCATTTGTCGCCAATGTACCATATCTTTAGTCATAATCTCACTAATGTATATGCACATCATGTCTTCTCTCATAGTTTCATTCCTAATCTTTATTGGACTACCCCTCCCCCGTTTAACATGAATAGTGACTAAATCCTCACAACACCTAACATGTGCCTCTAATGGTCTCCTTCATATGTGTCCAAACCATCTTAGTCGAGCTTCTCACAACTTCCCTGCAATTGGTGTCACTCCTGTCCTATCCCTAACACATACATTCCTAATTTTATCCAGTCTCATGTGCCCACAGATCCACCTAAGCATTCTCATTTCCGCAACTCTCATTTTCTGCTCTAATTCATTGCCCAACACTCAGAACCATAAAGCATCGCTAGTCTAATTGCGCTATGGTGAAAATCTAGATAATAGGAAAAAAAAATTATTGGCCATTAGTGCTTCCCGTTTTTTGACGAAAAAACAATTTCATTACCCACACGTAAGCAATTATGCACCGGTTCCTCCGTTTTGTCACAACGAAAACAGACCCTAAGACCCCGTTTGACGTTGAGGCCGGACCACAATTCCGCCCTTGCGGGTGGGATCCGCCTTAAATCTGTGAACACCATTGTTTCTCGTTCGCTCCTGACCGCATGGTGCCGAACAGTGTTGGGAGTGGTTCCCATCCGAGTCGGTAAAAACCACCGGGCGCACTAGGTGCGGCTCGTGATTCTACCTCCGGGCGCCCAAGGGTATTACAAGGGAGAATTTCTGCATTTATAAAAATCTGGCAGAAAAGTTGCAACCTCGAAAAGGAGGTTGCAACCTTTTTCCTGCTGCCTTTGGACATAAAACTGCAGTATTTTAAAAGTTCTGGACCGGTTCAACTGAACCGGGCCGAATTTTTTAAGAGGCAGTTTTATTATGGTTTAAGAGGAGGTTTTTAGGGCAATTTTTCCTGGTTCTCCTCCCCTCACGTTCAGAAATTCCAGCGCCCCAAAACTTCACGCCTCTTCTCGCTCCCGTTTGCTGCCCGACGCCACTCGTTCGCCGCCGCTGTCCTTGGGAGAAGGGTCGCCGCTGCCGCCTTTGTGTGAAGGGCCGCCGCCGCTGTGTGAAGCCGCCACCGCCGCTGTGTGAAGCCGCCGCCGCCGCCTTTGTGTGAAGGGCCGCCGCCGCCGCTGTGTGGAGACGCCGCCGCCGCCGTCGTGTGAAGACGTTGCCGTCGCCGCTGTCCAGATTTTGTTGCCGGCCGGTTTTGTTGCCGGACTCGTTCGTGGCTTGGAGGTTGAAGGCGAAGTTGGAAGGGGCTTTGTTTAGCCGTCCTCCTTCGTGGTTTGGTGAACGTCATTCTTGACGTTGGGACGGATTGTTCAATCCGTCCGGGTAACGCTTTCTCTATCCTTGTTGTACTTCTCTTTCGTACATTGTGCTTTTGTGGTTTGTTGGAAGAGGAAGGTTGTAGTGGTGTAGATCCTTTGTGGATCGTGTTGGTGGTGGAGGAGTGGAGATCCTGTGTGGATCGGTGGGAAAGCCTGTAATCCGTGAGTGTGTTTTTCACACATCTTTAGTGGAGGCTTTCCGGGTTGGACTCCGATCGTCCCGTGGTTTTTCGCCCAAGTTGGGTTTTCCACGTAAAAATTTTCTGTGTGCTTTATTATTTTTCTGCATTATTTTTGTGGGATTGCGCTTGCTCGAATTGCAACAGGTGTCCTGGTCGGGATTGCACGCTCTCTTTCCCAACAAGTGGTATCAGAGGGAGGTTGATTCAGTGATAGAGCCGTTTCAGTGACAGGGCAGTTACCGGGCTGACCTTTTGGGGTTTCAGGACGAGTCGATCGGGATCTCGGGTGTGCATTTGGGTGCGGTAGTTTACGACCGTTGGTCCTCTGGCTATCCTCTTCAGGTGCATACTTTGAGATATTCGACTCAAAGAACTGTGGTCGGTCCGGCCAGTTGGCAGAGCAAGATGGAGTCTACATCAGGTTCTGGGTCTGAGCAGATGGTGAAGCTGAATGGTGCCAACTATCACCAGTGGCACCTACTGATGGAGGATTTGATTTATGTGAAGGGTTGGCATGCTCCTATCTTTGAGGAGATGCCAAAGGATACGGATGAAGCAAAATGGAAGGTGGAGCATCGGAAGCTGTGTGGGTTCATCAGACGGTTCGTGGAGCCGAACGTCTACAACCATGTGGCTAGCATCAATGATGCAAAGGATCTGTGGAAGACTCTCGAGACGTTGTATGCCAAGAGCACGGGCATCAACAAGCTGTACTTACTGAAGAAGCTTGGAGAGTTCAGATACCGGGAGGGCTCACCTATTTTGGATCATGTCAACGAGTTTCAGGGGATCATTGATCGTTTGACTGCCATGAAGGTGACATTTGAAGATGAGGTGAATGCATTGTGGCTACTCAAGTCACTTCCAGACTCGTGGGAGATGGTCAGAGTTTCTCTGATCAATTCTTCCCCCCAGGGGATTGTGTCCATGGAGATCGCCAAGAGTGGGATCTTGAATGAGGAGGTGAGACGAAAGTCTCAAGGGATTTCGGGCTCTTCTTCACGAGCCGATGTTCTCTTTACTGAGTCCAGGGGGAGAGGAAGGAGTAAGAGTCGAGGAAGGAAGGAGGACAGGAGTCAGAGTAGGGGCAAGTCGAAGATACGCTATCAGAACGTGGAATGTCACTACTGCCACAAGAAGGGGCACATCAAGAAGTTTTGCTATTCTTTGAAGAATGACCAGAAGAAGAAGGGGATTGCCATTGAGGGCAAAGATGAGGGTCACACGACAGCCACCGTTTCGACTGAGGAGGACGACGTCATTATTGTTGGCGACAACGTCACAGCTGCACTTTCGTGTGACGACCGGTGCTGGATCATTGACTCTGGAGCTTCTGCGCATGTCTCCCACAACAGGGAGTTATTTGCCACTTACACCACTCATGACTGTGGGGTGTTGAGGATGGGCAATGGAGATACGTCCAAGGTACTTGGGCGTGGAGACATGCATTTGAAGACGAGCACTGGAGCCCTACTTATTCTGAGGGATGTTAGACACGTGCCCGACATTCGCTTCAATTTGATATCCGTTGGCAGGCTGGGAGACGAAGGACACCTGAGTGTCTTTGGAGGAGACTTCTGGAAGCTGATCAGGGGTTCACTTGTGATGGCCAGAGGTTACAGAGATTCTGGCTTGTACTACATGGAGGGGAGGCCTGAAGCTGCTCAGGCCAACTCCGTCAGGGATGAGGCATCCACTTCTTTATGGCACAGGAGGCTGGCACACATTAGCCAGAAGGGATTGGGATGCCTGGCGAAGAAGAAGCTGATTAGTGACATTTCTGATGTTCACTTGGAGAGGTGCGACCACTGTATGGCTGGGAAGCAGAACAGGGTATCATTCCACAGCCACACGTCCACCAGGAGAACAGAGCCTTTGGAGCTAGTTCATACTGATGTCTGCGGACCACTGAAGGTCCAGACTAGAGGAGGAGCATCATACTTCGTCACTTTCATTGACGACCATTCGAGGAAGCTTTGGGTCTATGCCATCAAGACCAAAGATCAGGTACTCGATACTTTCAGGAGATTCCACGTTGAGGTGGAGAGACAGTCAGGGAAGAAGCTAAGGTGTATCAGGTCTGACAATGGGGGAGAATACATTGGTCCCTTTGACGAGTACTGCAGGGACCATGGCATCAGACATGAGAAGACCCCGCCGAAGACGCCGCAGCTAAATGGCGTAGCTGAGAGGATGAATCGGACACTGATGGAGAGGATTCGATGCATGCTATCTGAGTCGAAGCTGCCAGGGATGTTCTGGGGCGAGGCTCTTCTTACTGCAGCGCATGTCATCAACCTCTCGCCGAGTTCAGCTTTGCAGGAGGATGTCCCAGATAGGGTCTGGTATGGGAAAGACCCCTCTTATAGTCACTTGCGGGTATTTGGCTGCAAAGCCTTTGTGCACGTCCCTAGGGACGAGAGATCGAAGTTGGATTCGAAGACCCGGCAGTGCATTTTCTTGGGGTACGGCTACAGTGGAGAGTTTGGGTACAGGTTCTTTGATCCAGTTGAGAAGAAGCTTGTACGTAGCCGTGATGCTGTTTTCAGTGAAGATCAGACTGTTGGTGATTCTGAGGAGACTGGTGATTTTGAGGTTGACTCTCGTACTGCTGCAGAGTCGCCTACAGTTGGAGTTGATGATATTGAGGAGGCTGCTAAGCCTGAGCCAGCACATGGTACTGATACCCTTCCAGATCATGATATCACCACTAATGGTGAACCGGTAGTTGCTGAGGATATTGCTGATGATATACCTGCACCGGCCCCGGAGCCGACCCTGCGGAGATCTGATCGAGTCAGGCACCAACCCGCTAGATATTCTACATCAGAGTTTATTTTGCTGACTGATGCGGGGGAGCCTGAGAGTTATGACGAGGCTGTGGAGAGCACGGAGAAGCGTCTGTGGACAGATGCCATGCAGGAGGAGATGCAGTCGCTACAGAAGAACCGGACTTATGATCTGGTGAGGTTGCCTAAGGGCAAGAAGGCCTTGAAGAATCGGTGGATCTTCAGGGTGAAGCAGGGAGACTCATCCACACCTCCTAGATATAAGGCTAGGTTGGTGGTGAAGGGTTTTGGACAACGACAGGGTATTGATGTTGATGAGATTTTCTCACCCGTGGTGAAGATGTCATCCATTCGGGTTGTTATTGGTCTCGCTGCGAGGCTCGACTTGGAGTTAGAGCAGATGGATGTGAAGACCGCCTTTCTGCATGGCGATCTTGAGGAGGAAATTTACATGGAGCAGCCTGAAGGTTTCAGGGTCAAAGGGAAGGAAGGTTTGGTGTGCCGCTTGCAGAAAAGTTTATATGGCCTGAAGCAGGCCCCGCGGCAATGGTACCGGAAGTTTGATTCCTTTATGGGGGAGATCGGCTTCAGTAGGACTACCCTTGACCACTGCGTGTTCATCAAGCAGTATGCTCCAGAAGATTTCATCATTCTGCTTCTGTATGTGGACGATATGCTGATCGTCGGTAGGAACACTGCCCGGATTTCTGAGCTGAAGGGGCAGTTGAGTTCTGAGTTTGAGATGAAGGATCTGGGTGCTGCGAAGACCATTCTGGGGATGCACATTCGCAGAGACAGGGGAGCCAGACTCCTTTGGTTATCACAGGAGCGGTACATCCGCAAGGTGCTGCAGAGATTTGATATGGATCAGGCGAAGAAGGTGAGCGTGCCGCTTGCAGCTCACTTCAGGCTTACCGCTGATCAATGCCCCAGCACACCCGAGGAGATAGAGGCTATGCAGAAGGTCCCGTATGCTTCTGCAGTGGGGAGCCTCATGTATGCGATGGTGTGTACTCGTCCAGACATTGCGCATGCCGTTGGGACTGTCAGTAGATTTCTCTCCAATCCTGGGAGAGAGCATTGGAGCGCAGTGAAGTGGATTCTGAGATACCTACAGGGGACGTCCGACATGACGCTGAGATTTGGAGACAGTGAGCCGGAGCTGTTGGGCTACACTGATGCGGACATGGCTGGAGATGTGGACTCCAGGAGGTCGACGTCTGGTTACTTGATTCTGTTTGCAGGGGGAGCCGTCTCGTGGGCATCGAGACTGCAGAAGTGCGTTGCACTGTCCACCACGGAGGCTGAGTTTATTGCGGTTACTGAGGCTGGAAAGGAGTTGCTTTGGATGAAGAGGTTCATCAAAGAACTTGGGTTCACTCAGGACCGATACACACTCCTGTGTGAGTCAGAGCGCTATTCACTTGGGGAAGAACCCCACCTTTCACTCGAGGTCGAAGCACATAGACACTCGGTATCATTGGATACGAGATGTTCTGGAGCAGAAGGAGCTTGATCTTCAGAAGGTGCACACTGATGATAATGGGGCAGACATGCTGACCAAGACCGTGCCAAGAGGAAAGTTCGAGCATTGCGTTAGAATCGCCGGGATGGCGGTTTCTTCCGTCTCGATGTGAAGGGGGAGATTTGTTGGGAGTGGTTCACATCCGAGTCGGTAAAAACCACCGGGCGCACTAGGTGCGGCTCGTGATTCTACCTCCGGGTGCCCAAGGGTATTACAAGGGAGAATTTCTGCATTTATAAAAATCTGGCAGAAAAGTTGCAACCTCGAAAAGGAGGTTGCAACCTTTTTCCTGTTGCCTTTGGACATAAAACTGCAGTATTTTAAAAGTTCTGGACCGGTTCAACTGAACCGGGCCGAATTTTTTAAGAGGCAGTTTTATTATGGTTTAAGAGGAGGTTTTTAGGGCAATTTTTCCTGGTTCTCCTCCCCTCACGTTCAGAAATTCCAGCGCCCCAAAACTTCACGCCTCTTCTCGCTCCCGTTTGCTGCCCGGCGCCACTCGTTCGCCGCCGCTGTCCTTGGGAGAAGGGTCGCCGCTGCCGCCTTTGTGTGAAGGGCCGCCGCCGCTGTGTGAAGCCGCCACCGCCGCTGTGTGAAGCCGCCGCCGCCGCCTTTGTGTGAAGGGCCGCCGCCGCCGCTGTGTGGAGACGCCGCCGCCGCCGCCGTCGTGTGAAGACGTTGCCGTCGCCGCTGTCCAGATTTTGTTGCCGGCCGGTTTTGTTGCCGGACTCGTTCGTGGCTTGGAGGTTGAAGGCGAAGTTGGAAGGGGCTTTGTTTAGCCGTCCTCCTTCGTGGTTTGGTGAACGTCATTCTTGACGTTGGGACGGATTGTTCAATCCGTCCGGGTAACGCTTTCTCTATCCTTGTTGTACTTCTCTTTCGTACATTGTGCTTTTGTGGTTTGTTGGAAGAGGAAGGTTGTAGTGGTGTAGATCCTTTGTGGATCGTGTTGGTGGTGGAGGAGTGGAGATCCTGTGTGGATCGGTGGGAAAGCCTGTAATCCGTGAGTGTGTTTTTCACACATCTTTAGTGGAGGCTTTCCGGGTTGGACTCCGATCGTCCCGTGGTTTTTCGCCCAAGTTGGGTTTTCCACGTAAAAATTTTCTGTGTGCTTTATTATTTTTCTGCATTATTTTTGTGGGATTGCGCTTGCTCGAATTGCAACAGGTGTCCTGGTCGGGATTGCACGCTCTCTTTCCCAACAAACAGGGAGCGCCTCGCACCGACGTCATCCGCATATCCGCTGATCCGAACAAATGGGAGATCCTCTTGGTTGGTGGTGGGCATAATATGGTTTCAAGTGAAGCAGTGGTGATGGCCTACCTTTTAATTACCTCCTCCCTGAGCCATTGAGAGATTTTGTGATGGCAGACACTTGAGGGGAGGATTCAGTCAACTGATGTGTGGAGACTAAAGAGGATTATTTGTGTGTGTGTGTGCTCTCTTTTCTCTAGTGGGAATTTCAAGGATCACATGGTGGCAGACATCACTATAATCCCATATGATGAATAGAGGAAATAGTGGGCAGTTCTGCAAGCCAGCCTTTGCTAGCTAGCTGTTGCCACAATACAT
Source organism: Platanthera zijinensis (assembly GCA_039513925.1). Classification (NCBI taxonomy): domain Eukaryota; kingdom Viridiplantae; phylum Streptophyta; class Magnoliopsida; order Asparagales; family Orchidaceae; genus Platanthera; species Platanthera zijinensis. The sequence continues at coordinate 15,259,177 of CM077093.1, read as the reverse complement.
CCAAAAACTGGAGTTGACGGTGACATCAATCAACATGTAGGAGAATCAAAGAAACCAAAGTCTTGGAAGCAATCCCGGACTCCGGCCAAGCCACTTCTCGCGCGCAGCTGCCCGCGGTTTTTCTGCGGCAGGAGCAGCTCAGTTGAGTGTAAGAGAAGAGATAAAATCCCTTTTATAAAGGAGCTCAAGGGATGGGATTCTCGACCTCAATAACTTGTCGCACCGGTAGAGAAAAATTCCCTAGATGCGGAAATAAATGAGCTGGGGTGTATGGACGACTGAAGTCCGGTTGTGGATACCAAGGCCTAGGCTAAGACCAGATGAGATCGGCCCACTTTCAACACAGATTGAGAAATTCACCCACTTTTGATAGTCTAGGAACTTGGGCGTTTAATTACTAAGGCTCAGTTTGGCACGGTGGTGTCGGTCGTGAATATGAGGGTTAAACTGTCATTTGTTAACGCACATGTAAGGAACTTCATCCACTTTTATGTTTAAACAGATGAAGTTTGTTAGGTGGGTTAAGTGGTACGCGAGGATTGCTTCAATGTCATCAATCCTATTGACATTCCTATGCTGGCTCAGTGTAATGGTGCTCCGTCGTAGGTCGGGTTTCCGCCGAGTTTGTCGGAGAAGAGGCAGAGATGCATAATATCAGCACCTAACAACGCATCTTCGCATATCAAGAATGACGAAATCACCCCTTTCATTCTAGGGTGAAGAAGGATATCATAGCATTCAAGCCATTTTTTTCATGTTTTTGTAAAGGAAGCAAGGGTCAATAGTTTTTTTTTCGAAAGGAAAAATATGAATTATCTTTTCCTTTCTGGATTGAATCTAGCCATAAACCCATAATATAAGAAGAATGCAAATAATTCACTTCTTGATTTTTGAGTCCCTCGGTTACAATGAGCGCTCCCCCCTCTCATCAGTTCAACAGGATATGTCTATTTATCTATCTCTTGATTCAAAATGGGAGCATACATGTTTGAAAAAAAATCTTAGTGTCTAGGGTTAATTTAATCTTAATTAAGAAACTAATCTAAAGCAGAAACTAAAGCTCGTTTAGCGGGGCGAATGCATGCCGGTCGCGCGTATCTACCGCTCTGCCGCCTCCGTGCATTCCAGGAATGCGCGCGGTGGGGCGGTTGGGGCAGTGGGGCTCCGCCCTTCCGCGGGATTTCCGCAGAAATCCACCGCACCGCGGAAAATACGGCGGCGATTGGGCGGTGATTTCCGCGGAAGCCCCACCGCCCTGCCAAACTAAGCCTAAATGAGCTCCACGTGTGACGCTGAAAAACATAAAAAAAGTAATATATATATATATATATATATATATATATATATATATATATATATATATATATATATGTATTTTAAAGGCAAATAATAATAAGCTGAGGTGAGGCTGCATAGAGTCCACGCTTTAAAGAACAACCTACTAATTGGTGATTTCGACTTAGACTTCGTTTGGCACAACAGTGGCGGTTGTAAACGCATGGGTTAAACCAACATTCGTTAACGACCACCTAAAAAACTTCATCCGTTTGAACTTAAAAGTGAATGAAGTTCCTTAAATGAACATTAACGAATGACAGTTTAATCCTTATGTTCATGACCACCACCACCGTGCCAAATGGAGCCTTAATATCATCACTACTATGGAATCTTGCTGCTAGAAACTAGATGTGAGAATGTTGATTTATTCTTATATATCGTGACTTCCTCATTTCCTCTCGATACCTCTTCAAAAAGAGTCATATTCTTTCCTCATTGTTGCATATTGATAACTTCTCAAAAATAAGTTATTTTGTTCCTTAATTTTAATCATTTTGATTAAATTTTTTGATAATTATAACTTAAAATATATTAAAAATGAGTAATTTAGCATTTGGTGAAAATTTGGAGTATTATTGTCATTTTAATATGTTTTGTCGCAAAAAAAATTCAAAGTTTCCACCTCGAAAGATCAATGATTGAGCATATTTGAAGTCCAGGGAAAAAATTGCAATAGAGTTATATCATTTTATTTGCAGTTTGGAACAGTTTTTAGAAGTACAGAAAATATGTTGCAACATTTTTCACAATTCAGAAAATATGTTACAATATTTTGGCGGGAACATGATTTTGAAATTTGAAAATATTCAAATTTGGATTGTTACAATGACAAGTGGAGACATATTCAGCAATTAAAATATTTCTTTATGGGAGAGAAGTCCATAAAGGGGCTAAAAGGAGAGATAAAAACACAATCTTTTCCACCATCATATTGATCATTATTCCAAGAGGAGAACTAGGGTTTGAGAGAGAAGAATGAGCCACATTGAATCTTCATCAAAGAGAGATTTTGTGCAAGTTCGAGTAGAATTTTGTATAACGTTTAGATCTCTAAACATTATATCTTGTAAAATCTCTCTAATTTCATGATAAATTTCTCAAATCATGAACTAAATTCCTAGATTTTGTATTTGAGAGTGCTTTGTTCTATTTTGATGTGAATTTTTATAATTTTTATTTATAATTTTTTGGTGTGAAATCTTTATTGAGTTTTTGATCTTGAAGATAAAACTTTTGGATTATATTTTCATTCTATTCTCCGCTTCGAAATTCGAGAGATGAGACGCGTGAGTCTATGAATGAAAATTATTTTGCTATGGTACGAGATTCGAGAGATGAGTTGCATAAATTCGTAAAAAAATTTTTTGGTATTTTTTACTTTGCTTTGAGATTCGAGAGAGTAGAGACGTAAGTGTATCATCAACTCAATATAGCGTAGTAGGGATGAGGAGATTTCACTTTTACGCTAGCAACTGCGATTTTAATTATTATTAATATTCTTTATTTCGCCTGAATTAGAGATGTCAAAGGAAATACGAGATATAATGATTTCTGATATCGAGAGATACAGATCTCTACCTTAAAATCGTTGTAGGATAGCGCACCAAGTTTTTTCATAAATATTTTTATCGATCCATCATAATAGACTTAGGAAATCAAAATACAATACTGGTTTCTCATTATTGATAAAAGTAATTTTAGGAAGTCGCTGTTAATTTTTCTTAGATTTTTAATTTATTTTCAAAATCTCATAAATTGGTTCACTTTGATTTAAAAAAATTAGTTGGTGTTTGCGAGCGTTTAGTTAATCATCTCTCTGTAGGAATAATCTTTATTCATTTTATATTACTTGATCCGGCACATGCACTTGCGTTAATACGTAATCTATTTTGGGTTTATCACACCTCGCAAGCTTCCATTTGTCCCTGATCACTGCTTATTTTTGAGGGATTTGTGTCTAAAACTCATGGTAATCTCTCTTCCTTAATTCCTCTTTGTTTCTATGTAGATTTGTAGGTTGAATGACCATAGATGAAAACTCTAGGTGGATTAAAAGTTTTATTCTCTGATTTTTCTTTCCCCCCTCCAATTATATGAAGCTTATGAGATGTTAATGTTATTTTCTCTTTCTTTTTCTATAAAGCCCCCCTCAAGATTTCAATGTAGAAAAATGGTCTTGACATTCATCTACTTAACTTTCAGGTCTAGTCTTACAATAAGATCAAGAATAATTCAGATTAACGACAACTTCATAATTGGGAAAAAATGTCATCGAAGTCAACTTCATGTATCTGACTGAAACTCTTTTCCAATAATCTAGCTTTGTATTTGGGTGGTATCGATGAGTGTTTCACTCTAAAGATCCTCTAATCCTTTAGAACTTTCTTTCTCTTTAGCAATTTTCCCAACTCATAAGTGTGATTATTTTATAGGAACTACATCTTCTCATGTAAAGCAACCATCCTGTGTTTCTCCTCTAAATTTTTCACTACTTCATCATAACTCTCAAGCTCCATCACATATGTCAATTGGAGATAGCCAGTAACAGAGTATCTTGAAGATGAGTGTCTTCTCTATCAGACCTCCGTGAAATGAGCACAACACAACTGGTGTAAATATATCATCATATCATTAATCTCCTCTGTAATTTCAGGCTTACTATTGGTAGTGTTTTCATGATCTTGGAGTGTTTCATTACCATGTACTGGCTTAGGTTTTGCAGCATCCTCAGCGACATCACCTCCAACCATATGAGAGCCCACATTAGTGCGAGAGTCAGTCTCACCAGTTTTCTCAGAATCAACTATTGTTAAATCTTCACAAAATAAAGTACTGCGGCTCCGTACAAGTTTCTTTTTAACCGGATAAAAAACATATAGCAAAATCATCGTTGCGTCCATATCTCAAAAAGTTGCATGGTCAGATCATAGAATCCAACTTCGATCTTTTGCCCAGAGGAATAAGAAAAATGCTCTGCAATCAGAGACCCTTAAGAAGTTATAATTGGGATCCTTCTCATACCATAATTGATTGGGATTTGGGAACATCCTCAAGCAGTGTAGAACTAGGTGATAGATTGTTGACGTGTGCAGCTATCTACAAAGTCTTGCCCCAAAATATACATGCACAACCCTATATTTGTCGAGTGGACTCATCAAGCCACCAAGCAGTCGGGGCAAGACTGGGTCCAGGCGAGTCAGAGGGGCGAGTGGGGCAAATCAGACTGCACACGCCCCCTATTCGAGGCGATTGGCGAGTCCCAGCCTCAACAAGTACTCGTCGCTCTAGGTCTGCAAGCGGCTGGGTTCGGTTTCAGTTTTATGTAAAAACGAAACCGTACCGAATAACCTCGGTTTTTACACACCCAAAACCGAAATCAAACCGAACCCAATCTGTTCAATTCGGATTTTTATCTGTCGGTTTTGTTTTTATATTTGCTTCGAATTTGTTTTATGTGCATGTGTTCTATCATTAAATTCTATAAGATTTTTGAACTATAAGAACAACATTTATATTTGCGCAAAAAAAATTTAGAACTACTCAAAATGAAGTTTGACAGAACTAAAAAAAACTACTAAACTAGTAACATAAGACAGCTCAAAGCATTCACTTATAATTGAAAGTGAAACATTTTACAAAAGTAGTATCATATATAGATTGCTATATGCGGGCAATGCGGCTTAGCGTGAACACTGAACCCATGAACCACTAAACCGTGAAGCACAGAGCTCTGAAGACTAAATGACTTATAGTAAATGTCATCATATCAATTCGTTTTTTTCGGTTTGCACAATGTACAAACCGAATCGAAATGAGATCGGTTTTCAACCACTTGAAACCAAAATCAAACCGAACCCGTCTGTTTGGTTTGAAAATCGGTTCAGTTGGATCGGTTCGATACGGTTCGGTCGGTTTCAGTTTTTTATGCACACACCTACGCCACCCCCAGGCGAGCAGGTCTAGGGCAGGACTCGTCTATTAGGAGTTGTGACCTATTTTTCCAGGAAATCTCATTTTGGCCTACCATTAGCCACTTCAAACGGCGGGATTCCGCAGCCGGCACACCGATTTGGGTTACAATTAATAAAACCAAAAGACAGGATTCCACAGTTGCAGACCAATTTGGGAGGTCGTCTCTCATGGGAGGCTGGACGAAGGTGGGTCGCAACACCAGACTGGAGCCTTCGGCTCCAGCCCGAATGGAGCGCTTCAGTGTGGTGGCAGACCGGTCCAAACACTGGCGTGTGGCATGACCATTTGGGTCGCCTCCGCATGTAACTGTGTCGGAGCCTCAACGGCGCCACAAACAGGACCTTAGTATACCTCATATTTTATATATTTTTTGTCCCTGGAGATGGATGTGGAAAGATAGAGAGAAGGTAGGGACCACATGCACAAGAACTATATCCTAAAGGTTTGAGCCACAACATGAAGAGAAATTCATTTTAGAGGATGATGAGCCAATATAAAATACCCAAAACTTTACCTCAAGTTAGCATATTTACAGTTTACACCCCGCTCTCTTCTTAAATTACATAAACTTGCTCTCTAGGTTTACAATTTATATGAACAAGACAGGTTTCGTTTGGGAGGATTTATTTTTACTGGTCAAAGAGTTATGACCGCATGAACCAGACCTTACAGAGGAGGTCCTGATAAACAACCTCAATATATAACAAAGTAAAGTTTCCCTCACTAATTTTCTATGATTTTCAGATTAAAAGGGGATAGGTGGGACAGAACTTTAGAAAGTTCATGAACCTCTAAACCCTAAACCCTGAACGACGGTTGCGTTCACCACCATCATCATCACGTCAAACGGAGCCTATAATAGCACCTCAATTTTCTGTTTTCACACCATTTTTTCAAAAAAAAAAATCCTTTATTTTGAATCACAAAATACGTCATTTTGAACGAAAAGTAAAATCATAATATATGTCCTTGCACAACTTGAGCAAAATTAAAAAAACCAGATGTCCCAAAATATCATCAATAAGTCTTGTTTATTCGATATCAGCCAGGGTAGGGGAATAGGGACACCGGCCGGGAATTTGGCTCCCGAGTTCTGCTACAAAAATTTATCTGTTATTTCGTGTTTTATGGGGTTTTAATATTCATAAAATTTATGCGGTATATGGTGTTTTTATGAAATGTTAATATGTATAAGTGGGGTTCTAATATAAATGCTATAGATAACAACAACAACATTCAAGTTTTTATCCCACTATAGTGGGGTCGGCTATATGGATCCTTTGTCGCCGTTGCGCCATATCTTTTGTCATAATCTCACTAATGCCCAAGTATATCATGTCTTTCCTTACAATTTCATTCCAAGTCTTTATTGGTCTACCCATCCCTCATTTAACATGCTGACTAGACTCTCACAACGTCTAATAGGTGCATCTAATATAAATGCTATAAATAATCTCATGAAAGGGAATCATGAACTACGATGATTTATCCCATATAATGGATTAATGAAAGTTGTAAGTACTAATCGCCTTGTTATATTAGCGCACATAAGACTTTATTTCTTTATGTATATTTTTTTTCCACTGCTGGATTAATTGATGGTTTAAATTTAAACTACATTAATCCAAATCCATTAAAAATATATATTATGCTCCTTTATTTTTATGCTAGTATTAATTATGTGTGTGATTCTGGCCGATTCATCAACATTCATATTGACAATTAACACATTGTACCTCCTTCAATATAGATGAGTGAGTGCACGGGGGACTATCTTGTATGCAGGGGCAGATCCAGAATTCGAAGTAAGGGGGGGCCCAAAAAAATTGTGAATCAAAATATAATAAGAAATTTTTTTTCTAATTTGAAATTTTTGCATTAACAATAAACGAAAAATTACAATATGTATGTTACCTTATTTTAGTTGTGCACTCCATTTTTTCTACTCATAAAATTCATCAATGATCACATCTTTCTCGATCTTCTCTGCTATTTCCCGTTCTATGTAGAGAGTCATACAATTTGCCAGAAATTAATCCTCCATTTTATTGCGCAGTCTTGTTTTAATAAGCTTCATAGCAGAAAATGACCGTTCAGTAGTTGCTGTTGAGACCGGAAGTGTCAAAATTAGCCGAATTAGCTTGTCAACCGGCGGCCACTGTCAGGAAAGAGCTCTTCTTAAGAGACTCTCAGCGAGCCCTAGCACTACAAGAAAAATCCTTATTAGCTAGGGGAAGAATCCCTTGCTAAATCAAAAAATTCGTTGCTAATTTATATTAGGAAGGAATTTAGCAACGAATCAACTTCCTTTCTATATTGAGCCTAGCTAAATTCAGCAAGGATGCTTTTCGTTGCTATTTTGCAAGGATATTTTAGCAACGAATATATTCCTTGCTAATTTAGCAAGGAATAATAGCTACAAAAAATTCGTTGCTAATCACCATCAAATAATTTCGATCCTAAGATTACCTAACATTAAATTTGTTGCAAATTTTGATGCTAATAAATGTCAAATCAAAAAAATAAATATATTTATAATACATTATTTCATGAATATACTGAAGATGAATCATTTTTTAAATTAATTAATAATAAAAATATTTGGTGATAATTTTATTTTAATAATAAAATTATATATCACAAATAATTTTTAATTAATTTTATTTTTTATTTAAGCCAAATTAAAATTTTAATTAATTATAATATACTATCCTATTTTGATTAAAGCTATGCTCATAAATTTTTAATAACATGCACTATAATTAAAAGACATGTGATTGAATATATGTGATGCGCGCACACCCAATATCGAGTTCATATAACCACATATATATATATATATATATATATATATATATATATATATATATATATATATATATATATATATATACAAACTTTAGCATAACATGAAACTTGTTTTCATACATGAACAAACTAATTACATATATATCATCAATCATTCATATATACATCATCAAACTTCCATACACCATCAAACTTTCATACATCATCAAACTTTCATACATCATAATCACAAAAATTTAGTATATAACCAAAACATCAATATAACAAAAATAAAGTGTTCTAACATAGAATTGAACCCCAAAATTACACATAATCAACAACTATGATTGAGTAATTTGTGTATCTGAAGAATGATGATTTTCAAAAGGTTGATGTTGAGTGGAAGCATGAGCTTGACTTTCAACTTGATATTGAGCATGAGGATGTTGACTTGGTAATGGAAAATAATCATGAGAAGTATAATATCCGGGAGCAGCAGTTGAAAAATAGCCAGGACCTGGAGCAGAGAAATGACCTACAATACAAAAAAAATACTTAACAATTTTGCATTTCATTAAAGAATCAAAACTTTTGATAGATTGAAGATGAGAGTATCAGTGCTCAACATATATGTAAACATACAAAAAATTAAGGCCTAATACTTTAAAGAAGAAATAGAATGACAAGGGAGAACACTCAAGCAATGATTGTAAACAGAATTCCAGATAAAGTTCTCTTTGAGAAAGAGACTAAAGTAAAAGGTAGATAGAGTTCTCTTTGAGAAAAACAGCGAACTGGGCGCTGGACAGCGCCCAGTTCGCAGTAAAACAGCGAACTGGGTGCAGTCCAACGCCCAGTTTGCTGAAAAACAGCGAACTGGGCGCTGTCCAGCGCCCAGTTCGCTGAAAAAAAGCCAACTGGGCGCTGTCCAGCGCCCAGTTCGCAGTAAAACAGCCAACTGGGCGCTGTCCAGCGCCCAGTTCGCAGTAAAACAGCCAACTGGGCGCTGTCCAGCGCCCAGTTCGCTGAAAAACAGCGAACTGGGCGCTGTCCGCCCAGTTCGCTGACTGGGCGCTGGACAGCGCCAAGTTGGCGCTGGACAGCCAACTGGGCACTGGACAGCGCCCAGTTCGTTGTTGGACGGTGAAGGGTGATGGCATTTTAAAATATGTTGACGCAACTTGAACAAAAAAAAATTTGGCAACAATTTGAAAAGCGACGCTTAATTTGATTTGTTTTCAAATTATATTTTAAAATTAATCGTGTCATTTCATTATGCATCACCATCTTTCAAGTATAAAAGAATTATAGCACACCATCATAAATAAAATTTGCTCAAAACTCTTGAAAAATAGAGGAATACTTTCATCTTCCAAGTTTTATAAATGTACCTATTAGTATGTTGAAGATGGTTCAGAAGCCTTCCAGGAGTAGCTATAACTCTATAAGTATGTTCACACCCTTTGCAAGGTGCTCATTGTCTTCTCTTGGTGATGCACCGCCGATAACCCTCCCTTGAGTTTGAGAATGGTGCTTCAATAGATCTTTTTCCACGTCATTTGTCTACAAATGAAAGGACTTACCATTCATGAGAGAAATTAAAAATTTAAGAGGAAAGAAAGACCGTCTCTGAGTTTGTATGAGCGCATCTTATCAAATACAAATACATAATAAAAATTTTGCAAATCCATATTTTTTCTAGTTAATTAGAAACTATTGTGACCTGCATGCCAAGTAATGAGATGCACCAGAATGACAAGCTCCCTTGTTGGAAAAATTATGATAACACTAACACCATTCCTTGGAGCAAACTTGAGATTATAAAGCAACTCGACTACTGGTATTACAAATGCAAGTCTTTCTAAATCCAGTTATCGAGGTTCCAATTACATTTTTCTCCAACAATAATGGGGGTATATCTCTATCTTGAATCTGCATAGCATATAAAAAACATAAATCTCCAATTTGTTACAAGAATCTCACCCATGAGAAGGCTCAAAAGTGACATAAAATCCAAATAAAACTGTAGCTCGAAAATGACATTACAATCAACCTTTCGTACTTAAGAAATAGCTAGAAGGGGATCAATGTTAACCTGGGTCATATTCTCAAAATTCATCTCGCTAATGGCTTCCATCGTGGGATTAGAGATTGGGAGAGAGGAGAAGAGCTTGTTGGTCATGATTCCAGACCATTTAATCTTTGCCACCTTTTACTTCTTTGATACTGGAGCTTTTTCACCTTCTCTCACCCTCAATATAGAATAAATCTTACGAAATGTTATTGCAACATGCATTTCAAATTGCCCTTAATTAAAGCTATTCACTCAGAGAGCTCATTTCCTTATGATGAACAAGATCAGTGGATGAATACTTAACGAAAAATTTCAATCTCTTGACCGTGCGGGCGTGCCACTTTTGCCAGATCAGAATTAATCGATGCTCATATTCATTGCACATTGTAGGAATGACTACGATTCTAAGTTGAGTTTCAGAATTCAACTAACTTTATGACAGACATATGTTTAGCTCGGTTCTGTAATAAATGTATCCAAGGAAGTAAAATATGTTGACATAACTGACCTCAAGGTCACACAACTGAAGCAAAAAAATTTTGGACGAGTAAAGTTGATGGCATTTTAAAATATGTTGACATTAAATCAATAAAATCAATTTTGCACATACCCAAGGAAGTAATTTTGAAGGCAAGGACATTTAGGCTCCGTTTGGTGGGGCTTATTTTCACCGGTCAAGCGGTTGCGACCGCATGAACCCGGACTTAATTAAGGTCCGGTTTATGCGGTCGCAACCGCTTGACCGGTGAAAATAAGTCCCCCCAAACGGTGCCTTAATCTGTCTGATCAGGTGCTAGGTCAAAGAACAAACAAAAAATCCTCAGAGGAGTGCATCCATCATTGTTGAATGATTAGAAAAAAAAAGATCCTTCGTAGCTTGTGCACCCAAGCAAAGATGACAGGAAATTTGCAGTTTCTCAAGAAAGCAGATTAAATAGTGGGGAAAAGCTTTTCAAAAAACATAGGGAAACAACATTTCATATAAAAGGCGGCAATGAATAGGCAGAAGCTTTTTATACATAATAAAATCTGATTTTTTTGCCAAATAGGTATCAATTTGCTAGAAAAAGGGCAGCACATTCTTGTATAAAAAATCAAGTCTTTTCAAAGAACTAACAACGATGTTCTTCAGCGAACTAACAACGATGTTCTTCAGCGAACTAACAGCGCTATCCAACAACAAACTGGGCGCTATCCAGCGCCCAGTTCGGTGTAAAACAGCCAACTGGGCGCTGGACAGCGCCCAATTCGCTGAAAAACAGCCAACTGGGCGCTGTCCAGCGCCCAGCTCGCTTTAAAACAGCCAACTGGGTGCTGGACAACGCCCAGTTCGCTGTAAAATAGTAACTGGGCGCTAGACAGCGCCCAGTTCGCTGAAAAATAGCGAACTGGGCGTTGTCCAGCACCCAGTTCGCTGAAAAACACCCAACTGGGCGCTGTCCAGCGCCCAGTTCGCTGAAAAACACCCAACTGGGCGCTGTCCAGCGCCCAGTTCGCTGAAAAACAGCCAACTGGGCGCTGGACAGCGCCCAGTTCGCTGAAAAACAGCCAACTGGGCGCTGGATAGCGCCCAGTTCGCTGTACCAGTTCGTTGTTAGTTCGCTGAAAAACAGCGAACTGGGCGTTGTCCAACGCCCAGTTCCCTCTAAAACAGCCAACTGTTGTTCGCTGCAAATGAAGGAGATATTGCTACCAACTAAGAAGCCCCCCTAAATATTTACTCTAAGGGATAGTTAACTACAAATGTTGTTTTCCGACGATACCTCTCGCAAACATACAATTAAACTAACAACATCCTGTTATATAGCTTGCAAACAGATAATTGTAACATATAATAAAAAAACTTACCATCCTATGAGCATGATGATGAATGGAAATGGTTCCACCGGTGCTTTTAACTACTCCTTGGCCATCTCTATCAGAGAGTCTATTTTTGCGATTACTTTCTAGGAGATCTTTAAATTTACGTGCTTCTCATATGTCCCATAATCCTTCAAAAATTTCTCTTCGCATCCATGTCGGTGGAGGTGCAGACCTTGACTTTGCTGCATTTCGGATACGCCTCATTTCCGAAGCCATTGCTCTGCTAAAATAACTTTTCCAAATTTTATATACTTGTTGCTCTGTTGATGCAACACGCAAAGTATATTTTGCCTACAATTATCAAAAAACTTATATTATATGCAAATCATTATAACATAAACACCGAGAAATAATCAAAATATTTTTACCTTGAATATGTTAAACATATTTTGTTTTACATCATTTGGAATTGCACTAAATGTTGGCCAAACTCCATTGAGCCAACCTCTCAAACAATTTAACATAGAACGAGGTGCAGAAGTACGTGGAGAAAGAAGCTAGAGTCACATCACTCTGGAGCAGGGCCGGAAGATCCCGCCGGAGTATAACAAGCTTGGCGGCGAGATTCGGGAGGGAGAGCAGCTGAGATTTCACGGGAGAGAGCGCCTCTGCCAGATTTCACGGGAGAGCAGCTATTTGGGTTAATGGCATCTAGGGTTTTTTATGAGCAGTCGTGCACGGGGGCCCGTGCTGGCAACATTTGTCGTGGGGGCGACATTTGTCATAGAGCGAGATATGTCGTGGGGCGACATATGTCGTGTGGAGACATATGTCGTGGGGGCGCCATTGGTCGTGAGGGCGACATTGGTCGTGGGGGAAACATTGATTGTGGGTGCGAAATTTGTCGTGGTGGAGACAGTTGACGTGTGGGCGACATTTGGCGTGGGGGTGACATATGTTGTGGGGCGACATTGGTCAGGGGGTGACATTGGTTGTGGGAGCAACATTAGTCTTAGGGGCGACATTGGTCGTGGGGGTGACATTTGTCGTAGGACGACATATGTCGTGGGGGCGCCATATGTCGTGGGGGCATCATATGTCGTGGGGGCACCATATGTCGTGGGGGTGGCATTGGGTGGTGAGGCAACATTGGTCGTGGGGACAACTTTGTCCTCGGGGACAACATTGGTCGTGGGGGCGACGTTTGTCGTGGGGCGACGTTTGTCATGGGAGCGACATTTAGCGTGGGGGCGACATTTGGCGTGGGGGAGACATTTGGTGTGGGGGCGACATTGGTCGGGGAGGGGTGACATTGGTCGGTGAGGGGGGCATTGGATGAAGCTGGCAAAAGCTCTGGTATTCAAATGCATGTTCTCTTTTGTTAAAATAGAATGAAACTATAAAGCGGAAAAACAAATGTTGGGGTAGGCGGTCGCGGCATTTGCAGTCTATTCCTGAGCAAAAAGCTCCAAAACTCTCCGTCTCGGACCCGCCTCCTTCCCCCAGTCACATATGGTGGAGCGTTTGCACCATCGCCGTAACCCTAATGGCGCGCACAACGAACCTTTAAACACCTTTAGATAAGACTTTTTAAAAACATCTTCATTGATGAGCCGATGTAAACACCTCTTCCATTAACTAAATAAAATGCAAAAGTAACAGTCATATCTGCATTTGAAAGCAGCGTTCAGTGATAAAACCATCTAAAATAACTGGTTTTGGAAGCAACGTTCACTGATAAGCTTCAAATTAGGGAAAGATAAAGAGACACAGCGTAAGAGCGTGAATAAATTTCATTCATTTTATTAGATAGCAGAGATGACGGGATCGTGGATTCCGATGAACCTGATGGTGGCACTAAGATCATTGGGGTATACATTATGCACTATACTGCAGTGCAAATTCAAAGCAGTTAATTCCTAAGCATGTAAAACTACATAGAACAGGAATAGGGGTATACATTATGCACTACGAAATGCCAGAAATTCAAAAGAGTACAAAAAGCATCAAACAACAAAAGTTTAGTGCGAAAAAAATGCATTTTTAGGGCAAGTGAGATGGTAGAGTGGAGCTTCAAACAACAAAAGTTTAATATCATAGAACTTGCTGGTTAATTAAAGGAGGAGGAGAGCTGATTTATACATGCAGCTAGGAGGTGGAAGATGTTTGTTGCTCTGATTCCGGTACCTGCAGTCAAGAAAGAATGGGGATGAAATATAGTGTTAGGAAAAAATTAAGTGGGAGAGGAAGATAGAAAGAGGGAGGGGGAAAGATAGAGAGAGAAAGATTGAGAGAGATGGAAAGACAGAGTGGGAAAGATAGAGAGAGTGAAGGGCTTATTTTTACCTTGCATTAATAGTAATGTGCGAGCAACTTGCCTGAGGAGGACGATCAGAGGAGTTATGCAGATCACACGAATGCCCTAGACAATGATTGGTTGGCGATGACCTACTGCCAGATGGAGACCTTCGCCGCGAGTAGGCAGAAAAGTAATGAAGAAATTGGCAAACAGGAACATCTCTGGTGAGCAGGAACATCGTTGGAGACCGCAAGTGGAGGCTTCTAGAGAGAAGAAGTCTACCAAGCGGAATCTGAAGAGGTTGTGCGAGAGGAAGAGCGAGGATGTGCGCGAGTCGTAAATGATGCAGTGGGAGTATGACGCAGCGTGAGAAGAAGCACGCGCGAGGAGTATGCCATTGCCCTCTTTGTAGAACCAGCATCGCGAGATGATCTTGGTGCTGTGAAGTTGCGGGATGAGGGATTGCCCTACCTTACCTGCGTTGTGAAGCCTGCGCAGAACATGGATATCACGTTTTTGAGGTGGGGAAAAACATCGATGGCGTGGGGCTTTGTCCATTGAGTAGGGTTTGAGAACGATCGGGAATCGCAGGAGAAGAAGAGGGTAGCGGGATTTTGAGGCGACGGAATAGTGCTGGCGTGGAAGAAATGACCGAAAAGTTCAGCATCTTTCAAAAAAAATGAGTTTAGGAGGGTAGTATGGTCCAAGAAATGTTACACCATTTGGAGGGTATTATGGTCCAAAAAATATTACACCAAGCATTACACACCCAAGAAATGTGAGAATGAAAATGTCATAAAATTGATGCCGAGATCACGAAAAAGTATACCAGAACTTAATTGAGGTAAATAAGGAAATCCCCAATCGAATTTGACTCATCGGGTGGGAACTCTTCCTTATATAGAAGCAGTATCCTGGACAATCAATACATGTCATAAAACCCAATGCATTACACACACAAACAATTCAGAATCAAGAAATGTAGGCGATACCTTGTAGTCTAGGGGAGAGAACAGAGAAATGCAGGCAATACCTTGCACTGAGGAGAATAATTTCGCATCAGACATAGGGCAAAGTTTGAGCAAAGGAACAAAAACATTCTCTCAATCGATCAAGGGAAAGAACTCAACCTGGTTAGAAAAAGTGGATCGTGTCTTTTTAGCGATAGTCGGAGCCGCTCGCCAACGATCGACTTCTTTTTGGAGGAGGAGCGGCGGAGGAGAAGGTACGGAGGAGGGTTTTAGTGGTCAATATTTATCCGAGGAGGATGAGGCCTGCGTGATTTAACCCATACAGCGGGCAGCAATCGAGGATAAAGTGGCATGTGAGCGGGAAATCGCCAAAACCGAGCGGGAAAACGTCAAAATTAAGCGCAATAACCAAATGACGCTTTTTACCCTGCAAATTTTAAAATTAATATGATTTTTATGAGGGTATTTTGGGTATCCGGAATGATACACCACATCTAAGGGCATTTTGGGCAACTTGAATGTTACACCAAGGATTCAAAACTCTTTACTTATAGTATAAAGATAACAAGCAGTCGTGCATGGGGGACCCCGTGCGGGCAACATTCGTCGTGGGTGCGACATTTGTCGCGGGGGTGACATTTGTCGCGGGGGCGTCATTAGTCGTCGTGGCGACATTTGTCGTCGTGGCGACATTTGTCGTCGTGGCGACATTTGTCGTAAGGGCGACATTCGTCGTGAGGGAGCATTCGTCGTGGGGGCGACATTCGTCGTGGAGGTGACATTCGTCGTGGGGGCGACATTCGTCGTGGGGGTGCGACATTTGTCGTGGGGGCGACATTTGTCGTGATGCAACATTTGTGGTGGGGGCGACATTTGTGGTGGGGGCGACATTTGTCGCGAGAAAGACATTTATTTTAGAGGTGACATTTGTCGTGGGGGCGACATATGACGTGGGATCGACATTTGTCATGGGGGCGACATTTGTCGTGGAGGACATTCGGCGGGGGTGCGACATTTGTCGTGGGTGGGGGGGGGGGAGACATTTGTCGTGGGGGCGACATTTGTTGTAGGGGCGACATTTGTCGTGTGGTCGACATTTGTCGTGGGTGTAATATTTGTCATATGGGGTGACATTGGTCATGAGAGTCATCATTCGTCGTGGACAGCATCATTCGTCCGGGGCATTGTCATTCGTCTAGAGTGGCGACATTTGTCGTGGGTGATGACATTTATCGTGGAAGTGACATTGATCGTGTGAGTAACATTGATCGTATGGACGACATTGATCGTGTGGGACGACATTGGTTGTGAGCCGAAAATTTTATCCCTAAAACATAATTTAGATATGACAACGATCATATAAAATCATTGTTTCCCAAAACATGATTTCTAAATTCAATGCAGCGAAAAAAAGCATAAAATCAAAATGCAATCAATACAATAGAAAAAAAAAGGCTAAATTGAAGCATGATTCATGTTGAAAGACAATGAAACAACGACAATCATTAAAGCCTAACCCCCCTGAGCATTAATTTTTTGAGATATTATTAGTTAGTTATACCTGTAAAAAAATAAGGCAATGCTCTGAAAATCACATTGTGCCTAATGCATTCGATGGAAGTTTGAGTTTGTATATACCATGTTAGACAATGCTGGGAGATCCAAAACATTAATTCAATGATGAGTTAATTGAAAAAATAGGTAAACACCAAAATGGTCATTTTATGATGAGTTGAAAATTATAATTTCTAGAAGATCCAAAAATTATTTCCATGATTAGTTGGAAATCCAACTGGAGCAATTAATATAACAATGCAGTGGATGTGGCAAAATACTGAAAAAGAGGGAAGCGAATGTCTGAAGAGATCAAACCTAAACAAAGAAATATAAACCCACAAAAATGAAAGTAATAAAACTTTATGGCGACACCATATGTTTATAATTTGTTGTTCCAGGAGTTGGTCCTGTGAGAGATAGAATTTTTAGTTTGCAATTAAAGACATCTAAATATTTTATTTTTGAGTGAATTATAGATATTAAGATGTTTAGTGAGAAGGAACCTTGAGTGACAAATCTTTTTACCTTGTTCTTCAACTGCTACTCAAGCTGTTTCAAATCATTGATGCTGAAGCAGTTTAAAATTATAGCAAATAAAGGAAATCATCATTTCTAAAGTCTGTTGAGTTTAATGAAAAACACTTTTAATTACAAAGCTCACTTTAGACAAAATAATCAAACAACCTTACTTCTCAACATTTAAATTCCTTTTTTAAAGACAACATCAACAAATTATTGGAAATAATTCAATACTAATGGTGAAAGATGTCACATGTGCATGTGCAATTGATTAAACTAAGAAATTCTTGGAATCAAGCCATCTATCAAGCCTGAAGATTCAACTGTGATTTTGCATTCATCTCTTCTCCTGAGCAAAATGATATTCTATTTTGAACCTTCCAATGAATCAGTTTGAGATTCTCACGCTATCCAACCATCATCATAATAAAAAAATCGACTTGTAAACATTTTACTTGAAATAACCAAATCTAATGACTCCAAATAGAATATAGGGAGATGATATGTCGGTGTGGATGCTCTTAGAAATACATTACAGTGCATCTGGTATTAGAGACAATGATACTGCTCAGATCTACCATGAGCCGTCGTTCCTTGATCGAGAAGGCAAAGATCAGATCTGTCATGAAGTTGAAACGAAGTTAAGCATTTCATCGAACATGTAAAGGGCATATAGTTGGATGAATTTAATCATTATTAGCCATTCTAAAATCTGTACTCAATTCATAGTTGACTATTACAATATGAAAGTCTTGAGCCTTAAATAATGTCAAAAGTTAAAAAAAGAGGGGTACCTGTATAGGTCTTGCTGGAAGATCGATATGGAGAGATGCGATTAGAACTCATTTCTTCCTTTTTTTTATTGCAGGGGTGGCCAAATTCGATCTGGCCACAGGGAAGCAGTTCAAAGGAAGCACCAAAAAGCAAATTACTTTGTTAGTGATAGTCTAATGCTATAAAACAAAAATGGAGAGATCTGATGCAACAGCCGAATGAAAAACAAAGATATGCCCTATAATAAAAATGGAGAGGTGAAGTTCTGTTAATGGAGGATACCTGGTACCTTTGCTCCAGATTAGTAGGATGAAACAGAATGGAAGAACTTTGATCCAGATGAAGCAGCTGAATGGAAGAAGGCCCAAGTGCAGAAAGATTTTATGGCGACAAAGGTGAGTAAGAGGGCATTCTGAAGTCGGCGAGACAGGCAGAAGGCATGGTCCAAAGATGGATTAACCTGTTTCAGCGAAGGGAAAAAGAAGAGGAAGAGGCAAGACCGAAATCCTCACCGTGAACCTGAAAAAAGATGGAAGCTTCGGCAAGTCGAGGAAGAGAGGAGTATCATGGAAGCTTGCCGAGACTTACAGCAACGGTGTGGGAGCTTGCCGGATTCTTTCACGGGTAACTGATGGAAGCTTCGGCAAGCAAGGAAGCCTCGTCGTGGAGGAGGAAGCGTTGAGGATAGTCTGTGGAGGTGGGGACTTTCGGCGGGTTGCAGCGGGAGAAGAAGCACGCAGAGGAAGAAATGGCGTTGAGAGAGGAGAAATCGCGAGGATGCCCTAAACCTGCGCAGAAGAAATGGGGGGCGGGGGAAATCGCGAATATGACGATTTTGAGGTGGGCGGAGATAGCGATTTTAAAAGAATTAAGATCTAATCCGGCCAAAAGACCTAAATACTCGGAAGTTAGTCCATCAAAACAGATTTTATGAGGGCATTTTTGGATTTAAATGTTACACCATGACTTTATTAGGAGTTTCCTTATATAATAAAGAAATAATAAAGATATATATATATATATATATATATATATATATATATATATATATATATATATATATATATATATATATATATATATATATATATATATATATATATATATATATATATATATATATATATATATATCAGTTTTTTTATTAAAGTGGACAATGAAATAAATTGGGGGGAAACAAAAATTTCCCTCCATAAAGAGCATCATTTTTATTGTAATTTTGATCAATTATTAACACTTAATTTATTTGTAAATTATTAACACTAAAATAAAGTGCATCACTCACACAGAACCTGTAACTTTATTATGGACATTTGTCTCTTAAAATTTTCTTATGAACTATTTATCTTCAAAAATTCATATGCATATTGGGGCAGTTCTGTACGTAATATCATTTTGTTGTTCATCAATATAGATTCAAATGGGTTAATGACATCGGTAATGACAATGCAAGTATGAATGTTTAGATTCTGTCACCATTCTTTTTTAATTTGATTTCGAGGAATTATCTAATCGACCCTTCAAAGAAGCCTTAATATATTATCTGATCATGCTTGTGATAGTTACATGATTGATTTACTTGTCACCAAATGTATAACTACTTTCACAAATATTTAATGTGTTTCATTTTATCGTATATCTATTAAAATGAGTTTTGTTCAAATTTTATTTGTTGTTTGCACGTAACAATTTGGTCTGCACTTAGAATATTTTGATGTGCACATAAAATTGGTTTGCGCGTACCCAAATTCGATTTGCACATAACATTTGTCATATTTTAATGCAAAAATTTTAGAATGAAATTTTTGAAAGGAAAAATTTCGTTGCTATTTAGCTACAAGTATTTAGCAACAAAATATTTCGTTGCTATTTTTGCAACAAATAATTTCGTTGCTATTTTTGTAGCAAAAAAGAAATACTATATGCGTTGCTAAATTCGTTCCTAATTAGCAACAAACTAGTTAGCCTTTCTAATTTTCGTTGCTAATTCATGTTTTTCTTGTAGTGTAGCGGAAAGAGGAGAGGGAGACGACTCAGACGAGAGAAGCGAGAGAGACGATCTCTTTCTGTCTAGGAGAGAGAAATTGGATCTGAAAATAAGTTCACACGAGTTATTAACTGTATATACATATATATATTTATATTATATACATAACTTATATTTTATAATTTATAAATTCCATCACTTATATTATATACATAACTTATATTTTATAATTAATAAAAACTAAACTTACATAAACTTCAAAATCCTTGGGGGGGGGGGGGGGCGGGCCCCCCTTGCCCCCCTCTGGATCCGCCACTGCTTGTATGACCAATCATAGTACCTTAGTCGTGACAGTGCTCTGAAGCGCCGATATTCTAGTCAGTTGTAGTACTTTGAGCGCACGATTGAAACTCCAACAACAACACTCAAGCCTTTATCCCACTATAGTGGGGTCAGCTATATGAATCCTTTGTCGTCATTATGCCCTATCTTTTATCATAATCTCACTAATGTCTAAGTACTTCATGTCTTCTCTCATAGTTTCATTCCTAATCTTTATTGGACTACCCCTCCCCCGTTTAACATGTTTAGTGATTAGAGACTCTCACAACACCTAATAAAGACTTGGAATGAACTATACAGAAAGATATGAAATAAAAATAAAGTGATGATGAGATGATTGAGTGAAGGACTTGGATTGCTTTGATGATTCACACCATTACACCAAAAAGGGATATCCTTATATATTGGTATAGATGTAGGAGATTATTGTGCATTGAATTGCTTGTTGTTGTCTTCAATTTGTGGTGGATGGGATATTCAAGTAGTATCTTTGCCTCAGTTTTCATCCCCTTTTTATTTACACCCCTAGCATTCCCATTGTTGACATCCTCCTTTTGTGGTGCTGAATATTGTTGTACTTATATTAGGGCAGCTTAATTTGACATTACATTCTCCAATTTGATCCAAGTTAGCTGTATGGACCAACCACGAATCAGCAAGACAAGGTTACTATAGAAAAGTCTCAAATAGGGGTGCAAATTTAGCCCGGGCCCGGTTGCCCGGGCCCGGGTCTGCCCGGGCCCGAGTAGGCCCAGGTCTGGTTAGGCCCGGGCCCGGCCTAAGGGGGCTCACCAGGCCCCCATATTTGGCCAGAGCCCGGCCCGAGCCAGGCCCAGACCTGGGCCCGGCCTGAAGCCTGCTGAGAGCCCAACATTATTTAAATGCTGGGCATGCTCGGCTGCCGCCCAGCATTTAATGTTGGGCGGCTGCCGCCCAGCATTTAATGTTGGGCGGCTGCCGCCCAGCATTTAATGTTGGGCGGCTGCCGCCCAGCATTTAATGTTGGGCGGCTGCCGCCCAGCATTAAATGCTGGGCTGCAGCCCAGCAACCCTACTGGCTGCTGCCAATAGGTTAATTTTTGGGGCCTGCTTGAGCCCGATTTTGTGGGCTCAGGCAGGCCTTATTTCGCATAGGTCTGGGCCCGACCTGAGCCCGTTATAAGCAGGGCCCGATCTGGGCCTGGAAGAAAAAAGCCCGGGCCTGGGGGGGTTTGGGCCCGGCAGGCCTAATTTGCACCCCTAGTCTCAAATCATGAATATTACAAGTATTTCACAATTATGGGTGTTCATGAACCGAATCAAATCTCTCTTTAATTGAATTCAAATTTGTCATAAAATGCAAAAATTTCATTTCGCATTTGTTCTAATATTTGAATTAGGATTTGGATTCCTTCTGAAAATCTGGATTCAACTTCGAATTTGCCTTAAATGAAAGATCAAACTGATTTTGATCAGATGCTCAGAATCATCTTTATAAATGAAATAGATATTGCTAATATTCGCGAACTATTCACTGATCTTGCCAATAGAGATAATATTATTCGGACTCGAATACATCCAAATATGAAATTGAATTTCCGAATTATTCACGAAATATTTGATTTGCAAACAATTCTACTCACAACCTTAATGCATTGTAGAAACTCGTTATCCACAATCATAAATACGTGAGTGGTGCGTAATTGTCTCAAAAAAGAGATTAGAAGCGCAATTACATCCTCCGGCTTCAACAGTTATTCACTATAAAGATTGGTAACCCTCAATCAGGAGAAGATTCAGAGGCACAACCCTCAATCTATAGCAAAATTTTTGGAACTGGGCTCTAGTCCAAATTTTCACCCTGGTAGATCATTTTGATCTCCCTAAGAGACTAATTTGATCTCCCTAGGAGACCATTTCAATCTCTTAATTTGCTCTCTTCCCCCTCTTTTGTGCATGATTTCCTAAGAGATCGAAATGATCTACCCAGACGAAAATTTAATTCCAGAGTGAAAAAAATGGAGGGTTGTACAAGTAAAAGAAGGGTATAATAGATCTAGAATATATTGATAAATAATATAATACATACAAATATTACTGCTTGTTGAAGATAATAAAAGAGAGTGAAAATATATAGAAATAATTGACTCAACTTACATGATATTCAATGGGATGAACTACCCACTAGTAGAATAGCATCATTATAGTTTTTAGCAGATAATGAGTAAAGAATTCATGGAACTTCAATTTACGGTTAATAAACGTGCAAACAAACACGAATCATAGGCTTGCACGACACAAAATTGCATGGTTCCTCCCTCCAAACCGCAATTACGTCCCCGGACAACAACATATATTCACCATGAATATTAATGTTGCAGAGAAAAACAAGAGAAAACAGTTTTGTATATCTTTCGCCCGAAACCCTAAAGCTATCAAATATGGATTTACAAGAACAAATTTCATTTCCTACACTTAATAGGATCCAAATAAAACACCCTCATCAAATAAACTATCATCCTCTATTTTTACATCAGAATCACACTTAACTTATCCTGCACTAAGCTTTTGACACTCTTAAATAAGTATTTGATTCTGATCCAAGATTGCATCCTTCATAAAACACTCGAAAATGAACACTTGACACTCTGCCATGCAGGTGAGAAAAAGATTTACAGACCCAGGGGGAAAACACGTAAATGCGCTCCCAATCGCATGTGACGAACATTTTGTACAGACCCGTTACATAAGAAGAAGCATGGCGGAGCGCAAAAGCAAATGGCGGAATAAACACTGTGCATAGCTGGCGGCCAACTCATCAGCATCGCTACCGCTGATTGAGGAGAGTTACTCTTTGGGAGCGGGACTGGCAGCGCCTGTTGTTAATGATATCAATATATGAGCGGAGGCGAAATCGGTCGGAATTTGTCAAGCAGAGAGGCGGGTTGAGGGGGACTGATGATGCTTCCACCAGGAGGAAATTCAGTAAACATCCCGCTTTCGCGTAGCAAGCCTCGGCGTGATCTGCATTTTTCATCATCTCGTCAACCTGCAATCACGCAGGCGCCCGGTGCACCCCGTGCAAAAAAAATTAAGAGTGAAACAATCATTGATAGAAATTAATTGCAAAATGTCATCTCAGAAGTCAGAATTTAATTTAGCACTGAATCAAAATAAACAGAAGAAAAAGGATTCCAAAAAGGATTCAAAAATATATGCAATGGGATGCGCTAAATCTAAAAAAAAGGACTAAAACAAGAAGAATGAGGAATTCGTTACTCACAGCACCGAGCCGTCCCAAAGCTAGTGCAGATTGGTATATAATCTCGATCGCATCAGGCATCTCTGTAGCTTCTGTAAGAAAATAGCGTATTGATATAAGAAAAATCCCTTGAACAGTCACTTGGTTAGCAGGGAAAGAACGAACAAAATTTACCATCTACTTGTCCCATGCCCTTTTCAAGTTCCTCAGCATGCTCCACGGAATGAAGAAACTCCCTCTCAATTTGGGGGTAAATCGCATCCAGAGACTCACTGCCTCTATAGAAGCTTCTAGAAATAGGAGAAGCATTACTATTTACTCGGGATTTGATCTCTTGAGACGGGCTACCTTCTATAGAGAAATCCGCTTGACTGTGGCAAATGTTCACAGCTTGTTTCCAGATTGCAAGAAGTATAAGCTGAACAGAGAAGGCCTCAAGCCTTCTCCCATTTTCGCTCTGTGAGTCAAGTTAACGATGGTTACAACATCGACAACACACTTGACGATCATGACCCAAAAAATAATTTAAAGAATAAATCATATCCTGAGGAACATGGGTTATATAATACTTGAATAATACCTCTTCCTTCACCAACTCAGATATGACTGAACCATATTGCTGCAGTGATCTAATCCTTGTAATGAAGTTAGCTGAAGGGAGTTCAATTGCATCATCCATGAATCCCTCAGACGCTCCAGAAACAGGAGAGTTGTGGCTATCCAGGCTTCCAAAAGTGCCAGCTTTTGTGATTGTAGTACTAACTATTGGCACAGGCGCACTTACTCCGCCATTTTTTCTAGTTTCCGCCGGCGAGTTTTCTGATTTGGGTGAAGAGTTTCGCATTTCAGCGTTGCTTAGCGAAGAGGACGACATCTCCAGTGGTGGTCCAGAAACCATAACATACTCCTGCTCAACCAAGTCTAGTGAATCCACGCTTGTCTGATCTAAAAACAAAGGAAAATATTGGTAGAAGCCATATTAGAGAAAAAGTTAATTGAATGCCAAAAGAAAAGAGCAAAGGATTATACCATTTTTATCATCTTTGGAGGAAGCAATTGTATGTTTCATATGCCCACTCATTCTATAAGAATCATGCTCATAACCAGAGTTATTCATTGGAATGGGCTTGAAAAGAGAGCCAAAATTTGTTGTCTTGATACTAGAAGAATCTTTATTCGCTCTTACATGAAAGCCATAAGTGGATCTAATGGAATTATTCATTTGTGCCGACAGACTCTGATCGACTCCACCAGATTCATCTTCTAGAGGAAAAGGCATGCATTCTTCTTGGTAGTTCAGGGTCATCTTATGAGCGCCTTGAGGTGATGAAATACGCCTGCCCATAATAAGAAAATATTGAGTACTTAAAGGGTAAGCCCAAAATCATTGAACATGAAAATGTGCCAAAACCCCAAAGTTGAGAAGCGTTACCTCAGCGGTTGATCTGGCTTGGATTGTGCGAGAAATGGATGGTTGAAGAACTCCTCAAAAGTTAAGCGCTCCACTGGATTTCATTTGATGTGGTCATTTAAGAATGGAGTGAAATTTCAAGTTAATATGCCAATTGATTCATATCAAGTTACGTATAGCAAACTATTACATGATAAAATTGAAGAACCATAAGGCATATCAGGAAAATCGCTCCATAAGAGCATGTCCATAAAAAAAGGAAGATGGGAAATAGTTGTTCTCTTATATTGTTTGTTACTGTTCCCATTTAGAATTCATTATTGGCAGTTAGACTAGACTGGTAAACTTGGATGTCTAGCATGAGTTGCCATGAAATCTGAGGTGCTGAAGTCTGAAAAAAAACAATAGAATATGGTAAGAGAAATTGATACGCGAGTCGTACTTGGGGTTCATTCACCTAGAGGAAAGTGAGTCGTACGACCGAACGGTACCCCCTTGGAGGGGCTCAGATTGCTTTCCCCCTCATTTTATCCTGCATACTATCTAGTGAATTGCAATCCCCTCTCTTCCACTTGCCTAGAATCTCTAGAGTACACTGATTGCCTTCTGCCTCTTGGACAGCTCACCAGGCCACACTCACAGGCCTGCCGATTCCCCTTTTCAGCCTCATGCACGAGACACCGCAACTCCAGGTGACATCATCAGTACGACTCTTTGTAAGTATATATGAAAGCTATATTCAACTTCAAAAAAAATTTTATGTGAAGACTGTCGATATGGGCCTTAAGTCACTGACGTAAACGTTAACAGCGGCATCCTCCACAGTGAATGTTAAAAATCCATAAATACTTTATGTAATCGAGCTAAACTAGACTCTGGTAAGCTATGTGAGCGCTCCTTTTCAAGAATGATCAGCACAAACAAAAGGGTGAGAAAGGATGCACCAATCATATAATCTCGGTTCTCGAATATCTGTATAATTGCATACAGATCATTACACAGTCGATTAGTAGACATGATGGATAACTAAACCCTGTCTAGTTATATCAACTGTTGCCAAAAAACTATGTCGAAATTAATATCTTGGATTTTGTTACAGTCCCGCCTTGGTCGAGCATGTCGCGGACATTTTATCTACTTCTATTTTTATGCTTATTATTACGCGTATTTTGATCCTCCGTCTCTAAGCTCAAGGAGAGGGCATTTGACTATTAATACCCGGTGGGGTGAACCTTGGAAAGGGGCAAGCAAGAGTATTTTCATTTTATCCTTTTCTAAACTCTCTCTCTCTCTACCCGTCTCTAACTCCACGGAAACAAAGCCCTAGCCGATGCCGCCTAAATCGCGACTCGCGCGATTCCCGCCTGCTGCGCCGCTCCGCCGATCTCACAGCAGGACAGCCGTAGCCGCCATAGCTCGCCGGCCTCTCCTCTTGTTGAAACCGAGATTCGGTTCCACCTAGAGTTCAGACCTAGGGTGCAGCTCACACCTACTTCTCCCAAGCCGTCCCTTGGTGAGAGACCTGAATTTGGAAATGACCATTGACTCTAGCGCGGAGGTCCCACCTCACACCCGGAAGACCTTTGAGATCTCCCCCTCCCTAGCCAATGCTGAGCTAGGTGCCTTGAAGGATGAAGGAAGAAGATGAGGATTGGTCCAAACGGATCCCTCTCCAAGGCACCCCAACGGTCTATTTATAGATTTTTGTGGATGGTCTGCCAATAGCGCAATCCTGCTGCTCTAAAATTACTGAAATACCCCGGAGCTGGTCTGCCAACAGCCAAACTCCGTTGTTCTGAACAGCTCTTCACAGCCCATCGGGGGCAAAATAGCAGACCCTCAAGCCGGGCGAGACTCTCAAGCCGGGCGAGTACTCTAGCCGAGCGAGACCCTCAAGCCGGGAGAGTACTCCAGCCGGGCGAGTACTCCAGCCGGGCGAGTACTCCAACCGGGCGAGTACTCCAGCCGGGCGAGTACTCCAGCCGGGCGAGTACTCCAGCCGGGCGAGTACTCCAGCCGGGCGAGTACTCAAGCCGGGCGAGTACTCTAGCTGGGTGAGAACTCCAGACGGGCGAGTACTCCAGCCGGACGAGTACTCCAACCGGGCGAGTACTCCAACCGGGCGAGTACTCCAGCCGGGCGAGCTGGGCGGGTGCCGGCCTCCCGCCGCACCTGTCCCCTGAAATGGGGTCGGGACGAGTGCCGGCCTGCCGCCGCACCCGCCCCTTAGGATAGGGGCTGGGGCGAGTATCGGCCTCCCGCCGCACTCGCCCTCTGAAGAGTACACCAAGCACTAGTAAGCTAGGTAAATTTCCCCCCTATTAGCATATCATGCAGATCAACAATAAATTGACCTCCAGGAGTGCAAAACCCCCTAAAAGCTTACAAATGTATAGAAAGTCTTACGCCTTGCTTGGGGGCCCCATTCCGCGAATACGGGGCTGTACACCTCTCCTCCTCACTTGAGAACTTCCCTCCTCTTTCCCGGCGCACACGCTTGCAATCCCGAGCACACAATAGATTTCCAGCAAAATTAGTCTGGGCCACACATTTTATGCATGTGAATGCACATCACGTGTGGAAGGTGGGAGAAGAATGGAGCTATAAGATTGATGTACAATTAAAAGCAATTACAATCACTAATTTACAAGAAAAGAATAGAAAACTTCTCCAGAGGTCATGGAGAAACTATGAGGTTTTTAATTGCCATCCTCTCCTCGACCAACAACCAGCTTCAAATCAAATTCTACTCGGGCGGGTGGATGGGTGGATTAATACACGACTCGGGCATAGATTTTTTTAGACAAAACAACTACTTGTAATTGCCTTAATGCAGAGTTGATATAGTCTCCTTTATTTGTTTTGATGTTTGATGTTGTAAAAGAACTATGAAGAAGCCCATGTAAAGGCCCTCTTTCATGGCTCATTAAGTGATTTTTCTCAAATTAATCTCACATCATGGTTTACGTCACTCCTTCACCCCATAAATATGTGTACAAAGACTTGGATTGTGTGGAGATAAAAGATTATTATATTTGTATTTCATTTTCCTTTATGTTATCAGAGCCACACGATTCCTGGCATTAGCCTCTCGCCAATTGAGCTCCTACTCTCACTGATTGAGCTCCTGCTTTTGTCGATTGAGATCCTTGTTTTCGTTCATGCAGGTTCAGCCAGCCCTTGCCAACCACCTTTTTGAGCTCGCCACTATTTTGTCCATCGGCTTGGGTTCAAATAAAACCGCTCTACACTGGTTTTATAGACCCCCACAAGGTTCAGGACTCGCGGCCAGTGGGGTCATATGTTTCTGAACTCGCCACTCCTCCCTCCATCCACACTCGCTAGAATCGAAGTTTCTGTCTCCCTTTATTCGTAGCCGTTTGTGCTTCCTGAGCTTGTGACGCTGCCTTACTAAGTTCATTGTTTTCCCGCGTAATGGGACTCGCCGACCCTTGCTCCGAGGATTCACAGCTTACTTGATTTTGGCACTCGCCGAGTTCTTGGCTTGTGTGCGCCTGCCGCTTGAGCTTCTTGATTCCCCGTGTCCAGTGCTCGCTGCTCCCTATCTTCCAATACTCACGGTCTTCCTATTTTCGGTACTCCCAACCTCCCGGCTTGAGTGTGACTACCGCTTCAGCTTGCTACTTCATTGTATCCACTAGCACTCGCGGCCTTCCTGCTGCCTGAATCCAGAGCTTGTCGGTTTCTTTCCTTGCCCTTACTTGAAATCATGCAAGCCCCTTGTTGTTATTCCCTACCAAACCCCTTGCGGCCTTCCTACCAGATCCGCGGACACAAACTAGCTGGACCCTTCTTCCGGCACTTGCCAATATTACGACTCATGCCTACCCGCTGTTAGAGCTTGCTGACTCCCTCCTCTGGGTGCTCTCTACTCACATGGGGACGAATGTCGCATCCACCAACACCATTCCGGCCACCCTTGCTCCGACTTCCCTATATGACGTCCGCGATGAACTGCACAATACAACCATCTCCATCAATGGAAAGACAAACTTTATTAAATGGGTTCACTCGGTGCACCGAGTTCTTCAAACTAAGGATATGTTTCATCATCTGACTCGTGATTCACGTATTGAACCTACAGAGCAATGGGTCCGGGATGACGGTCAGGTTCAGTCATGGCTTTTGAATTCCATGGAGAATGAGTCATATCGCATGACTATGCACTACGAGACAGTCAATGCCATGTGGGCATGAACTTCACGCGCTAAATTCTGGGAAGGACAACCTTTAACATCAATTCGATCACTTTAAGAACCTCAAAACAGTCGAACCCGGTTTGGATGGTGATTTGTCGTCCTTCGTGATGCGGGATAAAACTCTCGTTGATGCTTGAATTCAACACCAACCTCCAACTTTGAATTTTGCTACCCAAATGACACAGAAAGAAGTTGGCACATCGCTCATGATAGCACAAATACATCCTCAACTTTACAGTGTATGTGCCAACATCTTATCCTCTCCCACCATTCCTTCTATCTCAGATGTTTGCTCAATGATTTTGAAGGTGACACTACCCACTGATGTCTCTCTACCTCCCTCGCCTGCCCTACTCCAACATTCTACAAAGGCTCGCCCTCCATCTGTTGGGCACCATAGAGGTCGCAGTGGTTCTTGAGGTAGTGGGCGTGGTAGCCGTTGTGGCTACAATTGCTCCAAGGGGTCCAAATCATGTCTATGTACCTACTGTGGTGGTTTAATCATATTTAGGTCACCTGCTACCAGTTCACACAATAACCACTAAACCCTCATCCCTACGGCTCTCCAATGGTGGATACTCCACACACCACCCACTCTGACATTCACACTTTGCGGGAGGAACTCCAACATTTGCGAGAGTTGGTAACTCGCACATTCGGCTTCGTCACTTCACTCCCCAACGAAGGTATATCTTTTCTTTCCCATAGTACCTCCTGGATAACGGACTTCGGAGCCACGAATCACATTACTACGCATAAACCTTCTCGGCACATGAACGGGGCTTGTCCCCAATTTATCCTTATTGTTAATGGAGCAACCACCCCGGTTTAAGGATCTAGAGATGTGCTCTCACTTCATCTATCTATCTTCGCTCTGTGCTTTAAGTTACCGAGTCTCAAGTTAATCTTCTCTCTATTAGTCCTCTTACTCATGATCATGACTGTTGCATCATCTTTTTTGCATTTTCTTCGTAGTGCAGAATCGACGGATGCAGAATATCATTAATCGAGGACAGCTGTCAAATGAGCTTTACACTCTAGACCTTCCAACCACAACTCTCTCCTATGTAATTTTTGTTGATCGACAATGACATCTTAGCCATGCTACTCTTTCTATCCTGCAGAAAGCTCTTCCTGATTTTTGTTTTTCAAAATTTATATGTGAATTCTGTATTTATGAGAAACAACATCGCTCTAGCTTCTCCTCTAATTGTACTAGGAGCTATGCTCCATTTGATTTAGTTTATTCAGACATCTGGAACTCATATAAAACTGCTAATTTATATGGATATCGTTACTTTCTGACATTTATTGATGATCATTCTCGCACGACATGATTGTATTTATTGCGCGATCACTTTGAATTACTACGTGTCTTTAGCTCCTTCATCGTTGAGACTCATTCTCAATTCTTGTGTGCAATTAAAATACTTCAAACCAATAATGAGCGTGAATATTCGAGTCACGAACTTCTGAAAACTTGAAATATGGTTGGTAACATCCACCAAATCTCTTATGTTTATACACCACAACAAAATGATGCGGCGAGCGAAACAACCGTCACCTCCTCGAGCTTCCCCGCTCTTTTATGTTTTAAATACATGTCCTCAAGATCTATTGGCATTCCACAGTCTCCACCGCATGTTATTTAATTAATCACATTCCCTCGTCAATTCTCAATTTTGTGACGTCACCCTCCATCATCGTTCCTTCAACTCCATTCTTCCTCTCGACTCCTTGTGTCTTCGAAATTGTTTGTTTTATCGATTATCTTGGGCCTACAATGGATAAATTGGCCTCACGCGCTACCAAATATATGTTTGTTAGGTACTCTAGCACACAAAAGGTCTATGCGTGTTATTCACCCATTGATAGGAAAATTATTACATCAATTGATGTCACTTTCCTCGAGAATTAACCCTTCTACTACTCAACTCCTCATGATATTCGAACATGCTATCCCGCATCCTAACATTCCTATCACGAACACAACTCCTCTGCTCCCAACACCACCACCACCTCCTCTTCGTGTATACACTCGTCGTCGTTCTCAGTTAGATGTTCTAAAACAGTTGCCCACTTGCCCCAAACTAATGACGCTCCATAGCTAGTTGATCCTACTACGGTTCCCCCATAGGATGCAATCCCTTCTACCTCTCACCCTCTCATATGTCACCATTCACCACTAATCTCCATAACTTCACAAGTTTGTCACTTCCTTGTCTGTTATTTCCACCCCCTCTTATGTGCAAGAAACTCTTCAACATCAGGGATGACAGAATGCAATGGATGAGAAAATGGCTACCCTCTAGGCCAATCAGACCTGGGATCTTGTCTCTCTTTGTTAGGCACGTGTGCGCGTAACTTCTTTTATGTTTAGTAATGTGAGCCCCCCCACCTATATAAGGAGGTAGTATGGGAGAGTTCTGATCTTCTTGGAGGTTATTAGAGTTTGGGGTTCTCCTCATGGAGAAAGGCTTCTCGGAGGAACCAGCCTCCGGAAGAAGGGCACGAGTATACCTCGTGTATCCTTATTTTTCAACTAATGCACGTGTTTCTCTCCTAGTTGTAACATTGGTCTGACGTGTCAGTCCCGCCTACAAAGTCTACGCCGTTGGGTTTCCTCCGCATCTTCTGTTCGGCGTGCGATATCGCTTGCGCCGTCTGCGTCTCCTCCTTGCGCAAACCCAACATCCAGAAGCTCCGGCAGCTGTCACACCTCATTCGCCGATCGCGCCAGGCCTCCGTCGCCGCAGATCGGGCTTCGGCTGTGCGGGCTTCCGCTGGGTTGTCGTTGTCTGGTGGACATCGGGATTCCTGCAATTTCTTCTGCAGTGCCAGCCGACATCCGATCTTCCGCACCCTTCCCCCGCCAGTCCTGCTCCACTCCGCCGCCGCTAGCGTGCCCTTCCGGGCTCCGACACGCTCCTCCCACCCTCCAGCTCGGTGCAATCGACCTCATATGCCAAAGAGCCGGATGGAATCCCGCGTGGATGTCCTCGAGCACGCAATCTCCGGCCTCACCTCTTGCTTCGACGCTCAGGCCGAGCAACTCTCGACAATTATGACATGCTCCACAATTTGCAGCCCGGCCAACACTCTGGTCCTCCTACTACTGCATCTGCATTGGGATCCCCAAGCACAGTGGCACCCGCGGATCCCGCCTTGACGGACTTACCTCCTCAGCTCTCACGTCTCGACATTCCCACATTCAACATGACTGACCCACTTGGGTGGATTGCCTGCACCAAATAGTTTTTTGATATTCACCAGACTCCTCCGGCACAACACTCGTCGGCATGGAAGAGTCGACCCTCCATTGGGTCCGTTGGCTCATCCAATCCTCCCCTGGCCTCACTTGGACGACCCTCACGGAGGCCCTCATTCAGCAGTACGACCACCACCACTCTGGCTCCATGATCGAGCGCCTCTGCAGAGTCCGCCAAACCGGCTCCATTGACTCGTACATGGATACGTTTATTGAT
The DNA here is from genome assembly GCA_039513925.1 of Platanthera zijinensis. Taxonomy (NCBI): domain Eukaryota; kingdom Viridiplantae; phylum Streptophyta; class Magnoliopsida; order Asparagales; family Orchidaceae; genus Platanthera; species Platanthera zijinensis. The sequence goes on along the minus strand of CM077093.1, from coordinate 15,226,397 downwards.
CTGGTCACACATGTTCCCGGACTTCCCCCCGATCATTACTTGGCATACTACATGCATGGCTTGCAACTACATATCTGAGTCCGCCTCCGCACCCTTCAGCTCGTCATTGTGAACCAGACCATGGACCTCTCCCCCCTAGTGGAGGCTGAATTCCTCGCGCTTCTCGGACCCGCCTTCCTCTCCGTCTCCCTCCAAACCTCCCTACCAGCCATACTTTCCTCCCCCGACGAAACAACCGCCACTGTCACCTCCTCTACCCCATCCACCCAATCCGAGCCCACACACTAACCGTCCTGTCCCCACTAACCGCCTCTCCACTCAAGAGTACGATGATCTACAGAGCAAGGACCTGTGTTTTCGTTGCAGACAACCCTACTCGCCTACTCATGATTGTCCTATGAAGGAGCTTCAATGTCTCATTGGGGAGAACGTGCACGAGCTCACCGCTGCTAACTTGGACACGCTGACGATCCTCGATGTACCTCCAGATGGCGCTTCGGGAACCTTCGACGTCTAGGCCCCCGAGGGCATATCACTAGTAGTGAAGGAAGACGCTCTGAACTTGAGGGCAAGGTTGTTTTTCTGGCGGGATGTATTGTTACGCACGTGCGTGTAACTTCTTTTATGTTTAGTGATGTGAGCTCCCCTCCCTACATATGGAGGTGGTATGGGAGAGTTCTGATCTTCTTGGAGATTATTAGGGTTTGGGGTTCTCCTCTTGGAGAAAGGCATCTCGGAGAAACCAGCCTCCGGAAGAAGGGCACGAGTATACCTCGTGATTGTATCCTTATTTTTCAACTAATGCAAGTGTTTCTCTCATATTTGTAACACTCTTCCTATTGATCAATCTCCTGCGGGATGTAAATGGGCTTTTACTGTGAAACATCATCCTGATATGATAGTGGAGCGCCTAAAAGTTCATCTCGTGGCTCGCGGTTTCACTCAGCAATATGACCTCGACTATAAAGAGACGTTCTCTCCAGTCGTAAGCTGAATACCGTACAGACCTTAATCTCATTGGTCATCCATCGACATTCGTAGTTGCATCAACTTGATATCAAGAATGTATTCCATAAAGGCAATCTAGCAAAAGAGAATGTTTACATGCAACAACCTCTGGTTATGAAACAACGAGGGAGTCTCTAGCCTGCCACTTCAAGAAATCAATATATGTCCTCAAGCAGTCCCCTTGTGCTTGGTTTGTTATGTTCAGTAGGGTCGTTCAAGATTTTGGCTTCACTAGGAGCTCGACAGACTTCTCCTTATTTGCTCGTCACCGCTCAACAGGCACGGTGATACTTAGTGTATATGTTAATGATATTTTTGTTACGGGTGATGAAAGAATAGTATATCCATGATCAAGAAGCACTTGGCCTCAGACTTCCAGACCAAATATTTGGGCTTGAATATTGAGGTAGCTCGTTGACCCAATTGACTCGTTTTGTCTTAACAAAAGTACTGTCTCGATCTTTTCCACGATGCGGACTACTCAGGATGCAAGCTTGCTGATACACCAAAGGATGTCAACCACAAACTTTATGCCCACGCATCTGACTCATATTTGCTACTCTAATCCAAAGCATTATCGTCATTTTGTTGGCAAGTTTATTTATCTACTATCATATGACCTGATATATCATTTGTTGTTGGGGTGATCAGCCACATCATGTATGCTCCTCAGATATCCCAACCTTCAAGTTGTCGAGTGAAACCTTTGGTAACTGAAGAATGCTCAGTAACAAGGCCTTGTGTATAAATCCTTCTCTTCTTTATCATTAACTGTTTATTCTGGTGCAAATAATGTTGGCTCCCTCGATGATCTTTGATCTACAAGTGACTACTGCACATATTTTAGAGGATACCTAATCACTTGGCAAAGCAAGAAGCAGGCGGTGGTGGCACGCTCCTCTGCGGAGGCTGTGTATCATTCGAGGCGTTTGCTGTTTTTAAATTCACATGGTTAGAAACTCTTCTTACTGATCATGGTAGAAAGCTCCCATCTCCGACCATTCTCTACTGCGATAGTCAAGTTGCTATCCATATCACCGAAAAATCCCATTTTTCATGAACATACCAAGTATATTGAAGTTGATTGTCATTTCATCTGGAAAAAAGTTACACTTCACAAGGTTGATTTAATACCTGTTCTCGAGCAATTTATGATGTCCTCATCAAGGTCTTACCACGTCAACTATACCGACAGTTCGTTTCCAAGTCTGACACCTACAATATGTATGTTTCAGCTTGCAGAGGAGTGCAAAAAAACTATAAAGAAGTCCATATAAAGGCCCTCTTTCTTGGCCCATTAAGGGAATTTTCTCATGTATAGATTAATCTCACATCTTGATTTGGAGTTAAGATATACTCTTCTATCCTATAAATGTGTACAAATATTGTATTGTGCGGAGATATGAAGTAAAAAAATTATTATACTTTGTACTCCATTTTTCTTCAGATGTTTAATTTACCATAGTCCACTAGAACTTGAAGACAAGTTGGGTCATCTTTGTGACACGCTCAGAGTAGAAAGGGATTTTAACCTGATTACAACGTTTTGCAAAATGATGTTTTTATTATGAAAATTTGAAATTAAGGTGTTAACTTGTGCATTAATGTTGATACCAGAGTTATCAACAAAATCACTCATCAATATAGATTTCTTATTTTCTGCTTGAATGAAGTTGGATTTAGTTAATGGATCTAATTATTTTTTCAAGATTATTCTTGCAAGTAGTTGTCGTGTGACCTTGAGGTCACGGGTTTTAGTCCTGGAAACGTCCTCTTGCAAAAATGCAGGGTAAGGTTTGCCTACATTTCACCCTTGTGGTGAGACCTTTCCCCGTACCCTCGCTTGCGTGGGGATGCGCTGTGCACTGGGTTGCCCTTTTATTCTTACAAATAGGTAATAGCAAACTTAGAAGTTAGAACAGGGGTGAGAGAAAATTTGCATTTAAGTTGTTAGGCTACATATCCAATCTATTGCAAGTACGCATTCCATGGTTCAGCAAACAACACACAAAACTTGAGAATATTCAAAATTAATGGTTGTCCCTATAATTCATAGATTACCCAACCGCTCAACAATTTTTTAAAGCTATCTTAATGCCTCTAGTGTTAACATTCACTATGCCTAAACCAAAAAAAAAAACAACGAGAAGCATACTTCAAAAAAATATTTGAACAACTCAGGAAGCCGGGCAGATTAGCATCTAAGATTTTAGCCCAATTGGCTTCAAGTACTCGTGGGTCACCAAGAACTCAGCTTCTAGTTGAAGCGTACTATGGACGACAAGGCGAGCTCAGCTCCACATCAAGGTAATTACAACAAGTTGTCTTAATTAAAGACATTTAAGCCCGGGTAGTGTATTCATCCACCAGCCCAAGTAGAAGTCGAGTCGAGGACTAGTCGATTGAGGAGTAAGTCGGTTACTTATCCAATTGTAACCCAGAACGGAAGTGACATCGAAAAATATATAATCCCTAAGAGGAGAATTTGAGGGGAGAGGAAGAAGGGAAGTCGTGCTCAACCTTAACCCTAGGAACGTGAAGATGAGAAGAACTAGAGAGAGAAATAGAAACTTGATTACTCTCATTCATAACTAAAACAATGACCCAAGAGATCTATTTAAATCATTACGAGTGGAATGTGTGAATTATTAAAAACATCCTAAAGACTCATAATGACTCGACTCGATAAAACTAGACTCATACAACTCGAAATAACATACTAAAAATTTGTAGTAAAATATGTGTAATATAATCGGCGCAGATAATGGGGCCTCATAACAATATCACCCTGCACTGGCATGGAAATTTAATTAACAAAAAAGGTTGCCATGAATGATTTAATGACAACTTCTTATGCGAGTGCATAAACAATTTAGACAGCGTACTATTTCTTTATTCATCATAATCAATTAGGAGGAATTTAGCTAATTGTAAAGAGGAACAGAAGTGTCATCGAAAAACATATAATGCCTTAGAATATAAGCGTAAACTTCACCATTATTAGCAGCATTAGTAAAACCATGAAATATTTGAAGCAAGATTTGAATTTTTATTCTCAACAAATTATTTTAAATGTTGCATGAGATATCAGCTCTACTTTGTGACGGCGCGCCACGACCGACTCGTGTATATTCCCGCAAGTGGCGGTGATTCACTGCCCACACAGACGATCAGAGTCTGCGGTCGTGTCTGAATGTTTGATGCGAGTCATTTTCATATTTTGCGTTTTTTTATTTGGAGATGTATTTAGCCTCTGATCGGTCTGGACAGTCTGAGCCGCCCGATTCGGGTGGTTTAATTTCTGGTTGTGATGATACAGTTATTAGACGATTTAATTTTAGGGATTATATATATTGCAGGCGGCTGAATGAAAGGGTATCGAAGGTTTTGCAAAGTAGCGGGAACCGTTTGGTACTTTCCACGTTCCGGTGCGACGCCGAAAACATTCCTCCTGGTGCGACTCAAGGAAACCCCTCCTCTGCCTCCCTCTGCCTCCCTGGTAAGCCATCCACCGCCTAAGCCCCTCACCGTCACCTACTTTCATCCCGTCGACACTCTACCGCTAGTTTTCCAAGCCCGTAACTGGCGGAAATCCTACTTACGGCTTCCGGTCAGCCCAACACCGCTGGAACACCCCCGACCTCCTTCCCTCTCCTCTGTCAGACCTCCCTGAAGCCACTCCTGCCTTCACAAATTCTTCCCCAACCTCCCCAGCATCCCAACTCCACCGTAAGCCCCTCTTCCACGTTTCCCCTCCCCAAAATCCCCCCCCCCACATCAACCTGTCGGCCTTCATCCAACCCGTCCATAACTCCCTCTCCATTCTTCCCCTACCTGCAAGCCCCTCCGTGGACTCCACTCACCAACCCGACATCCCCCCTTCCTCCCCTATTGTTAACATCCACATTCCCAAGAAGTAAAACTCCAACCAACCCCTCACACTTCCCTGATAGCCGCTAATTATCCCACTCACGCCATTCTCAACCCCGATCTGCATTCGTTTTACCTCCTCCGCTTGTTACAACCGTGGATGCCCGCCAACGCCGCCTAGACGTGTGAATCGTGGTAAAATCTTTCCTTTACTGTTGTTTATTCTCAACAACTTATATTGTGGTGGATATTTATCGTACTGTGCAATTAAATCAATTGTTGTATTGCTTGCGGGGTTTATTCTGTGTGTGATTAATTAATTGCGCCTCATTTGGCTCGTGACCAATACTTGTATTAAATCAAAGTTTGTGCACCTGTTAATTTCTTTTATAATAATTAATTACTTGTTGTAATTTTAGCAGGCCACTCTTGCACTAATACTATACTTCATCGCATTTAGGGCTGCATTTAGAGGGTCCACTCCGTGTCGGCCTTACCACTGCATCACTTTGCGATCTCTTTGCATAATTTCGAATCATATCAATTTTGTCTACAATTTTCTTTCTTAATCCTTCTACATTATTTTCATCTACCTACATTGTTGGTGTGCATCCTTTAGCCATCATTGGAAACATCAAAACCCAAATCTATTCCATGCTACCTTCTATTTGATAGGTCTTGCTTCCACATTCCCTCAAATATAATACAAAAGTTTAATTAGTAGGTTGATGGATAAAATATTTATGTAAGATTGGACTGGTGATTCAGAAGTCTTGTAAAATCTCCTACATCGCCTTTGTTTTGCAGCATCGAACCATGGGGGGTGTACTTGGATAGCCACATTCTTTAAATAACAAACATGTCCTCAAGTGGATACAAAAAGAAGAGAAAATCTGAAAGCTAGCTAATGAAAAAAAACAAGTGGATTAAACTGCTTAGTCTAGTTGTAATCAAAGATACGTACATGGATTGCGACGTAATAACTTTTTGCACAAATCAATGCAATCATGACTCAAATTACAATCTTGGGGGAAGCGTAGATCAGTTGAATTTATATTTTGCAGCAGCTGGTGAGGAAAAAGATAACAGATTTATCAGCATAAGATGTTAAGTGATAGTTCCACTGAGTGAACCAATCAATTTATACCTGTATTTGATTGTTTCCAGTAAAAGGAGTCTTGCCTGTGACAAGCTGAAATAAGATTGCACCAACACTCCAGAGATCTGCCTGCTCGGAGAAAAAGGACCAAACTGAGAAGTAATTGGACAAGAATCATTTAAATAAGGAAATCAAGATTTCACCTTGGCATCATATTTCTGAAGGTTCATTATTTCTGGAGCCATGTAAAGAGGAGAGCCGCATAAAGTCTCGGCAAGGACAAGTGGCTGCAAAGACCTGCCATGGAAGAAGCTAGTATAAGAACTTGGTTTGGGAAACCGGTGGTAGTAGCTCCGGTGAGAAATGGGGCACCCACCTTTTGGTGGGAAAATGAACACAAAATGGATTTTTTGGTCTTTCTCGCCACACCGGAGCTCCAAAATGGAGATATGCACAACACAAATTTATCCATTGAAGTTATTATTTCACCGAAATGGAGTTAAAATGCTCAAACAAACAAAGTCTTAAAGCAAGGAAGATGTTTGATACAGACGAAGAGGGATGTGCTCTAAACTACAATTTAAGAAGAAGCAATCGACAATCGAGCTTTATAACAATATTAAGTGAGCGACGACCGCAGACAAAGATGATGATGTGTTCCTAGAAAAAAACACAAGATATGAGATTGGAATCCAAAAAGTTAATTCACTTGTCTAGTTGTCTTGGTAAGGCTTGAAAGATGAAACCAGGAAGATAGTTTAAAATTTGAAAAGCTTATTAGAAAAAGAAGAATAGTGGTAATGGAGATCACCGACCTACACAAGTCTATTCCAGCAGGAGGCGATAAACCACTATCTGTTTGGGCAATTCGAGTCCCGGTTGTGCCCGGATGATCGTTCGAGTCTTTTTGATATATTACTTAATTTATTTTGAGTTGTATTTGACACCAGATCGGATCAAACGATATGATTCATCTGATTCGGGTGCTCTATTTTAGTTATGTGTATATATAAATGTGGGCACTGGTTTGTGGGGTTTCGTGGTTTGCTTCCAGTTAAGGAATCTTTGGTCCCGCTCTTGGTGTGATGTCGAGAGTTTTGTCTTCCCTCCGTGTGACTCCAAGGCAATGTCTCCCTCCCCCATCGATCCACTCCGCTTGCAAGTTTCCCTCCCATAAGACCTTCGCGGCCTTCTCCCCTCCCCATCGATCCTACAGTCCATGGCTTTCTCCCCCCATCATTGATCCCACAGTCCACGACTTTCTCCCTACCCATCGATCCCACAATTCACGGCTTTCTCTCTTTCCGTTGATCCCGCAGTCTACTGCTTCCCTCCATCCTGTCGACCCCCACACCATGCAATTCTCTCCTTTCCTGTCAATCTCCCCTCACAATTGCGTTTTTCCCACCGTTCTAAACCACAACTCTCATCCCAAGCCCTCTAGAGCTAGCTTCCCCTGATAATCTCATATACGAAGCCCCAATCCTACATCCCCTCAACACACCTTGAATTCTACATATCCACCACCACTCAAACCCTCCACCCGAGTCCCTCCTGGTCCTCACACCACCGATCAGCTGTTCCTGAAGCCACAACACCCTGGATCTTCCCGGCTTCACCCCACTTTGCCGCCACTTACAAGTGTAAGTTGTTCTTTGGAGTCATGTTCTTCTATATTTGAATATTTGGATCAAGTTTTGTTGGTTGTAATCTTCTATGTGTTTGTGCTATGAACTCTAATGATTTGCATGAACTATTTAGTGTGTGCTTTCTAGTATTTGTGTCTCTGCCGTTTTGTTGAATACAACTCGTTCTTAATCAATAATTGTGAACGATTGTGCTCCTATCATATTTTTATTTTTATTTATTATTGCTAGAATTTTTAATCGGGCTGACAAGCACATATGCATTCATGTTAGGAGTCGTCAGTAGTCGCGTCACATTTCATTTAGTTGCATATTAGGGAGACCATCATTTAAGCCTACCCCTGCATCAAGTGGTGTATTTGGAATTATAACAAAAAAAGTGAACTGTTAAATAAAAATACATCAAGAAGACAAACAAACAAAATATTAAGATCATTTTGGTATAACTTAATAAGAATTACAGTAGATATTACTGTTTTAAAATCATTCTAACCTTGCAAAGCCAAAATCTGCAATTTTCAGCACAACATTGTCATCAGTTGTTGTCAAAAGGAGATTCTGCCAAGGATACTAATAATTTTAGAAGATGTATGAAAATCATTGCAAAATGTCAATTAAAACTACTACTCCTTACTACCACTTAGAATTCTTACATGATTTAAGTTATATTGAGAACAAGAGATGTATGACCACAGTAAATGATTCAATTCTTATTAAAATACATGCTACTGAGAACTGACAAGAGTAATACTAGCAATGATGAAAGTATTAGTGTCAGATCTAGAGAGATAAAGATCATCAACTATAAACTAGTACTTGAGTTAGTCCAAAATATAGTGCGACCACAAATATTTAATAAATTACCAATAAATGACCAAGACATTGTCGAATTTATTATCATAATGAAACAAAAAAAAATCAGCAATTGATTTTGTCCCGACATATGTATAGACCTTGTGTGGCTAATCAAGGATAGTTTCTCTTTTTAATCCAAGAAAAAAAGTGAAACTGAATCATGATTAACTTTTATAAAATTATTTCCCTCATTTCAATACTCCACTCTAATTCCATGACCCAACACATCGGTTGTAAGCAATATCTTCTACTGTATCTCTTGTAAAACTTCACATTCTGCACTATAACAGACGAGTGAGCTTGAAGAGTTCAGTGATAAGCAAAGGACAAATCCCAGAAAGCCCTCTATGTGATCAAAAAGGGCAATAAGGTGACACTTGACAACATACTATATTATCAGAGGTGCCACTAAAAAAAATTGGCATGGATTCACATAATCACTAAATTGGGTAAAAGAGAAAAATTGTGCTGGTATGCAAAAGGGAGGGTGTGAATAAGGGAGTGTTCACGAGGCTTCTTCTGCAACTGAAGAGATAAATTTTTGTCCTTCCTTGTGAGGGTAAGGTACATGGATGGAAATCTCTTAAGAGAGTAATAATCTGAGCACCAAAACAATCATCTCCCTTATTTTTTGTTCCATCTTTGCCTCATATTTTTGGGGGCATTTTTGTGTGTCCAACGGTGTAAAATTACTGCTTCCGGGCGGCAGTTTTAGACTCCCAAAAAAGATGTCTAAAACAATTGTTGTCCGGCAGTTTAGAACTCTTGGAATGCTTCAAAATGTCTAAAACTATACTTCCAGACATAGAAAAACAAAGTTCATGCCTAATTTCATGTTCTTCATGTAGAATTAAAATGTAGTAAGAATGCCCAAATAAACTCTAAATAATTATTATTTTAACAACTGCATGGTGGCAATCTTATGGGAATTTGACTTCAATTTTGCAAGGGTTTTATAAGGTGCTAAGCCTCACAGGTAGTGCACCTGGTTGAGTGTGTAATTGGAGATTTTTGGAGCATGTGAGTAATTAAAGGTAATGGCGAAACCCTTGAATAATTCAATTTTAATAGGTTAATAATGTTGTGAAATTGTGATTATTGATAATGTTGATATATTGCAAACTCATAGCAAAAAAGAAAATAACTAGCTCACCAACGCCTAAACGATTTGGTGTTTGTGAAAGATAATAGAGCGTTGACATCAATATGATGCACGTGATGCATTGATCTGATTTCGTTAAGAGATATAGATGATAATAATGAATGATTGATGGATAGAGTGGACAAAGAAAGTGATGTTGATTGAGAAGACTAATTGGTGTTCGATGATGATTATTTGACATGTGGTACGGTGGTTAGGATTAGTGCTAATTATCTAAAGGGAAAAATGTTATTTCCATGAAGGAAGTAGAAAAGAAGAAATATGCTAAAATAGGGCTCCTACTCCGCTAGTCCGTAGGGATGCGAATGAGGAAGCTGAGAAAGAAGAATACAAGAAGAATAAGATTACAATGAAAGTGGAGAGGAAGTGGAAGATTCTGTTTTTTCCGATGATGAATAGTTGGTATTGGGGACGGTAAGAAGCAGAACATTTTCATTTTAAATGTTCTTTTAACATTAAGATTAGTATTCTTCTTCATTTGTATTTTGAATTATTCATTGTTGACATTAATGATATTGTTAAAATAGTCCATGTAAAGGGCCCATTATTGGGCCCATTTATTGTTTTATCTTCTCTCCTCCTTTAGTCCCACATCTTGTATAGGATTTTCTTCTCTCTTCTTCTTCCTATATATTTGTATTCTCTCCTTGTATTTAGACACACAAGCAATACATACAAGTTTTGGAGCTCTTTCAACATGGTATCAGAGGGAGCGGTCTTTCCGGTGCGGTCTCCTTATCTTTAACCGCCCAACCCGCCCCCGCACGCCCCTCTCTGCTACTCCTGCGGACTGTGAGCCTACCCGCTCCGGTCTCCTATCCGCGGGCTCCTATCCGCAGGCTCTGCGGTTTGCCTCTGCCTTCCTCTTCTCATCTCTCTCTCCGTGGTTCCACCCTCTTCAGGCCCTTTTATAGCCACCATTCTCTCTAATTCGTGGGGTCCACTTCTTTTTCTATCCGCTGCGAGTTCCTCTCCCTCTTGCTTCCTTGTCCGCTGCAAGTCCGCTGCGGCCTCGCCTTCTGTCCGCTGCGGCTTCGCCTCTGTCCGTTGCGGCTTCTGTCTCCTGCGGCCTCGCCTTCTGCCCGCTGCGGCTTCGCCTTTTGCCCGCTGCGGCTCCACCGTTTATCCGATGCGGCTTCGCCTTCTCTCTGTTTCCTTCTTCTCGCTTGCTTTCTCTCGCGGTGTTCTTCCGCTCTCTGACCGCTGCTGGCTTCACGTAGACCGGGGCGGTCTCTCTTTTGTTTCTGCCCTCTGGTCGCGAACTGACTACTTGCTGGTGTCCGGCTTGACCGTGCGGACTGCTGCCTATCCGCATTCTGGTCGCGGTCTTCCTCAGTCTTTCTCGCGGCGGCCTCCTTGTCTTCTCGCCGCGGCCTTGCTCCCTTCTTGCAGCGGCCTCCTTGTCTTCTCGCAGGCGGTTTGTCTTCTCCTCGCCGCGGCCTTGCTCCCTTCTCGCAGCGGCCTCCTGCCCTTCTCGCAGCGACTTTACCCGGCTGTCTCTGCGGTCTGCCCTTATGGGCTCTTTCGGTAACTCCTCTGGCTCGACGACCAGCCCGTCTGCTGACCGGCCGACTTGTCCAACTGACCGCCCGACTTGCACTACAGAAGTCCGTGACGAGCTGCGCATCACTACCATCTCTCTTTCTGGAAAGAAGAACTTCGTCCCTTGGGTACATTCTGTTAGACGGGTTCTTCAGGCCAAGGGCCTTCTCCCTCACCTTACTTAGGCTCCTCACACCCCTCCTACCGATGACTGGCTCCGCAATGATGGCCGAGTTCAGACCTGGATCTTGAATTTTTTAGATGGTGAGCCATATAAAATGGCTATGTATCATGAGACTGTCAAAGATATGTGGACTGAGCTACACTCCTTATATTCTGGACGGGACAACCTCCAGCATCTCTACGACATCCTCACTGACCTCTTTGCTCTTGACGCTGGAGGGGCTTCAGATATGACCTCCTTTGTTGCTCGTGCGAAGACTCTTGCTGAAGCATGGATCCAGCATCAGCGGTTCACCAATGATGCTGCTGCTCAGCGCACTCAGAAGGAAGCCGCCTGTACTGTCATCATCATGGCCCGTCTTCCCCCTCACCTTCAGAGCATTCGTGCTCAGGTCCTGGCTTCCTCTACCACACAATCCATTTCTGATGTGTGCTCCATGATTCTCCAAGTATCACATCCTCCAGATACTCCGGCTCCTCCGACCCTTCTTCAGCAGACACCTCTGCTTCTACCATTCCCTCCTCCTCCTTCTACTCGGGGGGGGGGGGGGGGGGGGCGTTCGGGATCTCGCGGCCGTGGTCGTGGTGGCCGGGGTCGGCCGAAGTGTTCCTTCTGCGGGAAAGATGGTCATCTCGAGGCAACCTGTTACAAGAATGTTGGCTATCCTCCTCGCCCGACGGCTTCTGTTGCTACCGATGCTGGTCCTTCTGATCTTGAGAGTGTCCGTCTTCAGCTCCAGCATCTCCAGGGATTGCTCCACCCACCATCAGTCTTATTGCCTCCGTCTCTAACACAGGTACCGCTTGTCTCTCCACCGGCTTGGGCTGGATTGTGGACTCTGGCGCTACTCATCACATTACTCCACATCGACCTGCCCAGTACCTGACTTCCCCTTATCCACAGTCTATTACTATGGCCAATGGAGCCACTGTTCTCGTCTCCGACTCGGCAGATGTTCCTCTCACCTCCTCCATCTCCCTTCGCTCGGTTCTTCACGTCCCGAGTTCGCCGTTCAATTTACTTTCTGTTGGACGACTTACTAATGATCTGGATTGTTCTATTATATTCACTTCCTCTGCTTTTGTTATACAGGATCGGCGGACGCAGACTACCATTGGTAAAGGCCGACTGCAGAATGAACTCTACCTTCTCGACGACTCTCCCACCATCCTCACATCCGTCTCTTAAACTGATTGGCATCGTCGACTTGGGCATGCTCCTCTACCGGTCCTCCAACGGGCTCTTCCCGATGTTTCTTTTACCCCCTTTCAGTGTGACTCATGTATCCTCGGCAAGCAGACTCGTTCATCTTTTTCTTCCCATTGTACTCGGAGCGCTGCTCCTTTTGATTTAGTGCATTCAGATATTTGGGGACCATTTAAAATTACTAGTATTTTCGGTTTCCGGTATTTTATAACGTTTATTGATGATCACTCTCGCACTACCTGGCTATACTTACTTCGTGATCGCTCCGAGCTTCCCCGTGTCTTTCGAGCATTTGTCCTCGAAACCTGTACGCAATTCCACACGACCATCAAAGTACTACGAACTGACAATGCTCGTGAGTACACTAGTCACGAATTTACTGCTTTATGTTCTGAGTTTGGGATTCTACGTCAAACTTCCTGCGCTTACACGTCGCAACAAAACGGTGTTGCCGAACGTAAGAATCGTCACTTACTCGATATTGCTCGTTCCATCATGCTTCAAATGCATGTCCCCAAACCATATTGGAACTTTGCGGTCTCGACCGCCTGTTTTCTCATTAACCGTCTCCCTTCCTCTATTCTCAACTATGCTACTCCGTTTAGCATACTCTTTCCCTCCACTCCGGCCTTTCCTCTCCCACCTCGTGTCTTCGGTAGCCTCTGCTATGTCCACCGTTTGGGGCCTTCCTCGGATAAGTTGGATCCTCTCGAGCGGCCAAGCATATCTTTGTTGGATATTCACGCACCCAAAATGGGTATGTATGTTATTCTCCTGCTACACGCAAGATCTCCGTTTCTGCTGATGTCACTTTCCGCAAGGATCAACCATTCTTTCCTGTTCCCTTACCTGACCATCTACCACCCACACCTACTCCTCCATCCATCCCCCGCCCAATCATTCCCGCAACTACTCCTCCGGCTGTCGTTGCCTCTAAACAGACTGTCGTTCCCTCCAAACCACCAGTTATCCGCGTCTACACTCGTCGCTCTACCACTTCCGTTGCCCCTCTACCGTTGGTCCCTACCATGGATACTCCGCGTCCAACTGATCAGGTATCGCCTTCCACTGCTCATCCGCTGGCAAACTACATCTCTCTTCATCGCCTCTCTCCCCATTTACACACTTTGGCTACTTCTCTCTCTTCGGTTGCTATTCCTAATTCTGTGCAGGAGGCGCTTCAACATCCAGGATGGCGAGCGGCCATGGAGGAAGAAATGTCTGCTCTCTGGTCTAACCAGACATGGTCTGTTGTTCCCCTTCCACCGGGCCAGAAACCAGTTGGGTGCAAGTGGGTCTTTGTCATCAAAAATGCTGTCGGTGAGACAATTGACCGTCTAAAGGCCCATCTTGTGGCTAGAGGTTTCACTCAACAGGAGGGGCTAGATTATGAGGAAACGTTCTCTCCGGTTGCGAAACTTAATATTGTTCGCGTCCTCATCTCTGTTGTTGTCCATCGCCGGTGGCCTCTCTTTCAGTTGGATATCAAAAATGTTTTCTTGAATAGGGCTCTCCAGGAAACTGTCTACATGCAACAACTACCCGGGTTTGAGACCACGGGGGAGTCTCAGGTCTGTCATTTTAAAAAGGCTCTATATGGTCTCAAACAATCTCCATGGGCATGGTTTGAAAAATTCAGCAAGGTCCTCCGTGAGATTGGCTTCACACGGAGCTCGGCCGACTTCTCGCTCTTTACTCGTCACCAACCAACAGGAACGGTTATTCTGTTAGTATACGTCGACGATATTATCATTATTGGAGATGACTTTCAAGGGATACAGACAGTCAAAGTCCATCTAAACTCAGTCTTCCAGACAGAATTTGGGACCTCTTCGCTATTTTTTGGGTCTTGAGATTGCTAGAAGGTCGGATGGGCTCACTCTCTCTCAACGGAAATATTGTCTTGACCTTCTTAATGATGCGGGTCAGTCCGGCTGCAAGCCAAGTGATACTCCTATGGATGTGAACCACAAACTGTGTGCCCAGGCATCTGACTCCGATCTCCTTCTCCAGAATCCTGAATATTATCGACGTCTTGTTGGAAAACTGATATATCTCACGGTTACCAGACCGGATATTTCTTTGTTGTTGGTCTTGTCAGCAGATACATGCACTCTCCTCGAAAATCTCATCTTCAAGCAGTGGAACGAATTCTCAGGTATCTGAAAACCGCTCCTGGTCAGGGACTTGTCTACAAGACCTCCTCTTCTGCTCCAACATTGGTGGAATATTCAGATGCTGATTACGCTGACTCTCTCGATGACCGGCGATCTACGAGTGGTTTTTGCACTTACCTTGGCGGACATCTGGTTACTTGGCGAAGTAAGAAACAAGCGGTCGTTGCTCGATCTTCAGCCGAGGCAGAGTACCGGGCAATGGCATCAGTTGTATCAGAATTGACATGGCTTGAGAGTCTTCTTACTGATCTGGGTGTAAAATTACCATCACCGTCTCTTCTCCTTTGTGACAGTCAAGCCGCCATACACATCGCAAAGAACCCGATCTTTCACGA
The DNA here is from genome assembly GCA_039513925.1 of Platanthera zijinensis. Classification (NCBI taxonomy): domain Eukaryota; kingdom Viridiplantae; phylum Streptophyta; class Magnoliopsida; order Asparagales; family Orchidaceae; genus Platanthera; species Platanthera zijinensis. The sequence goes on along the minus strand of CM077093.1, from coordinate 15,211,313 downwards.
AAGAACGAAACATATTGAGGTCGATTGTCACTTCATATGGGAAAAGGTTCAAATGAAGAAGCTTGACCTAAAGCATGTCCCAGGATCGGAACAAGTTGCGGATGTCTTCACGAAGGCTCTTTCCAAGACACTCTTCTATCAATGTTTGTCCAAGCTTGGCGCATACGATTTGTACGCTCCAGCTTGCGGGGGAGTGTTAAAATAGCCATGTAAAGGGCCCATTATTGAGCCCATTTATTGTTTTATCTTCTCTCCTCCTTTAGTCCCACATCTTGTATAGGATTTTCTTCTCTCTTCTTCTTCCTATATATTTGTATTCTCTCCTTGTATTTAGACACACAAGCAAGACATACAAGTTTTGGAGCTCTTTCAACAGATATTATGCCAGATATTTTTCGTTATAAATTTTGTATTTACGATTGTTATTATATTATCTTACATTAAGTTGCTGTTTTACTTTTTTTGCATCTTGCCTTTGCCAGGTAAGCCCATGCACCTTGTACCTAAGCTCCAAGACACCTTTGTGACTTCGTGTGTCTTTCCGCTTTAATAATTTGGGTTATTAGTGTTTGTTAAGATCAAGGCAGTGTTATTTAACAAAGAAAATTTTAACTTTTGATCAAGTGATAAAATGAGTACTATTTACCACAAGTAATACAAACAATGGATTGTTGTTTGTCCAACAACTTGTAGGTTGTAACTAGCGCAAAATTTGTCATTACAATTTTTATTCTTTCCTGAGCTTATTTCTATTCTCTTGTGTCCATAGATTTACAGTTTTCTCACAACTATACATTAGATTGTCAGTTATATTAGATTTTCCTGTCATTATCGCATTTATCCCCTTTAAAACAATTTAATGGCTAACAAATGGCATGGTTGCTAGAAACAGTTTTGTCTCCCATTAGATTCTAGTTTGGGAATTTGAAGAAGAAATAATTGAAAGGGCATACAATTTCACGTTAAATGGCGTGAAAGCAGTTGAGGCAATAGCAGCAAGTCAAAGTAGCAAAAACAAGCAAAAGAAACATGGGTGCACTTTTGTGAAGAGTGAAATAGTTCTCGCTGAATATTTTTTTTGAAGTGTGCATGTTATTGTCTCTATTTGAATAAAAGAATCCTTTTATTTTTTTTTTCATTTTCTTACACCAACCTATTCAGCATAGTTCCTGAAGACCAGCTCATACAAACAATATTTCCTCCTTACGAACATAGAGTACACATAGTTATAGCATGTTTTCTATAGGGATGGAAAGCAAAAGATGGATCTTAAATAATTCAAAATAAAATGTATAAACCTGTGGCTTCAGGTCCCGATGCATTAGGTTGTTGTCACGGAGAACTTGCAAGCCATTAGCTGTGCATCATAAGAAATAAATATTACATTAATGCAAAAAACCATAAGGTTCCCTTACTAGGTAGCATTTATCGATATTGAACTATATAACAAACAATTAATAATCCATAGTACCTAATTGTTGCATAAACTGCTTTGCAGTTGCTTCTAAAATCTTTCCATGGCGTTGTAAATATACGGATAGGTCGCCGCCTCTGCAGTACTCTAATATGAGATAAATTCTCTCAGTGCCCTGATGATATAAACCAAGCGGGTCAAGTGAATGAAAATATAATTAGTATGATAAACAATTAGAGCACCATAGTGGAACTCGTCAAGGTCTTTCTTTCACAACATGTAAAATGCAACATTTGAAAATCCCCTTATTTTTGTAGCAAGTCCAATGCATGTCTTTTATGGCTTAAATGAGCAAAACATAAAATAGACACAAAGATAGTAGACACCGATCGAGTAAGATGGAGGATTGCACAATGCAACCAAGCTCCATCAATATGTAAGAGGATTGATATATCAGTGGCATAGTTGTAAAAACGTGTTTAGTGATGTTTGGTATGAAGGCTATAAATATAGCCTTATGAGTTTTAATGAGTATGATTGGATTAATAAAAAGTTCTTCTTGGTCTTATAGAGTAGTTCTCTCATTTCTTCTCACCTTATCTAGCTTCGTCTCTTTCCTCCGATCATCTTTTCCGTCCTTCATCAAAGTTCCCTTCGTCTCTTCCCCTTTGATGCGTCTCTCTCTTTCGGTCTTTCCTCCTATGGGCATTCTTCTCCTACCGTTTCTCCTACAAACAAGGCATATGTTGTGCGCGCGCACGTGTGTGTGTGTGTGTGTGGGGGGGGGGGGGGGGGGGGGGGCCGCTCCTACAAACAAGGTATAGGTGTGTGGGGTGGGTGGGGGGATTCTTCTCCTACCGTTTCTCCTACAAACAAGGTATATGTTGTACGCGCGCGTGTGTGGGGTGGGGGGGAACTCGCCGCTCAATGTAGGTGTGTGTGTGTGTGTGTGTGTGTGTGTGTGTGTGGGTGGGTGGGGGGGGGGGGGGGGGCATTCTTCTCCTACCGTTTCTCCTACAAACAAGGCATATGTTGTACTCGCCGCTCAATGAGATAAAAGTGAAAGAGGGGATCTCTAACATCCCAAGCAGACTGACTATACACTAAGCATTCATGAAATTTCTTTATCGTCATAATTGACTTGGCTACAATGTTCTTTCCTATCTATTTATGTTTCTCACGGTTCGATCACAACAATCAAATCTCCAATTCAATCAAAACTCTTGTCATTCGGAATCGACCACTTGTCGTCATCGTCCTACAATTTGCTCTGGCGCCAGGGGGAAGCAATAACTCCATTAAGTTTTCCAAGCACATGAGGGTTCCTGCTTCGTGCTGCCTCGTACCTTCAATCCACTCAAAGAGAAAAAAGTTGCTCATCCAAAAATGAGGAACGGATATGCCATAAGAAGTACTGCGAAGTGATCGAAGCAGAAATTCTCGATAATCTAATTCAGAGAAGCGAAAGGAACTAACAATCTCAAAAGAACTGGAAGCGGAAGGGAGGCGCGGAGCATAGAAACGGACCTCGATGATTTCGTGCATTCGTATGATGTTTGGATGCTTGATGTGCTTCAGGATTACTATTTCGGAGAGAAGGCTTTCCTGGAGCTTCTTGCTCAGCTTGTCCATCACGATCTCCTTCACCGCCACCTCCACGCCGTGCACGCGATGCCGCGCCAGCCACACCACCGAGAACGATCCTGAACCGATCTGCCGGCCAAACATGTAGTCTCCGACCATTCTCCCTTCCCTGTAACCGCCACCACCACTTCCGCTAGCCATCGCCTGAACCCTAGCACAACGGAGAGCAGATTGCTCGAAGGGGAGCCGCTGATTCTATCTCCTTTCTTTACGCTCAACAGTAGAGATAGAGAGAGGTGCCGAGAAGCAAGAGAATTATAGCGGATTCGATTTTCGATTCGCGGAAGAAATGGAAAAGGGCCTTCAGTTGCGGATCTTTATACGCATTCCTTCAAACAGTATCGAAGCACTTTCGTGTAGTTTTGTAACAGAATTATTAAAAAATAAAATTGACTAGCAAATTTTCGTTGGGGCCCATTTCTAATTTGTTCATTCATTGGTGACTATAAGTTTAGCCTACATTATTTTTAACTTTCTATAGATAGTCTACCACAACTATGTGAGAGAACTAGTGATGACACTAGGACTAGGATGATTAAGAAATGTGCAAATTATTTGGTTGGTCTAAAAACTCAAACTTTCAAGTAACCTCATATGATTAACACATCTTACCTACCAAGTAGAAAAAATCACTATCAACCCCACAAAGCAATTGATGGCTGCCTACCCCATGCATACTCATCATCATCATTGTATATATATTTAAAAGAGTTTGAGGTTCAGAGTAAATGAACCGGTGAAGAAAGTCATTAGTTAAGAAAGGAGAAGGCTCGGGCGTGTATTTAATCGACAAGTGCAGGGCGGCGTCAGCTTAGAGGCGGAATTTGTCGGTGGTGTTCACGAAGACTCGGTTTCAGTGGGCAAGGCTTGAGCAAAAGCTTTGAGCTTCAAACGTGAAAGATGGCGTCGATTTTTCCAGTGGTGGTGGTGATGAATGATCGTTTGACGACGTTTGCTTGTTTGAGTGTTTTTCTGTGTTGAGTTTCAAAAACAACGCAAATATTATTATCATACCTAATAATACCTTTGTTGTGGACTAACTCGACGTCCCGGTCGGGCCGGAATTCTTGGACCGTCTTATCTCTCGGGACGGTCGAGCGCGCACACAGTCAAAAGAGTAGGTTGATTGTACACAAGCAGTTTTAACGCGGAAAAACCCCTCAACTGGGTAGAAAACCACGTGATCGGATCTGTGCCGGTCAAAATCCACTATTTTCTGGGGGTTGCAGCTGGTTCGTGAAGTCGAGGGTGACATGCCACCTCTCGTTACAATTATGGGGTGAGAGAGCACTTTGCACGCAGCGGACAACGTGCCATCGCGCCGGGAGTTGTTACAGATTGCGCTTCACATCGGTGGTATTCAGATAGCGACTTGCTGATTCTGGATGGGAGGCAGAACACTGTCTTGCAGTTGCTGAGCCGCTTGGGACTTGGATGATTCAGCTTTGTCGGGTGGTTGTGACTTGACCCGCTTGTGGCTCGGGTGTGGTCGGGAGGTGGCTCGATGCTGGCTCGTAGGAGGGAACTGACAAAGCTTCGACCTGAGGAAGAAGAAGACTCTGAAAAGAGAGGTCAGAAAAGATGAGAAATGAGATGACATGTGACTCCTTTATAGGCTTCGAGAGGTGGTTACGCGACTATCCGCACACCGTAACCACCTTCATAAATATTTATAGTGTAGTTTTTGATGTGCGTATCCCGTTTTTTGGAGACCGCTATTAATTTAATATTAAAATATTAAATAAATCCCCACACTAACCTGGTGGTTAGTGGGTGGTTATGCGCGGATCGAACGGCGGGAGCGAGCTTCCACGGGCGGGCGGCGATCGCGTCGTTGTCCTCGCCGGGAGAGGTTGTCGTCGGCTGAGGAGGGGCGGCCGTCCTGGCCTCCCCTTGGCCGCAAGGCGCGACCGCGGAGGGGGCGACCGGCGGCGGACGGCGGGAGCAGACCTCCACGGGCGGCCGGCGATCGCGCCGCTGTCCTCGCCGGAGAGGTTGTTGTCGGCCGAGGGGGGCGGCCGGCCTGGCCGCCCCTTGGCCGCAAGGCGGCGGCCGCGGAGGGGAGTGGGTTGAGTGTGAGACCACCATGATCTCTCCTATTGTGGTGGAGATCATGGGAGAGTGGGTTGACCAGTCAAACTCATGATCTCCACAATACGAGGGATCATGGGGAGATGGTTACGTGCACACCCAAGACTATTAATGAGGCTTCATTCCCATCAATTGTCCCTCTCCAAAAAATTAGCGATGACCGGAAAAAAAAAAAGAAATTTAATTTCATGTATACCTCTTTCATATAAAATTCAAACAATCTTAAGTAATTGAGAAATAATCTTAGATATGCAAAAACATTCAAAACAACAAAGTCAATTTATATTTCCTAGAATACATAAACATCTATCCCATAAAAACTTGTTTAGAGAAAGTCAATTTATATTTCCTAGAATGACATATTAAGGCTTTATTTGTTTGGGCCTTTCGCTGCTCCGTTTTGGGCAAATGCCGCTGGAAGGAGGGTAAACAAATGAACCTCCAGTAACGTTTGCTCTGTTTCCACCCGTCCGCCATGAAAAACGCCCCAAAAAGCTCTGTTTGGAGCAGCCACCTCCCACCTCCAGTTCGAACACTCCGTTTCCACCCGCCGGATCGACCCGCCACCGTCGAACCAAATGGAGTCTAAGGCCCGGTTTGGGAGGGCTTTTTAGCTCCTTTCCGTTTTCTGGAAAACGCTACCACACATATAAAACTGTTTGGATTGTCTGCCGGTGGGAAAAGCTATCCCGAAAAACTTCATTTTCTCCTCATTTTGAAAAGTCACTTGTCACCTACTTTTCAACCTTTTCGAAAAACATTTTCTTATCTCAAAACGCTTATCTCTTAAAAATATCTCCAGCTTGAATTTTTTTGTGCATACGTGATTTTTTTCCGGGCGCATTTTTTTTCCCGGGCGCGTTTTTTCGCTAATGCGCACTTTTTTTACCCAGGCGCGAATTTTTCACCCTAGCTGGCATTTTTCGGCCAAGCGCGGGGTTTTTCATCCTGGCTCGTTTTTTTCACCCTGGCTGGCATTTTTCGCTCGTGCATGATTTTTTTCGCACATACGGGTTTTTTCGCCCAGGCCGTTTTTTCGTCGGGCGCGATTTTTTCGCCCCGCCGTAATTTTTTTGCATGAACACGTTTTTTTCGTTCGAGCGTGATTTTTTCGCACGGACGCTTTTTTTTTCCCGGGCACGATTTTTTCTCCCGATGCGGTTTTCTTGCTCGGAAGCAGTTTTTCGCTCGGGAACTGTTTCTTCCTCCCGGAAGAGAATTTTTCATCCGAGCTCGAATTTTCCGCCCAAGTGCGATATTTTTCATCGGAGCTCGTTTTTTTTTTCGCCCGGGTGCATCTTTTCGACCGGACGCGATTTTTTCGTCCGGACGAGATTTTTTCGTCCGGGTGCTGTTTTTTCGTCCGGTGTCGAATTTTTCGTCCGGGTGCTATTTTTTCGCCCGGCGTCGAATTTTTCGTCCGAACGCGCTTTTTTCGCTTGTGCGCTGTTTTTTCTCCCGGAAGCGAATTTTTCGCCCGAGCTCGAATTTTCCGCCCAAGTGCGTTAGTTTTCATCGGAGCTCGTTGTTTTCAATCGGTTGCGATTTTTCGCCCGTACGCGATTTTTTAGCCCTGACGCAATTTTTTCGTCTGGGTGCTGTTTTTTCGCCCGTTGTCGAATTTTTCGTCCGAACGCGAATTTTTGGCTCGTGAACGATATTTTCCGTCGGAGCAAGTTTTTTTTGCCCGGGCGCATTTTTTCCGCCCGTTTGGCTAATTTTTCGCTCGGATGTGAATTTTTTGCCTCAGCGTGATTTTTTCCCTCGTTCGTGATTTTTTTGCTCGGTCGCATATTTTTTTCACCCGGACGCTATTTTTCTGCCCAAATGCAATTTTTTTCGCTTTCGAGAAAAAATATCGCGTCCAAGAGAAAAATTCGCGTCCGTGCGAAAAATTCGCGTCCCGAAAAATTCGCGCCCGACGGAAATATTCGCGTTCGGTCGAAAAATTCGTGTCCGTCCGAAAAATTCACGGTCGTCCAAAAAATTCGCGCCCGGCCGAATAATTGGCGTCCGACCGAAAAATTGGCGTCCGGCCGAAAATATAGCGCCCCACCGAAAAAGTGGCGAACCACCTAAAAAATTGCGTCCGGGCGAAAATATTGCGCCCGGGCGAAAATATCACGCCCAGGCGAAATATCGCGCCCGGGCGAATATATATCGCGCCCGGGCAAAAAATTCGCGCTCGGGTGAAAAAAAATGTGCCCGGAAGAAATAATTGTCTTTCCCCCGTACACGCATGTTGAATAAAAAAGTTACGGCAACGGAGATTTGTCAAACGGTTTATAAAGTGTTTCTCCTTTCAGAGAAGCTCTGTAAAAGGACTTCACTCAAACAGTTCTCCTTTTCTAATAGACATTTTCCAACAGCTTCTTTTCCTACCATCCTTTTGTCACCACTCTTTCTCATTTATGAAAAGCTTTCCCAAACAGGTCCTAATATGACGGGGAAAAACATTAAGCAAAATAAGATAGAATAAAATTATAGTCCAACGGGACGAAAACTTTAATAAATTTAACAAATTATTAAAGCTACATGGAAAAGAATCGTAAGGCGGCCGAGACAAGATGTTCACGTCTTGCTGACGACCCCATCAATAATGTTGGTGATAAAATGCGGCAAATCCCCTACTTGTGGTTGTTGTTGCTGCTGATGTTGGGAGTGAGAAATTTTTTGGCTCAGGAGTTCCAATCATGAGCATGGTCAGAGCAACCAATGAGGAGCTTGAAATGATGAAGGCCCCGCGCAAAAGTGTATGGCACAAGCCACAATTGCGTGGGCCCCACCTCCTTTGCAGGCTCCTCATTGGTGCAGGACCATGCTGGCTCACGGTGAGCGCGAGATCAGGGCCCTAGACTCGCACATCAAAAATCGTGCATCTGATTTGATGTGCGAGTCTATGGCCCTGATCTCGCTGCTCACCGCGAGCCACGCCCACCCAAAATTTATACCCCCTTTACACCATCATCCATACCCGTGCATCAGGCTTCACACTCTTTTCCTTCCTGATGGAGCCTCGTTGCAAGCTCTAATAAGAAATTAGCTCCAAGTCAAATCAGAACCCCAACTATTCAGAAATTAGCATAGGAGTAGGGGCTCGTCACAGTCATAGTTAGGGATACGAGTGAAGATTGTTTGTAACAGGGGCGTAGCCCATTTTGTGAGGGATCCGGATCCCCTTTTGCGAATTACTCGAGTGGAATCAGAAAAAATGATTAATATGAAAGATGTAAATATTCCCGAGACGAATAACTTTCATGTTGAACGGTTTTTAATTTGAAGTCGTTTAGACCCCCGATTTGGGCCCCGAAAAAACTCGGACCGAAAAACTCGGACCGAGTTTTTTCGGGGCCCAAATCGGGAGGTCTAAACGACTTCAAATCAAAAACTATTCAACATGAAAGTTATTCGTTTCGGGGGTATCTACAACATTCATATTAATCATTTTTTCTAATTCCGCTCGATTAATTCGCAAAAGGGGAACTCCACCCCCTGGAGTTCCCGCAGGAACTCCAGGGGATTCGGATCCGTGAGGGATAGGGCCGAATCCACGTGCCCCCTTGCGAGAGCATTAGAGTGAATCCTCGTCACAGCCATGGAAGCAGAAGAACATGAAGGTGGAGAAGCATGAGATTTTCACGAACTTCAGAATAGATAGGGTTCTGGTTTGATTTGGTGCTAATTTCTTGTTAGGGCTTGTACTGAGGCTCCCTCAGGAAGGAGAAGCGTGTGATGCAGACTAAGGCGCAGGTCGTCGTGATGGTGGAAGGGGGAGAATAGAGGGATTTCAGCACAGTCCATAGTGTCGTGGTATCGGCGACCAAAACAGTTGTCGAAGAACTTTCAGTTAACGACACCGTTGCACAAAACTATTTCACCTAGTGTCACCCATAGTTTCAGCAGCAACATCCATGAGGTTGGGCTCTACGCCTCTACCCCATCACAACAGCAGACACCAGTGGTATCATTGGGTCGTCCGCAAGACCTACACAACATCTCTCAGTAGACTTACGATTCTTTTCTAGATAGCTTTGACAATTTACTTAATTATTTGAAGTGTCCCTCCCATGAGATTATAATTGAATTCCATCTTTTTATACTCAATATTTTCCCCTTCATTTTAATCTATAATTTTCTTGTATGCCTTTCTCTGAACTTGTTTGCATGGGATAGAGGTTTGCGCATACTAGGAAATATAAATTGACATTGTTGTTTTGAGTTTTTATATCTAGAATTATTTGCTCTCAACTTGTTCATCCCTTATTTCTATTCTTATGTTGTATTTATAGTATAAGGCTCTGCTCATAAGATAAGTGGTAATTACATAATAAATATTAAAAAAATTATCATCTACCAAATTAATTAAGAAGCTATTGATAGCATCTTAGGCTCACTTCCCTAGAGTAGACTAATGTTGTGTCTTGAGTTTTTATGAAAAAGGGAGTCCCTTTGTCAGAAAGTTTTTGGCAAAAGTTCTTCAGATAACTCTCTTGGCAAGGTCTCGATCTCCTACTTAAAGTATCTACAAATTGTATCTACAAAGTTTTTCAATAAAGCTACCCATCAAGGGTTTCTTCATTAATAATGAACTCGATAGAAACATGAATGGGTGCAAGGAGACAAATTTTTTCGCATAATTACAATGTGATTTCGTCATTTATATTGAAATTGCTCGTTTCATACTACATGTTAGATCCCCTGCTATTTGGGAGGACTTGGGTCGGAGGTGTGGTTATGTCGTTGCCCGTATTAGTTTCTCCTTGTAAATAACTCAAAGTGTGATTGGTTTTTTCTTGCATACCAAGTCCTTTCTTTTGAAAGGACGCTACCCACAGATTCTTGTTATGATTTCTTCCAATGTGAACTCTTGTCCCCTCATTATGTGTGTTGTATTGTCAATGTTTACCTTACTCCTTCTAAATTCAATATCTTTTGTTGAATTGAAACTAGGTAAAGATAAAATATAACTACTATGAGGTTAAGATATGATCTTATCTTTGAATGAAAATTTATCTTCAAATTAATCTGCATCACGGGCTTCTAAAATAGCATTACTATAAATTTCGCAAACTTGAGAGTTAGTAATGAGAAATTTGTTTGCACTATTATCAACGACATAACCTATAAAGAGAGAATTTATAGTATAGGGATCTGTTTTCTTTCTTTTAGATTTGAGATCGAATAGAAACCCCAGCTAAACATGCATACACTTTAAGAAATATAAAAGTTCGATTTTCCTGACTTAAAGGGCTTGAAAGTGGTTTTATCACTATATTTTGAAGGAATTTTATTTGAGACAGCATGAAAGAAGCAGCGCTTCTTGCCATAAACTTTTTTGGGGCATCAGCCTTTCCTAGCATAGCAATGATCATGTTCATGAGAGTTTGATTTCTATGCTCAACCCCTCCATTTGATTGTGGTGAATAAAGAATGATCATTTGTTCAACAATCTCATGTTTTTGACATAATTAGGTTAGTTCATGTGAATTGTATAAATTCTCTGCTTCAGACAAATCTAAGAGTTTTGATAGTGAAACATATTTGATTTTTAATTTCAGCTTTAAGAATCTTAAAATAGATTAAAAAACCATCTATATTCTTTTATAAGAAAATCTAAAATTTTTTTGTGAAACGCAAAGCAGTTGCTAAATATAATCATACTCAATATCATCTTTTCACTAGTTTTTCAAATTAATGATTTGATTTTGGATTAAATATCTAAACAAGTTTTGATCACTCATGTTTCACTGCCTTTCAGGCCATCAATGAAGGATATGTGATTTTAGGAGATGTATCCATTACTCAAATTCATAGACGTGAGCGAGTGGACTTTATGATGACTTATGGGGAAAAAATTATTTTTAACTGATGTGTTATTTGTTTCAAATATTTTGAGTAATTTAATGAGTGGATCAGTATTAGTGAAAAAGTTACAAGATCATTTTAGAATCAAATAAAATTGTCTTAACTTTTAAAAATATAGTTATTGAAATAGAATATGTCTCAGATAATTTATTTAAATTAAATATTATGAATTTTAATGTTAATCAAATTAATTCTTCTATTTCGTTACCTTGTAATGTGTGACATATACTAGACTAGCTAGAAGCCTAGAACACATAAATTATGAATTAATGAAAAGAATGATAAAATTGTATTAGTACCTAAGATAAAAATATTGTCTAGCTAGTTCTAGATGCGACTAAAATATTGTTTATTTTCAACATCTATAGTTTTGTAATGTTAATCAAATTAATTCTTCTATTTCGTTACCTTGTAATGTGCGACATACTTGAACATAAGTTATAATGGCTTGATCATGTAAAGCATAATATTAAAGGTAGTCCAAGAATCAGACAAAGAATCTGTGAGACATTTGTGCTTTAAGTGCATTTAAGATTTGCGATATTGAAGAAAACATCATATAGGCTATAAGATAAAATTCAGTATACGATTCTTACAATAACATTCTAAATCCACCGAATCTCTATAAAAACACGTCTAACTTAAGTTTTTTGTGTGTTGCTACTACAAAGAGATGACGAGGGAAGTGAAGTAGCTATTATGGTTGCATTTTCATTGGTGTTTGTGTTTTTGAGTTGTTCTGAATCTTCATGTTTGAAAATTACTGACAACAATCTAAGAATGTTTAATCAATGTTCTACTTGTGGTTTCCACTAGTGATAATTAATTTCATTAAAATTATTGATTTTGATCCCCTCACAATCGTCACAATTTTGAGAAGTCACAATAAAAAGTTGTAATTAGAAAAACACATCACATAAAAATTAAAGAAAGCAGTATTTTCTTTTATTTAAAAATTTATTTATTATTTTTGGACTTTCCAATGAATGTTCAATGATGGGTTCAAATTGATAGTAGACGGCTTGTGAGATGATAATCCAATTACATGGTTTTTTCTTAAAAGGTGTGATGTGAAGAATAACTTATTTAGATTGTTAGAATATTTGCTATTTATATAATAAATTAAATTTCAATTTTAACTTTAAAAAATAAAGAATATTATAATGGTTTCATAGAATTTTAATGCACATAAAATGAATATTTAAAATGATATGAAATAAAATGATGTAAAATATTAATGTAAGAAATCGAACCTGTGTCATAAGACGTGTGACTAATGCTCACTTTTCCAAGATACAACACCTAACTAGATCTCAAAACATTGATATTCGCAAACATCGAAGCATCATGGAGCAATCGAACATCCAGCGATGAAGCAAATGTAGAATAAATAGGAAATAGAACGAAAAATATGAGAGTTTAAGAGGTAAAGATGAGAAAAGTGTTGTCTGTCAATTTCATAATTTGAAAGACTATTTAAAGGTTGAAAAAAATAATTTCAGAAATTATTAAAACATTTAATTATTGTAATTAATAGTAAATATAAAAATATTACATATTTATGATATTAATATTTTATAATATAAACATTTAAAAATGCATATATTGTAGTCATTAAATTAATAAATACAGTATATGTATATTATCTAATCTATATTAAAAGAGAAAAATTTCCTTCGTAAAACATCCGTTCTTCCTAAAGTACCCTTCCATTCAAACTTAATTTTCTCCAATTTATTCTTATGATTTCAATTAGTCGTGTTCATAAAGCTCCCCGGTCCCGGGCCTAAACCGGGCCTCCCGGGCTCGGGCCCCCATTACACCCGGCCGGGCCCTGTTTTTTTTTAAAAAATTTAAAAAGTTAAATATAAACTAAATCCTATTCTTGCAGCATAGCTTAAGTAAAATGATAAAAACTTTAATTCTAGGGCATGCCTAGAGCGCAGCGGAAACACAATGAGGATCACACATAGAGGAGTTAAACGAAGTTATACCTCCGGTCATGGGGCCAAATGAGAGCAGAAAATCTTGATGCCAGTGATGTAGTGTTGTCGGGATGGACGCCCGATGCTGTGGGGAGAACGCGACTAGGGCTCTTCGGAGATGGGGCTTCGACCACTGGATGTTGTCGCCGGAGAGGGGAGGCGGAATGCCGAAGTCCGCCTGTGGGTGAATCGCGAGAAGCCGCACAGAGGGAATCGCGAAATCACGATTTCTGTGGGGGCGCTGAAGATAGCACAGGAATCAGGAAACTAGGGCCGGCTGCTAAGGGCTTCTGGAGTGGGGAGAGAAAAACTAATGGAGTGTCTTTAAGATGGGTTTAAACACTCCTATTTATACACCCAACCTAGGGCCTCAAGCAGACTTGATCAATCGTGGTCGTCCATCCTCCCATCTAGAGGATCTTGACATAAACCGCGATCAGGCTCGAACCACTCGTCACAAATGGGTTCGTCGAGTCACCCCGTTATACTGTCACCCTACCGGACTCCGACGTGTCGAATCAAATTAGATAATCCAACATTCTCCCACTTGATTCAACACAGAGGAAATCCTACCTATTATTTAGAAAATAATAATTTTGCTTTATAAGAGTAAAGTAACACCAGACTCATAGGGTGATAGTGAACTTAAAACCTTTTCGTATGACCATACATAATAATTAAAAAAATAACAGTGACTCTTGGCCCAAACTTTATGTGACGTCTTCATACTTGCATAGGACGTCACCACCACATGGACTGCAGCGGTTGTACCTTAAGCAGTAGACACTTCCCTTCCGCAATCACAATGTAGCCGTTAAATCCTATCAAGTGCTTTACGCGGCATTAATTCTTTATGAGTGGAAGCTCCCACTCTTTAATGCAATATTAAATCTCTAATAATACTTTAATATGCGCAACAGAGATAGTAAACTGGAAAATATTGCATTAATCAATCATAACAGGAAAATAACATAAAATGTCATGACAACTTCAAACATCAAACGAGTCCACAAGTCCCATTCTTTCTACATGACTTTTGTATAGCTTAGGTGGGAGCCCTTTAGTCATGAGATCTGCTATCATAAGCAGTGTGCCTATATGCTCGATGACGATTTTGCCCTCCTGCTCGTTCTCTCTAACCACCAAAAACTTTATATCAATGTGTTTGTCGCGGCTCCCACTTTTATTGTTCTTGACAAAAAACACTGCTGCAGCATTATCACAAAGAAGCTTCATGGGCTTAGGAACTGTATCCATCACTCTAAGCCCTGAGGAGAAATTCCTCAACCACAATGTCTGCTTCGTTGCTTCATAGCATGCAATAAACTTTACCTCCAAAGTCGAGGATGCAATGAGGGTCTGTTTGACACTCTTCCACGCTACTGCACCACCAGCCAACATAAAGATGTTGCCCGATGTGGATTTCCTCGAGTTTTGGCAGCCTGTAAAGTCCTCATCTGTGTATTCGACCAGGTCCAGATTGTCGGATTCTCTATATGTAAGCATGTAATCTTTCGTCCCCTAGAGATATCGTAATACTTTCTTGATAACTGTCCAGTGCTCCATTCCAGGATTACTTTGGTATCTTCCCAACATACCTACAACGAATGCAATGTCTGGTCTAGTGCAAACATCTAAGTAGACCAAACTGCCAACCACAGAAGCAAATGGAATATTTTTCATGGATTCCAATTCCAGAGAATTTTTGGGACATTGTGACAAACTGAATTTGTCACCCTTTACAATATGAGCTATTGATCTGGAACAAGTTTTCATATTGAATCTCTCTAGAATTTTGTTGATATAGGCCTTCTGAGATAACCCTAAGATCTTTCTAGATCTATCTCTATGTATCTCGATTCCTATAACATAGGAAGCCTCCCCTAAATCTTTTATATCAAAATTCTTAGAGAGAAACTGTTTAGTCTCCCATATCATTCCCAAATCATTGCTTGCTAGTAAAATGTCGTCAACATATAGGACTAATAACATAAACTTTCTCCCAGAGAATTTGATGTATATGCAATCATCCACAATGTTTTCCTCGAAACCGAATGAGATAATCACATTGTGAAATTTTATATACCATCGTCGTGCGGACTATTTTAGCCCATATAATGACCTTAATAATTTGCATACAAGATTATGGCATTTCTCCAAAACGAATCCTTCAGGTTGGATCATGTATACTTCCTCCTCAAGTTCCCCATTTAAGAATGTCGTTTTGACATCCATCTGATGTAGCTCCATATTAAAATGAGCTACGAGGGCCATGATTATCCTTAATGAATCCTTCTTAGAAACTGGAGAGAAGGTGTCGTGATAATCAATACCCTCCCTTTGAAGAAAACCGTTGGCTACAAGTCTTGCTTTATATCGTTCGATGTTACCAGAGGCGTCAACTTTGGTCTTATAGACCCATTTGCAACCTACCGCACGGAAACCTGCTGGTAACTCTACTAGAACCCATACTTGATTGACTTCCATTGAGTTAATTTCTTCTTTCATAGCTTCATACCATTTATCAGAATCTGTATGGCTCATGGCCTCTGAAAAGGTGAGGGGGTCTTGATTGAATCCAAATAGATTGTCGGTCTCTTGTAAGTACACTACATAATCTGATGGAATAGCCGACCTTTTGGCTCTTGAAGATCTCCTTAAATTTGGTTGATCAGGTGGTTGTGGCGTAGTCTCAACCACTAGTAGCGATTCCTGAATGGCTGCTTCACTAACCACTTCTTCATGAGAGTTCTGGATAGGGGGATCATCGATCACACCTTCATAAGTTGGGATCCGAATAGGTAGGTGTTGAGCCACAGCAGGTATGAGCCCACCAGGTTCAACACCACTACCAGAGTGTGCAGTCTCATGCACCTCTTCTATCAAACCCTTATGAGAAATACTCTCACCAGTATGGATTTCCTCAAGGAATTTGGCATTCCTCGCTTCAACTATTTTTAGCGTGTGAGAGGGACAATAAAAACTAAAACCCTTGAATTTTTCTGCATAGCCCATGAAAAAACCACTGACTGTCCTCGGGTCTAATTTCCTTTCATGTGGGTTGTACACCCTAACCTCTACTGGATAACCCCATATGTGCAAATGGTTTAAACTGGGCTTCCATCCATTCTATAACTCAAACGGTGTTTTAGGAACCAATTTGGATGGAACCCGGTTCAAGATGTACACGACCTTTTTCAAGGCTTCACTCCACATGTTAGGAGGGAGAGATGAGACACTAATCATGCTCCTTATCATGTCCATTAAGGTACGATTCCTCCTTTCAGCCACGCCATTTTGTTGTGGCGTGCCAGGCGTGGTATATTGAGCTATGATTCCATGTTCCTGAAGGAATCTAGCAAATGGACCAGGTCTTTGGGTTCCATCTATGAACCTACCATAATATTCACCGCCTCTGTCAGATCTTACAATTTTGATACTCAAACCAGATTGTTTCTCTACCTCTGTCTTATAGACTTTGAAAGCATCGAGTGCTTCAGATTTGTCATTCAAGAGGTAAAGATACATGTATCTTGTAAAATCGTCAATGAAAGTAATAAAATACTTTTGACCATTCATGTACAGGGTGTTAAATGGTCCACAGATATCAGTGTGAATTATCGTTAATTTAGCATCACTTCTTCTAGCTCTTTTACTGGACTTGCTTGTATGCTTTCCCTTTATGCATTGTATGCAAGTCCCAAAATCAGTGAAGTCAAGTGCCTGAATGACACCTTCTTTCACTAATCTTTTAAGGCGCTCTATGGAGATATGTCCTAATCTCCTATGTCATAAGCTAGATGAATTGATGTTTTCACATTATGAGTACTATCGTTATCAAACATTGTAGTGAATAATTGCATATAATTTAAATCTAAATCAAAACTATATATACCATCAATTAATCTACCAGAGCCAATAGAGACTGAATCTTTAATAATCAGAATTGAAAAATCTTTAAATTGAAAATTAAAGCCCTTAGGCGTTAGTATTGATATAGATAATAAATTTTTAGAAAAACTAGAAATGAAGAAGGTCTTCTCTAACTCCAAAATGTATTCGGTTTGAAGGGCGAGCTTGTATGTCCCAACACCTTCAACAGAAGACGACATCTTGTTTCCTGAATAGATGCATAGTTCTCCATCACTAGGTTTCCTTAGGCTTTGAAATCCCTGCATAACAGTAGAAACATGGATTGTAGAGCCTGAATCAATCCACCATGTGTTATGAAAATCATGAGAATTTACGAAATTTGATTCATAACACACTAAAGACGTCATACCTTCCCTTTTTGCGAGCCAAGTTTTGTACTTGTTGCAATCCTTCTTCATGTGACCACTCCTTTTGCAGAAGAAGCAAGTTGATAGCTTCATGTTCTCCTGTTTCTTTATGGGAACAGCTATCCCCTTGCCCTTGCCTTTTGGGTCACTCTTTGTTTTGCTGGATTGCCCTTTCTTGTGGTGCACAAAGTTCACCGATTCCAGCTTCTCTTGCTTCAGCATGCTTTGCTCTTGAACACACATGTTCAATAGCTCGTTCACTGACCATTTTTCTTTATGTGTCATATAAGACACCTTGAAGGCAGTGTAGTCGGCATGAAAGGAAGTCAAGATGAAGTGGACCAGAAATGACTCTGAAAAATCAACGTCCAATGCCTTTAGCTGAGCAGCTATGTCTCTCATTTCCATTATATGCCCCCTTACGCTTTCTGTCCTTTTGAGCTTCATGGAACAGAGCTTTGCCATCAGGGTGCGAGCTGACGAACTGTTCGTCAATGGCCCCCATCAGTTCTTTAGCAGTTTTGCACTCAGGGATAGATCCCCTAATGCTCTGACTGACGTGGGTCTTGATCACCATTATACTAAGACGATTAGATCTCTCACATCGCTCGTATAAGGCACGGTCAGCTGGTGTGCTCTCCGCCGTGGGGAGAGCAAGCTCATTCACGCGGAGTGCTAAATCAAGGTCCATATATCCTAAGGCTAGAAGCACCTTATCTTTCCATATTTTATAATTGTCCCCCGAGAGAGTGGGAATGAATTGAGTTGGGTCGATTACCGTATTAAAAACTGTAAGAAAAAACAGGAAAAAATATATGCTTACAATTTATTTTAAAGCAACGACATAAATAATAAGAAATTACGCATAGTGGCACAAAAACTTTATTTAATAATTAACTCATATTAATTATTAATAATAAAAATTCAGTCTCCCTGTGGGCAAAGACCGTTATCGCATAGGATTTTTATTAATTTTCTTTATTTATATAGCTAGTAAGACTATGTATCACGATCAATGAGAACTCGTACCTGTGGGTATGGAGACCCATTAATCAGGATACACTCTTACTACTATATACCAATTAAAATTTTTGTTGTTATCAATTACTTCCCTGTGGGGCCGAGCAATTTTTAGCAACCTTAAAATTTAATTGCAACGTGCAAAAATTAGATATTTGTGACTATAAGAACGCACCTCACGATGTGTTCCGTGAACTGTTACTATTACCGCGCTTATCAGGATGCTTTGGCTACTCCTGATAATCACGATAAACCAGTATTCTAATTTTATGCAAATAAACTGAAAATTTGTTGGAGCTCACACAAGAGAATGACCCAAATCCGATTTCCATAAACACCTTCAACTGAAAAGCTTCATATGTACTCTGGTTCCAACACCATCGCCAATACTTGGACGTTTTGATATGTTCCTCCACCACCGCATCGGAGAGCCCCAAAGATCACCGGATTTGAAGCGCTTGATCTCCTCCATAAGGTTGTCACGAAAATTGGATTCGGGTCAGGAAAGCGGGGTTATCCATTGTCGTTATATTACATTCCAGATAAATAAATAATGAATCATTACAGTGCCTTAAAAAAATATTACACCATCACAGAACAACCGGCAATAGACAACCGCGACGATCCCTGAACACACAAAAAAAACATAAAGGAAAATATTTGGGATGAAATCTTCACAAATTTTTTTCAAAACTGCATTTATTTGACCTCTATACGGCCCCTCTGATACCAAATGATACAAACTTTAATTCTAGGGCATGCCTAGAGCGCAGCGGAAACGCAATGAGGATCACGCATAGTGGAGTTAAACGAAGTTATACCTCCGGCCATGGGGCCAAATGAGAGCAGAAAATCTTGATGCCGGTGATGTAGTGCTATCGGGATGGACGCACGACGCCGTGGGGAGAACGCGACTAGGGCTCTTCGGAGATGGGGCTTCGACCACTGGATGCTGTCGCCGGAGAGGGGAGGCGGAATGCCGAAGTCCGCCTGTGGGTGGATCGCGAGAAGCCGCACGGAGGGAATCGCGAAACCGCGATTTCTGTGGGGGCGCTGAAGATAGCACAGGAATCAGGAAACTAGGGCCGACTGCTAAGGGCTTCTGGAGTGGGGAGAGAAAAACTAATGGAGTGTCTTTAAGATGGGTTTTAACACTCCTATTTATACCCCCAACCTAGGGCCTCAAGCAGACTTGATCAATCGTGACCGTCCATCCTCCCATCTAGAGGATCTTGACATAAACCGCGATCAGGCTCGAACCACTCGTCACAAATGGGTTCGTCGAGTCACCCCGTTATACTATCACCCTACCGGACTCCGACGTATCGAATCAAATTAGATAATCCAACATAAAATTCATAGGCCTCCTCATCGTCCTCAAATTCCATGTCAATTTTTGGAACCCAATTCTCATTGTCCTCAATTCCCCCATGGATTTGGCCACATGTTGATGCCATGAAATTCCTGAAGATTGGCTTCTTTGTTAAATGTCTGCTTGAATTCCTTTTACCAGCTTTGACAGCTGCTCCAAATCCTACACTTGATTCAATTTGAGTTTCCTGATTCTTCCCCACAAGCTCATGATTATGCTCCGCCTCAAATTCAGTAACATGGAATTTACCGTCATCCAAAAGCCTAATGATGATACCCAAAAAACCGGGCTTTGCCTGAAATAGAGCTTTGCCCGACCCGGCCCCGGGCATAGCCCGGGCCTAGAAACCGGGCTTTGCCCGGCCCAGCCCGGGCCGGGTACCGGGCCGGGCAAATGCCCATATATGAGGCCTTGTTAGGCCCCATGGCCCGGCCTGGGCCCGGGGCGGGCCTAGCCGGGCTATTATCGGGCCAGGCCCGGGCCTGGTTTTTATGCACACCACTAATTTCAAATATTGAAGGAATTATATATATTTTGATAATCTCGTCAAATCAGTCTATTGAATGTACATAAATTTCAAAGGAGTACAGTTATATATAACCTTGCTATTAATGTTGCCCGGTCTTTCCCCGGTCCGGAGAAATCAAACTGCCTTAACTTAGAATTGGATCGAGCGCGGAAACAGTCAAAATGATTTGTAACAAATGACAAGAGACGTTTTTTACGTGAAAAATCTGGAAAGGGTGAAAATCACGTGGTTGGGACTGTGTCGAGCACTCGAGCTAAAATCCACTAGCTTCTCAAAGTTTTATAGAGTTTTATTTGATCTCGGAGGGCGACAGGTCGCTACTACGTTACAGGTGCAGTAAATGAGGAAAAACAGGAAAGTCTTCAGAGCCTCGACGATGGAAGCGATCCGGCCTTAAAATGTTGTTGAGCTCACGGAACCTGGGTGGGAGCGTTCCGGCTGGAAAATTCTCCAAGTCCACGGAGCTACTGGAGGGAGCACTCTCGTTGATGCAGAGCCTTGATAGGAGCGCTCTTGCAGAGGCGGTTGACGTGAGTTGGAGCTTGTTGAAGCCTTAGCGCAAATAGGAGTGCAGAGAGAATTCTTGAGCGGAGAATCAGCCTAAGACCACGATCTAACTGGAAAATCTCAGAGCTTTCTCTTGTCTCTGGAGTTTCTTGTCTTCAAATGAAAGTCTGGGGGTCTATTTATAGTTTTCTGGAGGGTTATGACGGTAATTGCGTCGGTGAGTGATTTCTGTTCGCGAATAACGTTGCTCCATTTTGATCACCTGGATCACCAATTTTACCAAAATGAAGAGAGTGCCCCCTTCCTTCCGGGCAGTTCGGGCGGCCCAGGCAAGGTGCTCGGCAGCGGCGGCGGCCGAAGGCGGCAACCAGAGGTGGCCGGCGGCGGAGGCCTGCGGCGAAGGAGGCGGCCGGAGACGGTGAGGGTCACCGGCGACGACCGTCGCCTGCGCCCGCTTGCGGGGGTGCGCTGTGCGCACGTGCGTTCGGTCGCGCGGTGCGCTGCAGCAAGGGTCGCGCAAGGGGAGAGGCCGCGTGGTGCGCGATCGCATGGGGCGCGACTGCGACCGCACAAGGGGAGCGGCTGCGCGGTGTGTGGCCCGTAATCCCTGAGCGATTCTCCCTCAGTCTGTCGGATTCTCATGAGGTGTGAGGGATCCCATACAATCTGCTGGTTGACGATAAATTGATTTGTGAAAAGTTGCGTTAGCTCTGCGAAGTTCTTGATTTCTCCCTATTTCAGGGAGCGGAACTAGGTGTGAGCCTGCCGGGAACACAAGGCACATGAGTGGGTCGGGGTTGTTGTACATGCGCATAATGGTTTGAAAGAGACTAATGCATGTGCTCTAGAGGATCGCCTGTCCCGTCAAACATCTCGAAGTCGCGGAGTTGGATCCCGGGCGGAACATGATATGCCAGAATCGAGGGAGCCAGCGGGGAGATGAGGTGTGTTGTGCGTCGCACGCTTGCCCCCTTGTTCTTGGCCGAAAACCTTTCCGATTTTACTTAAAAAATTCAGGGGGACCCCATCAATTACAATCTTGTTATTTTCACCATTTCCTTATCTCTCAAAAAAAGGCTATGTTGTGAAAATTATTGAGAGATTTGAATGAATGAGAGCAAGTATTATTCTGCTCCCCTTGATACATATCACACTTCGACGAGGAGCCTTACAAAACTGAATATATTATTTTGTGTTTTTGCTTATTGGTCGGGACATGCAAGAACACTGAAAATCACATTTGGACGATGAAAATGCTTTTGAAGTATGTAAGGAGTACTATCCTTGATTTTGAGTTATATGAAAAAAAACGCAAATATTGTTTTACATGATTATACTGACATCGAACTTGGATGTGACTTGGGGTTGATCACCTTTTTACCACGAAGTTTCATGGTGTTGTAATAAACAATATTCATTATTCAACATCCTCTTTGACAACTCAAGAGTGTGTTTTAAGATTCTCCCGCAGTAAAGTATCTGCGAAGTCAAGATATTGTTAGTGACATTTTCACCAAATATTTTTTTAAATGAACCATTAATTAAGCATTTTTCACAGATATGATTACTCAGACTCTGTTTGGCGCGGTGGTGGCGGTCGTAAATGCATGGGTTAAATCATTAAGGATCACTTAACATAAAAATGGATCAAGTTTTTCAGGTAGGTGTTAACGAATGACAATTTAACCCATGTTCATGACAGCCACCACCGTACCAAACGGAGCCTCAGTCTTGGCCGCAAATGCTTAGCTTATTTTATATTTGAATCCATATCTCCAATGAGTTACTGATTTTGGTAGAATATTAGTTGGAATATGGCCCACTATACTAAGGCCCATGTAACGCATGAATTTCTCCACAACTGAATTTATCAAGTGGGCCTCCATTAAGGTTTTAGTGCTAGGGTTGTTTCTAATTTCCACTATAAGACGGCTGATTGACCCAATCCTGCACTGAAGTAATGAAGGCCAAGTACTTCTTCCACAGTCCGCGGATGATGTGTCTCTTCATCCTTATCTCTGAGATGGGTTCATCTTGGTCCAGTGCTGAAATCTCAACACATAGGTTCTTCATCTTTAAAAAGAAAGATGAAATTGATAGGTCGTCTTGAGTTGTTTTCACCAACTCATTCTTGAGAAACTGTAGGCAAGCTACATTTTTCTTACTGAACAGCCATCCAAGGTTGTTCAAATCTCAGCAGCTGACCTACATCTAATGATGTGGTCGAAGAGCTCATGTGAAATCACCTGCTTGAGAGTGAATTCAGCTTTTGCATTAGTTTCCCTTCAAGCTCTCACCTCTTGAGTATTTCCTCTAGCAACAACCACCTCTTGCATATCGTCTCCACCAACGACCTCCCAGAGGTCCTCGCCAAGAGTATAACTCTCCATGCATGACTTACATTTCTTGTAGTTAGTCTGTGTTGGGAGCTCAATTTCAATGCCTCTTGTGTAACCACCTTCTATTAATAAATTCCTGGTTTACTCAAACTTCCAAAAGCATTTAGCAAACCTCTGAGACTGATTACTGCTAACACCTCTGTCCCTCTGATTCCATATAAAAATTTTGTGAAGAGGGAAAAGTTGCAGGAACACTCAACCAACTAATCCAAATAAACCAGTAGCAGATTGAAGAACAAGAGCTGTAATTGTATTAACAATCTTATTTACAAGGCGAGACATGATTTCACAATCTTCACGATGAAAACCACAAAAAATAGACAAGTACAAAACTGGAGGACAGAACACTGTAATCTCATAACCGCTTATCCGCCTTGCTAACCGCGAGGCCGCGCAAACTGCTGCTTTATAACTACCGAGGAAAAAAAACCATGTTCGTACTAGCTTCTTGGTCTCCTGACCGCGAGGTCTCCTGACCCAAAAGTCCTCTGCGAACCACTAAACTGAAACTAAGCTGCAACCTGTCCGCAACTCTTGGTCGTCTGACCGTCGAAGTCGCCTAACCGCGGAGTTGAAAGACAGCTTATTTGAACTGTTGCTCAGCCCGCCAAAGGAGAACTGATTAATCCAAGCTGGGAAACTATCAAAGAAGAAGACCGCTTAGTCACCGAACCCACGACCTACTGCTAACCGTCGCTGACTACTACCAACTATCTGCATTGCCTTCTCTGACTTCAGTCATAACCAGATTCATGGTTGTCAAGTGCTAGCTGCACAATCTGCAAACACAATAATATATCAGGACACTTCTTCTTGTCGCGCGATTACAAAATCTTAACCTCTGAGGTTAACCTGAGCTACACTTCTTATAGTTTCAGATAATTATAACGTGGTCAACACTCCTATTTATAAGTGTTGAGGTATATTGAAATAAGTGTGACGGGTGCTTAGTGGGTTGCGGTTAGGATCCGATAGGAATCCAATAACCCATAGTCGGGTATTTAGGGTTTGCCTATAAATACCCATGATATGTGCAACGAGGAGATCATTCCAAACTAGACGGTCACGCGGATGCTTCGAGCACACTCCAACATTCCCGAAGGTGTCTCATTTTGCCCTAGCCCAGCTCCCGTTGTCGTCTCCCTCGCTCATTCGCGATTTTCCTGGATCGTGCCCGCCGCTGCATGTTCTTGTAGAAGAAGATCGAAAACGCCAACCGTCGCTTGCTATCGGGAGGAAAAATATCTAGTCACTCTCTCCCGATCAGTGGAATCTCGCTGCCTTCTGTCTGTGCTTCGCCTGCAGGAGAAAGCCGCCATTGCTGTTTCGATTGTAGATACGACCGATCTCGGCGAATCCCGTCGCTCACTCGTTCCTAAAGGGCGACGCCGCTCTCAATCATGGAAGTAAAAAAGAAGAAGGCGTCTGTAACACCCCGAAACTCAAAAGAGGGACGGGTGACGTTTTAATCCAAGCCTGGGTTTTGGAGCAGGTGTCACGGGCCTGACACGGGCATGTCACGGGCATGACACGGGCGTGTCACGGGCGTGTTCGGCCACGGGTCATGTGGTCGACATTTTCACGATCGACGATCGTCGAGTTGAGGCACACGGCTTGGGACACGGGCGTGTCCCAGGGCGTGTCACGCTAGGGAGTTTTCCGAGGCTTGCACACGGGCCATGACACGGTCACAGACACGGGCGTATCACATGTGACACGGGCGTGTCGGGTGCCGTGTCGCAGGCCGTGTCCTCCTCGGGAAATAAGTGTTGGTAGTTGCACACGGGGCGTGACACGGGTCGTGACACGGCCGTGTCGCATGCGACACGGGCGTGTCGGAGGCCGTGTCGAATGCCGTGTGCTGGTTTTCGCGTCGGTCGAGACGACGAATGGGCGACAAGGCCTTGGACACGGGTGTGTCGCAGGCCGTGTTCGGCCCAGATTTTCTTATTTTGAGTTCGGATCGTGGCCGTTCGTTTTCTCTTGATGGGATCTGACGGTGGGGAGTTGGTTCTGGCGGTTTAAACCCGAAAATAGGGTTACAAACACTATCATTTCCTTGGGTTCATCTCTCTCTAAATTCTAGAGAGAAGGGAGAGCAAGGAGGAGGAAGAAAGCCAAGATCCGGTCACCGACGGAGCTTCGGAGCTCCAAATCGCGAGCCGTCTTCGGATCCGCGGAGGCAAGGAGATTGCGGTGCTTTTCATCCGGGTAGATTTCCATGGCGCTGAGGAAAAGCGCAAGGGTAACGATTCTCTTCTTGAGCATGTGAAGCTCTTCTTCCTTTGCATGGGAAAACCCCTCTCCCGCGAGTGTGCAGCGAGATTGTGGTATTCCTTGGGGTAGATATGTAAAGTCCCCCTTATTAGAGTCCGGAATCGTAGTACGGACATAGACATGATGTGTGAAGCCTAACCAGACGTGTTGGTCTGGATCGGTGATGATTTGCTGTGCATTTTTAGCCGGAGAAGACTCCGAGCGTTTTGATTGTTTTCGGGCTGCTATGCGGTAGAATGCATCAGGGAATCTGGGGGATTAACCCCGAGGTGCACCCGAAAATCTGGACAGAAACGCATTTCTGTCATATCGGTGGCCTGGGAGCCAACCGGGTACATAGCGGGGCTATGTACCGTGTTTGAACGGTATTTGGGACTGGGGAAGCTTAGTCCGCATCAAAGGCCAAATGGCAACGACGGGGTGAGCAACGGACTGGTGGACCACTACCCGCTCCACCTACTCGGTTAAAGCGACCTAAAGTTTTACGTGGGACTTACCGAGGTTTGGAGATCGAGTCTAGGCTACGGCTGAAAGGACTAAATGCTCACTAGGTTGCCACCCTGGGGGTGGTGGCAGAGTCAAGGACCGGACGGGGTTCAGACTGGCCCGCCGAGTAAGTGCCTTGAGAGCATGGGGTGTACGGCCGTGTGAGCGTGCACCTGTGATGTGATGCTTATTTCGTTATGTTGTTTGTTTTGCTAACAAGTGCAGGGAAGAAGCTTTGCCGCCCCGGTTTGGGGCGGAATCGTTATAATTTGGTCAGCATAGCTGACCGTTGCCTTTGTTTACCACAGTGCGGTGGATTGTTGCTTGCAGGTGTTGCAGAGCCGAGAGGTAAATAGCGGGCTAAAGCCCGAGTTGCTGTGCCGGTCCTCGAAGGCCAAATTTTGAGTGTTTTCCTTTTTGTACTCATGTGTGACCGGCCTGCGTGCCGAGGTTTGGAAGACACTTTTTATTAAGCAAACTCTTGTAAGGCTATAAGGCCAATATTCGTGTATTAAACATTCCTTTGTTTTTGGTTTAGTGGACATTCAAGTTAGCATGGTTCTTAATTGTGCAACTTAATAATTGCTTCCGCTAGGTGCTGTGTAGGGCGTTGTGATTGGTTGAATGGTTTCAATGCGTAACCAACCGGTATGTCCGTAGTATATGGCGTCGGGCCCCGACCGGACCTACTGTTATATACTATGTGATGGATATGGGTGTTACAAATTGGTATCAGACTACTGGTTTCGGTCAAGCTTAAATGAATTCGTGGACGAATTCACTTTTAGGGGTGGTGAGCACATGTGTGTGCGTCATCGTTATAATATGAAAAGAACCCATGAATGTTCACTTTGGAATGAAAATACACATGTTTGAGGAACTTGCGTGTTCCTATAATTGCTTTTTGCAATTTTGTTCAGTCACTTATGGTGTTTTGAACGGATATAGGTGTCCGGAAGTGGAGCGGGGCAGTCTGAACACACGTTTGCTGAGCAAAGTACTGCACCAAGTAACGTTCCTGAGACCCCTACGTCTTTGGAAACCATAAGAAGGGTGGTTGAAGCGGTGTTCGCTGTGACCAACGCACAATATGGGAGTAATGTGCAACCCTTTGTCCCTGAGTTGGCCCCAACATCGGGCGGTATGGTGGAGCAAAGGGCTTTTGGAGGGCAATTAGGGCAGCAGATGAGCATGACTGTGGTGTAGGGAGCGCATTCAGTTGACACATATTTGCAGACGTTCCTTATGATAAGGCGCTACCCAGGCTTTGAATGGGAAAGCGAGCAATCTATAGTTGATAGGTTTTATAACGGTCTGCGCAGCGAGTTGCGTATCCTACTGCTAGGACCAAAGTTATTGGGATTCCGAGCTTTGGTGGAGTCAGCCAGAGCTTTGGAGGTGGAGTTGGGGAAAACTCACCAAGTACCAGTGAATAGGGTACCAAACCCTACAGATCCTATAAAGACTGTCTATCGAAAGACGCCGAGAAAAGAGGCTTGATCATCTACTACCCAAACTACC
The DNA here is from genome assembly GCA_039513925.1 of Platanthera zijinensis. Classification (NCBI taxonomy): domain Eukaryota; kingdom Viridiplantae; phylum Streptophyta; class Magnoliopsida; order Asparagales; family Orchidaceae; genus Platanthera; species Platanthera zijinensis. Next base: position 15,183,923 of record CM077093.1, on the reverse strand, counting down.
CTCAATTGTTATTCTTGTGGCAAGAAAGGGCACCTCACCAGAGATTGTTGGGAGAGTGCTCAGAAGACGAGGAAAGTTTTGGCAGGAGCAGTAAAAGATGCTATGGTAAAGGATTCAGTGGTCAAGATGAGAACCTCAAAATCTGGGTACCGTAGGTGGTACAAGAAGGCTAGGAGGTCGGGTCTAGTCCCTTCCTCTAGCACATCCGGAGCGACTACAGTTCAAACCCCGGATGCATGCTTTGTTTGTGGAAAGCCAGGGGCACTATGCCCGGGATTGTTGGAGTGGACGCCTAATGTCCGAAATGAAGCCGGGGGAGATATCTGTAGAGAAAGGCAAGGCGGTGGCGTCCACCGCACCGCTGTTTACTCCGGCCCAACCGGGAGTGAACATCCTTGGCCAGCAGGAGGCCATGTGGCCGACCGTCGGGATGTCAGGTATGGTTCTTCTTATTAGCAAACTAGTTCCTTATGCCGGATACCTTATGCGTGGTAACTTAGAACTGGAAGTTCTAGGCTTTGTTTTGGAATATTGGAAATCCGGAGAGAGCATAGTTTCGATACGGGAACTTCGCATTCCTGTTATCCGAAGAATCTGTATCGCGCATCGGAGTTTTCCCTTCGATGGTAAAGGAACAATTCGGATGGGTTATTGCCCAGTGGTCGTCCAATGCGCGCGGAGATACAGTCTGGGTGGTAAGAGTCTTATTGAAAGTCAAGGATTCGACTTGCTAGCGTCGCTGTTGCCGCTAGTAGAGTTCGACGTCATCTTTGGTATGGACTATCTTTTGGGGCAGAATGCTTTTATCGTTTGCAACTGTAAAGAGACCTAGCTGGGTGTTGGGCAGGAGACAACGTTTGTAGAACCGAAGGGATCGAGCAGGGCACTGACGTCTGCCCTCCCGGTGGTCAAGACAGTTTGTGCTGGCACAAAGCTGTTCTTCACGTTAGTGGAGGCTGTAATGCCTAAGTCCACTCTGGGTAGTATCCCAGTGGTTTGTGAGTATCCTGATGTGTTCCCGAACAATCTCCCAGGAGCCCCACCGTAGCGAGAGATCGATTTCACGATTAAATTGTGCCAGGTGCCAAACCTGTTTCACGCTCTCCTTATAGGCTGATGCCTAAGGTGATAGCGGAGTTAAAGGTTCAACTAGAAAAGTTTATGGAGCAAGGGTATGTGCGTCCAAGCTCTTTGCCTTGGAGCGCACTAGTCCTCTTTACTCAGAAGAAGGACGGGAGCTTGCAATTTTGTATCTGTTGCAGAGAGCTGTATAAGTTTGCAGAAATAGGACAAGTAATCAATCCAAATGATCGATGATCTTCTGATCAGTTAGTCGGGTCTTCGGTGGACTCAGTAGTGGATCGTATGTCCGGTTACCCTCATCTGAGAATAAGGATAAGTGTTATCGCAAAGACGGTGTTAAGCACGAGTGATGAGCAATCCGAGTCTACAATCGTGCTGTCTTGGCAGTCAAGTGTGGCATCAGTGTTCATAGACCGGATGAACGGAACGTTCATGGAGTACCTAATCCATTTTGTGATCGTCTTCGTCGATGGCACATTGGGGGGTAATTATAGTGCAAAGGGTATCGCTTCTGAATATCTACTCTCTGTTTTGTGGATGCTAAGAAGGAACCATGTATACACCAAGTTCTCCGAACACGAGTCTTGGGTTATCCTCGTAGCACTTCTCGGTCCTATAGTTGGTAGAGTGAGAGTGTGTGGGTCCAGCGTTGTTAGTCGCAATACGAGGGTGGCATGTGTGTCTCGGTAGCGGAAGTCCAGAGTTTCTGGTGTGGTCGGCTACCACAGGCGCTTCGTACAGGACTTCTCGCGGATATATTTACCCCTTGTAATGTTGTCAAGGAAAAGCTCAAAAGGTTGTTTTGATGCGCGAGTGCACCCAAGCTTTGAAGGGTTAAAGAGTTGGTTAACCACGGCGCCGGGTCTAAGTTCGCCGAGTGGAACCAGAAGCTGTGAGATCTACGGCACTGCCTTGGGCAGTGGATTGGACTGCGTGCTGCTGCAGCGTGGTACTGTTATGGCTTATGGCTCGCATTAGCTGAATGAGCACGGGGGAATTGCCCGGTCCGCCATCTGGAGTTAGTGGCCGTGTGTTTTACGCTTAAGTTGTGGAGGCATTATTCGTACGGCACATAAGTCGATATTTGTACCGATCATAGGAGTCTGATATATCGGTTGGATCAAAAGGGTCGGAATTTGAGGCAACAAAGAAATGGATGGAGTCCCTGGGGGACTATACGTTCGAAAGTTATTTTGTGCTCGTTGTAAGTCAATGTAGTTGCGGATGCGTTGAGACGCAGGGCTTCCGCCCAAGCCAACTAGTTGTAGGTTCATGTTGAGGGTTTGACCCGGGAGCTGGAGATGTTAGCTATCTCTTGCGTTGACAAGCAGACTAGCGTCAAAGCGTAATTGAGCTGGTCGGAAGACCAGTATGACCTGGCTGATCGTATTTGGCAGACTATGGTTTGGGAAGCAGCGTGAAGGAAATCATGAATACAGCTTCGTTGGGTCAAAGTCCCAAATCGACGGTTGAAGGTGGGCTACCAAGGAAAGACAATCGTTTGTGCAGCCCAAGCATGGGCAATCTATTGGTGGAGTTGTGATACGTTATACCAAGTACTCAACTCGCTTAGGAGGCACAAGTTGTGCCGATATCTGAAGTAGTGCCCTGGTGGCCAGAACTCTAGAAGGTCGTGGCACTATGTGTGACACAATGTCAGCCTTGCGCCTTAGTGAAGACAGAGTGCCAAGTGCCGGGGGATTCTTGAATCCTTGCCTAGTTCAGAATAGAAGTTCGACTGGACTATGTGCATGGTTTGCCAAAGTCACAGTGAGGAAGCGACGCCGGGTGGGTGATCGTAATTGTGTTGACATTAGTGTCGCACTTCATTCTGAATAGGAAGGATAATTCGGCGGAGTAACTGGCAAATGTTTTTGGATAACATAGTTAGACTGCATGGTGTGCCCCGCAACATCGTGAGCAATCGAGGTGGGAGTTCTACGTCCAATGATTGGAGGTGGTTACAGAAAGTGCTGGAGACTAAGTTGTAGTTTAGTCCAGTCTTACATCCGCGGGCGGATGAGCAGACCGAGTGGGTCAACAGGACGTTGGAGGACGTGCTTCGCATGTGCGTTCTGGACTTCGGGAAGCAGTGAGGAAGGCCATCTGTTTGGGTAAAGTTTGCGTACAACTTTAGCTACCAAGCGAGCATACAAATGACGCCCTTCGAGGCCCTTTTTGATAGAAGTCGTCGCATGCCGTTTTCGATGCAAGGAACGGATGACTCGAAGTTGTATTTAAAACAAGAGGTGGTGAACACTACCCCTTTGGTGTGAACCTTATGAGCACTGTTGCTAATCGCTCAGGGGAGGCAGACTAAGTACTCTAACGCCACGTATCAGAACGTGGAGTTATCAGATGGCGTATTGGAAGTTATAGTCGTTCAAGAGTGCTTCACGGGAGCGACGCTTGGGGAAGCTGAGCCCGGTATACCTTGGACCACTTGAGATTTCTAGAGCGGTTGGGTGAGGTGGCACAAGAGCCTTCAAACCTGATCGTGAGTGATCAAGTTTTGGTGGATGAAAGGTTGACGACTAGGGTCAAACCCGTTCGTTTTGGAGACCGTGAAGTCGAGCGACTTTGTCTCAAGGAGATCAAGATAGTCGTGTTACGGTGGGACAAGTGCGATAGTGTGGAGCTCTCTTAGGAGTGAGAGAAATCTATGCTGGAAGTGTACCCGGAGTTGTTCCGCCTGGGTACCGCTGAGAGTTTCTGTTTTCTCTCCTTTAGTAATTTCGTGGACGAAATTCTTTTAAGAGGGGGAGAGTTGTAACACCCCGAAACTCAAAAGCGGGACGGGTGACGTTTTAAGCCAAGCCTGGGTTTTGGAGCAGGTGTCACGGGCCTGACACGGGCATGTCACGGGCATGACATGGGCGTGTCACGGGCGTGTTCGGCCACGGGTCATGTGGTCGACGTTTTGACGATCGGCGATCGTCGAGTTGAGGCACACAGCTTGGGACACGGGCGTGTCCCAGGGCGTGTCACTCTAGGGAGTTTTTCGAGGCTTGCACACGGGCCATGACACGGTCACAGACACGGGCGTGTCACATATGACACGGGCGTGTCGGGTGCCGTGTCGCAGGCCGTGTCCTCCTCGGGAAACAAGTGTTGGTAGTTGCACACGGGGAGTGACACGGGGCGTGACACGACCGTGTCGCATGCGATACGGGCGTGTCGGAGGCCGTGTCGAATGTCGTGTGCTGGTTTTTTGCGTCGGTCGAGACGACGAATGAGCGACACGGCCCTGGACACGGGCGTGTCGCAGGCCGTGTTCGGCCCAGATTTTCTTATTTTGAGTTCGGATCGTGGCCGTTCGTTTTCTCTTGATGGGATCTGACGGTGGGGAGTTGGTTCTAGCGGTTTAAGCCCGAAAATAGGGTTACAAACCCTATCATTTCCTTGGGTTTATCTCTCTCTAAATTCTAGAGAGAAGGGAGAGCAAGGAGGAGGAATAAGGCCAAGATCCGGCCACCGGCGGAGCTTCGGAGCTCCAAATCGCGAGCCGTCTTCGGATCCGCGGAGGCAAGGAGATTGCGGTGCTTTTCATTCGGGTAGGTTTCCATGGCGCCGAGGAAAAGCGCAAGGGTAACGATTCTCTTCTTGAGCATGTGAAGCTCTTCTTCCTTTGCATGGGAAAACCCCTCTCCCGCAAGTGTGCGGCGAGATTGTGGTATTCCTTGGGTAGATATGTAAAGTCCCCCTTATTAGAGTCCGGAATCGTAGTACGGACATAGGCATGATGTGTGAAGCCTACCCGGACGTATTGGTCTGGATCGGTGATGATTTGCTGTGCATTTTTAGCCGGAGAAGACTCCGAGCGTTTTGATTGTTTCGGGTTGCTATGCGGTAGAATGCATCAGGGAATCTGGGGGATTAACCCCGAGGTGCACCCGGAAATCTGGACGGAAACGCATTTCTGTCATACCGGTGGCCTGGGAGCCAACCGGGTACATAGCGGGGCTATGTACCGTGTTTGAACGGTATTTGGGACTGGGGAAGCTTAGTCCGCGTCAAAGGCCAAATGGCAACGACGGGGAGAGCAACGGACTGGTGGACCCCTACCCACTCCACCTGCTCGGTTAAAGCGACCTAAAGTTTTACGTGGGACTTACCGAGGTTTGGAGATCGAGTCTAGGCTACGGCTGAAAGGACTAAATACTCATGAGGTTGCCACCCTGGGGGTGGTGGCGGAGTCAAGGACCGGACGGGGTTCGGACTGGCCCGCCGAGTAAGTGCCCTTAGAGCACGGGGTGTACGACCGTGTGAGCGTGCACTTGTGATGTGATGCTTATTTCGTTATGTTGCTTGTTTTGCTAACAAGTGCAGGGAATAAGCTTTGCCGCCCCGGTTTGGGGCGGAATCGTTATAATTTGGTCAGCATAGCTGACCGTTGCCTTTGTTTACCACCGTGCGGTGGATTGTTGCTTGCAGGTGTTGCAGAGCCGAGAGGTAAATAGCGGGCTAAAGCCCGTTGCTGTGCCGGCCCTCGAAGGCCAAATTTGAGTGTTTTCCTTTTTGTACTCATGTGTGACCGACCCCATGCCGAGGTTTGGAAGACACTTTTTATTAAGCAAACTCTTGTAAGGCTATAAGGCCAATATTCGTGTATTAAACATTCTTTTGTTTTTGGTTTAGTGGATATTCATGTTAGCAGGGTTCTTAATTGTGCAACTTAATAATTGCTTCCGCTAGGTGCTGTGTAGGACGTTGTGATTTGTTGAATGGTTTCAATGCGTAACCAACCGGTCTGTCCGTAGTAATATGACGTCGGGCCCCGGCCGGACCTACTGTTATATAATATGTGACGGATAGGGGTGTTACAACGTCAAGGTTTTGTCCGCGATCGAAGAAGGTTCACGCCGCTCATTCTTCGTCATTGGCCACAACGATTCAGAAGCTTGTTGTTCTTCCTCGTCGCCATTAAACAACAAAAGACTATTGTAGCCGGAGTAAAGGAGGCAGCACCGCTCCCGGGCGATTCTTCCCGTCGCTAGATCTGCCGCACCGGATCTGCAGTTTCTCCGGTCATTATTCTCGCAAGGTAGAAAATACAACAATTCCTGGTTCGAAGATCTTAACACTGGACAGATCTGGGAGAAATCTGAGTGCTATTTTCTTCAGATCTAAGTGGAACAAGCCATATACTATCCATTTCTTTGAGTCATCAAAGCAGTTGTTCGCCTAAAAATCTCCATCCAGATTTTGATTCTTGCAGAGGATCTGCAGGCCAAAGTTTATTTTCATTTGATTATGAAGAGAGGGAATAATCACATCTAATCTTCAAGAAGATTTTGGAGGAAGTTCTGCCCCTAGATCATGATCTTCAAGCTCCAGATCTTCAAGCCTCTTTCCCAGGATATATATAAATACAGAGTTTTCTGTTGCTGAAATCAGTGCTTGCAGATCAAGAGTCTGTGTATTGTGCCATTTGGGTAGCAATCTCTCTGGATTGGATCTGAAGACACTGTCATCTCCTCACGGCTCAGGTGATAACTTTCTAGTTTTGTGCTTGTGATTTAGATTGTTAGTTGGACTCTAGTGTTTGGATAGCAACATACGATGTCAAAGGTAAGCAATCTTTCTTCTCCCGTGCCGATGATTAAGCTGGAAAAATTCCCAACGCTGAGTTCAATGCCTGGAAGAGGAACACACAGTTGGACATGAAGTTCCTGAATATCTTCTAAACGAGCAGACCGACTTCGAATCCTTTAAAGGAGGAGAAGATGAGGATCAGTGGATCAACGATGAAGACTTATGCCGTGATTACATCCTCAACTGTCTCTCAAACAGACTTACAGAGACGTACATCAAGTTGAAAACTGCAAAAGAGATCTGGGAAGCCTTGGAGGAGCAGTTCAAGGAAGTGGAAGAACATGTCCAAGACGCACCTGATGGATAAATTCATGGCTTTCACCTTTATTGAGGAAAGGGAAATCCTTCCACAGGTTGCTGATTTTGAAAATCTGGTGGACAAGCTGAATAGTGAGAACATCCCTCTGCTAGATGGGTTCGTTGCAGGAGCGAAAATTTTCAAATTACCCGACATAGTACTCCTTCAAAACAGAGATGTATCGGAAGAAGACGCAGGTGAGCCTGAAAGGCCTCAAGCGCTTCATATGCATTGAGGATGAGAACCGAACTAGGCACTCCTAGAGAGGGTTAGCAAACAGACCTCTGCTGCTAATATGCTCACATATCCTAAGCAAAAGCCTAAGCTGGAAAGACCAAATCACCGACAGTGCACCCGCAGTTGCTGCCACTAGCAAAAAGATTAAAAAGTTCAAATGCAAGTGCTACAACTGCAACAAGTGGGGTCACTGCACTTCCGAGTGCAAACAGCCTAAAAGGGGCGAATCTAGCACACCTAGGACTGATAAAAAAGCCAATATAGTTTATCAGACTGCGCCTACCGACTTTGTTGTCATGGTCGGAAAAGGGAAGGCCAGTTTAGAGTGGTGACTCGATTCAAGTGCTACCTGCCACGTCTGCATCAATTCTGCGCTTTTGTAGGATGCCAAATGTTAAAGAGACTGTCACTATTGCTAATGATACTGTAGCTGATGTGCTGAGGGAGGGGAATGCTACTCTGACTCTCTCTTCAAGTACGTGTTTACTTTTAAAGAATGTTAATTTATACCCTCGTTAGCTGCTAATTTAATTTCTATTAGTCTGTTATGCGATGCGAGTATGTCATTTAACATTAGTGGTGGCCGAGTAACCCTTATGGTTCACTCGCATTACTTTGGTTGTGCGTATGTAGGTAATGGAATGTATAGGCTGGGTCTAGCAAATGAGGTAGTCAATCAAGTTAGTTCAAATTTGATAGATCCTAAGAGTTTACATGCAAGACTAGAACACGTGAACTATAAGAAACTACTTCTACTAGATAGAACTCACAACATTCCCTAGACACAACCATTAAGTTTGACAAATGTGAGATTTGTGCTCAAACTAAGATAACTAGAACACCTTTTGGTCAGGTTTTTAGGAGCACACAGTTCTAGAGTTAATACATTCCGATAGTTGTGACTACAAAAGTTTTGTCACCCGAGGAGGTCGAAGTATCTGATAATATTTATCGACGATTACTCTAGGTTAGTCACATTTACCTACTTAAATCCAAAGATGAAGCTTTGAAAAATTCCGTATATTCAAAAATAGGGTTGAAAATCAACTAGACATGAAAATTAAAAGGTTAAGACGTGATAGAAGAAGTGAATATGTATCAGGGAAGTTTAGAGATTTTCTTGCCAGCAATGACATAATTCCCTAAAACTACTACC